>CM060948.1:258226746-258956746 GCA_030765055.1 Mantis religiosa | reverse complement strand
CTGTCAATCTCAATCTCTCTCTCTCTCTCTCTCTCAGTCTCTATATCCCTCTCTCTGTCAATCTCAATCTCTCTCTCTCTCTCAGTCTCTATATCCCTCTCTCTGTCAATCTCAATCTCTCTCTCTCTCTCAGTCTCTATATCCCTCTCTCTGTCAATCTCAATCTCTCTCTCTCTCTCTCTCAGTCTCTATATCCCTCTCTCTGTCAATCTCAATCTCTCTCTCTCTCTCTCTCAGTCTCTATATCCCTCTCTCTGTCAATCTCAATCTCTCTCTCTCTCTCTCTCAGTCTCTATATCCCTCTCTCTGTCAATCTCAATCTCTCTCTCTCTCTCTCAGTCTCTATATCCCTCTCTCTGTCAATCTCAATCTCTCTCTCTCTCTCTCTCTCAGTCTCTATATCCCTCTCTCTGTCAATCTCAATCTCTCTCTCTCTCTCTCTCTCAGTCTCTATATCCCTCTCTCTGTCAATCTCAATCTCTCTCTCTCTCTCTCAGTCTCTATATCCCTCTCTCTGTCAATCTCAATCTCTCTCTCTCTCTCAGTCTCTATATCCCTCTCTCTGTCAATCTCAATCTCTCTCTCTCTCAGTCTCTATATCCCTCTCTCTGTCAATCTCAATCTCTCTCTCTCTCTCTCAGTCTCTATATCCCTCTCTCTGTCAATCTCAATCTCTCTCTCTCTCTCAGTCTCTATATCCCTCTCTCTGTCAATCTCAATCTCTCTCTCTCTCTCAGTCTCTATATCCCTCTCTCTGTCAATCTCAATCTCTCTCTCTCTCTCAGTCTCTATATCCCTCTCTCTGTCAATCTCAATCTCTCTCTCTCTCTCAGTCTCTATATCCCTCTCTCTGTCAATCTCAATCTCTCTCTCTCTCTCAGTCTCTATATCCCTCTCTCTGTCAATCTCAATCTCTCTCTCTCAGTCTCTATATCCCTCTCTCTGTCAATCTCAATCTCTCTCTCTCTCTCAGTCTCTATATCCCTCTCTCTGTCAATCTCAATCTCTCTCTCTCTCTCAGTCTCTATATCCCTCTCTCTGTCAATCTCAATCTCTCTCTCTCTCTCAGTCTCTATATCCCTCTCTCTGTCAATCTCAATCTCTCTCTCTCTCTCAGTCTCTATATCCCTCTCTCTGTCAATCTCAATCTCTCTCTCTCTCAGTCTCTATATCCCTCTCTCTGTCAATCTCAATCTCTCTCTCTCTCTCAGCCTCTATATCCCTCTCTGTCAATCTCTCTCTCTCTCTCAGTCTCTATATCCCTCTCTCTGTCAATCTCAATCTCTCTCTCTCAATCTCTATTTATCTCTCTGTCAATCTCAATCTCTCTCTCTCAATCTCTATTTATCTCTCTGTCAATCTCAATCTCTCTCTCTCAATCTCTATATATCTCTCTGTCAATCTCAATCTCTCTCTCTCAATCTCTATATATCTCTCTGTCAATCTCAATCTCTCTCTCTCAATCTCTATATATCTCTCTGTCAATCTCAATCTCTATATATCTCTCTGTCAATCTCAATCTCAATCTCAATCTCTATATATCTCTCTCTTAATCTCAATCTCAATCTCTATATATCTCTCTCTTAATCTCAATCTCAATCTCTATATATCTCTCTCTTAATCTCAATCTCTCTCTTAATCTCAATCTCAATCTCTCTCTTTATCTCAATCTCTCTCTTAATCTCAATCTCAATCTCTCTCTTAATCTCAATCTCAATCTCTCTCTTAATCTCAATCTCAATCTCTCTCTTAATCTCAATCTCAATCTGAATCTCAATCTCAATCTGAATCTCAATCTCAATCTCAATCTCTCTCTTAATCTCAATCTCAATCTCTCTCTTAATCTCAATCTCAATCTGAATCTCAATCTCAATCTGAATCTCAATCTCTCTCTCAATCTCTCTCTCAATCTGAATCTCAATCTCTCTCTCAATCTCTCTCTCAATCTGAATCTCAATCTCTCTCTCAATCTCTCTCTCAATCTGAATCTCAATCTCTCTCTCAATCTCTCTCTCAATCTGAATCTCAATCTCTCTCTCAATCTCTCTCTCAATCTGAATCTCAATCTCTCTCTCAATCTCAATCTCAATCTCAATCTGAATCTCAATCTCTCTCTCAATCTCAATCTCAATCTCAATCTGAATCTCAATCTCAATCTCAATCTCAATCTCAATCTCAATCTCAATCTCAATCTCAATCTCAATCTCAATCTCAATCTCAATCTCAATCTCAATCTCAATCTCAATCTCAATCTCAATCTCTCTCTCAATCTCAATCTCAATCTGAATCTGAATCTCAATCTCAATCTCAATCTCAATCTCAATCTCAATCTGAATCTGAATCTCAATCTCAATCTCTCAATCTCAATCTCAATCTCTCAATCTCTCAATCTCAATCTCTCAATCTCAATCTCTCAATCTCTCAATCTCAATCTCAATCTCTCAATCTCAATCTCTCAATCTCAATCTCTCAATCTCAATCTCAATCTCTCAATCTTTCAATCTCAATCTCTCAATCTCAATCTCAATCTCTCAATCTTTCAATCTCAATCTCTCAATCTCTCAATCTCTCAATCTCTCTCTATCTCTATCTATCTCTATCTATCTATCTCTATCTATCTATCTCTATCTCTATCTATCTCTATCTATCTCTATCTCTATATCTCTATCTATCTCTATCTATCTATCTCTATCTATCTATCTCTATCTCTATATCTCTCTCTACCTACCTACCCACCCGCCCGCCCGCCCGCCCATCCATCCATCCATCCATCCATCCATCCATCCATCCATCCATCCATCCATCCATCCATCCATCCATCCATCCATCCATCCATCCATCCATCCATCCATCCATCCATCCATCCATCCATCCATCCATCCATCCATCCATCCATCCATCCATCCATCCATCCATCCATCCATCCATCCATCCATCCATCCATCCATCCATCCATCCATCCATCCATCCATCCATCCATCCATCCATCCATCCATCCATCCATCCATCCATCCATCCATCCATCCATCCATCCATCCATCCATCCATCCATCCATCCATCCATCCATCCATCCATCCATCCATCCATCCATCCATCCATCCATCCATCCATCCATCCATCCATCCATCCATCCATCCATCCATCCATCCATCCATCCATCCATCCATCCATCCATCCATCCATCCATCCATCCATCCATCCATCCATCCATCCATCCATCCATCCATCCATCCATCCATCCATCCATCCATCCATCCATCCATCCATCCATCCATCCATCCATCCATCCATCCATCCATCCATCCATCCATCCATCCATCCATCCATCCATCCATCCATCCATCCATCCATCCATCCATCCATCCATCCATCCATCCATCCATCCATCCATCCATCCATCCATCCATCCATCCATCCATCCATCCATCCATCCATCCATCCATCCATCCATCCATCCATCCATCCATCCATCCATCCATCCATCCATCCATCCATCCATCCATCCATCCATCCATCCATCCATCCATCCATCCATCCATCCATCCATCCATCCATCCATCCATCCATCCATCCATCCATCCATCCATCCATCCATCCATCCATCCATCCATCCATCCATCCATCCATCCATCCATCCATCCATCCATCCATCCATCCATCCATCCATCCATCCATCCATCCATCCATCCATCCATCCATCCATCCATCCATCCATCCATCCATCCATCCATCCATCCATCCATCCATCCATCCATCCATCCATCTCTCTCTCCGTCTTCTCCTAAACACCCTATGCCATTGCACCAACACCTACATGGATAGCCAAGGTCATTAAGAGAAACTGAAGTATACATCTTGAAATGTTTACGAATACCTCATAATGCCGTGAGATTAAACTGTCTCATCATATTCAAACTTTCTGGAGAGGCAAGAGATAAAAACTTGCTTAAATTTCCTTGTCTTTTCATCTTTACTTCCAAGACATTGTTTTCATGGAAATGTGTCAATATTTATGTACACCTTAACATTTTATTTTTATATAATGGAATACTTTTAATTATATAATATTATATTTTATATAATATCTCCTCAAATATAGAAGAACTCCGCTTATGTGTGCTGAATTTTCCCCGAATACATAGTGAAATGATCATCTACGATAGAAATAATGTTGCTTTATATACCCTGCAAGCGGTCTGCAATGTCAAAAAATATATATACTTCCACAAAAATAATTTCGGGTTGCAGTGGTTTTTCTTAGTTTTGTTTATGTTATACATATGGCGCCAATTGGTCGCAGGGTAAACTGATTCCGAAGTCACGAGAATTATTTACTACACACAAAATGGAAATTATTTAAAACAGACAAATTAATTCAAGTAAATTTCTTTGTGGTATACGCAATTTCCCCAAATTTCGTTAATACTATTTTATGAGTCATCAGTAGTGTGTCATTTTCTCCCAATTTTTGTGGAGGGTGCGCGACGTTCTAGGCCAGCATAGAGCATTTTAAAAATGCCATTATTTATTCAGCCTTTAATTGCTTTATACCTGCATCGAAAAGTTAAATGAAGAAATTTTACAACAACTTATATGAATGAACTTTAAATCAGAAACAAGTGTTGGATTTCTTTGGAAATAGCGGCTAGAGAAAACCTTTAGGTAGATGATGCAAAACACACGCACACACAGTTCTTTTCTCCTTCATAAGAGTTTATTACTACGAATCCCCAATTCACTCATCTATATATTTACAACAAAAACCTCAATGCGTATATTATGCGAGGTGGCTCAGGCAAACCGTCCTTCGTTGAAGTTAGTTACTCCCGGATAAAGCCGACGCCGAAAGGTTTACCTAAGCGTATCAGTAAAGAGGACGCGATAACGGAGAGATGATCTTGCTGAACGTAAGGCCAGAGCTTGAAAATCAACACCTAATGCAACTGGTCTCATTGCTCGTCGCTAGAGCACTTTATCACTACAGTGAGGTACCGGGTTCGGTTCCTGGACTCGGGACAGGTTTCTGTGTAGAGGAATGATTGTACCTCACCAAAAGAGTACGCACAAGGACCAAAGCATATCAATTATCTGTTTTAAGGCATATCAACTTCACGGCTATTTATAAACAACACATAACGCAAAAAATTGTGTTTTACAGTTAGAAATTTATAGAAAAAAATGCTGTACGACACGCTGTACCTGGAGAGATCTCGGTTCATAAACACACCTCTGTAGGTCTAAAACACCTGCAGAAGGTAGGAAAACGTGAATACAGCCTTCGGGCCTCAGATGCATTATGATGCGTCTCTAGATCAGCACATCTGTGTGCTCTTCGCTCCAGTGCATTGCACTTGCTATCTGTTTGACTGTAAGACCTGACTAGAACTACAAATAGATGCAGGCTTTCGTAGCCGTGGTCATTATTGTGCATATCTTTAGGGCCCACCACTTAGAGGGTTGCGAGTTCCAGTTCCGCCTTGAATATGAATGTTTAACGGGGAAAACAGGAAAAAACGGAAAAAATGATAAAATAAATAATATTATATACACTAATATAAAATATTAATAGAAGGGAAATGGCCATTCGGCCTTATCAGTGAGAAATCAGGAGAAAACGTACGAAGATGGCAGCTTCACTCAGTGAAGCTTCACTTTGTGCGTGTACTTCCACTCTGAACATAAATTATCGGCAAACTTGTACATGCTAACATGCGGGAAACATAAAACTACAGAGTATGACTTGCGTGGGCCACCTGGTATGCAACCTACCTAACTTTGATTAATTTATAAGTAATATATGAATTAAATACGAAATATCGGTATCAGAATCGGCAACGTCTTCTATAAATACTGTCACAAATATAGTGCGCAAGGGATGAGTGGTGTGTTGATTAAGAGAGATTGACAACCGGGACAGATCAGGAATGTTGTGAAGTCTGAATACTTATGGTTTATAGCAACTATTTACCCTTTTTTATATTCGTGTATAAATAGGAGACATAACACAAAAGCCATCCATTCTCGCCGCTCGAAACTTTATACAGTGTGCGGGCAACAGTAGATTACGAATTTAGGCCTGTATAGGCGGTAACAAACTGGTTCGTTACAGAAACAGAATCAATGAACGTTGAGAATCGCTCACACAATACCACCAACATAGCAGTAAACTTCAGGTCAGTAATTGCACCTTGCAGCAGTCGCATATGCCCTAAAAATACCTTTTTCGTAAAATTGCAGATGTTAGGGATATTGGGAGAGTAGAAAGGGGTGTTTGCCTGTTAAAGCTGGCAATAAGCAAACAATTATGTAAAGCTCTGTCATAGGAATGAGCTAGAGGAAAGCATTCTGTCCTTAAAACTTGTGCAGTGTTTTTCACAGTATACTTTGCCCTTCGAGTTCCTACTTAAAATAATCTGCCACGCTCCTTATAGCGTCCATAAATGAATCTAAGTATTATTTCCATTTACAAACTTATATTAACAATACACCGAGTGCAAAATTAGTGCGGAAAATTGAAGAGCAATAAAGCAGTGCCAAAATAAGCGGAAACTCTTTTACTGCGGTACATGGGATATAAAGTTCATAATGTTGTGGTGTGTCAGATACAAACATACGCACTCTCACTGTCACTAGTTGTGTCTTATGGCAGCTCGGTAATACCTAATGCTTATCTTGCTTAGAACAGCTTACGCATATAATGGTTAATTCCTCAATAAGTGAGATATTATA
This sequence comes from Mantis religiosa, assembly GCA_030765055.1. Lineage (NCBI taxonomy): Eukaryota > Metazoa > Arthropoda > Insecta > Mantodea > Mantidae > Mantis > Mantis religiosa. The sequence continues at coordinate 258,950,016 of CM060948.1, read as the reverse complement.
TACAACTGTCGTGCGAGTTACATTTCATTTTGTTGGGCAACTGAAAATGTTTTGTAAATACAGATTTCAGATGCCTACATGCAGAGCTACTGTTGTATTACAGCTGCCACGCGTTACATGCCTGTGGCATACAAAGCAATTTATCCATGTCATCCTTAAATCAAGCAGCTTTCTTACCTGCAACACTTAACCATTAGGTTATATGAAAACTCCGCACATATATTATTTCAATGATTTAATAATTGGAATATTCAGAAGTTCTATCTGAAAGCACCAACGCAGGATTCAGTGATGTCATTAGAAACATTTTGAAAATCCATGTAGGCACTCGATGTTTCAATACAAATGCTTTCAATGTTTCTTAAAACTTGTTGCCCAGTATAAGATTGCACAATAAAACGGTCCTGCAGACAAATAAATCATATTTTTAAGAATTTGCATATTAAATAACAGATGTGTCCCAGACAGCTTTCTCTATCCTCTATCGCTTATTTGCGTTATTTCCACGATTTTTTTGATGTGTACTTTATTTTAATCAAGTTAAAATTTTCCAGAAACAGCTAAATTGTACATTTGATTATATGTATAAAGGGGATAGCGTTATAGATCTACGCGCTATTCGCTGACTTTAAAATTCCATACATGTATCATGCAATTGCAAGAGAAATCGGAAAACCGACAGCACTTTAACAGAATGTACTGGTATTGAACATTCCTAACGATTAATAACTCATGTATTTGATACGACTGATTCCACAAAAATGTCGTTTAAAATAAAAGTTATAATTCTTTGGGTACATTTTCGTTCGTTATTTTACCATCTACCGATTGCGTAGGATTATATTAATTACTTTACCAATAAGGAGGTTTCGGGGCCCATTCCCATAAAACTAATTTAACGTTTACCGCCTATGCAAGATTATGTTCATTCCCTTTCCAAAGAAGAGGGCTTCAGAAGTCCTTAGAAGGTTGAAGGGATAAATTTTATTGTAATTGAAGTATATTAAACATGCTAATAAAAATTTATGAGTCATGCTTGCAAAACTCAAAACCTTCATTATGTGCTTCTGTGTGAAGGATAAATTGGGGCGAAGGATTTATTTTTCAAAAACCTCTGTGTTTCATCTTTGAAGCAGCTGAATCTAAAAATCAGATTGGTTTTGAACCAACTTTTGATTTTGGTAATGGAAAAAACGCGCACGCGCACACGCTCCCGCTGAAATTTCGACTTACAGTTTTCTGCTGGAATGGAAATATTGTGTACGTGGCAGAGAAATTAGGGGTTAAACTTGTGTAGATAACATTATATGGTGAGGTATTAAAGGAGGATTAGAACTCTTTCAAGTCAGTTCTTTTCCATGTTCAGTGGACACCTTGCTTTAATAGTGGTACAGACTCTTGTTTTTATAGATGTACTGACAAATATTTTCTTTAATTGCCAGTATTTTTTTACAAATTCAACGAAAACCAAGAGAGAAAGCCTCATTCTTCCACTTCATTATAGGTATCCTTTGAATGGCGTTCCTTCCTGCCAGGACCTCTTTTTATCTTAATTTTAGGAACCTGGAAAACCAAATTAAATTATGGAGTCTGCAATGTGTTACTCGAAGATAGGAGTATATTTGTCCCTTTTTAATCATAACGGAGATATCAAGCAAATTATATATTCTGTAAAATTTTGACCACAATATTATTTCCATGTTGTGTACTGTGGAATATCCACTGGTACTTGTACATAGTTTCCACAGTTTAGTATAATTTTATCGGTGTCCTTAATCATTACTTAAGCCCAGATATGGATATTACTAATAATTAATCCCTGTTGAGTAATACCCAAATGAAGAATTAGATGTAATTGCAAAGCTAAAGGAAGACACCGCTGACAATGTCATCCAATTCATTAACTGTTCTGTTTACTTTTAATAGAAGTTGGTCTTATTTAACGAAACTGGACACACGTAGAAACAAATATTTTCGGCTGAATGCTATGTCACTTCAATAGGCGTGTAATTAAACCCAACAGCTCCTAGAAAAGGTCTCTACGCATTCTCTAATAATTACTGGTTGAAAACACACGCTATTGTCAACAGTGGATTCATGGTGTGAACATATTCCTCGATTCCATTTTAGAAACATAATCCTCGCGTTACAAACCAATTAATAATTTGACTGAATTGCAACCAAGGTGATCATAGCAACACTACCTCCTATCATGGGATTTATGTACTTTCCCTGGGGAAGATATTCTGTCTCATTGGCCATAGATATCCACCAATTCTTAGTGGTTGGAAGTTGGGTAGAAACAAATTCTGCAAGAGTTAATGAAGCCTGCAGACGAATCGCACGTTTGCTTTATCACGAACAGAATATTTGCTCCACAGGTCCCATGGTATTTTATATGGTTGTATCATCCACATTCCGGTCACTGAAAGGATTTACATGAAGAAAGTCTATTTAACGACTAAAATTCTTAACATATCTCTACATACAACATCGATGTACTTGATATAACTGTCTTATATTATACCGAAATCAGCAAATAGTCCGGTACCGTACCATCTACATCAGGACATCGGATAATATTCATTTCGGTCTTCGGGAGTGGGTGCCAGTCTATCCTAGGGTGCTGCTTTAGGTCCGCTGCTAATTCTTCCCGTTTTGTTACCAGGAAGCGAATAACACTTGAAGATCAAACTATTTTACTAGACCCACATACTAATGGCATTTGCTCCCTTGCTACATTTCTTTTAGTCTGGGAACGGACAGGCGTCTTAGTGGGAGCCGCCACACTTATGTGTTATCCGATACTGAGAAATCTCAAAGCATACTTCGCTCAGTTTCTACTTAAATTATTCCGATCTCTCAATGTAGCGATACTGCAGTATGGCTGAATCTTCTTTGAAACCAGCTAAATATTGTTCTATTATTATCACCTTCTACAAATGCACTATCAACGTCAGCTGATGCAGAAATATTTACTTAATTGTGGACGCTCACCCTGTGGTGTAGATATTGTACACTTTAGACCGATGAACTTTTCCTATAAAAGTTCTTGATATACTAGAGCACCCTTGCTCCTACTGATTTCAGTTATCCTAAAAACAGTGGCGAGGCGTGACCTTCAAAGCAAGGGAAGCTCCAAGTAACAATTTTCATTAAAATAAGAGAGAATAATGACTCGAAGAACTAAGCCTACTCTTCAATACTGTTCCTATTATACAGTCAGACGTAGGCCCTTCTTGCATTGCAAGACTGGTCACACTACAGGCAGACATATTCTTGCTTCGGCTTTCCACTCAGACGTTTCATTTTTTCCCAGAGTTGGCACACTTCGTGTGAACTAAAAATGGAGGAAGAATGCAATTCATACAATTTTACTAATAATTAAAACTTCACAAGAATTTCGTAACTGTCACCGCTGAACACCAATCTACGTAAAATAGTATTGCTAATGCTATTGACATATACTTAGTTGTAACTAAAGCGCCACATAAAACAAAAGTACAAATAACAAGTGAAGGTCGTGGCCTTGGCTTATCAGAATTTGTATTGCTCCTGTTCTAAGAGTTATACTTTAAGAACAACAGTGTTATATGTGGTTATTCTACCAACTATACAAAAACGTCTACTGCAGTTGCTTGGTAAATAAAGGTAACCTTGTTACAATTATATTTCAGTAGTTATTCATTAAAGTTCTATCAGCGTTAGGGCTAAGGTTAGTGAAAATTATATGCCAGTTGTCGATTAAACAACTGCACATCATATTCACATAAAATCAACAGTTTTGCTCTTCTATGGCGGCCACAGGACTACCAAAACAAGATGCTGAAAAAAGCAATGTGAATAACCCCATAATGTGTAACTCAGCTCCTAGTTAGTCAGCTATAACCCAAACGGGACCCAATAGAGAACAAGCCATAATAATCGAAGTCTACGATTTGTATCTCGAATGTCGAACTCCAAAATCTGTATCTACCTCGCCAATAAGAAACTAGTAGATGAACTGGTATCTAAACACCCAAAAATAAAGGTTAACAACTTGTACTTGGAAATTAGGCCGCTTCTCACTAAAAATAAAAATGTCATACTCTCTAATGTGTGCCCTGTTATTCCCAATCATGTTATCGAAGAACACCTTCTGGCCCACGGAATTAAGCCCGTATCATCTATATCGTATATCAGGGCAGGAATAACTATCCCTGGATATACACACATTATGAGATTTCGCTGACAAATGTATGTAAAACCTGACGACTTCGCCAAGCTACCTGAAATCTTACAGATAAACCATGAGGATACATCCCATTGGATATACCTTTCTACCGATGTTCCTACCTGCTTTTCATGTAAATGGAAGGACATTTAGCTAAACAGCGCTAGACTTCAGATGAAATAAATGATAAGATGGTTAGCTGCTCATCTGAAAGAGTTAGTAGACACACCACTGTCATGCCAGTAAATGACAAAACTAAAGCCAACGCAGAAATAATTGAAAGTGACACAGAAAACACAGAAAACGTGTCACTAGAAACTGTTTGTATACAAGAAAATGGCACCTCCCAGTCTGAACCTCCTTCGAAACCATTGCCACAACTTAACACAGGATTGAACTTCCCTCCTTTAGGGCAAAACCTTAACACAGGAGCCAAAAGGCGACCTATCTCAACATCCAGTAAATATACTGAATCTGCAACCGATGTTGACGAAAACCTATCTGACTCATCATTAATGACTCTAGATGAGACGGCAAAAAACAGAACCTAACCTAGTAAACAAACATATACACAAAAAGACAAAAAAAACATTGACACCCTCTCGCTCATAAATGGCCAGATACTTGTAATAAAAGGTACTATGTAAGAAAGACCGGACTACTACGTTTTAAATTACCTCCAGCTTTTTTGAAAATACTGTTGGAGCATCTGAGATAATATCACTTGCGCCTAGCTACACTGATGACTTGAAAGGACTCCTGGATGCAGTCAAAAAGCTTCATCCCTTATTTACCAATAGAACAATGAAAAATCCAAACACCCGCATAGGAAAGAAACTGCTTTCCGAAATATAGAAAAAACACTGCTTCTTAAATATTTTGATGGTTATGTAGTAGAAGTTTTTGCTAACACCATCTCATTGAAGCTCTATACATAGTGAACCTTAAAAATAAAAACCATAACATATAATGGAACACAACGTATTACAATGGAACATAAATGGATTTCATTCTCAACTGGAACACCTCCAATTGTTACTTAATAAATATAACCCAGTAGTTGTTTGTGCACAAGAAACAAATTATAAGCATGATTATGTTGCTCCATAAAGAGGTTACAACACCTATAATAAAAATCGAGAAGAATGTACACATGCCAGCGGTGGAGTAGTCACTTATGTTAAAGAAACACTGCCGCAACGTGCTATCTCGCTCAATACTACATTAGAGGCTACTGCAGTTTCTGTTCTTTTGACAGTAGAACTATGTATATGTAATATATATCTCCCCAACAGCCCCAGTTTAGATTTTGTAAAACTAAATGAACTGGAGCAACAACTACCCCGTCCTTAGCCTATTCTCTGAGATTTCAACAGTCACAACACAATATGGGGATGCAGCTCCACCTATTCATGAGGAAAACTCATCGAACATTTTATAAAAGATTTAGATCTAATTCTACTCAATTCACTGGGGTCTACTCATTACAGTCTAGCTTATGGCACACTCAGCTCCATAGACCTACGTTTGTGCTCACCAAACATACCAGATTTGTTTGAATACTTCATTTATAAAGAACATCAAGGAAATAGTGATCACTTTCCTATTATTCATATTCAACTGAGTGACAGTCCTCAGAAAACCACAGTCACGCCGAAATTTAATTTTAAAAAGGCTAATTGGAATACATTTAAGAGCTTTATAACCAAAGAAATAACCCAGCTGATGCCTGCCACTGAATTTATTCATACTAGCATTAATGAAATAATTAAAAGCTTCAATGAATTTATCCTTAAATACGCAGATATTTCTATACCTACAATAGCCCCATACAATAAAACAGTTCCTTGGTGGAACTGTGAATGTCAGAAATCTATTATTTTAAGAATAAAGCATATTACAAATACAGACGCCGTCCTACTGAAGAAAATAAGCTTAAACATTTTCAAGCTAGAGCTAAAGCAAGAAAAACTGTTAAACAAAGTAAACAGATTCATGGTTGAATTTTGTCGCACTCTTAAATTATCAAACCCCTCAGAAAACAGTGTGGGGAAATATCCAGAAAATTAGAGGCAGGTTTAAATATAACTCAGAAATCGTTTTGAAAGACCCTGACTCAAAAACAACTACCACCAATTCACAGTCAGTAGCTAGCATCTTAGCAGATTCATTTGCATCTACATCATCCAATGCTAATTATGAGGACGAACTTAAATCCTTTAAAATTAAAAATGATTCATTACCTGACGAACCTGTAAATGACAGTACCGAAAACTTTGATGAGACCATCGAATATTATGAATATGAAAATGCCCTCGCATTATGCAAAAGCTCTGGTATTGGACCAGATAATATACACTATGATATCCTGAAACAACTACCAATTGAAGGACATGTATATCTTCTTCAAATATTCAACCATATCTGGTCTTATAGGTTATTTCCCAATCTTTGGAGTTTGGCAGTAGTGATACCCATACCAAACCTAATAAAGGCCTCACACTACCAAACAACTACAGACCAATATCTCTGACGTGTACAATATGCAAGGTTCTAGAAAAGATCATAAATAAAAGATTGCGTTGGTTTATCGAAAACAGGAAACTTCTTTCTGAATCACAATATGGTTTCAGACAATTCCGTTCCACGATTGAGTCTGAAATAAGAGAAGCCTTTCTCCATATTCAACATCTCATATTAGTTAGTCTAGATATATAAAAGGCATATGATATTACATGAAGAACACGTATACTTCAAATACTACGACAAAATAAAATATCAGGAAATATGTTTTATTTCATTCAGAATTTTCTCCAACATCGCACCATTAGAGTACGTACAAATGGCACATTATCCAAGGAAGCTAAGTTAGACAATGGAGTACCCCAAGGCTCCGTGCTTAGCGTTACACTTTTCCTGCTGGCAATAAACGATATACTGAACATTATGCATCCCCCTGTAAAAGCGTGCCTATTTGCTGATGATCTGACCTTTTTCTGTAAAGGTAATAACATCTCAACCACCCAAGGATTAGTACAAGACACTAACAAGGATACAAATTTGGACATCACAAACAGGATTCAGTTTTTCTCAGCAAAAGTCAAAATGTATTTGCTTTACCAAAAGTTCAATGCATCTTCCAAACCCTACCATCCACCTGTATGGAAAATCCATTGAAACAACTAAACAATGGAAATTATTGGGACTTATCTTCGACCACAACCTATCATGGAAAACACATATTTCGAACCTAAAGGAAGACTGTTCAAGGCACCTAAACATATTAAAAACATTATCACACCGCAATTGGGGTGCTGATCTACATGTCCTACAACTGACGTATCAAGCTTTAATCCTAAGCAAACTTGACTATGGAGATATTGTGTACAACTCTGCAGCATCGACGTTACTTAAGCTGCTGGACGTAATTCAAAATTCTGCTATGAGGATTATATTAGAAGCATATCGTACCCGTCCGGTCTCTAGCCTACTGATAGAAGCCAACCAACCACCGTTAAACACCAGGAGAATACAATTAATCATAAAATATGGAATCAAAATAGCAGCAAAACGTCATTCAAGTATCCGTTCATATGTTTCCCCCAATACAGAAAGCAACAAGACCTGTCTTACAAAAACCACTGCTTACTTTACTATCAACGACTTGCTAACTATTTAAATACTAACAGCATGTATGATCCCTCCCATGAAGGACCATACTCGAAACTCAAAATTCCCAAGATGTATACCGACCTAACATTTTACCCGAAATGGAATACCACTGTAGTTGTTTACCAAACACTATTTTATGAGATGTGCAACAATTTCTCCAATGATCAGTTTATTTACACTGATGGATCAAAAACGTATCATGGTACTGGATGTGCAATAATAACCCCTTATAAAATTCTACAGCAGCGGCTACCTGACTATTATTCCACCTACAGTTCTGAACTATATGCCATTTATCAAGCACTTACACACTGATAGCACACCACAACTGCTATGCAATATGCTCTGACTCACTGAGTACCTCGCAGAGCAAGAACTACACAACAGACAACAAATTAGTTCAGGGCAAACAGACACTATTCAGTAACATCACCGATGCTGGTAAAGTCGTAGTATTCATTTGGATCTCTCCATCAAGGAATAACAGGGAATGAAAGAGCGGACGAAGCTGCTCAAGAAGCCACATTACTACGCCAACAAACTAACGTCCAAATTCCATATTCAGATATTATAAATCATGTCTCCAAAATACCAGTACAAAAATGGAAATCTGAATGGAATCAACAACAACCAGGAAAATTACATCAAGTACGAAAAGGATCCACCGCTCTTCACCCATACAAGGCACTTACTAGAAAGGAACAAGTCATTCTTACCCGTCAACGAATTGGTCACTCCAGCCTCACTCATTCATATCTTCTCTCAAGACAGTCGCAGCCTACGTGTAAAGAATGTAATAAAAACCTTACCATTTACCACCTTCTCATAGAATGCAATGAATACAAAAGAAACAGAAAACAACACGGAATCCCACAGGATATCTCCACACTGCTAAACAGTTTCAAACTACGCCGCAATCTGTTTACTTATCTAAAGGATATAGACATTTGGAGATTAATATAAATTATGTACAATATACTTAGTCAATTGTAATTCATAATCTACACAATGGTGTTAAAGTAATGAAATTTTTGTATTGCAAAATAGTGTTGTTAACTTATATATGTTCTTGTCTTTGTTTTCATTTATCTGTATTTAATGTAAATTGTTTTCATAATTAATGCTTTTAATGTGTATATTTTATATGTTTTATTGTAATCCTGTATATTTAATGTAAATTTTATATATGTTACTAATTGTATTATTTTGTAAAAATGGTCGCGATATGACCCAGAAAGTTAAAGTGACCTTAAATACATTTTTAAAAGTAAACGTTTCTTTACACACTACAGAGCCTTCAGTTATAAAATCGGCCAACGCTTCCTAACCAACGAAGAGTTGCATTTGTTTCCAGAACATTTTGAAGAACGATATTCAACGTTAGCAATGCATATATACAGACATGTTCAGTAGTGAATGAGCTCGTGGAACTGGTCACTCGAATCTAAGCAGCTATCAAATTGTTCGCAGCACCGCTGATGTTCGAGTATAAATTCTGAAAATGTATTCAGAGCAAATAAAATATTGATTGACATGCATTTTCTTGTTTTTCTTCTTCAACTTTGTATATTCACTCTGAATATATTTGGTACGTGTACATCTGTGCTCGCAATGTGCTAGAAATCAAATGACAAAGAGAGCGACAGAGACAAAAAGAGTAAAACTTATAACTACTTCGGAATTAAGAACCTTATTTTAAAATGTAGGCCAAAAAAACATAACTTGGAAATGGTTAACTTCACTAAAATATATGTGTATTTGACTTATTCTGTGTGCTTTAATGTGATGTTCAGTCTTATGGAGTATGATATTTTCTACCTCTTGCTGTTTACCAATTATGCAAAAAAAATTTTGAATGAAGAGGACTTTTGAACCTATTTCCAGGAAATTCAAGATATATTTTTCATTTGACATGCCTAACAGCTTAAACATGCGGTGCTGTAATCAAAATCGTTGAGAGCCATTTTGAAAATAAGAAAACAAATATCAGTTTATCTTAAACATTTTTCTTGTAAACAGTAGTTGGAGCGGAAGGATTTTCATGAAAATTTCGCGCCGCAGTTGCGGAAGACGGTGAAATTGAATATTAGGTTTGATATTTAACGTTCTCTTCGTTTTCGAGTTCTGCCATTCTTGAACAACGACCGCACGCACGCACGAACGCGTGCGTGTTCGTTGCACATATGAGATAGTAACATGTGCTACAGTGACTACCAACTTTGTTAAGAAAATGACGAAAGTGGCATCCATACGTACTGCGACATCGTAAGTTGTAATACCTCAACCAATTCGACAATTGTGCTAAAATTCTTGCCAGAGTATAATGATTGACCAAATACAGCACTTTTTTGGCCTCTGTTAGAGCATGCTTTAAATTTATCAACCAGAGATATAACAATTTATTTACCTGAAACTAAAACAGTAGGGAATTTCTCCTGAAATTATCTACACACTTATATAACACTGGTCGACAAGGTTTTTTCACAAGGGATCTGAACAGTGAATCTAGTGGCATTTTCCATCCTGAATTCAGATATGTAGTCAGAATTTTCCCGTGAGGCATAGATTTCTGTAAAAGCTACTTTTCAAAATATGATTTTAGCGTATTCTTTGACCTGTCATAGGAACCGTTACCTCATATGTAGCTATTTTACTCAAGCTGTATTATTGAAATTATTTGCAATGTCATGCTGAAGCGCAATAAAACATGACTGTGCAGGTTCATTGCTGTTCATTGTTGTTGTTTAGACATGTTCAGACCTGTTTGGCATTGTGATGTGTCAGTATTGAGCCGACTGTGAGATTGTTGAGTAGTGAAATATTTCCTTCCTTTCTGTTTAGAAGTGTATTGTGTATGTTGTGCATGTTGTATTTCTGTGCTTTATTTTTTCGTCATGCCAAGAAATTGTGTAAATTATGCAGATAATTTCTGCTATATTTGTGGTGAGCTGACCTTCAAGTCTCAGAGGCGAAATTTGGCCCCACTTGTAAAGAAGTGTTATAAACTTTACTTTGGCTGTCAAGTTGGTGATTTTGGTAAGAGCTGGGCCCCAAATACATGCTGCGTTTCGTGTGTTAGACTGCTGACTGGGTGGAAAAATGGTACATTCATATGCCATTTGCAATTCCCATGATTTGGAGGAACCGAAGGATCATTTAACTGACTGTTATTTTTGTTTGACAAATATTAAAGGGATCATGTCTAAAACAAAATATACAGTTAAGTATCCGAATTTGCAATCTGCAATGAGACCTGTCTTACACAGAGAAGAGTTCGCCGTACCAGTATATGCAAATACGACCTTAAGTGTTAACTCTGGTTCTGACCTGACTGAAGCGCCAAATGATTCATATGAAAATAAAAATTATCTTACATATGAAGCCAGTAGCTGTTCATCAGAACCATACTTTCCCAATCAGCAGGACCTGATTCGCGATTTAAATCTGTCTAAACAGCAAGCGGAAGTTTTAGCTTCCAGACTCAAAGGGTGGAATCTACTAAAAAAAGATGTAAGAATTAATAGATATCGTAGCCGCCATAGTGTTTTCAAAGTATACTTCTCTGAAGAAAATGGTATTGTGTTTTGTAATAATATTTGTTCAGTTATGGAAACTCTTGGGCTTCAACACCTGCCAGATGAATGGCGATTGTTCATAGACTCCTCTAAAGTAAGTTTGAAGGCTGTGCTGCTACATATTGGCAATAAACTTCCATCAATACCGGTAGCGCATGCCGCTGATATGAAAGAGACATATGAAAATATGAAACTAGTTTTAGAGAAAATACAATATGGAAAATATGAATGGAATATCTGTGGTGATTTAAAGGTCATTGCTTTATTGTTTTGTTTGAAACTTGGGTTCACCAAATTTTGCTGTTTTTTGTGCGATTGGGACAGCAGAGATAAGAAGTCTCACTACGTTAGAAAGTCATGGCCAAAACGGGAATCTCTTATCCCTGGCCAAAAAATGTGGCATGGGTCCCTTTAGTGAAGCCTGAAAAAATATTTTTACCTCCATTGCATATTAAGTTAGGAGTTATGAAAAATTTCGTCAAAGCTATGGATAAACTTTCTGATGGGTTCTTGTACTTGAAATCGAAATTCCCCGAAGTCAGTGATGCTAAATTGAAAGAAGGAGTTTTTATAGGACCACAAATCTGATCATTAATGGCTGATGAACATTTCGAGGGACTGTTAAATCCACTGGAGAAAGCAGCCTGGCAGTCTTTCAAAAGTTTGTGTTGCAATTTTCTTGGAAGCCATAAAGCAGAAAATTATCGTGACATAGTGGCTTATCTTCTGCATTCTTATAAAGCTATGGGATGCAACATGTCTTTAAAAATTCACTTCTTGGACTCTCACTTGGACTTCTTCCCCGAAAACCTTGGAGGTGTCAGCGATGAACACGGTGAGCGTTTACATCAGCAAATTTCTACAATAGAGAAGAGGTACCAAGGCAAGTGGAGTTCCAATATGCTGGCTGACTACTGTTGGACTAAAATGAGAGACGTTCCAGGTGCAAAATATACCCGAAAATCACTATCTACCACTTTCTAGGTAAGTCAGAATCAGTAGTTATAATTTTGAGTTAGATAGCTAGTTACGGATTTTTTGGAATATTATAAAAAATTCAAATGAATGTCACACAAAACTTCTGCCCGATGGGGAAAAACTGTAATTATATTTGAATTCAGCACGAAAAGTACTTTTAGAATCTGATATTTAAATTCTTATGAAAGAAAAAAAAGTTAAATTTTGTCGACCAGTGTAATCATTCGGTTTTTATATACGAGCTGTACATAACGAATGTTTACTCAAGCGCGAATCACTCCCTAGGTATTTTTGCAGTAGGTTTTAAAGTAATTTACATAACAGAGTAATCTGCTGAATAAACGTTCATTTTTGAGATTCAGTGAACCAACTCTAATCTTTACATCTCGAACAGAAGGAGCAATTGACACGGTGTAGCACAGCTGGTGAACTTTTCCTTAAGCGGGTCGTTCATCGCTAGTGTGTTGTGCAAACTGAGATCACTGCACTGAAAGCGAACTATGTATATACGTGATATATGGCCCAGCTATAAATGAAAAGAATGTATGTAGAATTAATGTAATACTATACAATGCGTTGTTGTGTTACTGTAGACATCTTTATGAGAAACATCTAGGTGGTACCGGGCCCAGGTGACCGCAAAGTGAGATTTGTGGTAGACAACACGGCGCTGGGGCGGGTTTTCTCCGGGACCTCCGGTTTCCCCCGCCATCTCATTCCACCGCTGCTCCATCTTCATCTCATGTATCATCAGTGTCACCGCCTGCGGTGCCGTATGTAGTAAAAGCGGGCGTTAAACACTACACATTTCTCTCTACATCGCTCTCGCCCTCTCTCACTCTCACTGAACGGAAAAGGGTGAACAGTAGCATAAGGCAGCTCACGGTGTTAAGTAGATATATCTATATTAACTACTGTGCTCCTCTCACCCGAATGTGGGTTTAAGTAATGTATTTGATATCAGCAACTCCGGTTCTTTCAGGGAGATAGGGTAGAGTGTGAAGATGTCAAGATGGCTTAGGCCTCTTAGTAAGCATATACTCTTGTTCTAGCAAAACAGGGATGCTTAGGACTAGTTGATATGATGACGTTCTAACCGATATTCCTCTCAGAAAACCCTAGAATTATTGACGTTAAACAGGTTCCTTATAGCCACAAATTCGTATAAAGAACATACAAGTACATTGCATTATACTCTATTTTTCAGCTATGAACAAGACTAACAACCTTGGAAATTGGCAACATCTGCACTGTTTTCGTGCAAGTTGCAAAGTTCTCCACTTTACGATGCAACAGCACAACAGCACTTCGCTAGATAAGCTAAAACTTGACCGAGCTTCTCCAGGTGGAATTTTGTTCTCGCTCGTCAGGTTTGACAGGTTGCAACTGGTTAGTAAAATGAATAACAGGGAACGAGATAAGGCTGGGCACCACATAGAGCGTTGGTAGGGACTTGATATACGAGTTCGGGAAAATGAAGCGAAGGAAAGAGAAATATTACAAATGTTGGGGAGAAGTAAGATCAGAAAAATATCGGTATTCGATTACAACCGCATATGTGCTCCATCTTTCTGAAACGAAAGGTTTCCGTATGGACCTTTTCCGAGAAAAGAAAGAAAAATAACATCAGCTGTTTCCGACTCGCCATTAAACTGGGTTAGATAGTTCCCCATAGTGAATTGCTTTTCAAGTTTTCTATTAAGATGGAGTCTCTTTGCTTGATATCTTGTAGAAATACATTCCCTTTCGATGATGCGTAAAAAGTTTAAGTAGGCTCGAGGGAGAGTATTTACTGGTGAAATGGCGTGGAGCGCACAAACTTATTTCTCCTCGGTTCTATGTTCTATCTATTACTCCGTAAATGGGAAATTTATCCAATCTTTTATTCCTTGTAGTAAATCTAATCTGTTAGTTTCCACACCACAAAATCTTGCAAACCAAATTGCATTCACAGGTTTCGAAGAGGCGCAATCTCATGCCGTTACTTATATGGAAACGGAACATTAAGACATCTAAAAAGGCGGGACATATAAAATACCATTGGCAATTTCTTGCAATTAGTTGCTTTTCTGTACCGCTGTTGCTTACCTTTATATGAATTTTACACGCTGATATAACGAAATGTTATTTTGTCTGCTTAAATTTCGAGATAAACCTTTTGAAGTAGTTGCACACGTCATTTTCAGAGACCGAAACTTAAGTAGAATATCTTTTTAAATTTGTGAAATCTATCTTCTATTTGAATGTGAATCTGTACGAATTACATCTTTTTGATTAAAGTGCCACAGTTTTATGTTCTTTTTTCAATATAAATGCCTATTTTACGAAATAAATTCTTATTGTTGTCTAATTATTTACCTATTACTTATTAATTATTACGAATTTCCTTCAGGTACATTCTATTTCAATAACCTTTCGTCCGTGACAGTGAAAGTTACTCCACCGGAGTTGCAGAAAACATATGCGCCCTCCATTCAGTTCATTATTTAAGTAAATACTTAAATGAGTGCTGCCAAGCACATAAAGTGTACAGGTAAGAGAAAGTGGTTAAATTACCGCTTTCTTTTAAAGGGCAATAACGATTGCGGTCTTTGTTTCTCTTTCAGTTTCAATGTGACGTTGTTGTGCCAACTAGGAGCAAATGCGGAAATTCGGTGTTCCTTTTCGCAGTAAATTACAAAGTTAGGTTAATACTTTTCGGTTCGACGTATTTTGTACCGACGGTAAAGTACCCACATCCAAAATATGCGACCAGTTAATAAACTACATTTTATATCAACATAAAAGCACTATCAAAGACAATAATTCACTTTCCAGAGCTACTGCGAAGATTTCTTTGCCTCAAACAGTAGTTGCAACATCAAGTCGAAAATCCAATTTGCATTCGACTTATGTAAAGCTCACCTTAACGACGGAATCCATTTGTGAAAATTACAGAATACAAATTTAACACAGTTTTTGGAGAAGTATACTAAACAATCTGTACCTAGCGAGTTAAGTTTGCGAAAATGTTATTTAACCGAATGTTATGACACGATGAAAGCCATTAAAGATAAAGTGAAAAATAAGATCTGGATTTCTATCCAAGAGTCAACTGATGGCATGAGTCGCTTCATTGCCATTGTTGATATAGGACCATTAGATCCTACAAGGAATGAATCAATGAAATCATTCCTGATTACAACGGAGTGTCAATTATCGCGCAATTTTTCAGCAGTTCTTTAAATTTGCTGAGCCACGAAGAAATTGTATACGAAGTCGTCTTACGTTTCATTTGGGATGCTGCATTATACATGAAAAAGGTTAGAATAGCTTTAATAGTAGTATTTCCAAACATGTTTCTCGTGACCTGAGTAGCACATGGCTTTCACAGGATGTTGAGAAATTTATTTTCAGTATTAAGAAGATCTTTTTGAAAGTCCCACCAACAATCCTGTCATTTAAATTCACTGCACCAGATGTACGCCATGCAATGGCATGGGGGACATGGATCCCCGCAGAACTTCACTACTCCTCAAATTTCCAGAGAATAACTGAGGTGGTGAACACACTGGAGGACGAAGAATCTTCAATTGTACCAGCCAAGAAATTTATAAATTCGCTGGAGGTGAAAAATTACTTAACCTGCATTGCGGTCAAGTTTGGGTTCCTGGCACAAGTGATCTGCCAGCTTCAAGTAAGAAGACAACCTTTAATGAACTCAGTGATAAATTGTGGATGATGTAGTGCAAAAACTGGACAGTGTATCAGGGAAACGGGGTTCAATAATTAGCAGAAAGTGCAGAAAACTTACTGAAAAATTGTGATCTGGATAAACTTAGTCATTTCAAAAAATTTACAAGGTGACGATTCTGCTGCAGTTTAAATGGATTCTACAATGATAGTGTATATTAGATTTGCTCCAATTACGCCTGTCGATGCCGATAGGTCATTTTATCATATGAAAAATGTGTTATGATAGGAGACTCAATATGACCCTAGAAAACTTAAAAAAGCATTTGGTTGCCATGTGCAACAAATAAGGCATTGCCATATACAGGCCCTTTAAAAATATTTCATTTATGTGTCAATTACAATACTAACATTTTGTTTAAAACTTTGAAGTTCTTTAATATATGACTATCGAGTTACTGAACAGTGAAATCCATTAAATAAATACGTTTTCCAATTGCCTTTTATTGCTGTTTTAGTATTTTATTTCCCTTTTTTATCTTTCATATTTTAGCTATTTATAATACCCTTTTCCTGCCCATTTTAAATGATTTTAATGCCCGAACTTCCGATCTCTAGTTTTTGATTATACTACGAGGGTAACACATAAAATAGAATCGGTAATCAGATGCAAGTGCCTATATTCTGGCTCTAAAATTCCATATTCTTTCCACATCAGAGCAAGCAAGTGAATAGTGAACAACATTTCAAATGACTATTGTACAAGTAGAATAATGAAATGGAAATCACAGTAAGGGTTACTTGAGACTAATGGGTTTTAAGGAGTTCTATGCTCTTGTCTATCTTTTAAAGCTTTACCTACTATAAGAACTTCCTTTGTAATGAAATGAAACACATAGGCCATTCACAGAAATCTCATGTCTTCATACATGTCTTCAATATATGAAATCATAGTTAAAATTGTTTGATTGATTTCTGAGGAATTAAACAGGATTGAAGACTCCTTTATGTAAATGGCAGCCCGTATTAGAAAGATTTTTTTTCAAACTTTGATATTCTGTATGTGACAAATACTGAATTTAAATATAAAGTTTGGTATTTTTCAACTTTTCCATATTTTGTTACTGGTTATATTGTTTTTTCCCCTCTCTATCTCACTCTCTCCCTCTCTGTGTCAGATTGGATTACGATGCGGAGAGAATTTTGCACTGCGACCAGTCTTTATCTATATTCTGCCTATGTCTCAAGTGGGGCATCCCCGAGAGGAAGTACGAGGTGACAGGAGACAGAGGGCAGCATGTCCCAAGGAGCCACGACAGTGCACCGGGCAGGGTCAAACACTTCACAAGTTGGAAACTCCACGGCAGCCCAGCAGAACCGGCAGCGCACTCGACTGTGCCCCCCCCCCTTCTCTGTGCGCTCTCTCTCTCTCTCTCTCTCTCTCTCTCTCTCTCTCTCTCTCTCTCTCTCTCTCTCTCTCTCTCTCTCTCTCTCTCTCTCTCTCTCTCTCTCTCTCTCTCTCTCTCTCATAGACGTTCATGTAAATATAATCTTTTTCACTCTGAGGCCTTCATAATTTGCATAAACTTCTCATCAAATACTTGAATTACATAAAATGTTTACTGTACCTACTTGAGGGAGGACGGGATAGAGGTTACGTGGCTAACGGCCAACTGGAGCAATCCAAAGACAACTGGAAATAAGTGCAGAAGTGAAGATGTAATACGTGACCAGTTTGAATGTGTAGAGAAGATAACGGGAGGAAATGCACTTCTTGGGTCAGTAGGAGAAACAAAATGAGCAAAATAAGGTAGCGGAATATGGAGGGATGAAAAATGTGGTTGGTAGACAAAAGGGGGAAGTGATGCGAAGTTATATAGAGAACCAAAGGGCACAAAGAAGTAGGGAAGTGCAAGTTGTGTGGTAAGATAAAGCTAATGGAGTAAGAAAATGTGTTGACAGAGGAAATGGATAATGAGTGATAACCAAGGTGTGGCAATAAAGTGAATAGTAGTAAGCTTTGAAACGGAAGAAACGTGGAAAAGGAAAATAATAGAAAAGAGGTAAGGGTAAGTATAAAAACATTCGTAAAGAAATTTGTGAAGAAAGTATAAATTAATCAGAAATTAACACGTGTTGGATAGAAATTAATAGTGTAATGGTATAGATAGTAAATTATAGTTAGGGAGGTATAAATTTGGGCAATTACTGAAAAATTGATACAAGATGGACAAGGGCATTTTGCAGAGAGTAACAAGGTTGAAAAAACGATGGGTAAAATTGTAAGTGAAGGAGTTGAGGGAATGCGTATTACAGTGAACGTTGGGCTAGTGTGAAATGGTGAAATCGGAATAGAGATGATTAGTGAAATGTTTAATGAAAATTGAGCAAAAATATTGAGGCTAATAAGAAACACTGAGTAAGAGGATAAGTGAATAAAAATGGGAGATCAAATATTAATCAAAGGGGAGAGTGGGAAGGAGATAGGCATAGCAAAAAGAATTTGGAAGTAATTGCTCAAAAATTGAAATTAGTGGTTGATAAGGGCGTCGTATACGATATAAGCTAAGTACTCAGCTGTATGGTAACTTCAATTCTTTGTACCCAAATAGAGGATAGCTGTAATGCTTGTAAGCTTATGTAATAAACTTTAGCCAACAGACTGCATTTATTCATTTATTCATACTGGACGGAATGAGTTGAAGAGAAGGTAAAAATGTACGTTTATATCTAAATGGTTCTATTTTTATAAAACCATCAATGCTAAAGCTTGATGCTATTCACTCATGATACTCACCACAATGCACACAGTTCCGCAATACAACATAACATTCAAGCAGTGATAACAGGCAGTAATTTAAGGAACGGATATGTTGGTTGCGGTAAAATTGACATTTTGCGTTTGCTAATAAGTTAAAATTATCTATAATGATGGATTGGCCCAGAAGTTCTGGCATCTATTTTTTACCTTTAGCTAAACCTTTTCGTGTAAAAAATACGAATATTGTTACTCGATGGAGTATTATGTGCTGTACAAATGAGTGTATCTGATGCAAAAAAGGGTGTTTTTGACACCTCCTGCTTTGCGCTTAATCGAGATGCCAAAGCCACGGAAGCTGCTCACGACTGCTTGAGCTAAATTTAAACGCCTTGCCAAAGCATTTGAATTTTACATGCCAAAATTGAATGTTAAAACGCTAGAACTTAGAGTGCGTATAGTCCAGCATATTGCATGCAAATGACTTCCTCTACCAATGAAACATTATCATATATCGCTTTAAGTTAAAGTGATATGTTAAAATAAATATTTTATTATGTTTACGTTTGTTTACGTTATGTTTATTATTATAACTTCAAATGAAGCAGAATTTTCTTATTTCAACGAAATTATTTATTTGAATCACATTGGTGCGATGCAATAAAACAAACGCTCCAAATTTTCAAGCAAATACACTGGATTACGCACATCCCTTGGAAAAAGAAAACTTGCTATTAAGTAATTTCGAAAACTGCTAGCATAATGAAAATATTAGACCCAAATTTCACATTTTAGTGTCTGTATTCTTAAAGTTTTTTTCTATCTGTTATGCTTTCCGTACTATGCAAAGTTAAATCAAAGGGAGTGATCTCATAGAGAAGAGCTTCTCAACCTTTTCCAGCACTGATCTACTATAATTCAAGGAGTTGCTAGACGCACAAGTAACAAATTTACTTGATTTTGTAATGTAAGGGACAAAAAATAATTTATTTCAGTTGTATAGATAATTTATTGCTCATTTTTTATTTGCTGCATGTAGTGTTTAGAATTAAATAGTCAATTTATTCCACTTAAATGGAATGTTTTCTTACATACATTGCCATCAAAATAAGGTTTACAGAAACTAAGAATATGGTAGTTAAATACATAACGTACAACAAGCTTATATTGCTCATAATGGTATTTTAGTGCTGTAAACTTACATACAATAATAGGCACAAAACTTAAAAATTTAACTTACTCTTATACTTCAGTTTCAGTGCACCATAACGTTTATTGATTACTTCTCTGATACTTACAAATTTATTTCAGATTATTCAGCGATTTCACAACTGTTACAACAACGAGCATTTAACATTAGCGGAAATGAAATATTTCCCTTCATACATACACATTCAATGAACATATTTTTTTAACGTTCTCTAGACTTCGCAACGCTTGCCGAGAAAAACATAGACCCCAACTGAATCGCTTCGGTAGGAGATCCGTTGCGGTGGCGCAGCCAAACACTAAACAAAAGACGAGCACGTGCTACCACCGTTCCTGTTGGGAAGTCAGACAATTACACGAAACACTATATTCTGTGTCGTTCGGCATGCAAACCATGGAAGTTTTCGTCCAATGACTATTCTCAACTAATCAACATAATACGTTTTTTAATCATTCGTAATCACCTAAAGGTACTTTAGCGATGACGGTCCTTTTTTTTTTTTTTTTCAATTACGGTATAGGTCGAAATACTCTTATGATTATATACTACTCCTGTACTTCCACTTTTCATCATTTTTGAACAGTTAGAATGTGTTTTGAAAATGCGACAAAATACGAAACGAAATATTAATGTGAAATATACTCTTTAAAAATGAAAATAATTAACACAGTGAAAACGTTTGCGTAAGTGCAACAAAATGCTGAGCAGCGTGGGAGAAAATGTGAGAAACGATTGTTTTCTTTCCAAGATATTATTTACTAACATTTTAATCTTGACATTGATAATCAGGTATCGTCAATACAGAAAATATTGGAAATAGATAAGTTTAAGCAATATATCCCATTTTGAAGATGGCGTGGCATGACATGGAATTTTTTCCCAAATGTTAGTATAAGTTATGCAGAATAATAAATATATAGAATTACGTACAAATGCAGGTCGCTATTGAGTTCTTATTCCAGACTTACTTAAATAGATCTGCAGTGTGTTTAACATCCTACTTGCAATGGCAGGAGAACTGGATTGGAAGAAAACTTAAGTTCTATCATCTCATTGATTAGTGTGATGATTTATGAACTCGCTATAAAGACGCCGCTTAGGATTACGATTAGGATTACTACGGATGGGATTCGGCACTGAAACCTGTGGTTTATTGTACCTAATTCCCAAGTGGGAAATCCTCGAGTGAAAGGATGATGCGAGAGGAGACAGAGGGTGGCCGACCCAAGGAGTCACGACAGCGCCGAGCCTCCCGTCGACACTTCTGCCCTGAAAGAGACGCCAGATGAAAGAAGATGTAAAATAGTAATGGAGATGAAATGGAGGGACAGGAAATTCGGGGGATGTAATTAACCTGCCCAGAATTCGCCCGGCAACCCGGGAAATCCCCCGAGAAATCTCGTGGGTCAGGTAGGTCGGCCACGGAAGCCGAACTCGCACCTCCCGAATGCGGGTCTCAGAAGAAACCGCACGAGCCATCCCGATTGGTAAGGCGAAGTTTACCTCATGCAATCTTGTTTTACTATCACCTTGTACAAGTGTGTATTTAAGTTTACATTGATATTATTCAATTCTTATTACCTGTTTTTCAGTTATGTTTTATTAAAAATTTCTACAAAATACTAAATTGTAGACGTAACAAACTGCTAAATTTATGATTTAATAATGCGAAAATGAATTTTAAAGAAAACTTTTAGAGCTTACATTGAAATAGGAAAAGAAACAAACATTTATCATGCTAAGTTTTGTTTAATGCTGAGTTTAATAGGTTCGTTATTCCCTATTTATCTATTTCCTTATTTGTTTCCTGCTGAAGTGCTATTTTTCGCCTAGTACCCGTGTTAGAAGGCTAATACTAGCAGCGGTACATGCGCCATGTTTCACCAGCTATCTATTCGTTTCATTAGCACCTGCACTCAGTGTCTTTATCTTGAAATACAATCCACAGATTCTGTCATGCCTTTTTATTTGCTCGTATGCGTACGGTACGATTCATGCTATTTTCGTTGCAGACAGAGCAGTGGCTTTCAAAATTCGTTCCCCTGGTGGTTTCTTTCTTCAGCTCTAAAGCCATCTTCTAGCATCTAGAACAAATGAAGCTCGTTAAGCGAAAGGACACCTTTGTCTCACCTGCTCTGTGTTGTTCTTCAGTAGACTTCAACGTACGTAGGTGAGTTAAGATGTTTCCTGCTGATTTATTAGTTTCGTTATCTCTTCTAGCTTTTCTCATTACCTCTTCTTCACATATAACACTGAAGTTCCCAGTTGCAAAGCTCTACAAAGGTGGTTGCATTTAAGAGAAATAGGTAGGTGAAAATATTTTTAGCATGTGATTACTTTCAACATTTTGCAATTTATTAACCTCCTTTATACAGTTTCTACCAGTAATACAAGAATCAAACATACATTTATCATCGTCTCTCATTCTCTGAGAGCTGACATTCACAGAATTTGGAAGATTAAATCAGATTTGCTCAGTGTCACGGCATCCTCAAATGTCCGTAATGTCGCGGTTCATGAGTTAATGCACTGAACTTGATGGAGAAAGTAAGATGAACTATTCAAATGTAGTTACCTAATCTAAATAAAGCTGCTTGACGCTCTACTCACCTTGTTTAAGCTGTTTTTTCAAACACTCTTCTATCAAATACTACCTCCTAAAACTTCGTGGAAACGTCTTCATCACATACTTCCTTGCAAATACAGTGGAAATAGAAGAATACACAGCCTTAAGAATGATTTAATATTTTAAAAGATGGCTGCTTTATCAGGTCTTCTATATTCCGCTCTCTTTGCATCAACAGGGAAAAACAAATAAATTCAGATTTGGGAAAACTGTCAATATTGGAAAATTTAAACCAGTAAGTAGGAGTGCCTCAGAAACAACTATATTTTACATATATGCCCGCCTCGGTAGCGTGGAGGTAGTGTGTCTGCCTCACGCTCAAGTGGTCCCGAGTTCGAATCTCTGTCAGGGTGAGTTAACTGGATAGGGTTTTTTTCTGGGATTTCCCTCATCCTGAAAGACGAATGTCAGATAACTCTAAGCTCTATGGACCCCCGGCTCAAATGAGCATCGTTTCACCCATTCGATTCATCGTCCGATATGACAACGTAAATTACAAAAAAAAAAAAAAAAAAAAAAAAAAAAAAAATTAAACGAGAACTGTATTATCTTTGTCATGAGATTCTGACCATCTCTTAAAGTTGTTTAGGAATCAAGCAGAATTCAAAGAGAATTAAAACAATTCAGGACATACCTTGATCATACAGTAATTTAATTAAAATAATTTAAGTGACAACATTTTCTAAATATTTTTACCCAAATATAACTTTGGGATAGGGATTTATTCCGGAAATATTCATGTAATCTTTGGAAGAACAAGTTTCGTATTTAACCGAAGTACGTACCTACTCACCTAGCAACCAACCCCCACCCATCCACCCACCTACCTACTTATTTTTTTATTTATTTACTTATTTACTTATTTATTATTTCGTATTTAGCTATGCTATTCACAGAAAGATGCTCGCATATGCACATATATACAAGAATGTACCCTGCCCCTTTCGGGGGTTTCAGGGGTCCTCAGAAGCTGTATTTCCTGTGAATCTGAGTATCGAAATTTTGAATGGACCTCTTCTTACTGTTAAGTGCAGAAAGTAATTAAGGCATAAAGCGATATTTTCTTTTAATTAATATATGTATACAAAAGAGTACATTAAAAAGATATTTTGCTTTGAACCTAAACAAAGTATGAAATATAGCAACAACAAAAGAACTGTTTACTTCAATAGTTTGATCCTTTCTTTGATTACACCTTGACTATATCAAAACATCGACAGCAAAATTTCAAGAATGAATTCCTCATATAAAGAGAAGAACACGACTGCATTATAGCATGTGTCCCGGAATGCACACACTTACTAGTTAGAGCGCGATGTGCCCATCTCAAATGAAATGTACAAAGTGACATGAATACAGGCTTCCGCTTGTTCTTGCATTGAGTATCGAAAGAGATCAAAATACGTGGTGTACTGCGTACTGTCCCACAGCTGTCCCATGCATAGCAGCTGAATATAGCATAATTAGTGTAAAAATCCAGGGGGTTAAAGCAGGAAAACATTGTTACTCGAGGAATTAGTGCACCTGTATCAGCTCAGCACTTAGGAAGATATGCATTAAAGTTTCTGAGAACAGAAAGACCAAATGTGGGGAGCACCTCATACATTAGAATTAACCCTCAACAGAGTGCTAGTGGTATTTCTTTGAAGTAATCAGCTAATGTATTGCAAAACAAACCTCCGTAGTTCCAGCTATGCATGTTTGAAAGGACTTAGGCTGCCTACAAGCAGCCATCATCAATACCTACCCAGATGCTAATGGAGAAGTTCCGTGAGTAAGATAATTGAATAATTGCATTGACTGCCCGCGCTTAAAAGTTTTAAGAATTCTGGATTCCATCCCTTGTGATTGTTAGCTCATTCGTATACACAAGACTGCGACATTGGGATTCATGCCACATTTTTGGAGGTACCACTGGTAAAACGTTAAACTTGCAGGATAATATGCAGGAGGAAACATTTGTATATATCTGGATAGCTAGAATCAGAACAAACAATACAATGCAATAGCCGAGATTTGAGCCACGGATCTCCCGTTTTCTGTCCAGTTGCTCTTAACCATTGAGCTACCATGGTCGACATGCCGGAATGGTATATTTTTCCCGGCAAATCACCTATCCAAACGTTACCCTACAAACAGCTAGTGTGGGAAAATGATTAATTTCCATCAATTAATCTAATAGTGGCTTATCTATGAAATCTGGGACTTAAGTAGGTATTTTGTAACGGTTGTTTTGGTTTAGGTCCCGAGAATTGAAAAAATATTTAAATATGCTTAAATATATGGTTTAAGAATCAATATGGACAAGTTAGAATACGCAAAAAAGAAACTGTTAAAATTCAGTAGTCATGAAATGACGCTACATGTAAATGAAATAATGTTAATATTTTATGATTAGTAGTTTTAAAAATGAGATTACGTAATGTGTGACGTTGAACAGTAAAAATTAAGTTTGATTGGTAGTGATGGCAACGAGTGAAGGAAAAATCAATAATCTTGGTAAAACAGCTAGGAAAGAAAGCGTCTTTCTTTTGTGTAACGTTGAAGAGAACAGACTTGTTGTGGATTTTGGAATATTATAAAACACAGTCTTTCTGAAAAGTGGATCGACGAAGAATCATTCTTGTGTAGAGTTTTGTGCGAAGAGCGTCGAAGTGTAATTTAAATTAAATTACAAGTTTGGATTTTTATAAATTTAAAAGAATTCATTTATTTCTGTGTTTATCTAACTAAAGAATTCTTTCGCTTGCAAGCACGCCTGAGAACAGGTTTCTCATGTAACTACTGAAGCTACACAGACAATTTTAGACAATCTGAGTTCTAGATTGGTCCGAGAACAGTTAGCAAGCCGTAGCTTCATTATCTTCTCGGAAGGCTGAATTCAACCCGCAACCTCAGTCACAAAGCGGGATGAGTGCAGGTGAGAATCATTTCGTCCCACATCTGCACCATAAAAATCCCGCTACCACTTGTAGGCTGGTAAGTCGCCATAAATGTGCGTATATCATTCTAAATGAGAACCTCTAATAGTTTCCGGGGAAAATATTAATCAGTTAGAGAATTTAATGTCATGCCGGCATGTTGGCAATGGTAGCTCAATAGATAAGAGCAATCGGACGAAGACCAGGAGATCCGTGGTTCATGGCATTGAATTTTTCAGTCTGACTACCAAACCTTAGCCTACACATGGCTAGTGTGGAAACACGAATAAATTCCTCTGCATATGTTTTGCTGTGATCGTACCAGTCTCCATATCATTCTGACAATTGTAAGCACCTTACGGTGGTTCCGGTAAGCCTTCGCGTACTCGTCGTTTTCCAACTCCTCCGTCCGTCCTCCTCCTCCTCCTCCTCCTCCTCCTCCTCCTCCTCCTCCTCCTCCTCCTCCTCCTCCTCCTCCTCCACCACCACCACCACCACCACCACCACCACCACCACCACCTCCTCCTCAGGTGTTGTATTCTTTGGCTGTTGTGCGGTGTTTGGCGGCCATAGAAAATGCTGCTGTTCGTTTAAGTAGTGATGCATTCCTTCAAGGGGCTTTTGGTCTTGCGCCTTGGGTATCGTTCTTGACATGCCCACCGAGGTCATATCGTTAGCCTTCCTATTTTGGAGGTGGCGCACGTAAGTGTCGTATCCACTTCCATCCCGTCTTGAGTCCACAGGACCAGATGGGGGGGCTTGTTAGTCTCTAGGTCTTGCCCTATGGAAAGAGCCTCGGAGGTGCCGGGCGCCCTTTCGGGACAGCTCGGTAACTCCCAGGTAGGACGTCCGGGTCCTTGGTCCTACGGGTCTAGGACTAATGTGAGTAGAATCTCTGGCATTAACATTAACATATGAATGAGGTGTCCTCATACGTCATGGGCAAACATTTTATGCGTCATATCGGTCTTGAGTAACAACTGTGACCAGATTATCGCATTTTAGTCTATTAAAGTCATAAAATACCGACAACCCTGCAATTATGCACTTTCTTATCCATGCTATACTACATTTTCACCCTCTCTATATGAGGATTCCATTCTTGAAATGTTTCTGTTGACATTTGATTCATGGTCAGAAATTATAATATTCACCTCTATGATATACGGCATCAACCAACTTTGTTTTTGGAAAGTTCAGTTCTATGTTAACCTCTTGACCTAAACGTGTGCATGCTTTAACCATATAGTTCACAAATTCCTTTGCTGGTGCTTGTAAGCAGTGGCAGAGACTAAATATCGAGATGCAAAATTAACTCCTACAAGATTTAGCTACTCGCCATAGGAAACGTTCCTTTCTCAGCCCTAGAGGGAAGACCTCAAATCTTAGGACGCTTTAGTTCTACAAAGGCATATACATTCTCAGGAAGTTGCCTCCCAAGGGATTTGTTCGGAAGCTCAATATCAAACTTACATTGCAGCAAGCACAGCCCCATGAAAGCCGACATAATTTGTAATTAAAAGACCAATGACATCGTCAGCAATCTAATAGTTCAAAATTAAGTGAGCCATGTTGCATTCAAACTATACTCGCCGACTTTTGATCTCATTATCCATACTTAAATACGGACAATCTTGTCCATACGTTCTGATAAATTTTATACCATCAAATTATTATCATTGTTATCTTATATCTAACCCCATTCAACTCTTATGATCCTTGTTCCTGTTCACCCAAAATAAATTTTGGGAACCAAATGTTAGTCGTCTTCGGTGATCCAGGGTGTGCGAAACTGATCGGTTGCTGTATTCCAATGTGGACAAGTTGGTGTCCAATGGAAAGAAGGTGTTTGTTAAATCTTTTAAGAGGGATAATCTCTTTAAGAATAAAAACCGCAATGTTCCATTACCGCCAACACCAATTGTTACTCGCTGTCACACTTTGGTTTCAGCAATGATGTACTATGCACGACATTTTTACAGGCTTAAATTGGTAGTGGATGAACTGAATGAAGATGCTGCTTCATCTGTAGAAATTCTTCAAAATCTGCAAAGTGAAAGTTGTTTAAGATATGAAGTGGCGTATGTTGTAGCTAATTTGAGTTCCTTGTGCGAATCCATTAAAACAATAGAAGCAATAATTGACTTCTTGACAGAAAATGATTAAAAATTGTTAGTGTAGAAACGAAAATCTACTTACTCAAAGGTTTAAAAGTGCAAACTTTAGTAAACAAGCTCGAATTGGTGTTTGAAAACACTACAGGGTTTCACATTATGCAACAAATTATCCAAGTTCTAGAAGGCCATCAAGTACAGACAGAGAGTCTAATTACAAGTGGCCTATCTCTTATGAAACATGCAATAGTGACATCATATGACGAAGAGCAATCAGTATCCGAATACCGGGAAGTGCTACGTGGCAATCGGACGAGACTTCTAATCGACAATTTGGGGAAGACATGTGTTGTGCATTGCAACTCCAAAAAATTTCCTACAATTGACACGTGGTATGAGTAATCCATCATTAGTGAGTTATCAAAGCAGTTCTTACTCAGTCGGTAGAGAACCAGCCTACCATGCTAGGGGTCCCGGGTTCGATTCCCGGCGGTGGTGGTGGGGAGTTTTCTCCGACCAAGATGATTCCTCATCTTCCCCAGAGTCTGGAAGTATGAATGAGAGTGTATAATGTGTCCGTGATCTATTGATTAAAACCCAACGAATACGAGTTAACATCTTAGAGATGATCCAAAGGAGAACGGTCGCCGATATGATCACTGGAGTTAAAGGCGGGGTATACATGAAGCAAATAAAAAAACAGTTTCTATTTATTACATTTTTATTATGTCAAATGAAAGAAAATATTTTAGTGGATTAGTAAATATTTTGAACTCTAACAAATATTTTCTTGAATTTTAAGTAATAAAAATAAATAAATGTAGCCTTTTAGCACCTAAATATCCGTTCTCTAGTTATAATACACATAAAATTACACAGTCATAATGATTGAAATGATAAAACGCGTCGAAAAAGAGGCAAAATTCGTGTTTACGCTTTCAGCTGCAGTGCTGAATTTCTAGTCTGGTTAATTTTCGAAGGCCTATACGTCAAAGATATTATAAGCTAGTTGGATTGCCTACCTATGCAATTACAGAAAAGATAAGCACTGAGAAGAAGATATCTTGTAATATCAATTTTCTTCTCCGCTCCCACTAAAAGGTTTAAGTCAAATCTGATGTGTAGTTAGGTCAGTGGATGTCTGCACACAGCGCACCTGTGAGACAAGACTGCTGCAACGATAAGAGAGAAGGTGCGCGTTTACTGCTAATGGATATAAGCTGCAGTCAGAAGTTAGTTCATTAGCCAATGGTAGTCACTTTAGGTTGGCTCAGCCCTTAATTTACACTGTGTGCTAGTTTTGTAGTTGTTTACAAGTAGTCCAAAAGTCAATTTGTTCTTTTATGTACTGGTTGGAATTACGTTTTACTTCTTTTGCACAAAAGCATTATGAGTTTCCCGTTTCAAATGTTTCATCATAATAACAAACATACTTTTGAGATGGAGTTAGTTTTCTTCTTTCATAGTCCCTAATTTAACGTGACACACCAATTTATTAATAATTTAAAAGGTTTTTATTAATTATGAGACGTAATTCTGGTTTTATCGTAACTTGTGTAGCAATTAAAGATCTCAATGGCAAGGGAGGAGACTTTCGCTGCGAAAAGAGAAGGGAAGCAAACAGACACAGGGATGTAGTGTGCGGACCTGTGCACATTTTGGGGAACCTGGACCCTTCCAATTTAGGCTTAAATACCATATAAAGTATACTTCAAATTGATACATACAGTCCTTCAGAGTACCATTATTGATTTTTATCACTTTTTGGTGTATTATTTATATATTTATATTATTCATAGATCGCGAAGGCTTTTTTGGGGGTAGTTCTACGTCCTCCAATGTTAAGTCATATCGGACGGTGAATGAAATGGGTGAAATGTGTCCAGGGTCCATGGATCTTAGAGTTACACGACATTTGTCTTTCAGGATAGGGGAAAAACCTGGAAAAAACCGTATCCAGGTAACTCACCCTGACCAAGATTCGAACTCGGCACTCTTGAACGTGAGGCAGACATGTTACCATCTGCGCTACCGAGGCGGACGCGAAAGCTTTTGATATGTGCGGTGGAATATTTTATGGATATAATGATAAGTGAGGAGTACCCGCATATTTAACAGAAATAACAAAGGATTTGTATATAAAAATACCATAAAATAATGTAATGAATAATTTTTAGCAAACGCACAATGAACACAAACCAAGGAGCTCAACAAAAGTGCCCACTGACAAAAATTATTCTATTTATTCTTCATATAGACGATGCCATTAGTAACTGGCAGAATAGGTTTATTAAGTACTTTATTACTAATAGAAAATCAATTGACACCATAGTATACGCTGACGACCAAGTACTAGTTGCAAAATATGCCCCGCCTTGGCTCACCGGTTAGACCGCTTGGCACTCACCAAGGCGGCCAAGTTTCAATCCCAGGCGACCGCGAAGTGAGATTTATGCTGACAACACGGTGCTGGGGCGGGTTTTTCCCCGGGATCTCTCGTCATCTCATTCCACCATTCATCTCATATATCATCAGTGTCACCGCCTGAGGTGCCGAATGTAGTAAAAGCGGACATTAAACACCACACATTTCATTACATTAGTTACATAATCAGAGGTTGTCTTACATCTTCAATAAAATATATTGGAATCTTACAATTTAATAATATCTGTAAATAAAACCAAAACTTGAACATTTAAAGAAAGGAACATGTTAGAAGTAAGATTGTAATAAATGAGGAAACTATACAACAGCTGGCAACATTTAACTACTTAGGATCAGAAATAACCGCTGTATTAGAACAGAAAAATGTTGACAAGGAACTAAATGAATTTGGACTTATGTGCGACCCAATAAAGAGAACGCTTAGAAGCACAACTAGAAGAGAAATGCAAATTACATTATATAACACAACGGCAGTTCTTGTGTTACTGTATTCAGCGAAACATGGGCATTAAACAGAAAAGAGAAAAGAGAAATTGAATCAGCAGAAATGAGATTTTTAGAATCAGTGGCTGGATACTCTGTTAGATCATAAGAGAAAATGAAGAAATAAAAGAACTGAACATATTTAACTTGAAAGAAAGGTTTAAACAAAATAAAGGAGACTAGAAACGACATGTAGCATGAACAAGGACAGTTTCTCTAGAATATTGTCCATCTACGTTCCAAATGGAAAAAAAAAAAAAAAAAAAAAAAAAAAAACATAGGAAGACCAAGGAAGGGATGATGCGATATTGATTGTTGGGGACGAAAAGGATCCTCAGTACCAAAGCTTGAATATTTATGATCAAAGTTTTTTTTTCCATGTTATTCACATCCTTAACATTTTAAGTCATATCGGACGTTGAGTGCAATTGGTGAAATGATACTCAAATGGGCCCAGGGTCCATGGGGCTTAGAGTTACCCAACATTCGTCTTTTAGGATAAGGGAAAAACCTTATCCAGGTAACTCACCCTGACCGAGATTAGAACTCGAGACCTCTTGAACGTGAGGCAGACATGCCACCATCTACGCTACCGAGGCGGGCAAGAAGTAATATACTGTATAGAAACACTTTCATCTGTTTATAAACAAACATGGCGATGCATGTTTTGAGTGGGTTCCGAAATGTCATTGGAAAGTTGAGGTTCAATAACGTAACGTAGGAGGGATGAATGCGGCTCAGCGCTATCACAATCAGAAGAATCCGAGAAAAGGTTAAAATCAATCGGATAGTGTATGATATTTTAAAGTGCGATGCTGAGGAAAAAGAAGTTCCACCGAGAACGAGACTGTTTATACTGCCATGCAGCATTAACATGAAACCTGTCATTGTTGGCAGAACAGCTTTTAGGAATAAAACAACAAAGAGTATAGATCGGCTTCATTTCTTTTCTGAGAAGCGAGTCTTTCTAGTACTCTATACATAATTTTCAGGCACTCTATCGATAAATTTGGTCAGTCAGTCCACAGGAATGCCAAAACTATGCTCCCATTCGTTAATAAAAATGAAATTAAAATTTGAGTCTACAAAATAACGTGTTTATCACATGGTCCTGTTTTTTTGTATTTAAACCATTTACCTAGGACACTTAATTTCAACAACTGAGATAAAATATCTTCAATTCTCTTCTTTCTTGCTATGTGACACTTCTTGGCTACTCAGAGTTCATATAAGTATATTTCACTTCCATACATCAGAGCACCTTCGGATATAACATCATATATGCCTCGTTTAATATCTGTACTCTGAAGCTGATATTGCATACATGGACATATTAGGTAAACATGGCCATCTGTAATTCAACTTAAGTTAATAACCAAGCAGGCCATATAGATGATGAAACAAATGCTTATGTTTATTGAAATCCCAAATTGTGACGTAGGAGCAATCAGAATTAAGTATTGCGGCGGCTGAGCAACAAAAACAGAAAAACGAACAAATGATTTTATTCTTAAATTTTTTCTTCTGACTAACTCTCGAAGAGGGTAGACGTGTTTTCGGTAAAAGGCTTCTTGTGACTACGAGAAGTTATTGGATTTCACCATTTATGAACGTCTAGTAAACGCTTAAAATATACATCGAAGACGCGACGCTACGATAAGTAATTTAAGTAAAAAACCGTTGCATCATTTATAAATAAAAGGAGAATTATAATATATAGTAAAGGGCTTTATACATCAGTGGGAAAAGTCGCATGTAAAGAAGAAAATGATGTCGAGAAATATAATTCCAAGTAAATTGAAACGGTGTAAATTATTTTATTCCTTAGTTGCCCAAAAGTGAAATCCCTTTGGTATCGATACCACGCCTGAGAAGTTTCACAACTCATCGCTCGCCGCAGCTGCCGGAGAGAGAATTTATAGAAATCTTCGAGAACTCCATCTTCACGGCTTTTAGACGAAAGGTTCATCGCTTCTACATCAAGGTAAGGTTTGGCTTCTACATGCGTCACCACACCGAGGGAGCGCGAAACTTTAGACCTCACGAAGGGGCGAATCCAACTTCAGATATATCACCACATCGTGTGATATAAATCCAACCCACAAGGAGGGGAACCGCTCCAACTCTTGTTTTATAAAATACTCTATTACATACATTTAATTGCATTAAGTTAAAATTAAATTAAATTAAATGCTCGCTGCTAATCTTATAGCCAAAGAAGGTATACAGGATGTTAATGAACTACACCGATATAATTTCGGAGGAAGTGGCGATATCCTAAACAAGTAATTTCAGATTGGAGACGTATGGCTTTGTGGTTCTAATGTGGAAGTTACGGCTATAAGTTGCTAAAGTGCCAGTGCGCCACAGAGAACACATGAGTGCACAACACACGAAAATGAAAGACGTGTCGGAGCAACCCCTCTGGCTCAGTGGTTATGACATTAGCTTTCGAGGCAAAAGTTGACGAGTTCGAGGCTCCTTAATGGTTATGTCTTTTGTTTAATTTTGTTTAGTTTGTTTGGTTCATTTTCTTTTTATATTTTGTCTAAACTTTTCATTGTTGTACAAATGTAATACGCTGTAATTTCACCTTGTCAGTGCAATTAATTACGATTCTAACTAAGGTTGAATGCTGTACGTCTAAATGGGAGGTGATTTAAAGGGTGAAAGAACTTACATACAATAAAAAGGAAACGCAACTTTTACGTCAGATTTATAGGAACTGCTCGAAATGGCAATCTGCGTTTTCAATGCAAATTTGGCAGCAGCGAAGGAAAAACTGTAGTACTCTGTCCAAAATACCATGTGTGTGTCAAATAACTTCACATGCTGCTATTATTAGGGCAGTTAGGTCTTATTCTGAGGTAAAAGGTCGTTCCATACACCAGAGATTTGAGGTGAGCGCAGAAAAAGTGTAGTAGTGTTATTGCACTGGCCAATCATATTTACCTTCTTAGTTACGAATCCCGTCATTTTTCCTATTAGTATTTACGTATTAAAATCACAAAGAAAAATATTAACTACAGGACAGGAACCGAAACACTCACCTTTTGAATACCAGTTTGCACGTTACGTATGGGACCACCGGCACACTTGCAGAAACACCACCAGAGTAGGTTATATGATGCAAGAAGGAGTTAATCGTTGTTCAGTGTGCAACTCGCAGGCGACTAGTTTAAAATTTGAGAAATTTTTGAGGCATTTAATCTTGAGAAGGTCAACAACGAGCTACTAGGAATCGATATTTCTGTACTCGGAAAGCAGTTTTAAAGACATTCTAATCCAATAATTTCACCCACATTGTTTAAATAACTTACCAGCATCTGATGCCAGTTAGATTTAACACAGCTGCATTTTGTTTAGCCGTAGACCATGTATTGCCTACCTCAGCTTCCTTAAATTAGTCACGTCTACAATCGCTGAAATTATTTCGGTGTAGTTCATTAACAAATAGCTGCATTTTTCGAGTCGTACCTTCATTCACCAATCTTCAGTTTACGTATTCCATAGATTGCTATAGCCTCAATTTTCCCGTGTCACATATTAATGCCATATTACTTCGGCATTTAATTCAAAATAGCAAATGATCTCTAGTTTATTCTCTTACTCTGTTAATAATAGTGTTCTGCAAACAGGACTTGTTTATGTACATTCGTTTGCTAACAAGATCCTCTTTGGTGTTTATATTAACCATATTTCTAATGCTTTAGTTGTAGGAAAGTTAATAAGTGATGTTGACACTTCACATCCTTGGAGAACCTTATTTGCAGTGTGGAACCTTGTACCTGCCTTAATATAACGAGTTTTAATATACGTTTTATTATTCGTATATACTGAGTTAATGAAACTCATTTCATTCGGATGTGTTTCAAACTTACCTAGGATATGCCATAGTTTTTCTCAAATTACAAAGCAAACGCCATTTTTCCGTCTTAGAACAGATAATACTATAGATTACCGATACCTCTTTAAATCACACCTAAGTATTTGCGTAAAATACTGTAACCGCAGTATCAGGCAGCGATTAGGAGGTGGCGAATGCATTAAAATATTAATTAAAGAAGATAAATTAATGAAAATGCTTTGCTAAACTAATATAAAAATCTTGTTATGATAATATGAAATTAGAATGGAGAGAGTAATGATTAAATAGCGGCTGACCTGAAGAATAAGAAGGAAAGAATATAATTTAGTAAAATATATATACTAGCATCCAGGAAAGGAAGGGAGAATATTCTTGTAAAAATCTGTACACTTTGGAGAGACAAGGAGGTCCGTTACCTTCTTTGTGCTAGTACAGGTTCAATGTCTGAGAACTACAAAATACTTCCAGCCAGGAATGCGTTGGGACAAAGGGGCTTTCAAAATGCAGTAGAGCATGAACGATAAAGGGATTTACTTCGCTGATTTGATAACGATGTATACCGTTACAAACAACTCAGAGTAGGCGTTCCCCAACTAAGTGTAGGCTGAACGTCAATGAGTTAAATGAGTTTTGCAAACCAATGCGAAAATTCGAAATAAGTGAGAAACCAATACATTTGAGAAGGGTGAGCTAGTTTGGTCATGTGATAAAGTTAGAGAGGGGATCAGAATAAGGTTCGAACTGAATAGTGAAGTAAGAAACATTTACTTAAGTTTATACTACGACAGGAAGGACGTGTTCCTGCGCGTTAAGAAGGAAAAGCGAAGATTTATAAGTACCAAATGTAGGGAAGTTAAGAACAGCGCAACCAGCGTAAATGGAAGCAGCATTAGAAGTTTATTAGAGCAAAGTACTCGCCGTATGAAGAAGAAATAGAAACCACGTGGAAGTAAATTTAAAGAAGCAATTCAGGGTTTCAAATAAAATTGAATTTATGATAGGAATTTTACTAACAGCTGGTCACCGATACAAGTCGATAAGCATACTTAGTAAGAATTAAACCAACTAATTTTGCAACGAACCAAGTGTTATTAATACGACTGAGTAGCCAACAACCTCCAGAATCTATCTCCGTCAACCATTCACCTGAAGATAAGAACTCATAGCTCCAATTAGAACCCAATCAATTTAACACTGGTATGCTGGTTTGTCGCATTACCCCACGTGTCCTATGCCTTGTTACTGAAAGATAATGCCTGCTGAAGATAAAGGATTACGAAATCCTATACTCACAAAGGAAGTATTTTCAATTAAAAGTTTTTTCTAGGAGAATAAACAGCAATTAACACGCTTCAACAGGCAGCAGAATTTAGCCAATATAAGATTACCCTTTGACATCGTGCGATTGCTTCCGGCTGCCTCCAATTAAAGTGTGTAAATTTAAAGTCTTTCACTTTGTCTCGATCGAGAGGCTGTTTACAGATGTATCGAATTTTCACTCAATAAAGCGTTCTGTATCAGCCAGAACTCGATACGAGAGAAAACTCAGTCCTTAACTGTGCTCTAGAGTAAATTAGTGCCGGAAATTGGCACCCACTACCATTTGAGAAACATCGTCAGATTTCGGCCGAGCAACGCGTTTTCTTTTGTTGTTCGTTGTCTCGTGAAGACCGAAGAAAGCGAAACACTTCTCTCTCCCTCCCTCCCTCTCTCTCTCTCTCTCTCTCTCTCTCTTTCTCTCTCTCTCTCTCTCTCTCTCTCTCTCTCTCTCTCTCTCTCTCTCTCTCTGAGCTGGATATCCAAGACAACGGATGTTTATTGGGGCTTTAGACAAGAATGTGCTTTACGAGGCATTTCTGGAATGGAGTCAAAGTGGGAAACATAATTTGACGCCCTTCGTGGTTGCTTAAAATCGGAAAACGAGATCTATTTGTATGAAATGTGCAAATCAAAAGCAATCTGCATAAACAAAGGGATTATGGGGCTTGGAAGTTTGTTTTAGTAAACCAACTTTGTGACTTTCAAAATTCAGGTCTTATTTTTCAGAATTCTTGTTATATTGTTCTCTATTACATATACCGTTTAGATAGAGAAGGTTGTTCATTCTAGCCAATAATTTTATATCAATATTTCACCGAAAAGAAACACATTTTGGGGGTCATTGAATTTAGAAAGCATTTTAGAGTTTGGTATATCTCCATGTAGGCACAGCGGGAATATGGGATACAGCAGCCTTAAGCGATAGCGAAATCTTTTGGGATCTGGTTGCTGTGTGGCGTCTTTGATATGCCCTTCTCTTAACATGAGCGGGCGAAGAAAGAAAGCAATAACGAACTTTTATTGAAGGAAAGTAGGTATGCGAAAATTTAGATTTAAGTAATAAATACTTCAGAAGCGATTAACTCTTCAGACAAATGTATTTGACATAAACTATGCACTTTATCGAGCTCTACATATTTTATGTAATAAGATTTAGCCTATTTCTTAAGGTGTGGCGGTTGCGCAAGATATTCAGTGGCTATTGCTGGTAAATTAAAATTATACAGATGGAAATATCTTAAATGTGTATATGTATTTTAATTTTATTAATTTAAATGGATTGCTAACTGTTGTTGAATAAATTATCATTATTAAAAGTGTTCCATATAGAGCTTAATTCGGGGAAAATTTCCCGAAAATATTCGGGTGCCATTCTTGGAATATGTTGAATTTTAATACAAATTTAAGTTATACTATCCCCAAAGATATCCCTCAAACACACACACACACACACACACACACACACACACACACACACACACACATATTTAAAAAAATTCTAGTACTTTCTATATTTCCGATAAATCTCAGTTTCAAATGTTCGGCTAGAATACAATATTTGAAATACCCATTATGTATCTGGTAGAGGAATAAAAAGACAATTCTGAACAAATTCATTTCAATGTACACAGATGTATTTTATATGTGACGCGCGTAACCTTGCTCGGATGTGCGCGAGTGACGTCATGAAAAGCAATGTTGTGGTTAAGATCTCTGCTTTCACCGGCAGAGGGCTGGTAAGGCTAGTGGATTACATGATAGGTGACTAACATGACACCCATTTTTTCTTAAAAATAAAGAAGTCAACTTGACCATAAACTACTGCGAATCATTGCGTCATACATCGCGTCCAAAAATACCTCTGTAACATTTCAGATTATTTTTTATTTATTATCCGACTTAATATTTGTCCTGTGGTTTCACTTATTTTCGTCTTTTTATGGATATAATCTGTCTGAAACTAAAAGAATTCTGTTGTAAATATTGTTTTCCGCTAGGAACCGCTCTATAAACGCCCCTGAAACAATTTTCTTCACTAATCATCAGAGAAAGAGCGTTCCACTAAGATAGTTCACTCTTTCTCGCTTCCTATATGTTTAAAGCATGACCGTTCTAGTTTAAGAAAGATTTTATAATTATGAAGGAATCATATCGCAATCAGGAGAGCAAAATAATGTCATAAACCGTCTACCTTTCTCATTACGATCTTCTTAATTGCTATTATTTTCTTAATTTTTGATGTAGAATTGTTATTAACGTAGATACATCAATAGGACTATCTTCAATATGATTACAAACGAGGGTGCAAGATTACTGATGTAAACAATCGCAATCGTAAATATCCTTACCGGGTTGTTTTTCAACCCTCGTAATGCTCTACCTAAGAATGCTGGAACAGAAAAGGAGAAGTTACCGATCCTTTAGGTTGAACTATTTCCTTTTATAATGAAAAAAATTTCTGATTTGGCAGTGATAAATATCTTTATTATAAAAATTAACCAAGAAAGCTAATAATTGAAATGTTTAATACCAAAGTAAAATATATTGTTTACTCTACGGTTTAGGCTTATAAAATAAAGTCGTATGGGTTTTGAAACACCTGAATCAAGGGAACTGAACTGCATTAAGAGGAGTCTCCAAAAGCATGACTGGATGATAACATGATACAACGCTCTTCCCAATTAGCAATTAATTGGGGATGACACGTGCGAGGGAAAAGGCTGGAGCGATTTTTTCCAAGCTGCTTATACCCAATCCAAAAATATCCGTAAACAAACATGCTATCACGTCATTAGGCTCAAGCACATCTAGTGGAAACTTCTGTAATAAGTGAATATGCAGTGGATGTACTCCTGATGCTACAGCAGAAAATGTTTGGTCAATTTTAACTTCATCATAATAAATAAATGTGTAAATCGACAAATGAATGAATGGACGGACGGACGGACAAACAAACAAACAAACAAACAAATAAATAAATAAATAAATAGAAGGGGTCGCAGGATGAACTTGCGATATGAATGGGTATACTGTTTGAAAGATTTAGAATAGTTAGAGATAGAGACCGCCTCACATCAAACTTTTTAAATAAAATTCGAGTCTAGCTTAAACTATATCCGACCACCACATGTAGTTGGCCATAAATAGTTTTATACACAAAGGGATCCCATCACACAAAATTCAGCATTGAAGCTTGCTGGTGAGCTGTAAAAATCGGAGCAGAAAAAAAGGAGGGGAGAAATGAAAAAAAAGGACTAGAAAGCTAATTGGCGCTCAAACCTCTTGAGGCTGTCGTTGGAGACAATCTACAGCTCTACATGTGGAGTGCGCTGCGCTGCTCTCAACAGAAAGGAATGAAGGTTCACCAATATTTATTTTGATGATGACTATGTGAATAGTTTCTATGTAGCGCAAAGCTGTGATAGTGAATATTTAAAAATAGCTGGACCGGTGCTGAATGTTGTTGTAGATTTGGTTTTCAGATTGTGCATGGAGTAAATGACTCTCAAAGTTTTGAAAAAAATTGCATCGAATTATGTTGAGCCTTAGTTCATCTAGTGCCTTTATATAATGTTAAGTCACATTCTATTCACTATTTACACTTACAAGGGAGGATGGTCGTTTCAACGTTTCAGAATGTTTAGGTATACATATACAGGCACGTCGTTGAAATGATGCATTTTTATAGATAGGTTTCTCAATTTTTATGAACTAGGTGTTCTATGTCACTACTATGTCACTATTTATAATTGATATTTTGGTATTTTTGTGTCCGACATTATTTGAAGCCTTATTCTTCCAATTGAAATTAATAATCTCTATCAGCAAGTAATATCTATTAATCTGTTTAACGTTGCCAATGTTTTATTCATTTATGTAGACAAGTACAACTTATAAATCCGAGTAGATACGTAATATGTGATTAATTTTTGTTAATAACTCAATGTGCAATATTTCTTCCATAATAGGTTCTATGAAATGTAGATGAGGACTAGACAATATGAATCACCAAATATAGCGCAGAAGTAAAAAGAAAATCGAAATATTGTAGCTAAACGGTAAACTACTGAAAGTGATCAAAATGGGTAGAGATAGGTTTGTATTGCCTAGTTGTGCGATGTCGAAATTTGGAGAAACTTCAAATCCAGGTGTATCGTGTTTTCGCGGAAGTACAGATTTTTTTTTTTTTTTTTTTTTTTTTTTTTTTTTTTTGTAATTTTAAGTCCTCCAACGTTAAGTCATATCGAACTGTGAATGAAATGGGTGAAATGATGCTCAAATGTGTCCAGGATCCATGGAGCTTAGAGTTACCCGACATTCGTCTGTAAGGATAAGGGAAAACCCCGGTAAAAACCTTATCCAGATAACCCACCCTGACCGAGATTCGAACTCGGGAGCTCTTGAACGTGAGGCAGACATGCTACCATTTACGCTACGTTTGCTGTTAATAAGCTCTCTGTTTTGCTGAAAGTTCTCTACATGCTTGCAAGTATGATATGGGCTGGGTCACGCTTGTTGGAGTAAAGTTGCTGATTGACCCTACAAGACTCTTGCATTCCTCAGGCCTTCCCCGTGGATAGGAAACATCCTGCTCAACTCTGAGTTTATGTACAAGGCCACCATTGTTCATGCCTTCTTAACGATAGCCACTCGAATACATATTCTAAAGATAGTCTTTAATACCAAAAACATGTTGGTGTAGATACGAGGAAATGCGGTGCTTCTCGTAACAGCTGATGCAGGGCCATTGTTAAACAACGCATATCTGCTGCATGTGCGAGGTCCTGGAATTGTGAACTGACCGCCGCGCTAGAGGCTACAGCGTGTAAATCAATGTACACAGCCAACTACCACCGAGACTTTTGAATTCGCCATCTTTTACACTCTGTAATTAGAATTCTGTAAACTGTTAACAACGCACTACATTCACCTATAAACGTACTGATTGTATCACAAACAACCAAGCTACAATAAAGTGGCAAAGCATGGTCTAAAAATGTTAGTGTTAAAAAAAAAGTAAGTATATAAACAAAATTTGGATGATTTTTCTTGTTTTCTTTCTTTCTTTTTTATTTGTTTTCTTTTTATTTTTGTCTCCCATGAGAAACTATTCCTATAACTGATGTACTGCACCGACATGAATCTCTCTACTGTTTTTTTTCCCTTACAAACCCTTCAACCCCTTATTCCTTTATCCAGGTAAACATGGAGTGGATAAACACTTACAGAAATTGTTTTACAACGCATTGCCTTGTGGCTGCAACAGAAACAGGGGAACACGTCAGATTTAAGTGGCATTTTTTTTTTTTTAAAGAGCTGGCCTTTCTTTAATGGATTCCAAAGTCCATTCCCTTTGCATGACCAAGAGAAGAGGGAAAAACTAAAGAATGTCGAGTTTCCTTTTGAGAAAAGTATAAGATTTGAAAAATTTAAATCAATAACAGGATTATTTTGGGAACAGTTACGTACAAACAAAATGTATACTTTAGCTAGATCCACAGCTTATGTACTAAGATTTCATTTATTCCTTATGGTTTACCATTTATATAAATTCATTCAGAATGAAGAGGACTTTAGAGGCTATTTCCAGAACAAAAAAACATATACATTTCTTTTGTCTTGAAAAAAAAGCATAAGTATAGATATATTAATCATAATTGTCAGAGCAATTTTTGAAAAAAAATGAGTTTTTTAAAAACTTACTGTACAAGAGGTAAATATTTCTCCTCACACATACTATTTTTATGTGTAGAGTTTACACACGTTTCTCTAATTGCCCTTGTTCAAAGAACTTTTTACAAACGTTACTCTATTCACGAAATGGGTTTGTTACATATTTCCTGACAGGGAATAACAAAATAGGGAATTATAACATAAGTACACAAGTAAAAGTTGGTCGGTATGTGATGGTTTGAATTTCGTTTATATTTGCACCGCGAGGAAGAAAAGTGCGAATAGCGACTTCCCAGTAAGAAAAGTGCAAGTATGGGATAATTCCAACAAATTTCATATTGTAAATGATCGACTCGGCATTACAAAGAAATTTGATATGAATTAAATAATTAAATGCTTTTCAAAGATCTGTTTTTTTGTTTAATAGGATTTTGTCTATTCCTTAAGGTTTAGCTGTTCTACAAAATTCATTCAGAATGAAGAGCACTTGAGGTTTTATCCAGAAAATGCAAGATATTTAAATTTCCTTTTTCATTAAAATATTTTAAAAATATAGTAATCCAATAAAAATTAAGAACTGTTTTTCAGAGAACAAATTTATTCAAACTATTCAATGTAAACATTAAATTGGGTCAGGAGACTTTCTGAAAACCTTCGTGCCGCACCTTGGAAGATGCTAAATGTAAATATCAAGTTTGGCATTTAGCCAACTTTTGCTTTTGAG
The DNA here is from genome assembly GCA_030765055.1 of Mantis religiosa. NCBI lineage: Eukaryota > Metazoa > Arthropoda > Insecta > Mantodea > Mantidae > Mantis > Mantis religiosa. The sequence goes on along the minus strand of CM060948.1, from coordinate 258,907,764 downwards.
TTATGCGCACGCGCGCGCGCACACACACACACACAGACACGCGCGCGCGCGCGCGCACACACACACACGCTAAGAGATGCATACACTTAAAATATATTTTATAAACATGCCCTTTTTATCCAGAGAGTTTCAAAGCATTGCTCCCGACGAAATAGTCCAAATTCTTCGTTCACTACATTACTACTTCTACTTATAACAGCTTATAGTACAGATATCTAAAAAACGCGAATAACGGGAAGGAAATAAATGGTGTCCTAGCACTTCGAGACGATATAGAAGTATTAGTAATTTCAAATCAATACTAGCGGATATAAAAAATATGGTAAACGCTACACAACTTTAAAAAAATAATACTTTAAAGCCATTTATACACAATCTAAGGGGAAAAAATAAGCATATTCTGGATGCGTAAATTTTATAAGTCCAGATCGTGTCCACAGCCGGTTTACAATGGTGTCACGGACGCGTCTCTAAAGCTTCGTCCTATTCAATCCTCTCATAATCGAGTCTCAGTTACCACAGTAAGGTCGTTGGATCTCCGGCTCTGATGTTTTACAATTGCACGATGTGGAGGGGGAAGGTTTATAGTGCCAACATAAAGTAATGAACAATTGAAAACATACCCTCAAAATTATCTTTAGAATGAAATTATAGGACTATATTAGCTTTAAAGCACTGAAATCCAACTTGTAATTTCATTATTATGCAAGATTTTGATTACAACACCACTTTATTCGAATACTTCTTTTTTCAAATTTTACGCGCGCTAACTGCTTCTGTTGGTAGTACTGGGAATCTCTACATCCGGTGTCGTGGTCGGAAGTTAAAAGTGTCTGGTAGCGCCAATCAGCATTGTTGCTGCTACGCGTGGCTTCCGTATCTAACACCGTGTTGCCAATTTAATTTTGTTTGGATCACGTGGATTTAGTTGATTGAGCTGGTGACGTTTCTTTTATGTTTTGTGAATGTGTGCATTCCGATTTTTAGTACCCGTAAGTCCTACTATTATCGCTATTATAATAAAATGGCTAATGGTTCGTGAAATATGTAAATACGTGAAATGTTTAAAATACACATGTTTCTCTGCTTGAAACTCCCGCTAAAGAACTGGCAAGAGCCGCTTCCCCCTCTCGAGAACTGTCAGAGCCGAAGAAAGGGCGGCCAAACTGTAAACGTACACTGTTAGCCGAGTGATATAGATAAATGTCTATGTAGGAGCTAGACCTACGAAGCTTCGAATTCGGGACCTCTTCTTGAATTTTTTTATTCTAGAAATACGAATGTGTGTTACGCACATTATAGTGTATCTTCCAATCGCAAAGGTTTATCTGATTTTATGACTGCTGGAAAACAATTGTGATTGTACCAATATTTAAATGTGAGGGTAGTGTAATTAGGCCAAAGAACTATAGGGGATAAACTTACTATCTATAATTGTATACAGGCATACTAGCGGACAGACTAATGAATTGGGCAGAAAGAGAAAATAAAATAGCAGAATTTCAAGCTGGATTTAGGGAAAAAATGCAAACTATAGACAATGTGTTCATAATCAACACGTTAATTCATAAATACTGAGCAGGAAAAGGGGGAATTGTATATTTTTTGTGGAATTTGAGGAAGCTTTCGATACGGCAAACAGGGAGGCCTAAAAATGGAAATTAAGAAGAAAAGGCCTGAGCGAGAACTTCATAAATGAAATTGATAAAATTGATAGTGGGGTGAAATTCAGAATAAGGTTTGGGCTGAATGTACCATTGGAAGAGGCCGAACAGTAGTTAGGCTTGAGGCAGGGGTGAAAATTGAGTCATATTCTATTCAATTTATTGAAGTAAAAACTTCTTTAGGCGCGTTTAGCACTTTTTGTGGGTACTGAATTGAACTGAGCCATCACGCTGGAATATGTGACGCTCATTAGGGTGAAGTCGGCTCCAGTCAGCTCAATCCAAACTAACCCCACCCCCCAGAACATTCGTTATTTCAGTCTTATGTTGTCCACGCCGCTATACATCGTATATTTTCTGTCGCAATCAACGTACCAACAACACGCATCCAGGTATGCGTTAAAATATTGCAAATACTATGGAAAATTCAGAAACCCTACAGGAGTTTCATTAAAAAACTAATTGTTGTAGGGCCCTTCTTAAAAACGTCTGTCAAGTGCCGGTAACCGATCCGGTCAGATAACCTTCTGTCATTTAACACAACTGACGGAGCTTTTTCGATATTTAGAAAATAGATTTCATTCAAAAATATGCATTTCATATTTTAGTTACCATAAACCTCTAATTTCACTTTAAGTGTATGATGATGCAGATGAAGAAATGCCACGAATCTTTAAAAAGGCCAAGTGGAAATTCTTTAGCGATTTCAGTACTTTCTGTGTCTGAAGAATGAGAAACTAAAAAGACGGTAAACTTGCTGTCTAATATGCAATAAATGGTTCGAATCATCACTTTTTTGTTCTTCTTGTTTTACATTTATATATTGCATAATCATATTTCCTTGTTTGTTAAATTGTACTGTTTCCTCTTCTTTATTTTGAAATTGTACTGTATGTTTCCTTTTGGAAAATAAAATAATTATAAAATTGCAAAATTGAATTGAACTGAAAACGTCTTAATATCAGTATTAATTGTGACAACACTTTTGAAATGAATGATATGTAATAAAATATGTATGAAAATATGTACGAACGTGTAATAAAATATGGAGCAAGGAGTATATGTATGTAGATGTAGTAACATGTGTAAAATGTATACGTAACCAAACATTACTAAATATTAAAAAAATATGCAAATAAGCAAATGAATATCATATGAGTATTTTTATTAAATAAAAAATGCAAAAACTATGTGTATCCGCAAAAAACAAAATATGAAAAATGATTGTGAAATAGCAGGTATTTTAATATTAAAATAAAATAGTGTAAAACACTATATTATGTGACTTGATTTTACTGCCTTTATAAATAACCCTCTTCACACGGTCGCAAGTCCGTGGTCATTCAGTTTTTTTCAGAATATTTTCATTTGCGGGCACACTTAGCGTAAGGCATGAAATATTTAGCTTGCAACTGGCCTCTTTGCGCAGGAATGAGTGTCAACAATAAAATTTTTAAAATAGCTTTAAAGAATAATTTACAGAAAGTAGTTTTTAATTTTTCACTTCTGTCGTGTGGCCTTAAGTACACACAACTTTTTCTTATAGATGGCATTAGGAAGGGTTAAGGAAGCAATGCCCATTGATCAATATTAATGAAGAAAGAGATTCCTGATTTATTGCATGCGGATGATTTAATGGGCAGAGCAATTTTTGTAATAGGTTTACAAAAATCAATTCCGGCAACTCATAGGTTTTGCACTGACTGGGGATTAAGAATAAACAGAAAAAAATAAAAATTAATGGTATTTAAAAGAGGATGGATACTGAGTAAAGGATAGGAGTGGTTCATAAGAGATCAAAAGATAGAAGTGGTAAAGGAATATGTCTATTTAGGTGTAAGGATGTGTAGCAGTGGAGGGTGGGCCGCACAAGTCAGAAAAGTGATAGCTAACTGCAGGGCGGCAATGAAGGGGTAAGAATATGTAAACAAACTGGAGATGTCAGTTAGATGGTTAGAAAGAATGTACGAAGCGGTCGTTGAACCCAGAACAATGTATGCAGTGGAGGAATGCGGCACATCAGGCATAGGAGTACAATTAATCAGATGTATTTTTTTGTTAAGAAAAGTGGCATTACTAGAGTTGCGTAATACAAAAAGGGGAATGATTGTGGTGGTGGTGGTGGTGGTGGTGGTGGTGGTGGTGGTGGTGGTGGTGGTGGTGGTGGTGGTGGTGGTGGTGATGATGATGATGATGATGATGATGATGATGATGATGATGATGATGATGATGATGATGATGATGATGATGATGATGATGATGATGATGATGATGATGATGATGATGATGATGATGATGAACATAATAATAAGAATAATAAGAATACTGAAATTATGGTATAAGTGTATTATAGGGCAGAAAGGGAAATAATTGAATCCGTGCATGAAGCAACAGAAAAGCATTAAGGACACCAATAGTTTGTGGGCGGAATTGGAAAAATGGTATCGAAGATAGTCATGGGAGATTTATGGAAAGTAGAGGAGTCAAATCATAGCGGGTTTTGGAAGAAAGTGAGAAACAGAGTACAAGACATATACAGGCAGGAGATTTGGTAAAGTATAGAAGAAAAGAAATCCGTGAAATTTTATAAGTGATTAAAGACAGAATGTGGTAGGTTAAAATAGATAGATAAATTTGACAAAATTTTAAGAGAAGACATAGCATGGATGAGAGTAGAAATAATTTATCTAAAAGGGTTCAGAAGTAATGGAGTAGGGATATGTGAATTTTGTGGAGATGAAGAGAGCACTGTTCATTACCGGATAGAATGTATGGAGTTAACAAATTGCAGAAGAAAATATGGGATAAGAAATAGGACAGTATCAGCAAAGTGGCAGTGGCATTACGCATGTTAACAGGGATGGGTGAAAAGAAAAATAGATGTATAGGAGAATTCTTATACAGGGTAACAGAAAAGTGGATTAGGGTAAAAGAAGCGAACATCAGGAAGAAATGACAATAAGCTACTTAGGAAGACCAAAGGATTATGGCCAGGCGACCTGAGTCAGCGAGTAAATTTTGTGTCAGCAATTTCATGTAATTGTACAGGCTGTATAATACTGCTTGTTTGATGTTAGTCATTGTAGTTAAAATGTAATGGAAACTGTACAAATAAATATCATATTATATCATACTTGACTTTATGGCATTGTGTTCACACACAAAAACTTAAATATATAATCCTGTTTTTAAGTTAAATGAAACAAGTAAATATTTTATTCCTATATGTAAAATCAAATATAACGGAACTTAACCTATTTTTGGGTGTGAAAACCCTCTGCCTCTACCACTGCCCTCATTTTGCGGGGCTGGGATGAGACTAAATGCCTAGTAAAATTATCATGAAGGGATACTTCTCATTAGATACCAGGGTACGCCTCGATTGCATAGATGGTAACGTGTCTGCCTCACGTTCAAGAGGTCTCGAGTTGGAATCTCGTTCAGGATGAGTTACTTGGGTAAGTTTTTTTCAGGAGTTTTCCCTTATCCTGACAGACAAATGTCTGGTAACTCTAAGCTCCATAGACCCTGGTCCCATTTCAGGATTACTGCACCAATTTTATTCATTGTCCGATATGACTTAAAGCTGAACATAAATTATAAAACGGATGAATGTGCCCGAATGTTACACAGCCAATATTAAGCCAATTTTTTAGTAAGTACATTTATTTTGAAAACCACATGAATGTGTTATTTGCGTTTTTTAAATGAATGTGTTTGAAATATTATTTATCTTCTGCAACAAAAATATAAGGAATTGTTATTAAAGTAACAATAATAAAAATAAACATGTACATCAAGGATTCAAACTCATATTGATCCTAGCGTTTTATCGCTCTGCTGCTATACGTACGGTCAAGCTTTAAAGTATCCCCCCCCCCTCTATCGCTCAGCTTTGATCGATATAAAAGCGTATATTGGAAAACTTAATTGTTCTTTCACACTAGTTATGTGTAGGCCAAAGTAAGGAAAGGTAGAGTCACACTGAAATATTCAACGCCATAGCCGGGATTCAAATCAATGAACTTTTCAATCTGACACCACCTTCCCGAGGCGTATATTGTGAACGCAACGTCAGCGAATGCTTCCTATGTTTTGCAAATCGAACTTTGTTTCTGGTTCCTGCTCTTCCCCCCACCCTAAGGCTGTATGTATGTGGCAATTTCTTTTATCTGTAATGGTTTACCAGTAATTAAAAATTATATAAATATTAATGTTTACAGACTGTTCCAGAAACTCAAAGTACATATTTTAATCATCTCTATATTTCAAATATATGAACTGATTTTGTTTAATTTTTAAAAAGAACTTTTGTGTGCGATACATTCGTAAAAGCCAAATCATGTAGGTAGATGTGCAGACAACTTCAGGAGAATTTCCGAGGTATTCCGGTTCTAGGTATAGAAAGTGTCAGATACCTGGTTGGCACTTTTAGAACAAGGGGGTCACTAAACCATAAACTAGAAAATGAAAATAAACTGTGCAACTAAGAAAAACGAATTGCTTAATTGGTACATCATTCAAACGCTCTCTAAAAATGCTCTGAAAGCTGGTGCATAACAGGTAGGTATTTCATAAGCATCTTCATACAACTGCTAAACATTTAAATTTGAAACCTTACAGGATGACTATAACCTGCTCAATATGAGAAACGCCAAAGTTAATATAGAAAGGTACCATTTTCAACACAATACTGGAGGTTTAGTCTATTACATCATATTATACCTCATGTATAACACGGGTTATTAGAACGAAAAACCTTGTAGTGCAATGTACAGTGCACGAAGAACGTATACAAACGTTCTGCGGCCCGGATATATAACGAGCGCACCGTGTTACGTATAAGTCAATAGATCAAGGACAGTGGAATTTATTCCAGTATCACCATTCTGTTTCTTTCCCCGTGTCCTACTCATTTTATTCTGTAGAACTCAATTTCAAACCGTAGTACCAGTACCAAAACCAGTAACAGTGGCAGAAGGAGTAGCAGTAGGGCCTGAGAATAACTACTGAGGTCATTAGCGCCCTCGAAACTATGTTATGATACATGCTACAAAACTAATACTAGCGCTACATAATGTGGTAGGTGTTCTGAGATGTTAGCTTGAATATCGCTTTATCCACACCTCGTGCAGCTTTTCATCCCACAGAAATGGGTTGGGCACAATCTCCTGTTAAATGAATGGCGTCAAGATTCTATCTTGGTCCGGCATAATGGAGAAGATCAATATCTCTTTCTCTAGCGCCAGTAAAGTGAAATGCAATGGTTTGCACTTTGCTAACCTTGTTTGCAAAGGCATACCATGCAACGACAAGCACACGTGATTTAGGTTAATTGTCTAAAATGGCATTCTGAACAGAGCAAACCGACTTCAATTACATTCCCTCTGCTGACATTTACTGATGCTTTGCTAATGTACTTCTACTCCTAATTTAAATTATGTGCAAAACGACGAACATTATTAAAACTTTTTCCATATACAGCGAATTTCCAAAGATATGTATAGTATCTGCTACAGCTTAAATACAATCGTTTTTCATGGTATTCTTGGAAACATCAACCTAAATTACACCTTTTTTTCTCTCAAAACCAAACTATTCATATCATTATTTAGGAACCTGTAACGTGACCGGCAACATTTTTAAGTGGCATATTGTCTTTCTTTGTATATCATCTCAAAAAATTTATCACTGTGATTATGCAAACAATCAATTGGTTTATGCATCAAACGCTACTATGGTAACCAGATAATTAATTTCCGGTATAACCAATGCTATCTTTTTGCAGAAATTTGCTTTTAGAGATGGTGAGACATGACGTGTTTCGTCCTGCCTCCTGGCGTAGTGGGCTAGGGCGTTGTGCTTTGGTACGTTGCCACAGAATTAAACTTGGCTTTGTAGCACTTATTTTAGATTATTTCATGTTTTGTTAGGAATAGTCAATGAGATTAGTATTTGTAATAAAATAAAGAAGTAATTTAAAGTAGACACTGGTGTAACCATAACAACGTAATATGATAAGTTGTTTTAATGTTTTAAAACATTTTGTTCTTTTGCTGATGAATGACTTAGGGGTAAGAAGTGTAATTATCTCTTCAAGTGTGTGCAGAAACAATTTTATGTGTGCATAATAGATGGATATGTAGCGTGTGTATCACAGAAAATAGAAATAGTTCATCGTTGCATCTACCGCTGGTTGTAAAAAGACTACATTAATAATATTTGGAATTGTATCAAAAAATTAAAAATGTTTATGAGGAATTAAATTTCCATCTTTGAACAAGAAAGGTATTTGTCTTCAAAAATAATACTATCTTTATCAGCCCCATTACTGCGACCCTGGGAAAGAAAAGGAACTCATCGCTCAAGAATTACAGATAAGCCTAATTATCCTGAGTTGCAGGAGGAACTTCAGGATTTCTTTAAAATCGTCACCAAGCGTGAGAAATTAATCTGTATCCACCTTCATCCCAAATAATCCTGCTTCAAGATGGTGTCACAACGTGGTGCATTATCATAGCATCTTAAAACATTGCATGGGTATAAAATATCGCTTTAGCTTCGACCTCAACCTCGGGGGGTGCGGATTTTAAGTCCAGGGTATTGGATCGGTGCCCGCTCAACATCGTTAGGCATTTAAGGAGCTATGTTAGGTAGCGAACTCTGGTCTAGAAAGCCAAATTTCAGGGTAGGGGTGCCGTAATGCCGACCACATCTCCTCCCCGTAGCGGCTGGATTATCGCCCACCTCTGCACTGCGCATGTGGCTGGCTGTCGGATTGGCTCTCTTGCGGCCGTGGATTATGGATGAACGTGTTTCACATAGCCAGATTGTAAATGACAACATTCTGAACACATCATTTATACATTTCTGATTGTATTCTCTTGTTAATTTCCACAAATAAGCTGCAACAATATCCGGAAATTCAACCGTTTATTTGGTTAGCACAACAGCTGAGACGGTTGCCTAATCTCAACCGTCTCAGCGAAGTCTCAGTGCGCTATTTGAGGTCCTCTCTCAAAATGGTGGCTCTTGGCTTCTACTTTTGCTGCTCTCTCTGAGGTTAGCTGAAGACTTTGCAGATGACGAGTTATAGGATTTTGGGTGTCTCAACTTTGTTTGGGACTTAGGAATGTTAAGGAGCTAGGACTCGTCTGTGCATTACTTGTTACAGATGTCGAAGTTCCGGGGTAACTGCACTGGTAGGAATATTGAATTCACCAAGTAAATAATCAGTAAAAAAGCGAAACTTGTTCGATATTCTCGACTTAAAGGTTGTTGATTAGACTTTGTTTTAATCAACCAGTTTATTCGCATTAAATATGCAAATTTGTCCCCTTCGTGGAAGTTCTATAGTGCCACACATCGGAATTCCATTCCTGTCCTACTTTACAGAGGTTTCACTAATTCTTTTTCCACGATATCTAAGATGATTTTAACGGCGAAGATTCTGATCAAGAGTAGTGCAGATTTCTAATGCCACTATGTTTCAGAACTGGATGGTAATACGCATTTTTCCCCAGGTATTTATACAGAAAGCTGCATCTGCATGGCTGCAGTTCATCTGATGTCCCAAAGGCTCTACTTTTTCCGCGTTATAACACGTGGGTGAGTGTGCTAAGATTTCTGTTGCACAAAATTTGTTTTCCTAGTTCTGGTAACTTTCACCAGACGACGCTTTGTTGCTACCTTGAACTGGGGCTGATACAAAGACTATTTTACACCCAGCATTCGGGAACAATGCTGACCAGTGAACAAGAAAGCCATAAAATCTCCACTTACTTTAAATTAGGATTCTTTCGTTCGCAACGCTGCTAAGCCAATCACACTTTTACATATATACATATATAAAAATTAAATAAGCAGTTAAAATCCTATATATAAAGTAATTTCGGTTAGGTCAGAGGTTTCCGTCTCACAGCGTTAAATGCATAAAACAACTGATATACTTGTACAGTCATATACGATTGTAAACTCTTTAAAATGCTATACAAAAATATAGTGTGTCGTTTAAACTTGTTTAACATTAGACCAAAGGTGCACAATAAAATATATGAACTAGTTCTTATCTATGTAAAATATAAAGTATAATATAAAGTCTTAAAGTAGAAAGTTTACTTTTCTAAAAATAGAAGCTCCATTTCGGCGAAGCAGAAGATATGCATTACTTTCGAAACACACTACTTCATAATTTAAACACTAAGTCCTAATGAAGAATAAAACCATTTATTGACTTGAAAAATAAATATAACTACTTGCTTTAAGCTGACAATTGCTTACTGTATATCAATGCCTTATATGTATAGGTATATATTATATGATTTCAACACACACGTTATATTCTCTATCCTATATTGCTTATACTACTGGTGGGTGGGTTAATATCACGGAACCTTATTCTCCCATCTAGTTCATTTTAAGCGAGTTAAATCCTTCGAAAAAAACTTCATCACACATTTTGTTATAGATACAAAGAGAGTAGCAATAATAAAAAGAGAACTTGGCTCTACACGCTGGACTTAAAATCACATTCCTTCTATGCAATTGCAAGAAAGAAATACAAATTAATAGTATTTTAAAAGAATGAATAATAATTGAACAACTCGAACATTTTGGAAATAAATAAGGTCACTAAAACGTTACAGTACATTGAGTGCTCCTAGGAGATATGCATATTTCAGTTCAGCACGTTTTTGTATATCGCTTAATGCTTTACTATGTAGTTATGAAGGATTACATATGTAAACGTTTGCTTTGCAACAAAGGGAACAACACAAGGTATACACAGCATTTTCAGGTTGTGGGTTCTATTTGTAGATATTTGCCCGCCTCGTTAGAGTAGAGAAGTATGCTTCAAGGTCAAGATGTCCCGAGTTCGAATCTTGGTCAAGGTGAGTTACCTTGTAAGTTACGTACTTTCCTCCAGCGGTTTTCCCTTATTCTGAAAAACGAATGTCGGGTAACTCTAAGCTCCATGGACCCTGGAATCATTTGAGCAAGCTTTCATTCATTGTGCGATGACTTAACATTGGATAAATTTTAAAAAAGTATGCAAACATGTAAATATATCTTGGAGATATATAAATAAATTTACTTTAATGTTTTATGAAATTGTGCAACAATATCAAATATTTAGGGAAATGTAAATGAAGTAACGGCTCGGGGAATTTTCACGAAACACACACACGCGCGCGCCCACAGACAGGCGCGGGTGCATCTTTACATTGCCTCAAAACATATGGGTGAAATCCCATATCTCAAAGTACTTGATAAAATAAAAAGAAATGTGATTTCTTTGTAGAGATCCATATACATGAAAAACCATATTGGTTAATAATATGTCGAGTATTTTATTCCCTAACAATTTAGAAGGTTATGGACGGTAACCTTCCAAGCTGTTCGGGAACAATATATATGGGTTAGTATTCTCTGGAAGGCGTGGTCAAACTTGGACACTGACGCTGTCTGCAAGTTCCCCAAATCTATGGATAGTATATATTTTGGTACTGGAACACGCCGAGCATAAATGTAATAATTGAGACTATTTTAAGATTTACTTTGCAGACAAATGTTGAAAGATAAATGCATTAACACCAGCGCATAGGTAAAAATATTACAATATGTAACATAAAATACACTATTTGCAAAATTTAACAAAACATAGGACGGAGCTTCATTTACAACATGAATACATCGTCAAAAAGGTGACTGGGCACTAACACCCGCGTACGAATTTCCTACAGTACGAAACAACTTCGAATGTTTCATATTGATTTCTGTAACAATTAGATCAGTAAGTTTTACAGCATTCAGTCCTAACTTACAGACCTTGCGAAAGTTACTTCCATTTCTGAGACCAATATGCTATACCCCAAATTGTTATACAAACATCTCTCATATACATTTTGCAGGAGGCCTTTTTTCAATATGCAAGCAGAAATAGCGATATAAAGTTTTAGTACTAAAGTATTTAAATCTACTCTGAAGTGTATCAACGATGAGAGTGAGACAGTTATATTCAGAACTATTCTAACTAAAACTTATGTTAAAAGTTAAATAATCTGTAAATTAAATGCGTAATGATGCAAATAAAGCATGTGTTACATAACTCTATAGTATCAGCTCCATAAGTTTTATAATATACAAATGCAACGTACATGCAACTTCAGATTACAGAGAAGTAAATTACTTCGTGACGCTGTTGTAAATACTAAAGTCTTGAGAGGACCTAGCACTACGCTCTGTATGCGGACAATCACCTCGTCTCATGATTACGTCACTGCTAAACCACAACAAACAATCCCGATAAGCTACACGTTCAGGAACAAAAATGCTCGATCTAGTGATTAATTACTCTTGATAGGACTGTATATGATTAATAAATGTGATGATGAATAAATGACACCAAATCATTAATTATATTGGCAAATGCCTTAATACCTGTTGTTTATGTGGGGATAAATTATGTAAAAAGCTACAGCATATCGTAGTAATGGTTCCTGGGTCATTAATTAGGAACTATAAACCTGCTCATTAACTGAATAACCTGAAATTTGTATTTGTCGTCCAAGAAAGAAATATAACTTTAGTAATTGTTTAGTGATGTTTAGAGTTAGAAACAGTTAATCATTTTAGACATTTGGAATGCTGGATAAAAGAAGATAACAACGAAATTTATGAAATAAAGAAAAGGATACATGCCGCCAATGGAGTTTACGCATCGCTATTTACAATTATCAAGTCAAGAAGCATTCATCGCCAGAACAAAGCAACACTATATAAAATCACGATTAGACCAATATTGACATATGGCAGCGAAACCTAGACCATGAATAGACGAGCCACCAATTTAATCAACACTTTCGAAAGAAGCATCTTAAGAAGAATATATGGCCCAATCCAAGACAAAGCTGTGTGGAGAATACACTACCATAAGGAACTATATAGTCTATACAAAGGCAAGTACCATCATCAGATGTTATAGACTTCAATGGGCTGGACACATCATGAGGATCGGAGATAATAGAATCCCCAAGAAAATACTAAATAGCCAGATAGAAGTTAGGAGGCCAATAGGAGGATCCAGGGAGCGTTGTATCGATGCTGTGGCAAGTGCTCCTAAAAGCCTACTCCAAATTAGGCGGTGATTATCAGTTGCTAAAACAGATTTAGGTGGAGGCGGATGATCACGGAGGCTAAGATTCGATCCCGAACTGCTACACCATAGGAGAAGAATTTGTTTTATTTTCTTAATCCTCGTATATAGTTTGGTTAAAATAATTATCTTCATATCTAAATATTGGATTCAGAAGGTGATCTCTATCCAAAGCTGTAATATCAATAAAGAAGTTTAAAGGTCACAAATCATCACAGGAGGAATTACTTTATTGCAACATATGTGTGTGTTCGGTTATTTGTACTTTTCAAAGTAATGTGCAGCGGTTCCCCTCCGTGTGGGTTGGATTTATATCACACGATGATATAAATGATGCGGTGACATATCTGAAGTTAGATTCGCCCCTTTTTGAGGTCTACGCCCATCACGCGCAAAAGTTTCGCGCTCCCTCGGTGTGGCGACGCATGTAAGAGCCAAACCTTACCCTGATGTAGAAGCGATGAACCTTTCGTCTAAAAGCCGTGAAGTTGATGTTCTCGAAGATTTCTATAAATCCTCTCTCCGGCAGCTGCAGCGAGCGATGAGATGTGAAACTTCTCAGGCGTGGTATCGATACAAAAGGAATTTCACTTCTGGGCAACTATGGAATAAAATAATTAATACCGTTTCACTTTCGTTGGAATTATATTCTTCGACATCATTTTCTTCTTTACATGCGACTTTTTCCACTGACGTATATAGCCCTTTACTATATTTTAATGTTCTCCTTTTATTTATAAATGATGCAACGGCTTTTTACTTAAATTATTTATCTTAGCGTCGCGTATTCGATGTATATTCTAAACATATATTAAACGTTGATAAATGATGTACTCCAATAACTTCTCGTAGTTTCAAGAAATCTTTTACCGAAAACGCGTCTACCCTCTTCGACAGTTAAAGCCAGAAGAAAAAATTTAAGAATAAAATCGTTTTTTTTGTGTGTGTTTTGGTTGCAAAGTTACCGTAATAGTTAAGTCTGATTGGTCCTACGTCACAATTTGGGATTTCAATACACCTAAGCATTTGTGGCATCATCTATATGGCCTGCGTGGTTATTAACTTAAGTTGAACTACAGATGGCCATGTTTACTTAATATGTCCATATCTACAATATCAGTTTCAAATGTGACTTTAAAGTTCCTATGAAAATTTAAATAAATGCATTTAAACTGCCAATTATAAAATTATTGTGCAATTTTCTCGAAAACCGTTATGATAGATTGTCTCATTTTTCCATTATAGCTGTGTTATAAAATGATAGAAATGGATATGAAATATCAGGGGATGTTTGCTTTAAATTTCTTTACCTACCACAAGAGAGTTCTTCAAATTCAGAAAATTACAGCCTTTAATAGTAATTAACACTAACTTTTACTGCATAGGAACTACAGGCGGTAACACTAGCAGAGGTAAACGTAATTGAGAAAGGAGGTTAGAGAAAAAAGAATTGCCAGACCAAAGTTTAAGATAGCCCAGTTAAATTTGGTGGTTACCAGGACTGAGGGAAACCGGGTAAAAGCATGTCAAGTAGGGCGAATACGTACACCAACAATTCGGCAACCCCTGTCGGTAGACAGGTTTAAATTTTCATGCCCTTCGATTCCGTAGCTGTTCAATAACCTGACATCTCCGCAGTTTGAACACAATACAGAAACTTTTGAACCATTATTTACCTAAATAGAGGATAAAGCTAGTTAATAAGAATATTCCCTCTCCTAAGCCAATCCTTTGGGAATTGCAAACAACAACCTTTGACAGAAACATTCTGATCAGTATTAATTACAAAAATATTCCAGTAATTATCGTTGTCAACCTGGATATACTTTTCTCTTTACCTAATCGTTTAGGGTACACTGTTAATAAAATTTAGCTGCAAAATATAGTGGAAGTTGGGTAATATATAAATGTTAAGATATTCTATCGCCATTATCTACAAAATTAGAATAGGTACCATGTACTCTGGCACTAATGCTAAATCATGCATACATTTTCAGCATTAACATAAGATGTTCATTGCTGAAATAGGAATTGCATACAATTATTATGGCACCGTTATAAGCAAGTTTCATATTGTGTCTTCTGTTCTATAAGCTACTAAATCGTAAAAATCTCTTATGTTGCAGCAACTTGCCTTTCTCTACTTGCTATAGCTTACTTTTACGTATCATTTACAAGCTATTCATAGAAAAACTTTATTCTGTATCTACCTAATTAGTGCTAATCGATATAAAGCTTTGTATATAATTTTATACTAAATACTTTTATAGAATATACTTTTATAGAATATTCCGTTGTAGGTTAAGTAGTATAAAATAGCTTAGCGCAATTTTACGTCCTAACTTATAATTTCTACAACTTAATTTTTGAAGAGAGTTCAAATAGTGTAAAAAAACGCCATGGCATTCCATCTCTTTCGTTTCCATTTAAAGGGCGGGTGGAGCAGCTTAATTCTCACTTCTCTCTTTCTTCGAAGTCTATGTTGCACTAGAATGCAAACATGTGTTGGTTTCAACATTGGTTATTGAAGAAATAATGGCAACCAATACTGGACTGAAAAACACGGCCGATGAACACGGCCTTCGAGTATCCGTAATCAAGAAATCCATGATAGTTTAACTGTGCCGTTTGTTAGTTGGACGTGGAAACAAAATCTGACCAGACTGAACCAGAAACAGAACAGATTTATCAAACAAAGCATACGCTTCGTGTGCTGGCAATAGTTATTAAACCCCAACGCGTAACTATTTTGCCTCCTTTACATCTCCGTACTTATGCCTGTTCTTAAATTAAATATACATGGAACCCCCGTAATATTACGTTACAAATGCGTTTTTATTCATGTTTAAGCTTTGAAGCCCTACATTACATCCAATGCTTCTATCATCTGAAGATAAAGCCCAGTCGTATTATATTCCATCAGGATAATCATTCGATTTAAAAGTCGTTTAGAATTTTATAATATTTTTCGGAGTATATAGACATTCTTGAGCAGATGTCAGGCTTCCGAAGAAGAGGCCTTTTTGGTATTCCAGGCTTACAGCTCTGGTGTGCCAAACAGGACACTTGGGAATCACTAGCAGAGAATACCAATTATTTCAAGAACCTAGGGTGTTCCATATCGCGAGAATGGATGGTACCGGCAGGAAATAATGGGGACCACGCGGAAAATTAGATGTCTTCTTTTTCACTGTCTTGGTTTAATTATTTTTTTCACGTCGCACTAAAAACTAAGGCCACGCGCGCGCGCGTACACGCGTACACACACACACACACACACACACACACACACACACACACACACACACACACACACACACACACACACACGAGGGGCGTTCATATTTTTTCCAGTGAAATCTCCACTTCGAAGTTTTGAATGTAATGGAGTACATACTTCATTTTGCCTGTCACAGCTAGATGGCAGATAAAGCAATAATTTAAGTATAATGTTTGGAGTGAAACATTCCAGAACATAGTAAACATGAAAAATTCAATGCCATGGCCGGGATTTGAACCACGGATCTCCTGGTTTCCGTCCAGTCGCTCTTAACCTTTGAGCTACCATGGCCAACGTGCCGTCCTGACATTAAATTCTCCATTTGACTCATATTTCCCCGGTAGACCGCTAGCGGCTCTCGCATCCGAGATACACCGTTTGTGGCGACTTACTATCGTAAGTACTTAGGTCCCAGTCTTCATCATTTAACTCTTATTATTTTAGTTAACTGACGGAAATTAATCATTTCTCCACACTAGCCGCATATAGGCTAAGGTTTTTAATAAATATAGCAAAATTTAAAAAATTAAATGCCAGGGCCGGGATTTGAACCACGGATCTTGTGTTTTCCGTCCAACCTTTGAGCTACCATGACTAACATGCCGTCCTGACATTAAATTCTCCATTTGACACATATTTGCCCGGCTTAGCCTATATACGGCTAGTTTGGAGAAATTATTAATTTCCATCAATTAACTAAAATAATAAGAGTTAAATGATGAAGCCCGGGACTCAAGTACTTACGATAGTAAGTCGCCACAAACGATGTATCTCGGATGCGAGAGCCCCTAGTGGTCTACCGGGGAAATATACGAGTCAACTGGAGAATTTAATGCCAGGATGGCACGTTGGCCATGGTAGCTCAAAGGTTGAGAGCGACTGGACGGAAACCAGGAAATCCGTGGTTCAAATCCCGGCCATGGCATTCAATTTTTTCATGTTGACTATCTATTAAAAACCTTAGCCTATATACGGCTAGTGTGGGGAAATGATTAATTTCTAACAATTAACTAAAATTCCAGAACATTTGTCTAAATCTAACAAGCATTGCTCATGAAGTAAGGGCACTTCATGGCACTCTAAAAGTTTCAAAGCGTTTTCAGCAAATTGTTCTAACATATATCCTATTTTAACATATCAATCTTGTAAACTTCATTTAGAATTTTAGTCATTTAGTAGCCAAAATTAGAGTGTCTTGTTATCTTCGCTTGAAAAGATGAGTGTTTTTCCTTGGTGAAAGAACTATCAAAACTGATTTAGCCTCGCCCACGCCCCCCCTGCCCCCCACACACACACATACACAAAAGTTCTCTCTTCGATATGTCACTCCAGCCCCCAATTGAACGAGTTTTGATCATTATGTTGTACCATTCATACCTTCAAACTGGAATGAGTTTGTTGTCGAGCTGTGGACAAATCGATCATTCCTTGCTCGAACATCCAATTAGAACAGATGCAAGCGCAATATTCAATCACGTACTGCCGCGCGGAATGTCATAGGAGTAAAAGGTACTTTCGTATGTTATTTCGCTGTAGTGTCTGGTAGAGCTAATTAAAATATTTCATTAGTATCAAAATAGTTACTGTATTGGAACGTCTACTTTAAGGATACACCTTACAATATTGGTCTTCATATTAATCTTTCATCTCTCGAGTTATGCTTTATTAATCTACTGGGTAAATTATTTCAAATGTTCGTAATACTGTTGTTTCAATGAATCAAAGTTTTCTTATCAATTGTATATTTTCATTATCCTCTTTATCTTTACTCTACATATGATCTCTTAAGAGTTCAAATTAAAAATTTAACCTCAGTAGATATGATTTTCCTTTCTCCAGCTCAATTTAGGTCCCAATTCTCACTGGCACACGACAGGAGTTGAGCAGCTGAAAACCTGTACGTTTGAGATATAACAAAGCTCGAAGGGCTTTTGAGGGGGAAGGGGATTGGCCCCCACCTATGTGAGACATTTTGTACGTCTCCCTGAAGGAACAGGGTAAGTAAGAGGAGATCGAAGGCGATTAGAAAGGAAAAAAGAGAGGGAGAGGGGGAGAGAGATCAAGGGCAGGGTCTCGAGAAATATGGAGTATCGGTGGCAGCTCATAGAACCAGTTGTCCCACCGGATGGCTTTAACATGTTATGGAACGACTTGGGATTCGGAGACCGCTCCCGATCCGGAGGACGATAACAGAGGATATTCCCTATCGTGGAACACCGAGACCTCCACTGAGACTTACAGCCTTAAAATAACCAAGCTGAAGTGAAATGAGAAGTGGAGCGAAATGCCTGGACAGGCAGTTTAAGAGATGCAATTATACTTTTAGCGAAGCATTGAAACTCCTGTTCATAAACGCGGAAAATCGGCCTCGCGAATGAAAGCCACACACGCCATCACCTCTGTAACTTTAAAGACAGCTCATAGCGGTGTTCGGTTTCTTAACGTTGGCCTTATCTTTGATGTTAAGCAGACTTCAGACTCTTTCACGGCCAGGGAATGTTTCCCATCCCAGTATTGCGTGGAATCAAGAACCTCTGTACCGCTTAATTTCGAAATCAGAATACTTAACACTCGACTGCAGAGGCATTCATGCCCCTCCTCTCACTGTTTTTCAAATTTATGTAAACAGTACCAAATGTATGTGAGGCTTAGGTAACAGTGAATAATTTTTACAACCATGCAATATTACAATATCTATTAGCAGTCCGAAGTGTGGCAATGAAGGAAAAGCACAGCACAAGACCCAAGATTGTTAAAAATTGTGCAATAATAAGTTATTGATTTTGAATATTTAGATGGTTCTATTTAAGCATATTTAGGAAAAACAGTGAGGAACGATATAAAATTCCGACTTCATATGCTGGTATCAAAAGCAACGGTACCGAAATCTCGGTTTTAAATAATGAGATATGAAAAGAATTAGAATATTGGAAATGTTTTTTAAGATAAATTTTTGGATTGAATCCGGGGGACAGGGTTAGGTATCAAGAATCAGACGAGTATTACTATTTAAGTCTCATGTGTTAAACTCATATGAACTTATTTTCTCATTCTTCTAAAACTCCTCTTAAAAGTGCTTATTCTCATGTGAGTTAGCGATTTGTAGATATGGTTTTATTACCTACTTCCATGTAAATACAATGAGACAGGGTAACACAATTAGTTTAAATTCAACTTCTCAAAGAACGGGTGGCTACGTGATGACTTTGAATTTCCGTTCTCTTTGCATCATGAGGAGGGAAAACGAACTGATACCCGAATTATTGAGAGGTAAGGCTAATAATTTTCAAAGAAAATAATTGGGACATACATAAACAATTCAAATAAATAATTTCGGTATGTTTCAATAAATACGTAATCTAAGAAGCGAGAGTTTAAATTTCAGAGAACTGGTGGCATTAGAGAGTTCTGCGTTAAGGAAAGGCAAATAGTATGTGAGTGTATGAGGCTAAGTCAATTAGCGTTAGGATGAAGTAAAGTCAACAGAAATCCATTAGGTTAAGGTCAGACACCTGGATTTCAGCTATACACACTGATCACCAAAATGCATAATATGGATGTAGGCAAATTTATAAAAGAAAGAGAAATAGCATACTTATAATTTAGCAGGTCATGGCACAATAGTAGCGTTTCAAGTGCTACAAATTTGGAAATTCTTACAGATAATTAGTTACTTTAATGCTATTTACTCCAGTTTGTTAGTTGATTTCTCTCTTCATCTAACAGTTTTACCACAAGCACGTCACATACTGCACCACCGGATATTTTCTGCACTGTTGTAGCTAAGCCGTGAAATTAACAACTTCTGTCAGTGGCGTGAGTGGCAATGCACCTCAGTGGGTCAATAGGTATGCTAGAAACCAGCTTACTGCAGATTTACGTATAATGCACAGAGACCAACGGCTACGTCTTAGACTGCAGCAGGAATCGGTATTTTAACAAAGTCTATCAGTATTGTGTGCTAATAAAAGCAACTTACTATTACAAAAAACACTATAAATTGAAACAGGTAACATACTGTCAGATTAACTTTGGAGAAAATCGCCAAACCCTATTGATAATTATGTTTTTGTATTATCAGCTACTTTGAAACAATGCAAGTACATTTTCTAGTTACCAAGGCTCCGTGTTCAAACACGGCGGATGGCAAAATATTTTTCAACCACGAAAATTCTCAAAATATTTTCTTTCGGAAGGGAAGTAAAGCCTGTCGTCCAAGTTCATAGATTTACTTAACCTGAAGGAACCTCTAGTCACATAAAGAGGCCTTTGAGAAAAATTACGCGATCTTTCCGGGACGGTAAGGACCAAAGCTGCTCAAGTGTATCCAAACATAAACATTAACTTTCAATTATTTGTTGCCGACACATTATCTTCATATAAAGTTGTACCTATAAGTCTATACAGAGTGTTAATGAACTACACCGAAATATTTTCAGAGCAAGTGGAGGTATCTTACACAAGCCATTTGAGACAGGAGACTTATGGCCTGTTGGTTCAAATGTGGAAGTTACGGCTATAAGTTTACAAAGTGCCAGTACACCACTGCTAATGATCACACGAAAATGGAGAGATACGTCGAGTTTGAGCCTCCCTCATTTTTGTTGTTTTTAGTTTATTTTTGTTTTGTTGGTTGGCTTGTTGGTTTGGTTGCTCTTTCATATTTTGTCTAAGCGTTTATTTGTTTAATAACTGTGTGCATTTTAATTTTTAATTTGACCTTGTCAGTGCAATTAATTACAATTCTGTCTAACAAGTTGAGCCCTGTTTAATACCTTCACATTCTGTACGTCTAAATGGAAGTGGTTTAAAGGATGAACGAAGTTACATAAAATAAGAAAATGCACCTTTTACGTCAGGTTTATAGGAACCGCTTGAAATGGCGACCTGCGTTTTCAATGCAAAGTTGACAGCGGTGACAGAATGACTGTCGTACTCTGTCCAAAATTCGTTGTGGGTGTCGAATTAATTCACATGGTGCTATTATTAGTACAATTAGTTACGAATCATGTCATTTCTTCCTATTAGAATTTACGTATTAAAAGACGAAGAAAACAATTAAGTACTAGGCAGGAACCAAACAAATTACCTTTGGAATACCAGTTTTCGGCGCTACGGATTGGGCCACCAGAGCAGTTACAGAAGCAGAATTGGAGAAGTATCCATGATGCAGGACGGCAGTTAATCGCTGTTCAGTGTTTTGACAGGCAGGGGATTAGTTCGAGACCTGAGAGATCTTTGAGGCATTAAATCTTGAGAACGTCAATAACGAGTTACTAAGAATCAATATTTCCATGCTCAGGAAGCAGTTTTTAGGACATTCTAATCCAATAATTTCACTCATCTTGTTTAAATACCAATTTATCAGCATCTAATGCCAGTTAGGTTTAACATAATTAAGTGTTATGTTTAGCCGCAGACCATGCATTGCCTATCTCAATTTAAGCTTATATTATTCACGTCTACAGTCGCTAAATTTATTTCGGTATAGTTCATTAACACCCTGTATATCCTAGTCCAAAGCAATTTTGAAGGAAAACATGCCATGAGGTATACTGCTCTGAGTAAAGTGGACAAAGCAGAGCTGCAGGTAACCAACTAGATGGCTGATAGCGCTTCTAGCATTCGTACCCCTGGTAGACCACTTGTGCTCTGTACTGCGCGTGACCTAGATCAGTATAGATCACCCGGTTTGTTTCCATTTTTTCACACTTTAATATCTGACCTGTTGGCCCAGGTAGTCTGGGCTCATTAGCCGCGCAGAAAGCATTCTAATATAGATGCATATTTAAATAAGCTATGCATATAATGAAATGAGACGATAAGCATTACATTTACAACTCCAACTGTTTAAACTTAATTCCCATTTTTTTTATCCATTATGGTGCAAGTTTTAGTTAACAAACAATGTATATGAAGGTGCATAAGAACCGTGGCTCACTTCTCCATTTGATGATTTCAACAGAGTGACCTCGGCATTCGTTATCGCGAGGACCTCCCACTCTACTTTACCCCTCGCCACAACCCGCCTCGCGCTCTCGGAGAGAAACACGTATTGGTTAAGTGTACCACTTCCATTTGGTGACTAACAAATTCTTATTAACTATTATATGTTTCAAATCGGAAGAGTTCTGCAGTGCAGCAAATTAGATGCCTTAGTGCACCCAGTGCTGCCAGCTTGTTACCCCCACTCTTTATATTTCCCACAGTCTCTCTCACACACTCATGTAACGCGGTCTGCTTGGCGTTAGACCTAAGGTTAGCCAAATTAAAGTTGCAAACTTTTATAATGATGCAGTTGCCAAAACAAAATTCACTGCAAGAAGCCATTGCACTACTCACTACATGGCAAAGCGAGAAGGCGTATCGGAAATAAAGTCGCTACACAGATGTTTACCTGAGCTTATCGCGTCCAGTGTATGTATACACTGTTCACATATAACTGTGTCTTCTGGACAGCAACGTGTTATATATCAGCAGGCGCGAGAAATCATATATAGACACACGCAGCTTACAATTGCTCTATTTGTTTCGTAACTTACTGTACGTCAACTTGCTAACATTTCACTCATCTAATCGACCAGATAAGACCTGATAAGAAACTACTGCAGCGCTGGTCACCTGAAGATCAATATACTTTAACTATCTGTCGAGTAATACTCTTATCCTACTGTTGTCTAAAGAACAACTGAATAATATTTATTTGAGCTCTCCAGAGTAAATAAACACTGCTTATCCAGCATTCATTCATAAAATAAATATAGAGCATTCCACAGGTTAAAAGGAAATGAAGTGTCGGCTCTTTCTCGAATTTAACAACCTTGGCTTATTAAAAGTAATTCTTTTATCACTTCATGTCTTTAATTCAAATTTCAGTGCTGAGTAATTAAAACTATATGTACACACATGCAAAACAATCAATAATGACAGTGCTTTACCTCAAGATGCGTCAGCAAATAGACATTTGTTTGTTTATATTACTAGAACTATTTGAGTTGATACACTTTTACATGGTTTTTAAACGAATGATCAACTGCATAATACTGCTTTGAACTCTAGAGTAGATACAGATTATAAAGCATGCATAAACAAAGATAGGTGATCAGACACTTCTACAGGAAGTACACAGTTTCCTCTCGCTTGAATTTAACAACCTTATGACCTTGGTTTACTCAAAGTGATTCTTTAATCACGTCATGTCAAATATTTACGTTTCAGTTCTGAGTAATTACAAATATATGTACACGCATTCATGCCAACCAATAACATTATTCCTTATAGTGACTATGTCGCGAGGCATGTTACAATAGTGCTTTATTTCTTTGTACTAGAAACACTATTTGAGCTAAAACTATTTTTTACGGTTTCTTTCATACAGTGCTCTCTACCATCTACATGGATCAGTTTTGGCAAAATCTGAATTTTTTTCTTGGCGTGAATAGTATTTCATAGAGATTGATTAGGGCGCTCATCACACACTACTTAGGGTGAATGCAATACGACAATACCGCAGAACTCCCATTGGCTGCTCATCTAGAAGGACTCAAGGACACATATCATCCCATTTGAAACACATTAATATTCAGTTTGCTCATGCAGAAAATATTGCTTTTAACCTTGACCCAAGTGCAGCATTATTCGGTTCTACCAATAAGTCCTTACGTAGCCGAGCGGGATGGCTCAAGTGGTTTCGTATGTGGCCCCTATTAGGGAGGATCGGCTTCGCTTCCGGTGGCCAACCTACCTGACCAATCGGTTTTTTCAAGGGTTTCCCAGGTCACCACCGAATGCCAGGTAGGATAATTACATCCACCGAATTTTCTGTTCCTCCAATTCATCCCCATTATATTTTCAAGTCATCTCCTATTTGATAGTGTATTTCAGTGTAGAAGTATCGGCGGGTGTCTCGGCGGTGCATGGCAGGAAGATATGCGTAAAGCTTCCTCTTCCGGTAAGAAATTCTCCCAGCCAGGTCTGGTGCGGTTGCTTCCGGGCCGTAGACGAATGAGGGGTTGTGCTCGCCTCCCGGGGAGTTTTCAACATGTAAAGTGTAGGGAACCTGCCCACTTCACTGTCGTAGCTCCTTGGGACTGCCACTCTGTCTCCTCTCATCTCATCCTTCCTCCCGGGGATGCCCCACATGAGGCTTAGATACAATAGCTCAAGTCTGGCCTGAGTGCCGAATTCCCTCCGTACCGTAATCCAATCCAAGTTTTTTTGTATTTTTTTAGCTGCTAAAAATCCATACTTCAATGTGTTACTAGTTCTTGCTTAACGTTATACTAAAATCATGTATTCTTTGCAACTATCGTCGTTACTGCGGTCAAGAATGATAAAAGAATACTTTGATCCTTGAATTCTTTATAATTACTGATTTGACACATATTTCAGAAGCTTCTATTATTTAATTTTACCATTTAATTATTGTTCCCAGAAGCTGAGAAGGGAGGCCATTATGCACTATATCTCTTTAGTAGTATTTCAAGTCCATGATAATTTGGCAGCTCAAGCGATACTTGAAATGAAATGAGTATTAGGGAAGAACTGCTTAAATGAAACGTTCTAGACTTAAGTATATGGTACAGAGCCAGCATTCGCTAGTTGACAAAAGAAAACCTGTTGGGAATTGAAAACGAGATTACCTGCCGCATGGGAGCATCACAGGTTACCACGGAACAATCTTGCTCGATGTTTCTCATTAACTTTGCAAACAATTTTACAAGAACCAAGAACTTCCTAGGTACTATTCCCCTCTTTAAAATTTTCACTTTGGGCCGTTTATTTTTCAGACTATCCCTAGAAAATTAAAGTATACGCTTATTTTAATTCTGCCATTTAAATCCCACCGCTAACTACAATGGTAATACTGTGAGCTTAATGCCGGTGGTTTCTCTTTGGGTTTGGTACACTACATACTCTCTCTCCCTCTCTCTCCCCCTCTCTCTTTCTCCCCCTCTCTCTTTCTGTCCCTCTCTCTTTCTGTCCCTCTCTCTTTCTCTCTCTCTCTCACACACTCATGTTCATGCATCCAGAGTCTGGGAAGAATAGGAAATAAATTTGATTAAGGAAAAATTCTTCCGCAGCCGGGAATCGAACCACAGACCCATTGTACAGCAGGCAGGTGCTCTACCGATTAAGCTCTAGGCCCTGCGGGATTATATTTACCACTAAATACTTCAAACGTATTTTATTTTAATTAAGCTGAAAGAGTTACCTATGAAGTAGTAACGCAAATTGGAATTCATCTATATGAGGGTAAGTGTGGTAGGGGTGATTCTGAAAATCCTCGAACCAAATCTTTTGAAGTCACAAACTTAAATATCAAGATTTATATGTAAATAACTTCGCTTTTAGTTTCATTTTTACTTAGACAGATGACACAGGATGCACTTTTCTAAGAAAGTATTGTTCTAAATTTAATGAGCCTCAAAATATATATATCTGGCTAAGTATGTGACTAACTCGGCCTTGAGTACCTATGCCCCGATTTTGATGCCTCTGGCTATCATTGTGATAAGTTATCTATTAAGGCTAATATAATTTGAACCAGAGTATGGGAATAATTTATACTGAGATAGTACAAGATTGGCTGTACAACATTACTGCCCTCTAGGAATTGTCAAATAGAAATAACTACTTTGTAGGTTGGTGATGATGTCCTTTCGTTTCATAGTTTATTTACTTTTTCAGTTATACCTTTGAACTAATAGATACTTTTACATGAGAGTAGGACATATAATGAAGTTGCTAACATAAATATATAATAATTATCCGCCTGGGGAGAACCTGCATTTGTTGCATACTATGCAAACATTTTTGCGTTTGCTGCTTTAAATCAACACAGAGTGTTCGCTCACTCTCTCCCTGCCCGCCTCGGTAGCGTAGATGGTAGCGTGTCTGCCTCACCTTCAAGAGGTCCCGAGTTTGAATCTCGGTTAGGACAAGATATCTGGATAAGATTTTTTCCAGGGTTTTCCCTTATCCTGAAAGACTAATGTCCGGTAGCTATAAGCTCTATGGACCCTGAATTCATTTGAGCATCATTTCATCCATTTCATTCATCGTCCGATATGAAAACTTTGGAGGACGTAAATTGAAAAATAAAGAAAAAGAAATAAAGAAAGAAAAAGAAGGAAAAATAAAAAAAGAAAGAAAGAAACTCTCCCTGGATTAACATCTTGTTAAGTGAATTGGTTAACGGTTATTTATTTTTACTCACTTTTTATTTATATTTTACGTTCTCTGTCGTGAACTTAGCAGTTAGCACAAGTACTCTACTCCAACAAAAATTTCGTTGCAGAGGATTCACCAGAATAGAGCCTTAGAGGCACCTTAAAAATACATTTTTAGAATAATGTGCTTGTGTGGTGTGTGAGAGAGAGGGAGAGAGATTTACCACCAACACACGAGACACCTCTCCCTTCTCTCTCTCTCTCTCTCTCTCTCTCTCTCTCTCTCTCTCTCTCTCTCTCTCTCTCTCTCTCTCTCTCTCTCTCTCTCTCTCTCTCTCTCTCACTCACACGCAAATATTCTCGTTATTTTTTCTCCTATCAAAAGCTAGTTGCAGCCATTTATGCAAAAAATAAGATGTGTCGCTTCAATTTCCTGCAAATAGTCATTACAACTGCTCTTCATTCGGAAGAAGTTTACCACAGATGGAAACAAAGATTAAAATCCTCTATTTTTGTGTTTCCTCTTTATATAAAAGCTATATAAACCTCTTATATCGGATTTTTGTCTCCTCCTTCTCCATTTCCTCCTCTTCTTCCCCTTCCCCCAACATGGCTTAGGCCATTTAGCCTGTTCCGGCTCCAAAGTTTTGTTCCTTCCAACTTTTTCTCGGTCTTCCTAGGTTTCTTTGTCCTTGTGGCTGGTAATTATATGCTCTTTTATTTTCGTTAATTTTTTGTTAATTATATGCTATTTAGTATATGCTGAAATAATTCAATATATACTATTTGCTTTTACTGAGTGCTGTCTCATCATATATGGTAGAAGCCCGATACAGCACGGCCCGTGAAACCACGAATTCGAATTTAACGCCGGTAAAATTATGTCCCCTTTAAAAAATATTGTAGCTGAATATTTTATTTGCTATTTTTTATTTGGAAAGTTGAAATAAAAATATTCCACAAACAGAGATTCTACAGTATACTTTTCATCACCACCCGTGCTTTTCAATACTGACCGCTGCATTTCAGGAAAGTAACGGTACCACCGTTCTTTGTACCTGGCCTTGACTAAGTGCTGTCTTTCGTCTCTTTCACCAACTCATCAAATTACGCACTGCAGGTGCGGAGGGAAGGCTGTGATGTTTGCATCTGAGACACAGTCCTTGCTAATTCACAGTTGCTTTTTTGTACAGTGTAGCTATTGAAGACAGAATAATTAATTTTTTTCGATAAGGCGCGAGTACAGCGAATTTGTCATACATTGATCATTGTCATCAGTGAATCTTGTAAATATAGACCCAAAACATTACACAGTCATATTTGCGAAACGTTTCAAATGTGATAGCACACATGGAAAATGATGCTAAATGCCAAGAAATGGTTACATCATATAAAGTATTTGAAAAGCTGAAGTGCACATCAGATAACACAGGAGCGTCAGAATGAACAGTTAAAAGGAATTCCTAAAGAACGTAAACAAAATGAAAATCAGAACGCATTTTTAGTTTCAGGTACAAAGCACGGCGTTCCCAAACGGGTTGTAGATCTTCATTACTTCGACAAATGTGTCGTTAGAAGGACAATTCTAAATTTTAATTTTCAGGAAAAAGGTGCTCCAACAAACTCTAAATTACTTTCTATTTTAAGAGAAAGCATTAACATTTAGGGCAGTAAGTCATCAATAAACACAATAGTGAGACAACTCGATGTTAAAAGGAGAAATAATAAAAC
Source organism: Mantis religiosa (assembly GCA_030765055.1). Lineage (NCBI taxonomy): Eukaryota > Metazoa > Arthropoda > Insecta > Mantodea > Mantidae > Mantis > Mantis religiosa. The sequence goes on along the minus strand of CM060948.1, from coordinate 258,879,762 downwards.
AAGCAGAAAATACTTATGGAAAAGCATGACATTCGTCCCAACATATCCGGTGAAGAAGAGAGTCTACCCGTTATTGAAAAACTTGGATAAATATATTTGCAATATTTGTAATTATACATTTATCAATACGAACACATTTGTTAACTAATTCAGCCAGCTAAACTGTGCAAGGACGCTTTACTAACGAGTATGTTATTTGAGTAGATCGGTTGCAGGATGGAATAATCTCCTACCGTAACCGGTGAGAAATTTTGAAAGTATCGTAATATATTTACCTTATATATGAGAGTTTAACACTGTACTGTAATTTATTATTACACGCTAATTTCCCTCCTCTGCCTGACTGGGATTGACTTCGCGGTAAAGTTACAATGCGGTAGTAGATGATGTCCCCAACAACTGCGTTATTTCCAGTTCCTTCTGTACCTATAAAGGACATTCATAAACCTTTGTTACTGGAATTATTAGCCAAAGAGAAAGAAAGTTCTAGATAAATAATTTACTATGGTAGACTCAATGCTTAATGTAACACCTTGATTCCAGTGATTGCGTAGACTAGACAATGCAAGCCTTCTAGGTGGAGGTCATTAGTGAGTACATTAGTGTGCTTCAGCTAATTAGGATTCTAGTTAATTCACTCAACCGCAAGAACATTACTTCAAGAATTACCTGGAAATCAAATGCCTGTACGTGGGGATTTACAGTTGTTAGCTTATGGAAGCACTTCTCAGAACTACGCATTAAAGGAAACTCTTGGAATTGTATAATTTCACTTAGTAACGGTAATAGGCAACGCGGAAGCTTCGAATTTACCACCAATGTGGGAATGTTGGCAGGACTTAATGAAAAAGTATTTACTCTTAAAATCTGCATCTTTTAAATAAAAGTATTTCATGAATTTAGAAAAGTGCTTACTGATCAGCAGTTATTAGCCCCAAAAGACTAAGTTAAGTAGATTTTTCGGCAGTTTCAGCTTAACATTTTCTGCAACCAAGACAATAAACACATCACCTTGTTGCTATTTTTTTGTTAACTGCAATGGTCATATCGGCGGCCCTCCTTTGGAACATATAACCAATTGGCGATGATGTTAACTCGTATAGTTTAGGTTGCTGGTACTTTGGATATTAAATCATTCGATCACGCACACATTCGCACTCTCTTTCATACTTTCAGACTCTGGGGAGGATGGGGAATCATCTTGGTAAGCAATATCCCCACCCCAAATCGAGAATCGAACCCCTCGCACAGCAGGGAGGTAAAGTTCTAATTATATATATCGCCAAGCTACAACTCTACTGGATTCCATAATAACCCTTATCTTATTCAATTTGCGATATTTGAAACCCAGCTCCTTTATGAGACTGCGCAAAATGCAATGCCCATAAGGAAAATCACAAATTTCTTGCAAATGTGCAACCAAGTCATCTAAGGTAGGCGCTCTCCCTTTTGCATAGAGTCTATAAATTTGTCGGCAATTCAATCGCATGTGAAATTATCTACTTTAGAGAAACGTTTGCTTTTGTTTTCACACTTGATCGCCGTCTTTGGTATTTCTTTCGTCACAATTTTTCTTACTGTATTTCTGTGAATACCCATAATTTATCAGGTTCACTGCACGACCCCTTACCAAGATTATTTTTCACCACATATTTATGTGGGTTCCAAAGAAGCGCTTGAATTTGCTTAGAAAGAGATCCCGTTATAACTTCGTTTTTGATGCTTTTTCATTAAAATAACTCGGCATAGCAACACTTGCAATTCATTCACACTGTTGTCATCACTTTGATTATTTTCACTTGACTGAAAGTTATCTACTACTTCATTTGCATTCACCACTGCATTTCTCTCCCTCGGTCTCCACATTGTGACACACAATGAATTTCTGCACGCAATAAAACAGATTAAGTGGGAGATGGAACTTTGCCAACTGAGACTCCACGTGGAGTAAACATGCGACTATCATTTCAACAAAATCAGGGTTGCTATTGGTCCTCAACAACAGTGTTCCATTTCTGAAGTGTGGAGATTGATTATGACTGTCATTAGTGGGCGGGAGGGTCAGGTTCCTTTGAGTTCGAACTGCACACGCGTTGACTAGTCAGAATTTACTCTACCGACTGAGCTACGAGGCCAGCCTTATACCACCATTACCATCGCCGCCGCCACCGTCACCGCCGACACTTATATGGAGAATTTTAAAAACCGTAAAATCTGGTTGTATCAGAAGCTAGCGGATAAGATTACCATTTCGGGTGATAAGATACATAAACAGTTTAATTCAAACTCAAAAGTCTGCCAAGTCACTTTAAATAGCCCATTCTTAATTTTCATTAAATGTATCGTTAACTTGACTGTTATTTTTTTATCTCCACACCTGACCACGAAAACCCTGACAAAAATATCTGTTAGTTCTTCACTGAAGCAACCGGTAGCAGATACAGCAGAGAAGAAAATTGGAGACGGCGTCAAGTATAACGCACATATCCACTGTGATCACCTTTTATAGCAGTACAAAAAAAAAAAAAAAAAAAGAAAAAAGAAACAAAAAGGGGGAAAAAATGTTTACAACGCTCCATTGGTATTCGCCTCAACCCTGTCTTAGATCCATTGTTCCCTTTGTGTTGACCTATCCACATCCGCGGAGCTTATCTCACATCGTTATATCCATTTAAAGCGAAAATGAGTTGTGCAGATGTCTCAGTTGGCATCACTGTGCTTCTGTGTATAGAAATTCCATGTTGTTCTCCACACGCATTGTTCCATATCCCCAGGCAGAAGCTTCTGTTACGTTCTCTAGACGCAAAGAGGTAAATTCGATATCATCCCCCAGTTCTGTAACCCCAACACAGACACACATGGAGACACCTATACTCCCGTCACTGCAATTTCAACCCCTACAAAGTCAGATTCACTAGCGGACGCTTAATTCTGTTTTCCGTCCAATTAAACGTGAATGCGAGTGGCAAAGTTGGTAGGTAGTGGTAAACATTTTTAACCCACCACTCTCCGTGTTACTGATTGAATGTTTCCTTCCATTCCGGCGTAACAAATGGTTTTTATCTACCGCTTTGAGTCCGCTTGTTTGCTTCCTAGTGACGTAAAACACGTACCCAGTTCAGCGAGACTGGCATCATACGTTTCCATCTATAATAAATGTGCAAATAACATTCCTATCCCCGCATCTCATTTTCATTAGAGGTATATTTTATTCCACTGACAGAATTTGATATCGATATTTTAACGAAAATAATTATTATGAGATCATGCGAAACCAAAATGCAACACACCTTATAGGAAAAGGAATATTTGTGTGTGTGTGAGAGAGAGAGAGAGAGAGAGAGAGAGAGAGAGAGAGAGAGAGAGAGAGAGAGAGAGAGTAAGCATAACTGGAAAACAAAAGGACGGCTAAAATCTAAACTTAAGATATAAACTAAACATCTTTAGAATTGTAAATTTATTCACCCAAAGTGGCTCAAATAAGTTTTATGAAAGATGGGAGAAGCTTGCAAAATAGTCGTTATTTTGAAAGTATTTAGCATAACTGGTAAAATGGGAAAGACAAAATATTACTGTAAAAAAAAAGAAATAACATTTCGTAAACCAGGAAAATTAAACAACTTACATTTAATTTCTTATGAAAATATCATATATATTCTGTTAGAATAATAATTCTTAGAAGAAGTTTTGACAAAATCAAAATTGTCGAAACATTTTCCATATAAAGAACAGTTTGGAGTAGAGACGTTTTCTTAAAAGTGAAGTAATATTGTATTTTTATCCAGTTCCGAGTTATGTTTACAGTTTCAACTCTCCAGCTCATCGAGCAGTTAGTTTTAACACTTTATATATAAAGGGTAGTTTGGAGTGGAAGTATTTTCCGAAAGTTAGTTACAATATCGTCATTCATTTCTTAGCTATATTTAAATTTTGAAGTCTAGCTCGTCATGAAGTTAGTTAAAACCTTTTCCAGGTTTAGGTGGTTTGGAATGGAGGGATTTTCTTGGTAATCAACGAATACTACTGTAAATATTTTTTCCTGGAGTTAACCATTAACGAGGTATTCCTTTTCATTGACTTGAATTTTCCATTATCTATCTTCTTTAAATGGGAAGACATTTCTTCTTCTGTTGGACATTATTGTCTCCATTAGCACCTGAATACATGGGCAAACCATTGTTGAAGAATGGGTACAGGCAGTAATGTGAATGTAAACATAGGTTGTTGGGTCATTTTTCCCCTAGACGGCTGAATTACGAGAGTAAAATATAATTCTCTTACAACTCAACAAAATCCCAATACATTACTCGAACCACCGATTTCTTTCTTAGGGTGGATAAAAGTATGTTGCAGGTAAATTCGAATTTTTACCATATTGTGACTTTGTGGGTTCGTGAAATGAAAAGTCCAATTACACCACTCAACAATGTTCTTTATTTCTACCGACTTACAGTTTAACACTTGCCAATTACACAAAATTACTTGCTGCACACAGTTACAATTTACCAGTTCGTCCGTTACAACTTCACTTGTACTCGCGATTACATAAACTCCGATGCACGCACAGTCTTCTCATTCACAATCCTTTCGTTCATTAACACGTCACTGACTAACTCTTCTTACACCAAGAACTGTCCTCATTCACTAACCAACTGATTGACCAACTCAAACCAACAACTGACTGACTACACCAAAACCAACTCAACTACTGACTCACACTGTCTGTCTGTAACCCTCTTTATAGGAATATCGCCGGTTTCTGGTGTTTACAAGATTGTTCTGGTAAACGAAAGATCGAGAAACAGGTAGAAGGAAAACAGACGACCAGTCATGTTTTCCCCTAACCACAAGCCTGTCACCAGTACAAGACAAACGAGGAGAAGGTGTGGCTAACGAGCCTCCCCCCTGCCTTCCGTTCGCAGCTGGTACAGGGTGTTCTAGCGGTCTCGTTACACTGCTCCCTCCTCAAAGCTGTTCGTCCTCGAACAGCCCCATCGTAGCGTGCGAGGCGTTCCAGGTGTACCACCAGCATCTGCCCGGAGTCTGAGCCAGAAGTAGCGCTGCCGTAGTTTGTGAATCATTCGGTTCGTTCCCAGGTGTCCTCCTGAAGTACCGGCGTGCACTTCCTCCAAGGCTTCCGGGACCTTGCTCCGGGGAAGTACCAACTGTTCTCTCTGCGCCTTCCCATCGGGTGACTCCCATACCCGGAATAGCACGCCCACTCTGGTCTTCAACGAGTCCCATTGGGCCCAGTGCGAATTGTAGGTGGCGCTCCTCGGTGCGATGTCCTCCCAGGTCGGTCTCGTCCCTGCGTCCACTTCCCTCAAGAGTGGCCCCAAGTCTGCGTCCGCCAGCTGCTCCCTCCTCAGGCCTGCGCTATCCCAGCCTTCAGCAGGCACTGCCACAACTACTCGGACTGCTGCGGCACGCTCCTCCTCTTCCACTCTTGTGCGCTCGTGGCCGTCCTGGATCTGCGATAGGACACCTCCAATGCAATGGTCGCTGGCGTCGGTGTCCACAATGAAGGCGCCACCCGGTTGTGGGAAACCCAAAATTGAAGCACTGCACAGGGTCACCTTCGGGTGCTGGAAAGCGTCTTCGGCGTCCTCCGTCCACACATAAGGCCGGTTTTCCTCCGTCAGGCGGGTGAGGGGTTTTGCGATGTTGTCGGCCTTTTCCTCTAAATCATTAAGGCGGTCGTCTACTTGACCCTTCCGTTTGCCCAGGTTCGCGACGTCATCCCTCACGCCGGCCAAACGTTCCTCAAACTTTGCGGCCAGAGCCTCGTTCGCCGCCCTCATCTCCGTTGTAAGTTCGGCCATCTTTGAGGTCATTGTCGTGGCCAAGTTGTTGTTAGCCGTTTCCGTCTTCGCTGTTAATTCGGCCTTCATTTCTTCCATCTTCCCGGTGATGTTGTCTTTAGCCGCTTCTGTTTTTGCAGCGAGCTTTTCAGTTGCCGTTCTCATTTCTCTCAGTTCCGCCGTCATTTCCGTCATCATCTCTAAAATTTTCTCCAATTTCGCGTCCATGGTTGTAATGTTCGGTGATGTTATCTTCCCGCTTCCTGACACCAGTGTGACTTTGTGTTATATCCCACTCCTGACACCAGTGTGACTTTGTGGGTTCGTGAAATGAAAAGTCCAATTACACCACTCAACAATGTTCTTTATTTCTACCGACTTACAGTTTAACACTTGCCAATTACACAAAATTACTTGCTGCACACAGTTACAATTTACCAGTTCGTCCGTTACAACTTCACTTGTACTCGCGATTACATAAACTCCGATGCACGCACAGTCTTCTCATTCACAATCCTTTCGTTCATTAACACGTCACTGACTAACTCTTCTTACACCAAGAACTGTCCTCATTCACTAACCAACTGATTGACCAACTCAAACCAACAACTGACTGACTACACCAAAACCAACTCAACTACTGACTCACACTGTCTGTCTGTAACCCTCTTTATAGGAATATCGCCGGTTTCTGGTGTTTACAAGATTGTTCTGGTAAACGAAAGATCGAGAAACAGGTAGAAGGAAAACAGACGACCAGTCATGTTTTCCCCTAACCACAAGCCTGTCACCAGTACAAGACAAACGAGGAGAAGGTGTGGCTAACGAGCCTCCCCCCTGCCTTCCGTTCGCAGCTGGTACAGGGTGTTCTAGCGGTCTCGTTACAATATTATTAATAGGGTGAAATAAGTTTCAGAAATGCGAACTAGTGAAACTTTTCTGATTGAAAAAAAAAACAGGGAAAAATGGGAGGAGAGAGTGAAGATTTATAGACATACAAGCTAAATCACCCCCCGCCCCAGTATTTGCTGAATAAAAGTGAAGTAGGGTATGGCTTCGGAAAATTTTGTATGTAAAGAACAATTATATAAGCTAATTGCATAAAATCTGCCGTCCAAGGAATTAACAATCCTCTCTGGCATAAATTAGTTTTATTATTCAATATCATTGCGCATTAAAATACGTACAGACTAATCAGATATGCTTGTTTAATGCCCTAATATGACATAAGATCATTGTTTATAATTTTAGGACTGCGTTAGTAGAGGAATACAAGGAAGAGAAAGACAAACAAATAAGAGGAATAAAATAGAAATAGAGAGTACAGAAAGTATTTGAAGTATAACAGAGCATAATTTCGAGTTCTCATACCAATATAGACCAATCTACTTTTGCTTATAAAATCTGCTCATTTGCACGTTATAATAGCAGAGTGAACTGTGTTTGTCACAAAACAACACTCCTCTGTACCCAAGTTACTATCCATTTCCGTCTGCTAACAACTAGCATCACCTGTACGCGAGGCATTTAGTTCTAAAATAAACAAATTAGATGTGCATAGCATTTGCTGAAGCAACGTTCCACAAATGCACTATGGTTCTATAGCTTAAGCCTGATTATTAATAAATTGCCTTTCAATTGAATGTGCTTTTCATTATTACGATCATAAATAACAGTATTTCAACAAAGCATGAGTTAAGAAATAAATAATTTTATAGTTCTTTAGGTGAAGTTTCGAGTAGCCTAACTTAGTGCGGATATAATCTAGAGCAAAGTTAAATCCATCAAACCATTAAGAACTTATTAAGGACGATAGACTTAAACATAATAGAAGATTAGGATTACGATTTCATTACGGAGGGGATTCGGTACGTAGGCCACCATGCTGGGCTCATTATTCCTATGCCCACAAGTGGGGCACCTCGGGAGGAAGAATGAGGTGAGAGGAGACAGAAGTCGGCCAACCCAAGGAGCCACGACAGCACATAGGGCTCAGTCCCTACAGTTAACTTGAATAGAGACTTCCCCCGACAGGCCAGGACAATGGACACGCTCTCCTACAGCGGGACAACAACGAGCCGAGCAGCCGAGCCCCAAAGGTCCGGCTGGCGGTCCCGAAATGGTCCCAGCAGAGGAGTGGAGACCGGCAACCGACCTACCGGAGGAGGAAGTAGTTTTCCTCAGGGCATATTGTAGCAAATGGATTTTATTAGCAAGTAGTTATTAAAAATTAGAAATTATTAAGTCATAGAAAAGGGAATCACAATACTTGAGGGTGTCGTAATCCGACGGACTGTCGCCAGCTGCATGATGTCATGAAGATGACATCATTTATTTCAGGGCAAATCACCGTTGGTGTTTAGTGTGAGTCAGCGTGTATTTCTCGACGCTTCTGTAAATATTTTGAACACGTAGCGTGGGGCAGTTAGTATGCGGAATAAACTGGAGTGAGAAGGACCTAAGTTGCTGGCTCCTGGAAAATGGAGGGAAACACCATGTGCCGCACCTCCGAATGCCTGAAATATGTAATTCAGTAACAGCATTGTACAGGTACCTTCCTTGGTTGTGTTCTTAGCAATAAATGTAACGAATCCAAAATTACTTCTTTTCAGTGATTTTTGTTGTGATCCCTTTGTGATTTACGAACATTCCGTATATGAAAGGCATGCAAAGTGAGTGACAAACGTTCCCCCCCCCCATAACGTAACTGTTCGTTAGCAACAGTAATGTAGGCTCTCATATCATTCTGCCATGCACCGCCGAGACACCCGCCGACACTTTTACCCTGAAAGAGACCACCAGACGACAGCTGATGTGGAATGATAATGGAGAGGATATGGAGGGACGGGAAATTCGGGCGATGTAATTAACCTTCCCAGAATTAGCCTAGCGATCCCAGAAAATCCCCCAAAAACCATAGGTTAGGTAGGTTGGTCACGGAAATCGAACCCGGGCCTCCCGAATGCGGGCCACAGACGAATCCACCTGAGCTATCCCGCTCGGTAAACATAATAGAGGGCATTCCTCTTAAATGCACGTGTTTTAATGATAAGCTTTTTATTACAACCTCTGGTTAAAAATTTACACCTGTGGTTATTCTTAGCCTTCGGTTAAACGTAGTGTGCTGTGCTAAAAATGGTAGCTAACTAATTAAACTTAAGTTTAACAATTTAGTATGGCTGGCAAATTTTCCATGTGGAATTTCAGCCAACATTTAATCATAATATTCTTAACTCGGTCATTTGATTTCTGTTTAAAGGAAACCAAACCTTTTATTAAACTACTGTGGTGGCTTTTGTAATCATTGATGGTTTCGGGTAGCCTGATAAGCTGAACAGATTCATAACACAGTAAACCTTATTTGCTGGTAGCATTATTATTTGTATAGGAAGGTATCGCTATATTTGTAAACATTAATCTAAATGAATAAAGGTTACGATGCTAGTCCAGTTCACATAGTGAGTATGAATAGGTTAGATGCATTGCTTATGTTTAAAACACTGCCGCGCCGTGGCTGAACAGTTAAACCGCTTAACTTTAACCAAGGCGGCGGGGTTCGATCCCAGGCGACTGCAATATGAGATTTGTGGCGGACAACAAGGCGCTGGGGCGGGTCTCTTTCACGGTCCTCCGCTTTGTCCCACCCGCATGCCACCAATTGCTACATCATCTTTCCTATCATTTTATCTCGCCCTCATTCTGTCCTACACTTCCCTCACTCTCATACCAGACATCGGGCTGATCACCCATCCCGGATTCTCTCTCACAGATCCAGAGATTCAGTTCCTCAACCCGTGACTACGGACATGAGTGTCAAGAAGAACACTTCTACTTATGGCCTGAACAGCTTAACCTTACACGTTATCGACTTATATAATGCGCTGCCACTGGAACTGAAAAGCTGCAGGAACATAAAAGGTTTTAAAAGGAAAGTTGCTGAAAATTTACTGAAGGCATATATTGATAGCTGATAAAGTGTTACACATTTATAGCTAGTTTGAAAGCTGAACTGTTTAAAAATTAATATGGATTAATGTCCCATAGAATATGTAGCTTCTATTTTTCTGTTAAGTTCTTTGTTACTATTATTTCTTGAGTTATAGTGAATGTCTGTATCTTTGTATGTTTCATATATGTTATTCTTGTACGGTAATTCATTCCTACACTAAAAATGTAATATAAGTATTGTCAAGGGCTGTTTGCCATCATTTTATATATTTTTGTACTGTTCCCTAGCATGAGCTATGGCTCTGGGAACCTTTTCAGATAACAATAAATAAATAAATAATAAATAAATAATACACTGACACCACTTAGTGGTATAAGAGGGCAGTTGCAAAAGAAGTAGTTAAAAGGTTTTAGGAAGTAGTTTAAAATAGGATAATTAGTTGTAGCATAGTTCGCAAAAGGATTAGGGTATTTTGTAATAACATAATAGGTTATATTGGATTTTCTGAATAAAGTTTATTTTGATAAAGAAAAAATATGCGGAGAACAGTATTAGACGGGACGGTTTCGCAGCAAGCGGCCGAATGGCGTGGCTGGTAGCCCGCAATAGGGGTGAGAGAAGGCTGAAATTGGGTATTACCCACCATTTGTTGCACAGTTATTTATAGGAAAGGAAATATGAAAAAATACAAAACAAAAGTGAATTTATTGCAAACATCAATCAAGATAACTGTCTCCTTTCGTTGTTCAAGCATTTCTGGCTCCTGCTTAGAAATTGCCTATTACACTGCAGCTCCCTCTCAGATATTTAAGACATTTCTTGATGAATGAAATTTCAGATTTTATCTAACGTGTGTACATTTGTTTCGTAAATTTAGTTAAACAAATACAATTCTGAAGGGATAAAATCAGCACAACCTGCCTTGAAGACAAATCCCGTTGTTTGTTAATCCCTATTGTTTTACAAATTTTAGGTATTGTTATAGTCTCTCTTAGTTGAGCAGAAGAGCAGTTTTGAAGAAGTCACTCGCGAAAAATAAAGCCACACACACACACACATATGCAACATACACTTCTTCAAAAAATAACTTCTTGGGAAACCTTAAAGTATGAATTGCGGTGAAATCTCAGTATCCATTCTTTGAATGAATGCAATATCTACCCATTATAAGTAAGGTTCTAAAAATTGAAAACCGATAGTGCTAGAGAAATATGAGAATGTAACACGTCGTGTTTTGAATGTTCACACTTTAAAGAGAAACGCCCTTGGATTGAAGGTTTTTTCAAAAGTATGGAAGGATGAGCCACACCGGATGACTGACACTAGAATTTCTCAAGCTGCATTAGTGGAATGTAATGAGAGAGAGAGAGAGAGAGAGAGAGAGAGAGAGAGAGAGAGAGAGAGAGAGAGAAGAGAGAGAGAGAGAGCTGGTAGACAGAGCATATTTGAAAGTCAGAAGAAGCTCCTTAGCATTGCGAAGTCCTGCTAAACTAAATCGGAAATGATGGAGGAAAGCTACATCCATCTACGTTCGAGGTCCTTTGTTACGTGCCAGAAGTGGTTTGAGCTTATGCACTCTCCTCAGTGATGGATGGGTGGGCTACCGTATGTTGCGCTTCACAAACCGAAACCTATTAAATGTAATTGCTTCTCTTCCCTTTTTAGTAATGTTACCACATGCTCCCTAAAGCCAAGAATTCTGTCGGTAATGGTCCGGGAAATTATTATCCAGGCTGTTCGAACAGAGTTCGCTCGGATACTTTTGGGTTAACACAACTTGTTTTCATCACTGGGTGTGCATACCGTGCATAAAATGTGGCTTAATCCCCTCGACCGAAACAGTGATTTTGCCTTCATAAAGTTTCCACCTCCAGGTATCCAACGGATGGTTGATTTCGTTTCTCTATGTGACTCCGAAAAAATTCAAGGTCATCAAAACCAACAAATAAATAGTGTAACGTGGATGTGAAACGAAACCACCTCCATGATACGCAAGGCAGATACAGAGGAAGTGCTCGAACAAAACAGAATAATAAATATACATGCGATGCGTTTCTAACACTAATCTATATATCAAATTGTCTGTCAAATAATAACGTAACCCAATTGATCTTTTAATCTTCGCCTAATGCTATTAGTTATTCGGTTAACAAACCACTGTGTTTGAAATCTAAACTGATTTGTGCATCTCGTGATGGCGAGTTCATTGTTTCTATGTTATATTTTGGTTTCGCTTACAACTTATTCTATGTTAGTTAATGTGGTCGCAGGTATATGTTTGGCAACCCCTGCTAAATAAGGCCGAATTAATAATCTCTAACAAAGAGACAAATTGACATGTCAATGGGAGATTTCAAATTATCATTATCATCTACTTATTTACTGATTTACTTATTTGTTTACTTATTTATTTACTTATTATTTATATAGGAGTTACAAATTTAACATATATACATTTTTATTGCTTCGAATTTCAATGTCCATATTAAAATAAGACCTGAGGCTTTCCTGGCGACGAATATGCTCAAGTTGTTCTCGGGAAGCAAGTCAGGTGAAAAGACGATTAGAAAACGACGTTTCGGGAGTGTGCATCTCTCCCATCATCAGCATATTTATTAAATTTCATAACCGCAAATGAAACACTGGATATAACACATTTATAACAAAGTCAAAGCGCTGTCAAAATTCGTATTACTGAACAAAAGACTTTACAGTAAATTAAATGTCAGATCAGGAAATGGCGTGAATATAGAAAATTAATTGGGTCAAAGAAAAGTAACTACTTAACCTGATTACCAAGCTGTATTGATCTGCGCTTCTTAAGTCAACGGATTTCCATTTTATGGCCGGTTTCCAAGAGGAGCTGAACTGAAATACAGCATCACGATCAAGCGTGCTCATCTCGGAGGAAATGTCAAAGCCTCCTTAATTCTCCGCTCCCAGTAACTGTTGAATTTTGCCAAGAAGGCCGTGCCCCGAAATATACCCATATGTTTCACAAATGGGAAGTTCTTATTCACGTTTATTTTCTTTCTCCTGGTCATGCAAAGAGAACTGAATTTCATATTCTCCTCTACTCTTTAAAAGTATTGACTATAGCATAAGTCTGCTGCTTTCCCTTACACCAATTGTACCTAGAAGGAAGTATGTAATCACACTACTACAAATATGTATCTTGGTTAAAGTGATGTAGATAACAGAGTACACGTAAGACTACTTTGTATCAGATTGACTACAGAAATTAATGCTAGTGGGATGCATAATTATTTCTTTTTTTATTTTATTTATGCTCAGCTTCGCTACCTATGTTAACACAAGTACGTCTAGAGCCTTATGAAATTAACATTTTAACTGAGGGATGTAGAACCATAAGGACCTAAAGAACAACATCGTCGATTTTTGAGATTTTAGCATTACGCATGCTCCTGACATTTGCCAACGTTGTGGTCAACCAGCTGTAGCTGTGCTTTAGGCAATATCTGGTTTAATGAAACATTCATAGGAAACTCTCTCGCCAGTTCTTCCTGTATTCGGTTACACAAGTGCCCAAAGCCTAAGGTATTATTTTGATTTTAGCTAACATCTATTTTTCTCAAAACTATGTTTCTTTACTTTGGACCCTTGCGGTTCTCAGCGCCACAATTATTTGTATATCTTGCTTGTAAATGTTCTTTCTCACACAATATGGAACAATTAAGATCTAATATTCAGTAGTTCGTTAACACTAAAGAGCATCATTCAAAAAATGTGACATCCGACCGATCTCTTGAATTTAACGAAAGCTACACTTCTCCTTCTAATTAGTAAAGAATTAAATAACTTGTTCAAAATTTATACCACCTATTTTACTGCCGTGATATTTTGTTATACTAAGAAATACATTCGATTTAGAATCATGAATGATGAACAAGTAGCATAGTATAATCTCTCTCATACCAGAAGGATGTTACTGCAAACATGTGGGAGTAGAGAAGGAGACACAGTAAATGCTATCGGATCGCTCTTAGATCGCTGATTGGTGGAAAATTCATGGATATTTGTAGGGGCATTTTCATCAAAAAGTGTTCCGTTACATCTCTTTATTGTTCCCTACTTTCACATGGTTACAACAGGATCGTTCTAGTTTGAGACAGATTATAATGCGATTTATCCTTCACATAACAAAATACAAGAATATTATTAAAGGCAAGGTAAGAGTTTCTCGGTTTCAAACAGTTATGGGCAGCAGTCACATACAAGGGGGTGACGTAGCTCTAGTGTTACCTATGTAAAATGAAATGTGTAGTGTTTAACGCCCGCTTTTACTACATATGGCACCGCTGGCGTTGACAGTGATGATGCATGAGATGAAGATGGAGCACCGGTGGAATGAGGTGGCCGGGGAAACCGGAGATCTCGGAGAAAACCCGCCCCAACGCCGTGTTGTCCACCACGAATCTCACTTTGCGGTCGCCTGGGATCGAACCCGGGCCGCCTTGGTGAGAGCCAAGCGGTCTAACCACTGAGCCACGGCGTGGCCTTAACTATGTACATAATATGCACTATTCAGATATTCAGTGGGCAGAGTTTCTATAGGAATATGCGCGTAGCATCGAAATCTATATATCAAATTTGCTAGGTAACTCCAACAATTTTACGGAACAAAGCAGATCATATTCGTTTGTATTTTACGCAAAACCTAAGTCATTTTTTCTTAACTGTATGCTTATTTATTTACGTGACACCAAATGCTTTTCTCGGAAGCAGGTTTCTTTTTAAATTTAGATTAAATATAATCTTTTTGATAATGAGTAGCACTAAATGCCAGAGCATCCAACACGTGAAAGAATACAAATTATTAATCCTTGATACCCGGTGATAGATCGTTAAAATAAAGGTCAGCTGCAAAATGTTGAAGCTACGCTATACGATTTTTAACTATGATGTTAAAATATCAGATATTACTTTTATCGTTTGGAACATCTGTTAAAATGGAACGTAAGAAGGTAACATAGGTATCTTAAAACCACCTTATAACCTTGAATTCTTTAGGACTAATAGATCCTACCGACAGCATTAGAAAAGCCGTAAAAGTGAACTATAATTAGCTTTGAATATAGCATTTCGATTAGATATATCACATTGATAAAACTAACTTGAATATAGAAAACGTTCTATACAACAATATTTAATGCAAATCAACCGTGTAAATGTAGTTAAATGCAATAGCTATATAAATTTCATTTACATCCCCAATATCTTTACATTTCAGACATTTCAGGAAGCAATCCTTAAAGTTGTAAACTGTATAAACCAATCAAATTGTGTGGAGGACCTTAAATTTCAAATAATCTACTAAATGTATATCAATTAGAAACGAATTTCGTGTATAGCTATTCTGTTTTCACTTGCTACAATTCATTATTTAGCTACAATTCATTATTTAACAAATTCGCTTATTTTATTACAATATTTCAAAAATCGATGTATCAATCACGTCAAGTTCTTTACTAATTCTTTGAAGACTATTCTTATTAAAGCTTCTTATTCTATGTACTTCATGCTAGTTATACAAACATTTACAGAAATTATTTTATTACAAATGTATTTTAGATAAACGATGTGTAAAAGAATATACCAAGCTTAAACGGCAGTAAAATATTTTAAGATATATATATTTTTTTGTTTTAAATTTATTTCCCCCAACGTTAAATCATTTCGGACGATGAATGAAATGGATGAAATGATGCTCAAATAACAAGGGTCCACTGAGCTTAGACTCACCCGACATTCTTCTTTCAGGATAAGAGAAACTCGGAAAAACCCTTATCCACGTAACTCGCTCTGACCGAGATTCAAACTCGGGACCCCTTCAACGAGATGCAGACACGCTACAATCTACGCTACATTTTAAGATCGAGCTACCATTTTATGTAGTTGAAATTCCGTTCACTTGGAGGACCCCAAGGGGAAAATAAGACGAATAACAATTTTGTAGTTCAGAAAGTATATAATATTTGACAGTTGAATGCCACAATTTAGAATATATTGGGAATGGTTAATGCGACACCTAACTGACACTCAGTGACACCTGCACGTTTTGTTTGATAAGATTTTGTCTCTCATTATTATTTACAGAGTACAAAAAATGCAATCATAAGCATTTCACTTTACAGGCCATTAGTGGGAAAATGCGAGACATATTTTATTTGATTTACAAGTACATTAAAAATATGGTGTTTTTATGGAACACAACATAGAAGTTTACGAGAAAAGAAAAAAGAAACAAAAAGGTTTTCCCAGAGAAGGTAGTTTGGAAGGGATAATCTTCAGAAGGACACCTTCAAGAGGATACATAACTTGTAAATGCAAACTATGTATTTAATCATTTCGTTTTTAAGCTATGCTGTTCACGAAAGAACACATGCAATTAACACACAAAGATGTATGATAGCTGCTGCAAATTTACGAGATGCCCAAAAGTTTAGTGTAAGCTATCCCATTTTTAATTTTTAAAGATACGTTGCGTGTGCTGAGACAAAACTGGAGACATGCTGATTAACCTGAAACGTCTCAATCCATGAAAACGAATTTAAGATATAAACTGTAGTTAGAATGTTCAGGCGGGTTTTGGATATTCGTAAATGTTACTTTTGGGCCACTCAAGGCCCATTAGGCAGACTGATAGTTCAATATTCGGTGTTCTGATCAAATCCAGTCTCTCGCATTACAAATAAAAGCACACAAATTGGGTACAACACGCAGCGAATTTTACGAGTAACAGTAAATGTATATATAATCATACTGTTTTGGGTTCAATATGACTGTATTCCACTTCTGATGAATATCAAATGAAACACAGTCATAAAGGAGCATATTTATTTCCTCCCACCGTCAACATAAGTATTTCAGAGCGGTATTGTATTGGTCAGCAATGATTCAAAGCCGTTTTTCTTCTGTTTGGGATTATTCAGCTGAGACATGGATTTAGAGTTCATTTATCCCAACTGTTGTGAAATTTTTATCTGTGAAAACCAAATTTGAAATGTGTGAAAGCTTTTTCTAAGTTTTTTTTTTTTTTTTTTTTTTTTTTTTTTTTTATAAATCTTACTATCTCATCACTTGCAACGATTAGTGCAAGCTTAACCTCAATATTGACGCTAACCTTCACCTAGGCTCCTAGCAGTCAAAACTTCAAATCATTTCTTTCAGTAGCATTTAACGCCCGTGATTTTACATGCACATACACACTGATGGTAGACACTGATCTCGCATGCAGTGAAGTTATGTTTTGGGAGAGAAGACTTTTAGAAAGAACGTTCCAGGGTTAAATTTCTCATACCTCTTCAGCATTCGTTAGTTACGCCTGAGCAAACCTTAAAAAAGATGTAGAAGGGGACAATGCTAACAATATTTGAACTTTTATCTCCCGTTGACGAGCTCAGATGTGATCGATTTCAGGCATCTATCTACAAGGATGCTAATCACCTTCACTTTTACAACTTTTACTTATATTCGCATTGAATACACATAATACTTTTTGAGAGTTTTCGGGGCTTAGTAATACTGTGCACTAAATGTTATAACGTTGTGTGTTTTCGAAATAGGCTAGAATGTAAGGAAAGTGGTTATTCTTAAAAAAATTTGTTTAGTCTTTTCGTACCTTAAATTTCTTTACTCTGGAACTATAATATATACATATGGATTAGAAAACAAAGAATTCGGCTGTACAATTCGTGTGTGAAAATAAGATTTTTGCAGAGAAAACCGTACGGTGCTTCCACCACTCGCAAAAAATACTTCGCTCTAAGAAAGTAGTTCTTGAATACTAAGATTTCATGTCTGAGGTATCCTCATAGAAACCGTGGTCGTAACAGTTCTATGTGATCGGTATTACGCTGGTTCGTAAGTTTGTACATAGGAATAAAAGAGCCGGTAATATCAGAAGGCGAAGAACTAGCACTCTGGTGAGTATCTACAACCACAGAGTAGAAAGTCCAATCATTTCAACTTCAGATACACAAGTGCTACAGCCAGCGACCTCTGAAATCTAAACGAAATCTTTTCTAGAACGGAGTGATGCTTGTCAGAGACATCGAAATGGTTGCAGTTGCGTTTAGCGCGACAGGAATAATATGAAATAAAGGGAAACGAATGCTTGGAAAGCAGAACGTACACAAAGTAAGTGAATAGAATTAGAATTGCTGTATCTGTAACATCATCGCAGGTACTTCGTTTAACGGAAGTTTTAGCTGTAGTTGCGAGAATATTCAGCAGGTATTAACCTCCCATTAATGGATATTACTTTTCTGATTAGTGATCATCAGCTGCCGTGAAATAAAGGACACCAAGGGGATCCCAGTAAACGAACTGTTAATGGACATGAAGTAAGCCTAAGCGACCCCCACAGCTTGGAATACATCAGGTCAAAACTAACTGGGAAAAACTGATTCAGTCTGTGTAATTACTTCTTGTGATTGCGGTTTGGGCCCACTGAGAAGGTCCAGCATTTCAGTCAACCACAGCTCCCAGGGATTTGATAGAATTGATTGTTTGAGCTTACCGTTTGGTAAACCACAGTAAAACTCACTGGGTTTGAATGCCTACTGCAAAGAGCATTTACGGATCACCAATTTGTTGTAATCAAAGTGAGGAAACAGGGAAATTGTAAGGGAGTATTGTAAGGGACTATTGTTCTGCTGTTATCACAGCTGGCTGAAATTCTCATGATAGATCGGTGGAGAATTTATTTTCGATCACTGCATTTGAAATCATTAAACAATTTTCTAAAGAACAGCCAGATAGTCGTTTATGTTCAAAGGAAGTCCTTCAGAATTCTCTTGTGCTAAATTAATAAAAATGTCGAGTCGCAATTAATCATTTTCGTTACTATAAAGTAACATATGCAGAAATTATATGTCACCTTTTTGTGCCGACAGCAGCATCCTTTTTTTTTTAAAAAAAAAAAAAGCTTTCTATTACACTGCCTTGCAACACTTTCCCAGTTTTCATGAAAATAATCTACTTATTTGGAAGGAAACGCTCTTTTTTCGAAAATGATAAGTTTTCGCGTAGCACGTACCATTTTTATGAAATTTGATATGTTTATATATTGGACTCTATATATGTTTGCAGTATTTTCAGATTTTATTTGTGACATAATATTACGTTATAGAAAAAAATGGAAGTCACCTTTCCATTTGCACATCTACACCAAAAGCAGAATTTTTAAAATTTATTTTGTTATTTATTAAGAAAGCTTACGAGAGAGAGAAAAATGGAAATCACCATTCAATTTGGCGCACCATAGTTAATATCACCTTTGAAAGTGCAAACCGACCAAAAAGTTCTTTTTGTAGGACGGTTATTAGTTTTTGCTACATAAATATAAACCCAAAACCTCAGCAGTTCCAAGTCATCTTAATGAAAAGTGGGTAAAATCAACGCTTTTCAAACCCTTGTAGAATGTCAGAAACTTCATTGGTTCAGTTACAACACCAGCAAACCAATGTAAAAGAAAGTGATACAAGAACAGAGGACGCCATAAATTTTCCCGTCACTACATCTGTTTGTGCCTCTTTAAGACGAAGTGTTCCCGATTTCCTGGATTCTCTCTCTCGAAGACACGCCACTTCTTACATGTCAACATGAGGAATGAGCTGTTCCCTAGGGAGAAACCTAACACACTTTGCCCTAACTTCTGACTCAATTCATTATCCGTAACTTGCTGTCAACCAGAAGCTAGATGTGTAAGATGGACGGAAATATTTTGTCTTCCATCCCAAAATGGCGCTTAGGAAACCATGCGAAGAAGACCTTACTTCGGGCCACAGATTACCAGTCATTTGTCGCAAAAGTAAATGATCTGCTGTTAGGAGTGACATAGGACTAGTTCAAATCATATTATCGTAATAATGTATGTAATAACCGCCTTGAATGTTGGTTAACAGATCATACCTATCATTAATGAGAAATGCAATAGGTACATACATTTAGAAAAGTTTGTGCATATCATCATTCTCTACTTATTACAGACTCACATAATTCTCACACCGTTCCTAAGGAATATATTATATTTCCTCCTTTAAAACCAGATGTCTTACAACGAGGACACTGAATGTATTGTTCTATGTCTCCAAAAGTTGTGGGAAAAAAAGAAATAAAAATAATCTTCTTTATTATGCAAAGAATTTTGGTTTTACCTTGACTGAGAATATGACGCTTGATGGGCAGATCAAATCCACTGAAAATACGCATCCTACCTCAGGTGCTATTGCTAACTTGTTTACTGCAATTAGCGTACATAGTTAATTATGAATTTAGTGCTAATTAAAACGTTTTCGTCCTGGATAATCAGCGACATGTTTAATATAAGAACGCAAACTCAGATAATTGTGTTTTAATGTGAAAGAAGCGATGAATTAATTGTTTTATTTAACAAAATATTTGTTTACATTCTTGTTTGTTTATTTATTTTTACTTACGTGAAACCAAATAAGAGAGCTTTCCCTAAACAAATAGGATAAAGTTTGGTAGTTAATCTAAACATTTGGTGAAAACATACAAAAAATGATATTGTTAATTAACTATGCGGAAATTTAATAAAACAAAGCGAATACGCTGATTTTGGCATTTAAAGATGAAACGAACGAGAGCACTAACGTACGATACTTATTTCAAAATTTATAAAAGCAAATAAGAATCGGCTTTCAGTGTTTCTAACCGTAATTGTACTAGAGATTCCGCATTTGTGTGTTCTGTCGACGATCATTCAGTCGCACGGTACTGTCACCTAATTATCGGAAGGCACGACCAACGGACAGCTGAGTGGGGAACAGAAAGCATTCAGGCCATGCGTACCCATTTATCTCGTGTCACTAACTGAGGGGATGGTTAGGGAAGTGTCACTGGTCACTGGCCGCCTCTTTCCCCTCCCCCTGAGGTCTGGAACAGTCGGGATATTTCATATAACCCGGAACCTTCTAGATAGATCAGTTGGTCTTATATAAGTGACGCGCCGGGCTGGAGAGAGCTCAGTTTTTGGCGAGCAGCCGTGAGGAGCGCCGTACTAGCGAACGGACTGGAAGACTGTGTACGTGTATCAGAGAAGTTGTACGTAATTGTGAGTATAGAGTGCACCCGTGACAGACGAACTTGTGAATTATAATTGTGTGCGCTACGTAATTCTATGTAATCGGCAAGTGTTCCAACTGTAATTCGGTGGAAATAAAGAACATTGAGTTTGTGCAATTGGACTTTTAATTTCACGAACCCACAAAGTCACAGTACAGTGTCGTGATAAATCTATATTCAGCGAAATTACGATTTCAACAAGTTTATAAGGAAGAACTAAATCGTTGGGTAACTTAAAAAACGTGAAAACAAACATTGAATAAAATCTATCTCAAAGTAGAACGATTTTGTAAACATATTAGAGGAGAAAAACAGAACGGAGAGATGCGAGGCTTCGGATTGATGAAGGGAATTTCAAGGGTGTTTATAGAGACGGTTCCCAGTTTAAACACCTATGAAATATCCTCCAACAATCGGCAGCTTAACAGCCATCTCTCTCTTTTCCGAAATTTTATTGGATGATCGTTTGCTCGAATTAGATTACACGTATATTTCAATAGGAACTGTATTAATCCTTCCATTTAATAACGTCACGATACGTGTTGAAATCTTATTTTCCATTGAAATAACCTTTTGCACACAATAACTGTATTACAAGTTTTGATTAGTCCTTGTAAATAAATATATAAGGATTGTCGCCTACTCCTTCCACCCGGTAGGTATGCATATGGAAGTGATCCTACATTGACGTTTCGTCACTTCTAAGGGCGGGAGCATGAAGGAAGGTGTATGGTGAGCGATTACTGAAAGGATTCATGTGATCTGCTAGACAATTTCTCCTTCCCAAATGTACGTATATCGTATCGCGTTAGCAGTATTCTTCGCTTCAGAGCCAGATGGATCGAATGAACGAGGGTGAAAGAAAGAAACGGTGTGTACTTTCTGCCTCTTTAACCGCAATAGCTTTCTACCCAACCGCCTCTATTTATGCTCCCGCGCTTTAACAGATTTTTAACTGAAGCAGTTTCAACTTGGAATTTTTAATGCATGACAGATGAGTAAAAGCTATTCATTGAACATTCCAAATCAAGTCGTTTTCTCACTAGGAAATTCATGTTGGTAAACATTGAAATCATGACGATTTACCTATATATGTCACATTAACAAGAATATATTGAAGACGGATACCTTAAAGAAAAGTTAATTCATATGAATTTTACATTTCACTCTCTTATCTTATGCATGAATGTCGAAGATTAGCAATAGGATTACTACGGAGGGGTTTCAGCACTGCGACCTCTGTTTAACTGTTGCACTTATGGCCCCAAGTGAAACATCCCCAGGAGGAAGGATGAAGCGTGAGGAGACACAGGGTTGGTTCCCAAGGAGCCACGACAGTGTAGAGGATCGCTACATTTTACTTAGATGAAAATTTCCCCCTGCAGGTCAGGACAACGGACATCCCAGCAGCCGGTTCGGAGACCGGAAACAGACCTACCGGAGGAGGAAGTGGTTCACTTAGAGCATATCATCTGCCATGCAGCGCTGAGACACCCGCCGACACTTCCACTCTTGAAAGAGACCACCAGATGAAAGATGATGTGAAATGATAATGGACATGAAAGGGAGGGGCAGGAAATTCGGAGGATATAATTAACCTACCCAGCATTCGCCTGGGAAAACACCCGGAAAAAGCCATGAATCAGGTTGGCCACCCAAGGAAATCGAACACAGACTTTCTGAATGCCGGTCACAGAGGGAACCGCTTGAGCCATTCCGCTCGGTAATATCGCAGAACTGCAAGTGCAGTGGAACCTGGACGCCTTTTAGCATCCTTTAACCTATCGTTCAATATGAGAAAAACAGTACACCATATGGGATATTAACACATTTATCATAATATTAAACCTAAAATGGATTTAGCGTGTTATTAGGTATCTGCAACTAATTAAATTGCATTTTAAATTCACGGTCATGGACACTGTCACAACGACACCGTATTGTCTGCCAGGCACCCACAGGTTCGGCGCGAGCCTACCTGGCACCAGGCGCGTATTATGATCAAATTTCCAATGGAACAATAGCCCGTGCAGAACAGAAGCCATTGTATCCCATCACCAACCTTAGAAGTTTTGCAAGGACAGCTTCTAGCAGTTTCATTTTCCAGAACGTTGGCTTTGTTCTCGGGTCCTATATAAGCAATTGCCTAATGTGCGGCGGACATTTTCTCAGTACACAAGAGTTTAGTTGTGATTCCTTTCAATAAGTTAATTATTTTTTTTGTGAAGTGGTGGAATAAGCTAAGCATCTAAATGAAAAAAATATATCTGTTTACTAGCACCTAGAGTTTTTATTTGTTCCGATACAACCTGAGGTGTATCAATATTCCACAAACAACCGTTGCAATCTTAGAATATTGTGACATATTAAAAATAATTTAAAAATTACCATTAATAGCTACTTAACAGAGCTCTCAGAGATCACACAAATTTAGAAAACACACTGACACAGTAAAAGAGCACTAATGTTTTCAGTTTTGGAAGCTACAAATTACACAGTGACGTAGGTAATCGCATGGTTTGGTTTATGTTGGTATTTAAAGCCGGAGAAGATTCGAATGTTTTTAAAAAGTGTTAGCTCAATATTCGCTGAGGTGAGGTATTTAAAATCGTTAGACAATTCTTCAAAAATCTAAAGTATCTACAATGCAAGACAAATACAGCGAATATACATGAAAGGTAGTAACTTTGTTTTGTTTTCGTCAAGACCTTGACGGCTTACCTTTGTTTACCTCTATAGTCTGCACATTTATATGTGCAAGGCGGACCTCGAAACCGCAGTCACCACTCCAGAGTAGTATATCTTGCTAAGCATGACTACTGGAGTTGCAATAGCAGTTCAACATGATATCATCTTTATGTACTAAAGCATACGCTTGTGATACCCTATTAATCTATTTAACGTTTGCTTTATAGAATGGAACATTCCCTGCTGTAATTTAATTTACGTAATGAAAAGAAAAAGACGCAACATCAGTAGGTTGGAAGCCTAAAATTTATGGTTTTGTATAAATTTACTGACTGAAAATTAATTTAAATTAGATTGACAAACAGTATTGAAGTTTCGCAGACAGAACATCTGTTTTTATTTTCATTCAAAGTTAATAGTGTCATAATACTCTCTTTCCATTAATAAATATCAAGTTTATTTCCCATTGGTGTGCTCAAAAACATAAATTCGTGAGGGTGAGTGAGTGAGAGAGATGAACCAGATTCCAAAGTTTCAAGTCACCTCAAAGTGCCGAACAACGTACTGCTATCCAATTATCGGAAAGCCCGACCAACGACAGCTGAGAAGGGACCAGAGGCATCCGGACCACACCCACCCAGTTATCTCAGTCACTAACTGAGGGGATGATTAGGGAAGTGTCACTTGTCGCTAGCCGCCTCTTCCCCCTAACCCTGCCGTCTGGAACCTTCGCGGTGATTCACTGAAACGAGAGGCTTCGAGAAAACGGCCATATTCCTATAAAAAGGGCTGCAGTGAGTGGTTTTACGGCGTCGTGGAATCCCATGGGTTCAAACGGCGAAGTATCTCGGAGTGACGCTGGACTGCAAATTAACTTACGCTCCGCACGTCAAAGGCAAGGTCCAGCTTGGGCACGTCGCGCTCAGGTACCTATATCCAATATTCCGTTCAACCATGCCACTCCGTCTCAAACTCCAGCTGTATCGGGCGATCATTCCGCCCATGATCTTGTACGGCTGTGAGATCTGGGAAACAGTGGCGAATACCACTTTCGTCAGACTCCAGACGCTGCAGAACAGGGCGCCACGGGTCATCTACGATACTGACTGGAGATTTCCCACCCATATCCTTCATGAACATTCGAACATCCCGTACATTGTCGACGTCATTTGAGAGAGGGCTCGTTCAATGTACGACAAAATTCAAACCCATGGCAACCCTTTGGTGAACTCACTGGGCAGGTATGACCAGAGGGAGCAAAGACGCTTGCCATCATACAAACTCCCAAGAGACGTCTTGGGGCCCCTTGGTTAACCCAAGGGAAACCCCAAACATATCCAATCTCACAAACGCCTGATGGCTCAAGCGTTAGGCCACCCGTACTCAAAACGGGGCAAAAGCTCTAAAACAGATCCTCCCCCAACGGGAGAACGTAACTAACCCGCCTAGCTATTGCCTTCAGAGAACACTCAAGGGCAACCAGTTAACACCAAATTTTTCTCATAAACAAACAAAAAAGAACCTACCGCCAGCAGAACAAAAACTCAACCAATCTTGACTCACTTCGCAGGTTAAGCCGCAAAGCGGCTAGGTACTGCGGCAGAAGACACCCGGACGGGGAAAAAGAAAAATTGCTCCGCCCGACCAGGACTACCTGTGGACCTCTGGAATTGAGTCAGTACTTGGCGAGCTGTGAGGAACGCCCAGTGAGTGGACGGACTGCGTACGTGCATCGGAAGAGTGTGCGTAACTGTGGGCGTGCAGTGGAACTGTAACGGACGAACTGGTGAAACGTAATTGTGTGCATTACGTAATTCTGTGTAATTGGCAAGTGTTCAACTGTAAGTCGGTGGAAATAAAGAACATTTTGAGTTTGTGCAATTGGACTTTAAATTTCACGAACCCACAAAGTCACAGTACATTTATTTTCTCTACCACGTGCCGATGATTTTTTTGTTTACCCTTTACCTTCCATTCTTGAATGTTGTCAGAATTTCATCATTTATGCTCCACACCTGCCTTAACTGAGTCCAAATCTAATCAGTTTTAGCTGAAGCGCAGTTACCCTATGAAGCAAGGTCGGATCTAACCGAACTGTGAAAGGGGTATAAAATCGAAAAATATCACCAGTTTGGTTGCAAAATATGCTTTCGAAAGGTTGACATTAGAGATTCCTGAACTCTTTCGGCATTAAAATACGTATTACCATATAATAAAAGGTCCGTTTCACATAACATTTCATCTTCTTGCAAATATTTTCCTTTTATTATACATGCCATTTGAGGTGAAAAAGGACACGGACATCAACCTGAGAGTTATTATCCCATTCGAACAATGTTAGATACGAGAACTGCACAGCTATGTGCAGTATCTTCAAAAATAGTCAAATGCTCCTTGAGTTAAGTATTAAAGAACGCCCTTCTTAAATCTGATGATCATTTTGATTTGTTTCTGTTTTTATTACTACTAATGTTATTAACCTGGATTTTGCAATCGTGCTCTGTGAAAATAATTTATACAGTAAGTATTATTGGTGTTTATCAAACGTTAGTAATATTTTGTCAATAAACATGTTTATTGTGCAATTTCGCACAGATTAAGAAGATATATTTTTGAATTCGCAATTTCATTAAGTTATATATGAAATAAAATAGTGTCACACATTAATTTCTAACTGACTGTTTTCTCAATGAATGAACTACTTTTGGCCTTAGCCACAGATGCGTTTCTGTTATCACGGCAAAAGCATATGTAGGCACAACAGCCAATCAAGTACTGCTGTAACCAGGAGCTGGAAAGGCCGTTCCCGAGGCCTGTCGATTAACCTTGTCATTCACGATGTCCACTACAATAGAAAAAAAAACTTTTTTTCTTCTTCTTTGTAATGCTTTTAATAGTTTATTCTGCAATATTACTGTAATATTTTACTTGAGCAATTAAACATATGATCTGATGATCTTAATTGTACAAAATTATCATTTCACAATTGACAATGCAGTGTTGTTTTTCTAAGAAAAGAAACAAAATAAATGCAACCACAGTGAAACGTTTCCCCGTCTTTATTCATGTGTGCCATCATACCAAATACTTTACGTGGGCCCTTCCACATACTGTACCACAGATACATTTGACTACGGTTGCCAAGATTACAACTCACGACCTCCGACTTTGAGTGGATGGCCAGTCCATTTCGTCTAATCCTAACGATCATGGCTATTCAAGTCAGTTGCCTGAAGGTGTTACCAGACGGTCTTATAAATACCAGTTTCGAATTAGAGAAATAACTAGCAATATAATTCCTGATGAAAAGGATAAATGATTGCCAACCTAAACCATGGTTCCTCGAATCGGTACGCTCTTTTGAATCCGACTGAACATGGTAGGTAGAGAAGGTACTAAATTATACCCAAACATTCTATACTCCCCCCTTCTTAAATTTACGTCCTCCAATGTTAAGTCATATCAGACGATGAATGAAATGGGTGAAATGATGTTCAAATGAGCCCAGAGACAATGGAGCCTAGAGTTACCCAACAATAGTCTTTCTGGATAAGGGAAAATCCCGAAAAAATCCTTATCCAAGCAACTCGCCCCGACCTAGATTTCAACTCGGGACCTCTTGAGCGTTTAGGCGACACGCTACAATCTGCGCTACCGAGGTGAGTCATTCGATATCGAGATTTATCGCCAGGTTTCGAGAACATAATGAGAGCATTTTCAGAAAAATATCCGTGTATGTAAGTGTGTGTTTGAGAACAATATAACTCAAAATCGAGTAGTCGGTTAAGTATCAAAATCCGTACTAAAGTTCAGACTCATCAAATGATGTAACACGCAGATTTATATGGAAAAGAAGTCTCTCACCCCAAACAAGTCTGTACAGGGAAAAATTTTATTTTCTCAGAAATGGCTATGGCGATTTTTATTCATAATGCACGTGATTAAAATATTTTCGTAACAAAGAGATGTAGGAGTTTATAACACCTTATAGGAGTAGCCTATGAAGGGCCCTTTATTGTGAACGACATTTCCATAACAGATAAACCACAGAAAATAAATGAGATCTGACTACACAAACAAGTGCAGAACTCCATTTGTCAAAAAAAGTATTGTGGAAATAAATATTCACTTTATTCTCAAAATGTCTTCCTACAGCTGTGATTAAAATGTAATACATTTGATATATTAACAGAGAAGTTGGACTAAAATACCCTGAGCTTTATTTGAAAACCTATTATTCCTTCCTTCGAGTTTTATATGATTTTGTACCTACAATTGATAAAATACAAGAGATGGACAAAAAGCTTCACTTCACAAATAATGAGTTCATAACACACTGTCCTATGAAATGTGCAGAATCATAAGCAATAATGGATCAGCAGATCATCTTTGTGTCTTCTGAGTTTCTACCATACAAAACGTATATTAAACAGCGACTGTTGTACCAGCCTTCGGTTTGCATACTTCAAAATGTGAATTTAGGTTTTGTCAATGTCCATAAAGACTAAATGGAAGTACTTAGAAAAATAAGGCATTGTATAGATAATTTACACACACTGTACTGAGGATCAACCCTGTGCGCAACAGCACCTTTCTGGCCAAGTTTACTACCCGGCCGCTGCCTCATCCATCTCTGTGCACCACAGGTGCTATGAATGGGGAGCAGTATTGGAGGGTGGGACTAGTCGGCGTCACGGCTGCTCCCGGTTGATAGAAGGTGGAAATGATGCTGAGATGCAGTAAACTTTATTTCAGTAACTGCCCTTTACTCTCTGTACTACTTGCTGGAATTATTTAATCGACAAACCTATACGTTATTGCTATTGCGCGGAAATGCACGCATTGAGATACTGCGAGTCCCAAACAAATATTTTTATAAAAATAAACGTTCGTTGTGTGTTTAGGTGTGAGCGTGTGAGTGTGTGTGTGTGTGTGTGTGTGTGTGTGTGTGTGTGTGTGAGAGAGAGAGAGAGAGAGAGAGCGAGAGAGAGAGAGCGAGAGAGCGAGCGGGCGAGAGAGAGAGCGAGCGAGAAAGAGAGCGAGCGAGAGAGAGAACGAGAGAGACAACAGAATAATTCACAAATAAACATTTGCTTAAATACTTTATTTTGTATTTAAAGTAGACAACTTCTAAGATGCGACACTAGCTTTACAAGGAGATTTTTGAAAATTTTGGTTTTCTCAAATATATCGCACACCGCTTTGATATATACTTTTATAGTATTTTAATGAGAATTGATATGAAAGTAAACTTTTAACTAAGTAGGAGTAGTTTCTGGAGTCATATGCATACACAATAAATTATGCCTTACTGATAAAACGTGCTATATGCACAGAAAATGTGTTTAGTATGTTAACTTGTATTTCGTTAAAACACATTGAAATTATTGTATGCAGTTAACCATTGTCATTTATTTGATTTTAAAATATTTATGCTTTCCTCAAATGAGAAGTGGCTATTCGTTTCTTTTTATTATCTTGTTCCTTCTTGTCAGTCAAAGAGAAGGGAATTTCAAATTCATCTCCATGTAGGCTTAAAATTTTGGATTATTACTTAAGCTCTTAATCCCATTGTATATTGAAGAAGATATTACATAACATCATCACTGCAAAATTTTTTCTCCATTAATATTAAATACCCAGAAGATTCATTTGTATTTTGTGGAAGGAGCATAGAGGAAGTCATGTGAATGTTATATAGTATTGTTTTAATTTAAATATCCTTCTTGCACCATACTTAATGTCTCTCATAAAGGATCACTGTCTAGTTAAAAGTAGGTAGGATATCCTCAACATCAGACACACGTGAAAATTTGGAGAGTTCATAGATTTACACATGGATTATAGTTTCAGCATGCTTTTTGTGGTGTGCCAAAGTTCTTCGCCCACTTGTTCTCGAGATCGAAATTTCTGCGTCTCAAGAGTCTCCTGAATCTTAAGAACCAAGCTGTGTGATGTGTGTAGCTATCACAAAGAGCTTTTCCATGGTAGTAACAAAAATGCTCAACATTTTTCAATCCTTTTACTTAGTGAAAGAAATAATGGGCTCTCTGAGATCAAAGCAAGCATAAACTTGCAGTTTCTAAATATTTAAGAGTCCTTTAATGAGCAATTAACGCTTTCATCCGCGTCATTTTCTTAAAGCAGAAACAACAGTTCCCTTAAACATTAGGATAACAGCCCTGCAATGAATCTTTTGGATCCGCTGTCTTCGTTCCCAAAGAAATATCGAGACTGTTGCTTTACATTTTTATTCACTTCCATTTGGTATTTGTTTTTGTTTTCTGACTTATTTAGATTTATGTATTGTTTACGGTAAAGGATAATGTAACATTCTAGATGGACTGCAATGTACCGCCGATGTGAAATGTAGGAGGTTTGATACGTCTATCATGGAAGGACAGGCTCAATTAATCAGCACAGAACACAGGCCTGTCAATTGATTTTAATACAGCTAGCCTTTATGGTGTTAGAATACCTAGCTTAGAAAGATGAAGTTCATTAATTGTACCGATACATTCCTTTAGTTAGTTTCTGATATGCTAATTCACTGCTGTAAATGTTCTTATACAGGATGAGTCAACAAAACACCGACAACGGTTAGTATTTTGCGCAGGGCAGCACAATGATAATTTTATTTTAAGAACGACTTCATATCCGAAGGCGCACGGTTTGGATGTTATAGAACAAATTTAGAGAACTGGTGTCCTAAGTGCATGTTTGAAAGGATGAAAATCCACGTGCGCAGATCATTCGGATTTACCAACATACGTTTAGCATCAGCCTATGGTTGAGAATTTCTGAGCGTATCATTGGTCTGTATCTACTCCCAAAGAGACTAACAGTACCGATATGCCTTGCATTTCTTAGAGATATTTTGCCTATCTTATTGGAGGACGTCCAACTACACATTCGGCAGGTGATGTGGCTGCAACACGACGGAGCTCCAGCACACTTTTAGAGAAATGTGAGGAATCGTTCTCGTGTATCGTCAGAGGAAGACCTTATTTCACGAGTACATGGACTGATTACCATTCTTTAAGTCAAACATACTTATTGGAGCATGTGCTTGAAGCTCAAAGCGGCCAATGAGGCTCTACATTGACATAGGAAATGTAGAACCCGTTTGAAATATTAAACCGCTTTGTGCTGTATACCGTTCGTTTGTTGTATTGGCGACATGAGGAAGAGACATCTTGATGGTTTACTGCGCCCATACCGTACTTTTTTTGTAATTTACGTCTTCCAACGTTAAGTCATATTGGACGATGAATGGAATGGGTGAAATGATGCTCAAATGAGCCTAAGGTCCATAGAGATTAGAGTTCCTGACATTCGTCTTTCAGTATAAGGGAAAACCCTAGAAAAACCTTATACAGGTAACTCACCCTGACCGAGATCCGAACTCGGGACTTCTTGAACGTGAGGCAGACATGCTACCACCACCCTACCGAGGCGGGCTTTTTCGTATATGGGTTGCTGCTTGGAAAATAAACCGCTTGTCGACCTTCACAACATACCGAGCGTTGTCGGTGTTTTTTTTATGACTCACACTGTATAATAATACACATTTTTTGTTTTATGAAGCTTGGCAAATAAATAAGTTATTTATGGGTATCCCTAAAATATTTGTACATAGTCACCTGCCTGAAGTAAGAGAAGGAATGAGTTTTATTCAAACCAAAAATTCGATATCGAAATTTTACCCAAGCTCATATTTTGAGAACTCCCTGGGAAGTGTCAGTTTAGTGTGTGTGTGCGTGTGCGCGTGCGTGAACAGGATAGTTAAGAAATATGTTCGACAAACACAAACATGATATCAAGTTCAATATTTTCTGAAGATGCCACACTAAGGGTTTGAAGAAAAATGCACATACGCAAAACTACTTTCACATGGAGATTATTATAGTAATTCTTATTTTCTCAAAAGTAATGATGATTAATATCCCACATTATTAAATTATTTACATTATAAAAGTAAATATTTAATTTTCTAGGAAGGGCTTGTCAATTCCACTTCACTTGGAAGAAATTTTGTGTAATTTTGTGTAACGGGTGCTCCAGAGTAGATTTCATCCGTTTAAAACTTATTTTAGTAGATACAGGAGTAATCACTTGCAAGAGGTTTTCTGGACACACTGTAAAAAGTAAACGATTGTGTATATTTTCAAGTGCTCGAATTTTGCACAAAAATCTATATAGTGTCACGCGAGCGTTGGAACACCCAATAGGAGCAGCTGAGAGCGAAAAGCAAGGGAGGTCCGTGTTAGCCACGCCTCCCCCTCGTCCGTCTTATAGTGGTGACAGGGATGGCTGGGGAAAAAGAAACATGATTGTGCGGTCTGTTTCTCTTTCACCTGTGTTCTGGAAATTACGGGATCCTTCATCTACTGGAACCTTCCTGTGAAAGCCAGAAGGCTGCGATATTCCTATAAAAAGGGGCTGCCGGAGCGAAGTGAAGTCAGTTAGTCAGTTAGTGTGAGTGAGGACAGTTCTTGGTGTAAGAAGGCAGAGTTAGTCAGTGACGTGCTAGCAAGGGGAGCGGCGTGTTAATGAACGAGAAGATTGTGCAACGGAAGACTGTACGTAACTGTGTATGAGTAACGGAGTTGACGTAATCGCGAGTACAAGTGAAGTTGTAACGGACGAACTGGTGAATTGTAATTGGGTGTAGTACGTAATTCTGTGTAATTGGCAAGTGTTTAACTGTAAGTCGGTGGAAATAAAGAACATTGTTGAGTTTGTGTAACTGGACTTTTCATTTCACGAACCCACAAAGTCACACTGGTGTCAGGAAGCGGGAAGATAACATCACCGAACATTTCAGCCATGGAGTCCGCATTGGAAATGCTTTTGGCGAAGATGAACGAGTTAACAGAGAAGACGGAAGCGGCAAATAACAACCTGGCCGCAGAACTGAAACTAATGAAGACGGCTAACGACAACATCACCGAGAAGATGGAAGAAATGAAGGCCGAATTAACAACGAAAATAGAAGCGGCAAACAACAACTTGGCCACGACAATGACCACAAAGATGGCCGAACTGACCACGGAAGTGAAGGTGGCGAACGAGGCTCTCGCCGCCAAATTTGTGGAACGATTGGCCGGCGTGAGGGATGACGTCACGAATCTGGGCAGGCGGAAGGGTCAAGTAGACGACCGCCTTAATGATTTAGAGGAAAAGGCCGACAACATCGCAAAACCCCTCACCCGCCTGACGGAGGAAAACCGGCCTTATGTGTGGACGGAGGACGCCGAAGACGCTTTCCAGCACCCGAAGGAGACCCTGTGCAGTGCTCCAATTTTGGGTTTCCCACAACCGGGTGGCGCCTTCATTGTGGACACCGACGCTAGCGACCATTACATTGGAGGTGTCCTATCGCAGATCCAGGACGGCCATGAGCGCTCAAGAGTGGAAGAGAAAAAGCGCGCCACAGCAGTCCGAGTAGTTGTGGCAGTGCCTGCTGAAGGCTGGGATAGCGCAGGCCTGAGGAGGGAGCAGCTGGCGGACGCAGACTTGGGGCCACTCTTGAGGGAAGTGGAGGCAGGGACAAGACCAACCTGGGAGGACATCGCACCGAGGAGCGCCAACTACAACTCGTACTGGGCCCAATGGGACTCGTTGAAGACCAGAGAGGGCGTGCTGTTCCGGGTATGGGAGTCACCCGATGGGAAGGCGCAGAGAGAACAGTTGGTACTCCTCCGGAGTAAGGTCCCGGAAGCCTTGGAGGAAGTGCACGCCGGTACTTCAGGAGGACACCTGGGAGCGAACCGTATGATTCACAAACTACGGCAGCGCTACTTCTGGCTCAGACTCCGGGCAAATGCTGGTGGTACACCTGGACCGCCTGGCACGCTACGATGGTGCTGTTCGGGGCGAACAGCTTTGAGGAGGGAGCAGTGTCACGCGAGCGTTGGAACACCCTATAGGAGCAGCTGAGAGCGAAAAGCAAGGGAGGTCCGTGTTAGCCACGCCTCCCCCTCGTCCGTCTTATAGTGGTGACAGGGATGGCTGGGGAAAAAGAAACATGATTGTGCGGTCTGTTTCTCTTTCACCTGTGTTCTGGAAATTACGGGATCCTTCATCTACTGGAACCTTCCTGTGAAAGCCAGAAGGCTGCGATATTCCTATAAAAAGGGGCTGCCGGAGCGAAGTGAAGTCAGTTAGTCAGTTAGTGTGAGTGAGGACAGTTCTTGGTGTAAGAAGGCAGAGTTAGTCAGTGACGTGCTAGCAAGGGGAGCGGCGTGTTAATGAACGAGAAGATTGTGCAACGGAAGACTGTACGTAACTGTGTATGAGTAACGGAGTTGACGTAATCGCGAGTACAAGTGAAGTTGTAACGGACGAACTGGTGAATTGTAATTGGGTGCAGTACGTAATTCTGTGTAATTGGCAAGTGTTTAACTGTAAGTCGGTGGAAATAAAGAACATTGTTGAGTTGGTGTAACTGGACTTTTCATTTCACGAACCCACAAAGTCACAATAGAAACCAGGAGCATTCTATATCTGTCTAAACCAATATAGCATATACTGGAAAGAAGGGTTGAAAGAGAACCTACGCGAGACTACTGTTTACATATCAAGCGAATGGCGAATCAAAAAACTCTGAGAATGGCATAGCCTTCATCCGGGCATGTAACTTATTATTTATGAATTCGCGATTTAAGCCGTTATTTCCTGAAGCGGAGAAACTTCCATTCAGTCGCTACGTAGAACATAAGCAACTCTGCCTTATGGTTTACTGCATTTGCAGTCTCCCAGCTGTTGTGATTTTTTTCACTAAGCACTTTTAGGCTTTAAGGCAGCTGGGAGTCCACGGGGCAAATACTAAAATTCGTGAAGTATTCAAGCATTCAATTGTCCTACATTATCTTTTTACGTTAAGGTACTCCTTTAAGGTATGTTGCACTGTGGATGTTCACCAGTTAATTTTAAGGTAGTAAAAATGTTTTATGAGTAATGTTAGTAACCAAAAGCATAAAAATTAAGAAAAACTTTACATAAATTTTCTATAGTGATTCTTTATCGGCAAATTCTAATATAAATTTGAAAAGCATTTGAATCTGTTTGGAACATATTTTCATTTTTATTTTAAAATTTCTGTAACCATCCAGCAGGGTAATTTACCTGAAGAATTTTTTCAGAGCATAATCAACAAATGCATAATGGAAAGCAAACATGTCTTAGAAGTATCAAACTAAATATACAAGAGAGAGGCATTCCAAATTTTATTATCTGTTCCCCTCAAGTTATACATTCTTTAGGAAACAAATACTTCGTGTATCTCTATTACAAAATACTTACCCGTCTACAAGAGGAACCTCGTGCAGAATACGACGCACGATATCCAGCCGGGCCTCTAAATGTTGCCCTAGGCCCACTTTGCCGGCCTGTAACTGCAGTAACAGTAGCCACAGGACAGCTAGGCGCATGCTCGAGCAGCCTGCGGCACCTGAAATAGATTTGAATTATTAACAATTTAATCTTAGTATCGAAAACTGTATCAATGCCTATATTAAGAAATAAATTACATCAGGACCCAGAAAGCATACAATTGAGTTGCCTTATAATCATGAGGTCCGCGGATCAACTTATGTTGAACGCTCACATTAACCTCTTTTTTTTTTCTTTCTTTTATGGTGGTTTTCGCTAATTGGAGCGATGTCACCTACCACGATTTCCTTCCTCTTATATCACCTTCCTCCATTTTTGTCACGTTTCGTACGCTTATAGGTTTCATGGTGTGTGAAGGTGCCGAAGAAAGGACTGGTCAGTTTCAGTACATAGTGGAACGGAATGTTTGAGCCAGAAACTACCATCCGTCTGTGTAGATATACGGTATCATTTCATTTGGAAAAGCAACAATATGGAAAGAATCTGCGGCACCATGTATATATTCATCAGAGGACATATCACGGGCGCTGACAGCAGTAACACGCTTTGTCGATACAAAGAAATAACGTCCCGGTAAAGAAATGTGAGAGGAAAACGAAGTTCCAGAGTTCATCCATGGTATATAATGGTGCTTTATATAGCTACAATTTAAATAGAATGTTTGAAAACAGTGTTATTTCTTATAACTTTTTGAAAGAAGAAGCAAGAAAAATTAACGCACTGGGGCCACGTAAAAACGAAAAGTTTACGTACTTCACCTAAATTGAGGTAAAGGTTCAAGACTCTCGTATTTTTAGTATTATAATAATGCACACTTTTTCTTAAAGAACTTCATATCAATTTTCACCAATAATTCAGGTAAATACCACATAACAGATTTAAAATTGTTTTGCTCATTCTTTAATGTTAAAAAGATGGTCTATTATGATACATCTCATAACCGACAAACAATACAGCACAAGCACAAATTATGACAGAAATGCAAAATTCACTGCTTTATTTGTCACCAAATGGTTAGCACAATGCTAACTTAGTCACAGGTATGATACCAGGCAAGCAAATTTGGGTATTTTCACAGAGAAAGACACCTTTGCTCAATGATCACATTTTGTAGAGTTAAAACAACTCTACCAAGCTAAATGCTAAATCACCCCGCTAAACAGCACTAGCGAATAGTTTGGAAGTGGAGAGAGCGGTTCAAGGAACTTAATGCTAAAAGCATTTTAGAGTTATTCCGAATGTAATTGATGTTACGCTTCAGGTATTTTACTTAGGAATGAATTTCCAACTTCTTTTAACAGGCATTTGTCCATTTCGATTATAAGTATTATGTCAATGAGCTATACAACCTATCTGGCACAAATGTCCACTGACAGGTAAATCTCGTAATAAGGCCCCTTCAAATCTGAACGAAACTCATGACACCTAGCGAATGAAATAGCCCATGTACTGCCTGAAATTTTTCGCAAACGTTTGGAGCAACCACAATTTAGCATTTGCTTGGAAGTTCTACCACGCGGACATGTTCAATCCAACATTCACCAGTGAGTAGGTTGGAATAGACCCATACTTCCGAGGTGAATCATCTAGAGATCAACTTGGGATCCAAATAATACAATATGCAGCATTCCTAATATAGTTCCTATTTCTTTTGCAGTATGAATTACTATTACGAGGCTATGGCGGAAAAGTTAAGTGCAAAGCTCAAGTTAAAAATGTGTACAATGGGATATTTATTTAAAAATACAGTTTTGTGTACAGTTATTTAAACTTATTAAAATATTACCCTATTTTACGATATGAATAGCATCTGTTATTTTACCGCCAAATACCAACATCGCATTCAGGAATTCGTAGACATTTGTTTCAAAACATTTCTGAACGTAGCGGAACCAACTGTGAAGATAACCATAGCATATACTCAGATGCTATACACATACTACATTCCTGCTTCATTGCCATGAGTGGGATTAAATTTCTTCATTTCTTTTTGCCCCCTCATTTTTAACTTCCCAATTGAGCTTCATCTTGTAAATGAGCGTATAGATTTCCTATATGCACACAAGTCATCAGGTCTATGGTTTTGGCAATCATTTATTGTAGTTATATCTATTAGTTGGCTCAAATTCGTAATTAAAATTATAAATTGTGTTAGGTATTTATTATATAGCGTAAAGTGTAGAACAAGCAAAAGCACATATCGTCGATTCCCCTTTCTACCTCATCTTACACAGGGCATTTGGAAATTAAACACAGTGGCTATATATTTACCAAACGCCAGCAACGTGAGAAACTTGCATTACTGATACAAATTTATATGTGTGAAAACAAATTTACGTAACCTAGAAAGCAATGCATAGACAGCACAATAACTAAAGGAAATTTATTTAAGACTCGTGAAGCTTTAATTATTAAATAAAATTTTCTCAAGGATTTTAAGTGGAATTGTCACGGAGTTTCCTTCCACGTTAATTTAAGGTTCTAAGAATCACGGCTTCTACGAACATAAAGTGAAGTACTTTAGGAAAATGACAGAGCTACTCTCGAATTGAATTGCGAAAATGACTGTTGAATTTTATTTAAATATCATGTTAAATGTACTGGCATAGTTAATGAAACATCAGGTACGATGTTCTAGTTTCTCTAAGTACCCCTTGAAAACATTATTATTTTTAACTTTTACATGCCTTAGAAATTCTGTGAGCTGTTACAGGAATTTTCAAGCACTAAAAGTAAGATTCAAGAAAATTAGGTTGAATGTTACTGGAATTTCCACTCTGGATTCAAATATAACAAACCACCCACATCCCTCATACAGTCTGTTGGCACTCAGGAGACGACGTTTTTCCTTCTGTCAGTGAGGTTGGCCGCTGTTGTTTACGTTAAATGTACTGATGTACTTAAAAGTACAGGGAACTTGAAGCCAACTGACTAAGAATTCCTATCCCAAGCTATACTAAAGAAAACTTTTGCGCATTTTAATACTCAGAATTTATTATTAAATAACATTATATACATAAAGATTCGCAAACTAATGCCAACTAGCTGTTGTTCACTAAATTGGTCCACATGTACTCGTATACCTGAAATATTATGGATACACTAGCTAAAATTGGTCGATATTTTAAAGAAGTTCAAAACTAAATGTATACGTCAATAATATTCCAGAATTTTAGCTTCACTTACATACAATAGCTTTTACTCTCAAAACCTTTTAAAGTTTCAACATATCACCATCTGAATACCCAATAATCCCCAAACAATGCTCTGCACTTCCTTCGGAAGTCTCTTGCTCGAATGTGCTTTTGTGTGAATCAACATAGTTTGTACAATGTAGTTTATAACATTAATCTTGTTAAATTTTCAGATGTAGTTTATAACATTAATCTTGTTAAATTTTCAGCTGAAACCCAGAAAAAATGAGCCTTAAAGAGTGTCAGATGGTTTTTGTTACCCTTTTAAACTTCTCAACAAAGACAATTCACGTACTGAGGATAAATTGTTACAAAAATTATGTAAGTATTTTAATATATGTCTTAAATACTAGGAAAACGAGGATATGCCGTATGC
Source organism: Mantis religiosa (assembly GCA_030765055.1). Taxonomy (NCBI): domain Eukaryota; kingdom Metazoa; phylum Arthropoda; class Insecta; order Mantodea; family Mantidae; genus Mantis; species Mantis religiosa. The sequence continues at coordinate 258,841,245 of CM060948.1, read as the reverse complement.
CATTTGTATGTATAAGCATTTAAATAAAGTGACCATCCAGTTCTCACTGTATCCTCGTAATGTGAACTAGTTAACTTCTCTCTTTTGTTTCACTGTTTTCTCGACGTAATGAAATATTGACGACATATCTTCTTCATTGGTCCACTTCTCTCGCTGGGGAATCAAAGAAGACGCAAAAGCAGCACTTACTCTACGTCGCAACAGTTGTAACAAACCCGCTCGCCTAACTACTCTTAAAGTTGCATCGGAAATGTAGTCGCCAACTCACGAGAGAGAGAGAGAGAGAGAGAGAGAGAGAGAGAGAGAGAGAGAGAGAGAGAGAGAGAGAGAGAGAGAGAGAGAGAGAGAGAGCGCTTGCTTATATTTGACACACAAAACAAAAAGATAAGCTTGGGCTATAATCACTATGTCACAATAATTTATTAATAACTTGTGTTCAAATTTAGAAATTTTGCATCGTGTGCAACACCCCGCACAGAAATTGGAATTACAAATATCTGCATGGCATTTAAAACAGTCCTCCAGTTTTGACAGATCGTCATCTGAAAATTATGAAAGGAAGAAAGGAATGGCAAGGTTTAGAAATTTCACCTACAAGTACCGCAAAGAGCAGGTTTATTGGTTTCTCATGACATAACGCAAATAGTAGATAATCACAAAGTTGAATATAAACCTGAAGTTCTAAATAACTGATTTGAGAATTCAGCGTGCAGTAAACTCCTTCACTCCTAATATGCTAATCCATAGAATTTCTGTCAGGTGTTTTTCACAGTTTAAACGGACAGAAAATTAAGATATTCTACCAATTATTTATTGAACTTCATAAAACTAGCAGCTGTAGAGAAATCTATATATTGTTACATATTGCCCTTCCAGCCATATATTCCCTAATATAATAAGTTTATGGAGAATAGCTGGAGCTTTGCGAATTAATGTATTAACAGGTTATGAAATACTCTACTAAAACCAAACTTCATTTCATCAAAGAGACTGACCATATTCATACATAACGATGATAAAACAACTTGGGCTAAATAAACGAGGCGAGTCGTAAGCAGAAATTTATGTTTTGGTTGAAACCTATATTCTGTTTGTATTGTGTGATCTGTCTATGGTTTTATGCGTATGTTACAAATAAACCATCCAGTTGACATTTACTTTTACCTTTGAGGAGGTGATTGTTGTTTGTCTTCGTAAAATGAAGGCCAAATAAAGCAGTGAGGGCTTTTACTGCCATTGAAACCTTTCTCTTTGTTAAAAGCGATAGCGTGAATTAATTGCTAGGCTTGTGTTTCCTACAAATATGTAAGGCATTTATTTTCATTCTATGAGAGTATTGAAACTGATATTGCGAAGCCCTGAACTTAAATGACAATCCCCTTAGTCTACACGAGCTGTGTTGTTCCGCGTTGCACCGTGATATTTTAAAATTTGAATATGTTAGTGTGTGCGCTCCTTGTGTGAATACACCAGAACGCGCGAATTATGTATATATATATATATCTAATATATATATATATATACACACACATACAAGTTAGGCGTTTCGGACTATTTTCCTTGTTATATGAATTAAAGTTCGTCCACTATATACATATTAATTACATATTAATACTATAACTGAAATACATTACGTCTTTCTTTTCTGAAAATTTTACTTTACAATTATTATTATTTACTTATAAACAGATTTACAATGTACAACATCTTCCTGTATCCACAGCTCAATCCTTTACCCTCTTCCATTCTTCTCTATACTCCTAATCTAATTCATCCAGATCCTATTCCCTCATTCATCTTTCAATATTCTCCAAACATTTTTCAAGTCTAGGTTGACCAAGTCTTCCTCTTCCTGGTGGGTTCCATTCCAAAACTATTTTGTTATATCAGGCATTTTGTAGAAATGGACATACCATTCTACTTGTTTATATCACAAAATCTAAAATTGAATTTTGAAAGTTCATGGTTTGTCTTATTACCTTGATAGGGATTTTTTCCAATTTAGAATGTCTAGTGGATCTCCTGAAATAGTCAATTTTGGGTAGATTAAATCAAGTTCATATTGAATGTCCAAGTTTCTACTCAATAAGTTAATTTACTTATAATTAATGATTTAAATATTTGTAATTTGGTATCTAAAGATATATTCTTGTAGAACCCCGTTCAGAATGGTCGTTGTTTTCCTTTCTGAATTATAATTGTATTAATTTTAGTCCTCTCTTGACTACCCCTTGAATTTATCTACGCTTATAAATATACACACCCTATGCCGTCTGCTAAAAATAGATCTTTTTCCTCATTTTCACATGGCAAATAAATTGCTTTCTTCAAATTAATACTTAATTCCCATCTACTATATTTCGCAGTATGTTTTTTCTTATTTACTCTAAATCTTTATAATGCTGTGCTATAACTAGTTGGTCATCTGCGAAACTTAAGGTAGAACTTAAATTGTAGAATTATCCATAGGAATTACCATATATGTGTACTTAGTTTTCAGTTTTGTTTTTCAAATATGTTAAAACTCATAGTTTAGAATCTAAAACACTGAAATAAACCTTTTGTAACTAAGAATTTTTCTGATACATTTTCCCAGATCCAATACTAGATGATGCATTTCCATATAGCTTATATATGGCATTCAAAATAGTCCTATTTCAATACTTTGTTCTAAACTTCCCATAATTTTCTTCAAATGTATCTGAATTATATGTGTTTTCTACATCTTCCAAAAAATGTATCGCTTGATTTGTTTGCAAGTTTATTTTCTATGAATTGTTAAAATGTGATCTGACATGGATCGTCGCGCTCTGAAGCCGCTTTCTTCACCATGCTCTTTTCTTTTACATTCCTCTTGAAAATACCTTAAAATGTTTGCAAATAATTTACTAGTAGTATTCAGGACTGCAAGGCCTCTATAATTATTACAATCATCCTTTCTGACTTTCTTATGAATAACGGATATAAGCCCTTTTTGCTAGAATTTGAGACGTCCTCACCTTCTGCATCTCTAAAAGGGCTTGTTTGTGCCAATTTCAATGAGTTCTGAACATATCCCATCCAATACATTTGCTTTTCCATTATTCAATTGTGAAATTATAATTTTAACAATTTATATATGCAATTTAAAATTAACGTTCTTAGGATTTACAATGCAATAAGTTCCATTAATCAATTCATTATTATTTACATGTTGTAAAACCTTTTCAAAAATGCTCCTGATATGTCTTTACTGGAATGTATCGTAATTGGTTCACGTTTTTACTATGTTTTCTTAATTTCTTCAAAGTAATCCATCCTTTTACCGCTAATGCTGTAAATGTTATCAGACATTCGATAACAAGTTTGTCAAAATTTATGTTTTCTTCTGACACCTGTTTTTAATTTTAGCTTGTGATTTTTATCATTATCATCATTATCATCGTCATTATCATTATCATATCATCATAATTATTAGTAGTAATCGTTTCTATTACAATATAAATATAATATATACTTCACAACACCACCAATTTTTAACTTTCTCATTTTTAAACCAATGAATAAATGTGGTAATTTACTATGATAACTAGATTATCCTTAGAACACTACTATCAGGTTTTGATATTCGTTAGACCTTACAATTGGCTGTACACACATTCGCACATTCTCCCTCTTTTTCTCAAGGATATGTTTTCTGCAGATGATTTTATTATTTCTGGGAGAGAGTTTAAGGCATCTGTTTTCGTTAAAATCCCGATATAGTTAAATGTTGGATGTTGTAACATGTTTCGTCTATCTATCACAACAAGCGGTACAGCAAATAGAAATATACCAGTTTCCTTGTACTGCGACCCAATATAGGAATATATGGAACTTTCTGGGAAATAAACTAAAATTTAAACGAAAAACTCAGTCAAGAGTTCAATTAATATTGCCGTTTAATGCCCATTTGATTTAATCCATGGCGTATGTCACTTTAAATGCGCAGATTCCTCTTTCTGCGCTGACTCATTCGCGTCTCCCTCCCCATCTCCATTTCTCCCTACGTCCTGTCTCGTTATTTCGTCCTTCCCCCCCCCCTCTCCCCATTGCGCTGTCTGTAAATATGCATGCCATATTCTCAAAACCGCTATAAACGGTTTTTCTGTGGTGCTGATACAAATGAAAATAAAGGGACATGGTTCAATGATGCAAAATGTATGCCCGTTCCTTAATTCTTGCACTCAGTAGTATCGTTTTCCGAAGTGATATAGATACAAGAATACATAGAAGTAACAAAAACAAGACGGCTATGTTCTGCAGTGCTGCGACCCATGCACATACTCAGTCTGTGGTCTTTCTATAAAACGATGGTACCATAGAATGAGTTTAAAGGTTATCATTGCGAGGAATTCAATAGCGTACCCTACAAATGCTCTGGAACTGCCATGGCAATATGTCGGTACCATACTAAATTCTTCAACTTATGCACATTTTCTCGGTAAAGTACCAAAACTCAATTTGTGGTAATATTTTCAGTTATCGTCTTACAATATGGTGGGTAGTCTGCTCGTCTTTAGATTCCGAGGTCGCGGGTTCAAATCCTGCAGAGGGTAATGAAGCTTTTTTAGGCGTAAAGCTTCTTAATAATTGTAGTGAAAAAGTGACAAAATGAGACACTAAGGGGAATGAGAGAGAAACAATGGAAAGCGGCACATTAGAGAGAATTAGAGGAAAATTGGAAAGTGGGAAACAGTAAGAAAGCAAGAAATTGCAGAAAGGTAGCAGGGGAAGGATAGAAACATAAGGAAAGCGCAGTATTAAAGAGAATTAGGGAGAAGGTATAAAACGATAGAATAAGAGGCAATGGTAGGGATAGGAACACTAAGAAAGCTAAAAATGGGGAAAATGCAAGTAGGAATATCAGAGAGGAAGCAGAAAATTAGCTAGAATTGATTAGAAACGGAGAGGGAGAAATAGTGAGAAAGCAGGATTTTAGAGAGATTATATGAGAGACAGAAACAATTTGACAATGTGGAAGAAAGAAAAAGAATGCAGGAGATTATGAGGAATGCGAGAAGAAAAATAGCTGGAGTTTAGAAAGAACGGGAGGTACAAAGAGAAAGGAAAATGTTAGAGAAAATGAGCGAGATTAGACAAATAGAGAGAGGGAGAGCTGCTGCCAGGTAGATACAAACTCGCATTCACTTATATGTAAGCATGAGAGAGGCTTGAAGGGAATTTACCCATTGCATAAAATTAGACCAAGTTTAGCCTCTATAGCATCTCTTCAAGCTCTTTTCAAGACAGAGGCGGCTCAAGTTGTGAGCATGCCCGAAACATTCTGCGGGTTCTTTTGTTCTTTGGGGAGGTGACATCAAAGGACTACTCTAAACCGGTGAGAGGATGCTGCGACAGAAATTAACCATGACAATTCTTAACAGAGAAGCGCTCTTCCTTTCCCCGCTAAAGAAATTAATGTTGGTTTTTGTGCTTCAAGTTGGGCTTTGCTCAGCAAACTGACACTTCGGGGTTAAAATTGGGATGAGAGAAACTCTTGGGCAGTACTCGAACTAAGTGATGCTTAATAAAGAGTTGGTATTTCTGGTTAGAAGAGCAAAGCACTTTTAGTAGTATAACAGTTATGGGGCTTTACCACTTCCCAAAGCTTCTGCTTGGGAAACATCTCCAGTCGCAGTTGATGTTAGGAAGATATTTCTTATGCCAAATTTCACCGACAGATGTTAAAATCGACATTAACAAATTTAACGTTAACAGCGTTAACAATACCGATAAAATTCTTGCACTTCACGAACTTGATTTCTGAAAATCCTAACAAACACGTATTAACGCCGAGGCACTTGTAAATATTATAGACATAGGAGGGTACGAATCAATCGTATTTTCCGAACGTACTGTGTTATGCTTTCATTTATTATTTTCCTTTATACACAGCTGAAAAACTGTAGGGTGAACAGTATCAGAGGACAATCCACGGGACAAGTTTCTCATTAATCGAGAAAGAACTGTAATTCGAATAAGTAACTAAATACAAGGATGCTATGGAAAATAACAGGTTGGATGCCGTAAATGTGAAAGAGAGATGTGACGTAGGAGAAAATTGAAAATAGTTTAATTTAAATGTAAATATCACAGGCAGAAGTATAAAGCAACATCGTCAATATTACGTAAATTTAAAACTGGTGATTGCATGGGTTACGTAGATTCGGAAATCTGGTTTGCACAAATTTGGAACAACTTCTGCCGCAGTAAAAAGACGTGAAATGGACAACAAGCGGTCTACAAGGCTGAGTCGGTGCGCAACAACCAACAAACAACTGCCGCTTCTAACACCTTGCCGGTATTTCTACCTCCCCAGCTATTGTTTCAAGAAAGCCGTAGACCTTCCGAGAACTTCCGCTGTCGCAACATTGGGCAGAACGTTCCGTAAGCTCTCCTTTCCTCTTCGGGTAAGCGCCCAGCTCCGGCCTGTGGCAGCAGAACAGCAATGCCACACGGTGAAAGAGGTGCACAGGACAGAAGCGACGGGAGGTGGACGGTATTATCCACAGAATTCGATGAATTATAAAATGGCAAAGATATTAATACTTGAAGCAAAGGCGAGATCGGCATATTCCTATTCGATGCATGTTCTAACTTCTCTTGTCCTTCCTCACTAGCCTTCATAACTTGTTTCGACAGTCTATCACCTCAGTACAAAGTCATCATCTGACAGCTCCTCAAAATCATTTCTCCTCATAGGCCGTTATCTATTACGAATGCCATTTTGATGGATTCAATATAGGAAATTGACATCAAAAGCTGTGTTTATGCCCGCCTTCTTTACAATTTTACAATTGTTAACCTCTTAACAAGGGGAATATGGTTTGTTACTTTAACAAGAATTTTAACACGAGTGTTCATCTAACACATGTTGGTGTAATGCAATTTTTGTTATAACTATTGAAATCGGGTATTAGTGTATTTTCTCTAAAATATAGTAAGGAAGTTCTAATTTACTGACCATGGTCTTCAGCAAGACAAAATTAAGTCTAGCAGTTTCTCTGTTGGTCTACAAGAGAAATCTTTGCCAGGTTAAGTGAACCTCGGCATCTTCCAGAAGGAGGTAATTATCCAATTATCCAATTGCTGGATCTTAACCTAAATGTTTACACATCATTACCGCAGTGCAACATAGATAAGAATGAAATCTTTAATATTTCTTTAAGTGTTCTCGTGCTTTGAAACTCAAAAGGGGAAAGAGTACAGATATTGCTTTGAACTGAATGAGCGAATGAGCGCGTATGTGCGTGTGTGCGTGTGTTTGCGTGTATGTGCGTGTGTGTAACTTTAAAAATAATGATAGGTAGTGGGTTTTCAATTTCTCAGCCTCTTCCTATGAATCACTAGCATTTCTTGTAACACAGCAAGTTGTTAAAAGCTGCGCCGAACACCTTCAGTGACTGGGGCTGAATTTTTCTATTGTAGCAAAATTCGACTGTAACATTGTGCACTGTGTTGAATGTAACTGGAGGCTATAGCATGTCCAGCTGTTCAGTGTACTTTGTTCACCCTTTCAACGGAAGTTTGGGAAAGAGGGTGCAACAGACTTCAAATACCCAAATACAGTTATTCGCTCTGTTGTTACGGGGGCGATTAGGCTTGGCGTTTCAGTGGTCGAGTGCTCAACTCTGGGGATAAAGTAGGTGTTTTCTGTGGTTTAATAAGTTGTATCCCTGTCCTCTTGAAGTGCCTAAATATTTGCCCCCTTGTACCATAAACAACAACAACAACAACAACAACAACAACAACAACAACAACAACAACAACAACAACAACAACAACAATAATAACAATAATAACAATAACAATAATAACAATAATAATAATAATAATAATAATAATAATAATAATAATAATAATAATAATAATAATAATAATAATAATAATAATAATAATAATAATAATAATAATAATAATAATAATAATAATAATAATAATAATAATAATAATAATAATAATAATAATAATAATAATAATAATAATAATAATAATAATAATAATAATAATAATAATAATAATAATAATAATAATAATAATAATAATAATAATAATAATAATAATAATAATAATAATAATAATAATCTTTACGTATAAAAGACACAAGTTGATTTCCATTTGGCTGATAGTGTGGGTAAGACGCATAATACAAAGCTTCTTTATAAAATAAAATAAAAAAGTCAAACGTAATACTGATTCCATATAGGTATATCAGAGAAGTTACGGAAGTCACGGTTAAGTTGCGATTTTAAACCAGTCGTATACCTGTGTAAATTCTGAAATTATTTTACTTTTGATTTTTCATGACTTTTGTTTTATCTTTGCTAGTTTTCACTTTAACATTGTATCACAACTGTTTATTAATACTGTCTGGATCACACCGATGCACTTAAGCACGTTTACCATACTGTTGGAGCTTTGAAAACACCTAATCGGAAAAGTATTTAAGACATGCATGTGTATAGACAAGGGTCAGAAGTAAGAGGGCTGTTCAATAAAGAACGCCCATAATTTTTTACGGACATAATTTTTCGAACTAAAATTCAAACTTATTATATTCTGTTAGCTTAATATTAAACAAACCCGCCGTAGTAGTTTCATTGTTGGTACTCCTGGTTCCCGCCTGTGAGAACCAGGCAAGTTCAGACATGTTTAGTATCATCCACTGCTATAATGGAGGTGACATGCAGTTAAAGTCGATGTTAGAGGAGGATCCGGAGTTTCTTTCAAACGTAATCACTGCTGATGAAACTTGACTACATCATTTTGATCCTGAGAGCAAACAGCAAAGCTCAGTGTGGAAATCTCCTTTATCACCAACCCCCAAAAAGCAAAAGTGGTTGCTTCTGCTGGGAAAGATATGGTCATATCATTCTTTGATATTCATGGAATGGGTTATCAGCATGTTATACCTGCACACACATCAGTAACTGTACAATACTACAAGGATGTCCTGAAAACATTGCAAGTCCACATCAGGCGCAAAAGACCACATTTCCGTGAAGCAGGCTGGATGCTTCATCACGATAATGCGCGGCCGCGTATTGCCAATATGCCAAAATTGCTGAATATCTTGCAAAAATCAACGTGAAGTGCACCCCTCACCCTCCATATAGTCCAGATTTAGTCCCATGTGACGTTTTTCTATTCCCTAACTAGAAGAAACGCCTTCGTGGGAGGCATTATCCATCATCAGAAACAGTGGTGAAGGCTGCGGAGGCGATTTTGAAGGATCTCTCAAAAAATTGTTTCCAGCATATCTTTGAAGACTGGCAAAAATGCTGGGACAAATGCATCGCATTCAGGGGAGACTGTTTTGAGAAGAACCATCAATATTATGAGGATGAGTAAAGGTGCGTTGTCAAAAAGAAAAAAAAAAGTTGTGATCATTCTTTATTGAACAGCCCTCGTAGAATCATATGCAATAGATCGCGTGTGCTGGCTGCAAGCTATCACAAGAGCTCAATGGAAAGTTATGTTTAACAAGATTTGTGGTTTGAATTTCGTGACTGATTATGAATGTCATCATTATTATCGTATTAATTGTGAATTAAACATTATACGTTTTCTATTTATTTAAGACGTTTTAACATCATTTTAACTTTACTAGCTTACAGAGATGATAAACCGCGACAAAAGATATTAACACAAATGCATTCATATTATTACCGCTTCTAGCGCCTAAATAAAATTGCATATATGTACCTAATACAGCAATAACAATAATAAGCTTCAATTACTTTAATTTATGCGAGCCTAGGTAGTACAACACGCCGTTATTAACTATTTAGAGTGATATTAAACATCAGAGCAACGTGCGCTTAAAACTACTACTATTACCACTGTACTACTTACCATTAGTTCTTTCATCGATTCATTTATATTTAAAACCAATATCACCATTATGTAAAGTTTATTTTTGGCATATATAAGCAAAAGTTAGTATACCAGGGCCGTCCTTTTATATGACGCGCTGAGCAAAAGCTTGTGTACGTGTGCGACATCACTGGCTGTTTAGCCCTGTATCTCTCCGAGGGTAAAATATGTAGTTGGCATATCATTTTTAAAACTTTTAAATTAATACGTATATAAACAAATCCACAATATTATAAATGCAACGGTCAAACGGTACGAAATTATTTTATTTGGTATATATAAGTGTAATTTTCAAATATTAATCAGAGTGCATGCTGAGCTTGCGCAATTTAACAGCATAAGAAAGTGGGAGAATCAGTTTACAACATGGCTGCTTCCGTGCAATATGTGAACCTCAGAGAGGGAAATCGTTAAAAACTGGTGTAAAACAAATTATTTGAAAGTTTTTTACAAGTTGTGTGAAAAATATCGACTGAAACTTTAGAGGACTTAAATTGTCAGTATAATAAACCGGTGTTTCAGGGCCAAGTACGTATCAATAGCGCTCGAAGCGAAGTTGTGGTTTCCACCCCAGGAAAACTTTTAAAGAGAAGCCAGTATTGAAAGGTGAATGTAATGAATTTGTTTAAAGTGCTGTTCGTGCAAGATGCGTAGCTTCTTAGAAAGACACGAGCAGCCAACGATTACAATAGTGCATCAAGCTGTGTGCAATAATCCCAAATTGCCGAGCATTACAAAAACCAGCTTCCATACCATTCTTCAAGACATAGGTTTTGAATTTGTGAACAGAAACTGAAAAATACAATGTTGAGTGTGAAGATATACAGTTTTGGTGCAGAAATTATCGAACGGAAACTCGGAAGTGGAATTCGTCCGTTGTTAGATGTGAATTAGATACGTTTATTTTTTTTTCCAGTTGCACGCCACTTGAACTTTCAACTCCTTGCCAAAAATGGCTACACGCAGTTATTTAGCAGTTATTCCGCAGAAAGTTCCGTGCTTCAATTTTTAATTTATATATGGGGCAGCGTTATGTGAAGAAATCAATCATTTAGGTAACTTTTGTGAGCACTCAGTAACTTTTAAACGTACAAAAGAAAAATATATTACACAGCACACATAACTTTGAACTTAATGTTGACGTGAAAGTGTTAACGGCATAAGCTACTGTCTAAAACGGCAAAGCTAAACTTTGCATAGAAGTTCGTTTATGGCGCACATGTTCGCCACGTGGGAATAAAATAGCGTGAATATTCCCTCCAATCACAGTCACCGGCGGAGTAACACATCTTCCCGCTTTATATATATCGCCATATAAACTAAAGACGGCGCTGAGGTAGCACGAGATTTAAAGACCAGAAATTATTATCCCTAATTAAATCAACAGACGTATCGTTTTACATATTCCAATTGCATCAATTCCTTATGTTACAATTGCACATTCATTTCTTATTTAATCTGCTTGCAAATTATAAAGCACAAAAAATTATTATTGTAGAAAAACATTGTTTTTTAAATTAAGTTTCTCTCACACCACTATTCCATTGAACAACCAAATTAAAACAGCAGTGTAGAATGTGAAAGACAGCAACCGGTCGGTCGTCCTCTCCTTTGGTGGTTAACTAACACAATTCTGCGGTTGTTCATTTCACTGATTACGGATGAGAAAACAAGCGTACGCGACTCACTCTTCAGAATCGTGTTCCCAGGTTCTTTTATGTGATACTGTACATTTTCTGTGGCTACGACCGTAAAAACCTTTGCGTTTCTATAGATGTGTTTCGGACTCGTGACCTCCGCGGGATGAGTTGTGGGGGAGAGGGGAACCGTTGTCGGGTTACGCAGCGAGTGAGCAATACAGTAAACATTCAGCAATCACTTGCAGAAATTCACGTAGCAACTTGTGTAGCAAGATGCAGAACTAGTTCAGTGCAGTAAGATTTACTAATCTTCTCACCATGTCTGAACATCTTAAGAAATTAAAGTTGTGCATTCGGAAGAGCCTGAAATTATAGGTAGCGGTATAGATAAATGTGATGAAGAAGCTTTGAAAAAACAATATTCATATCCAGCGTCACAAGCTACACAATGGGCTGCCATTTGTGTAATAGGTAGGCTGCATGTTATCTTCCCAGCGTTTCTATCTGTGCGCCACTCGTATATCATTACGTCACCTTGTCTATACGTGTGCATGTCTGTAGTGAACGCATTCTTTTCAGAGTTCATAAGGCCAGAACATGACAATATAAAGCAGTAGGTATCAGAATTGGTCTTTCCTTTGTAAGTTACCCAGGTCATGATGGGTATTGAAAGTTCCTGTAGCTTCTCAAATTTTTAGGTTGGTGTGATATAATGAGAGAACATCTCCATCTTATAAGTGTTCTATCGTATCATTTTAAAGCTTCGTTAAGTCCTGTCTCTTGGACATAGCATAGCAGATAAATTTCCGATATCAACATAGTGGTTGAACATGACAATAAGATCAGAACGTATCATACAATGAAACAATGTTAAAAGGAAAAATATAATGCTATGGTTATCATTTAAATTAAATGAAGCTTTCTAAGTTTGCAGATGCCCGTTGGGAAGAACCTTCAAAAGGGTTATAACCAAAAGAGGGTTATAAGAATAATTGCTAACACCCACACCAGATACTCCTGTAAAGATCTTTTTACAAGATTGAAGATATTAACGCTTCCTTGCATGTATATATTCTCGATCCTAAAATTATTTGTATGCAATCGTGCCTTATTTGCAACAGATAATGTAAGTGACAAAATAAACACTAGACAAAAGTATAATATCCATTATCCCAGTGCTAAACTGTCTTGCTTCCAGAAAGGTGTGCATTATGAAACTATCAAAATATTTGGCGCACTTCCTAATGTTCTTAAAGAAAAAGTTGATAATTTAGGTGCTTTTAAAACTGTTGTTAAAGAGTACCTTTGCTCAAAATCTTTTTATTCTGTACAAGATTATCTGAATGACAAATTATCGTGATAATGCTTCTGTAGCTCTATAAGTAGTATCTAACTATTCCAATGACAAATCATTACTAATAAATCTTTGATGCATGTTGAAAGTTTATTTTTAATGTATATGAATTTAAGAAATAACAAGAATGGTATCCATTGCAAAAAGGTTGATACGTACTGGAATTAGCCAAGAGAAAGCTGAATTAAAAAGTGTTTGATTTTGTATCCCTGCTTTGTTTTCCATATTGTTGTTCATATTGCCTGTATACTATAATATGTGTCTTCTGTTAACTTTTGTACATATATATGCTATTAAATTTTATACCTCTGGACATGTCCAATGTTCACAGCCTCTTCTGGCTACAAGTAAACCTACTGAACGCAAATCAATCTAATCTAATCTAATCTACTCTAATCTACTCTAATCTAATCTAACCTAATCTAATGGGCTTCCAAATGCACTATCGATAAAAGCCATTGAAAGGAGGATTTATTGAAGATAACAAATGACTTTGAATGTCATTTCTGATCCCTTCAATGTAAATGTTTCGATGGATTTAATGTCTATGTAGATAAACCTAACATCCCAGAGGTGTCAGCAAAGTACCTGGAAGTTATTCCATAGGCACCTATATGCAGCTCAATTGCGACAGTGTTGTCTAGAGAGTACATTCCACTGTAATGTGCTACTATCGGCTGGTAGATAAGCCTTTTATCATCAACCTTCTGGGCTCGGGTATGACGTTTTCAAATGGTATTGTTTTGGATTGGATTGTTTGGAGGGATTTGGCACCTCAACATACTGATCGTTTGTACCTTTGTCCCAAGTAGGGCAACCCCGGAGGGAGGATGAGGTAAGAGAAGACAGTGGGCGGCCAACCGCAAGGAGTCACTGCAGGACAGAGGGCGGGCTCCTAAACTTCACTAGATAGAAACTCCCCGGCGATCTAGGACAATCGTCATCCCACCGACCGTGACCCCGAAACACGCATGAGGTTGGTTCGGAGACCAGAGGCCACCCTCCCTGGGGCAAAGAAGACTCCAGCAGGCTTGCACAACAGGCATCCCGCCAGCTCGTTCCTGAATCGGCCCCCCAGGCCAGCTCAGAGGCTGGAGTCCCTCCCGCCGGAGGAGAAATTGTTCACTCAGGGCATAGCGCCCACCATGCACCGCCGAGACTCCCGCCGACACTTTAACCCTGAATGAAACCACCAGATGAGAGATATGAAATGCTAAAGGAGGTGATATGGAGGGATAAGAAATTTGGGGATGTAATATCCTACCCAGCATTCGCCTTATTACTTGGGAAAAACCCCAAAAATCTCTTGGATCAGGTAGGGCGGCCACGGGAATCGAAGCAGGAATTCTCGAATGAGGGCCACAGATGAAACCGCCTGAGCCATTCCGCTCGATATGGTATTGTTTTACTCAATATCTAACCGATACGTGAGCCTGGTTTGAAGGCAAATACATCGATACGTGATGTACTCCCTTGTGTAATAATACCGAAGGTCGCTTTATGAATCACATATCCAATATTCTGGAGAGTATTAGCCAACTTATGCTGAACTGTGCGTTGACGAATATTGCCGAGTACTTGGCCGCAGAAAAAAAGCCACGGGGCGTGTGAAAGGGTTTCAAGCTCGCTGCGGCAGTGGCTATTGTCCCGACTTTGAACCGGTACAGCTCTCACAGCAGCAACGTTACATCTCACCTTTAAAGCTTCTTTTCATTCTGCACTGGATAGTCTATGGCGTAGACGGATAGTAATGGTATGTCACTGTTTGCATTTCTGATCACGCAGTTCAATTCTGATTCAACTGGAGTCAATATAGCAATAATTAGGATTATTATATTGGAATATGTCTAACTAGTGCAGATATTCGTCATTGTTTTATATTAAGGGACACAGTAGATATAGGTGCATGTTTCTAGCTACACTGCGTAAGATACCGTTTGGTTAATGGATTCACCCTGACTTTAGAGGAAGCCGAAATATTTGTAACTTCTATGTAGTTGCAGTTTTTGTTTTAGGTCACCTCTAATGATTTGTTAGGAATAACTGTTCGATGTATTCTAGAAATATGATTTTAAATGTATGGGCAAATCTATGAATTGATAATATAAATCTGTGATCTTGGTGTTACGCTGGCAAAAAAGGAATAAAAAGTGGCCTGAAGCTTTCCTGGCGACGAATACGCTCACTTTTTTCTCGGGCAGTCAGCCAGGTGAAAAGATGATTAGATATCAACGTTTCGGGAGCGTACATCTCTCCCATCATCAGCATATTTACAAAATGTAATAACCACAAATGAAATACTGGATATAACACAACTATAAACAAAGACAAAACACTATCAAGATTCGCATTACTGAACAAAAGACTGTTTTCAGTAAATTAAATGTCAGGTCAGGAGATGGCGTGAGTATAGAAAATTGTGTCAAAGAAACGTAACTACTTAACTTGATTATCAAGCTGTACTGATCTTTGCTTCTTAATTCGATGGATTTCCATTTTAAGGCCGGTTTCAAAGAGGAGCTGAACTGAAATCCAGCATCACGATTAAGCGTGCTCCTTTCATAGGAAATCGCCAAAGCCTTCTTAATTCTCCGGTCCCAGTAACTGTTGCATTTTGCCAAGATGGTCGTCTACCGAAAATTGGCTCTATGGTCGTTATCTAAACAATGCTATGCCCACCCAGACTTCTCAGGTTGCATTAAACTCCCGAAACGTTGATACCTAATCATCTTTTCACCTGGCTGGCTGCCGGAGAAGAAAGTGAGGGTATAAACAAATTTTGATCCCGAGAGAATGGAGGATTATATCAAATATAGCCGCATCAGGAGAAAATAATCACCAAATAAGGAACACCTATGGCAGGTGTTATTCAAAGCCTGAATACCTTTTCCGAGATGTGTAAAGACAGGTATGTATTGATTTAGTTTCGGAGTTGTTACTAATGACACATTTAGTATAATTGATTGACAGTGAAGCTAATTAAAACGTCGCACAACCATGTATATGAATTTGAAAGCCGATTGGCCCTTTGCTAACAAAACAGTATCATCAGCGAATGTGAGAACTGTGATTCGAGACAGATTGGGTATTAGTATAGAACTATAAGGAAGCTTACCCCTGTTTGCATTGTAATTGGCTTAGTTTCTCGCCGACTGGCTTCAATATTTGTTCACCTATTCCCTCGTATCTGTATTACACCAGCCAACTTAACCAGGAATAGGCGAAGTGACCTAAGTGTATAAAAACATAAAATGCTGTATATCATTAAATATATCTATACAAATTAATATAGTACGGCATTAGGGTTTCCTTTTATAGGACAGAGCATATGCAGATATTAATTTTCGTTTTAGCTAAAGGTTGTTGCAATTTACAACAATCATATACAAACATCACAAAATGTTTTCTTTATATCGTAAACTATTTTTGTTTGTGCGTTTCACTGAATCATTAAGTGCTCTATTTTTGCTTTTTTCAAATGTTTGCTGAGAGATATGAACGTTTTAATTTTCTCCCTGCATGTTATAGCCACCAATGTTTCCCCAGAGCGCACGCAACCAATTATTGCATTATTGTAGTACAACTTAACAGTTAACCTAACAAGCAGACACTAATCCTATCCTGGGAAAGTATACGCCATTCTCAAAATCCCGCAACGAATATTACATATGGATGGTCTGTCTACTGCAGGAAACTATCAAAGTTTGGTGGGGCAAAGAAATGCACAAGAACGTTTCTCGTATTTTATTTGGATCCAGACATTTTAGAGATCTGGCTCTTAAATGTGCTTAAAATATTTATACAGAAGATGCATATATGCAATTAGATATCATTACAGTTATACTTTAGACTTTCCATCCTTATATTTTGATATGAGCTTTTTAGAGATGTTTCACTTTTAACTTCTGGATGATATTGTAACAATTTGAAGGATTTGTAAACCCTGCATAATTGTGGACAAATGTTAAAACAATTGAAAGTTCCAAAGTGATATTAAATTCCGTTCCTATGAAACTCTTCTTCTTCTTCTTCTTCGTTGACCAGCCTGTGTGTTCAACTATTAAAGATTGCCTGTTTGTGGGATCTTGGATTGTAGCCTCTCACAGCAGAAGAACACAAAATAGAATACAACAAAATTATTGAAATAGCACAGAAAAATGACTTTCCCAAATCACCAGTAGACAAAAAAGTGAACTTAGCAAATAAGAAGAAACTAATAAAGGAAACCACAACCCTCTCAGCTACAGAAACTAAAATGATCTTCAAAAAATTCACTTACCATCCATGGGCCTTTGATAAATTCAAAAAAGTCTTCAAAAAACAAAACATTCAACTAGCTCCAGTGAACCATTACTCCTTAAAAAACCTAATTTGCTCAAACATCAAAGATGCCATTCCATCTAGCAAAAAATCTGGTATATATCAAATTGAGTGCTGTGACTGTAGTCAAATTTATATTGAAAAAACCAAAAGAAATTTAGAAACAAGAGCAAAGGAACACTTTAGGAACATAAAATACAAACAATTAGAAAAATCAGCAGTTGCCACGCATTTTTGGGAAAAAACCACAACATAAATCCAGAACCAAAATTACTAAAACATACAACAGGAAAACAAGAACTGTCCACATGGGAACAAATCTTTATTAAAAAAATAGGAACAAAGTATTCAATTTCGACATCTCCCAGAAAGATTTGTTCAGCAATTTCCTCGAACCACCACCAGAGGAGACCGATGACAAAATATTGCCAGCTACACCAATGAGAACCAGTCGATGTCCGGCTGAAGATAGAGGGAAGGCCTCTGAAACTAGTTCCGGGAAAATTTAAAAGTAAGTGTTGTTTAGTGTCATTAATCGACTCCCAATTAATTTGATCTTAAGGTAGTTCGTCGATCATCTCTCACAATAGTAGCAGCAGTGTTGATGTTTTCTTCCATAAGAGCAGTAACTGGAGCACCGGGTCTACCTTCCTTTGAAATTGATTGTCTCCCCCCTTTAAACATTTTAAACCACCTTGGAGCTCTGCTGTAGGGAAGAACAGACTCTCTATAGGCCTCCTGTAACAGCGTATAGGCCTCAACTCAAGATTTGTTGAGAATTTCAAAGCCGCATACTGTTCCTCGCGTGTTACCTCCATTGCAGCGGTAGGCGATACTGAACATGTCTGAACTTGCTTGGTTCTCACAGGCGGGAACCAGGAGTACCAATAATGAAACTATTACGGGTTGTTTGTTTCACATTAAGCTAACAGAATATAATAAGATTCCATTTTATTGCAAAAAATTATGACCGTAAATAGTTTATGATTATTCATTATTGAACAGCCCTCGTAAAATCAAATAATTTTGTCTCCAATGGGTATCATTGAATAACCTTTCAAAGAAAGCTTACCATAACGAGTAGGTAAAAGCTTTGCCCAACCGTTACTTTAGAATCTTCTTTACGCAAAGTTTCTCCTGTTAAATAAGTAACCGAATAGGCGACACACTGAGACAAAACTTGGTAGGAACCTGCTTGAGTAGAGTTACACTTCTAAAATTTATTGTGAAACCTGAATTTAATATGCGAATATTGTGGAATTCGAATTATCTGTTTCTAACAGAATTTGAGTGACAAGAGAGAAACGAAAATTCAATTTTCAGTGTCGCTGATGGTGCGTTTTACTTTGTAATCTGCTTCAGCGGTCTGATAAACCAAGCACTTCATTAACAATAGATACCCAGATTAACACATAGTACAGCTTTGATGGCACATTCTGTTTGGTATCAGTTTACATTAGAATAAGGGGGAAGTACAGTGATTATCAGACCTCCTCCTTTTCCCCTATATCGAATAATTCCGGATGAAGCTACAAACATTTCCAGAGCTTTGATTTCGCCGGCCCCCGTCAATATCCGAAAATAGCTACAGGTACCTTTGTGGACCAATAATGGCTTGTTCTGTGTAGCACCTGCAGTAGGTTCCTCTTGAAAGCTATTACGGTAATTCACTGTTTCCTATAACAGTACTATTACCGTGCAGATGACATGTCTCATTGCAGCACAACATCCCTAAAACAGAACTCCAATCCATCCATGAACTTATATGTACTTCAAAATGACCTGACTCATTTGATAAATCTAATCCATCAGAGGTGCACCGGGGCCGTTGCAGCCGAGACAACAGCCACTGAGGAGCAAAATATGGTACCTCCTTTCTTTCCATCTACTTCATTTTCACCTGCCATCGTGCAAAACCCATATCCCGTCACTTCGTGATTGAGCACTTTCCCGGGCAGAAAATTTTTAAAACATAGGACTACTAGTTTCCCGTAGACGGCGTCGTTGTCTTCTTTGCAACAATGTAATTTAGACTATAAATATTATGAATGATATAATTACCAACATATTTTGTACTTAATATTAATGTGACAAACCGCAGAGGTATGAACAGGGAAAGGGTCAATATGGCCGGTAACAATAGTATTATTATATTCTTTAGTATAGTGAAGCTACTTCAACAATGTTTTCCTTTATTACTTTTATTCTCTTCATACGCTACTATTCTCCAAAAATTATTTTTTCTCACTGAAAATGTGCTGTGATCTATGGTGTCACTTACCTTACATGATTCAAAAGATTTAAAAGATTTCTGTATGTAAAACTATGTCTTCTTTCATATTTACGAAAATAAATGCACTACATTTGATATCAAATAGTAAGTAAATTTACTTGCAAATAACAAAAATAATTGATAAAGAGTAGTTGTATTTAGAGATTATAGCATCAATACCCCTTCATAGGATATTTCATTCCTCGTTCAACTGAATTGCGAGTAGAAGGTTTCATTAAGAATTATAAACATACAAGATGAAATATAACAAGAAATATAAGAAATATAAAATTGCAGAACTTAATTAACGTTCTTAATGATAAACCCCTTACACAAGGTAACTTATTTATACACTGTATATTATTACGTGTTTAAAGTCCGCCACTGGTAACCGGCAGCTGTTTACTGTACCACCTCAATTAAAATTCTCCTTTCTCTTAGATTTATAGGTTGGTTAAAATTTAGGCAATAAATTAATCCCAAGTTTAATGGATAGTGATGTAAACAGGGAATGTTAGAAGAGGTTAGAATTATTACAGTGTCCCAGCAATAAATAACGTACTGCAGAGATCCAGCTGGAAAGTAAAGCTTTCGTCCAATAGTGTAGATAAATTAGATGACAGTTAAGTAGTGTAAAGTGACATTGAATGAAACATAATGAAAATATACTTGACATTTTTAGAAATATTAACTGAGATTATACGTCCTGGTGTGGTTCGTACACATGTGTCGTCATCCTTATCATTATCATCAACATCATTATTTCATCAGATATCGTTCTTATTTACACTATACCATTATTACTAAAGAGAATGCAAAACAACATTTTTTATCCAATTTACGTCCTCCAACGTTAAGTCATATCGGACGATGAATGAAATGGGTGAAATGATGATCAAATTAGTCCAGAGTCCATGGAGCTTAGAGTTACCCGACATTAGTCCATTAGGATAAGGAAAAACCCAGGAAAGACCTTATCCAGGTAACTCACCCTGCCCGAGATTCGAACTCGGGTCCTCTTTAACGTGAGGCAGACCTGCTAACATCTAGGCTACCGAGGCGGGCACAATAATGTTTATGGGTGGCACTCAATTCCACGTTGGGACGCCAATTTGAAGCAACAATATATGTGGCGAACAATGTTCCACTTGACAATACAGTTTGAAGCACTTTTGTTTAGCTCAGAGGAAAACAATGAGGTTTCTCACAGGGTATGCGTGGATGTGTATGAGAAGGATATTTAATGACACTGGAATGGCCGTTGCTATCTTATTTATTTACTTTCTTCTTTTTTTAGAACACCGAAATTGAAGTTGCCGACCAAAGGTTACCAATCTCTGTTTAGAGTTACTGACGGCAGAATGTTTATTACTCGATAAACTTTATTCGTTCCTTACGTATATATGAACCGACAAATATCCAAGACAGAACAAGAGGACTGCCCTAATCGCCCTCACGCCTAGGACCGCTCTAATCGGCTCCACACCGAAGACTGTTTGAATGACCACAGATGCGCGTGGGTGTATCACTTTCACTTTCTGAAAACTCCTTTTCAACCAAAGATCCCTTTGTGGCTGTTTTGTCGCCATAATGAATGGTTCAAAGAATACCCTATTCAACAAGTCAAGTGAGCCCCTTTAGAAATCTGCTAAGGACACTGTTTCTTACATTGCTTTTGTTATAACAACTTCCCCCCAAAATGCTATTCGACTTAACTGGCCTTGCACGTGTTCTAACAAAGAACCAACATTCCTTTGACATCCATCATCATTCTTTACTTATGGCAAACCTTAATTTCGGTATCAAATGCCCCCATAGATATTATTTTATTATCTCATAATGAAATAATATATATGTCTTGCCCGAATATAACGCAGAATACTAAACCTTTGTCAGAAACTTCCAATTCGTTTTACAATTTCTTTTCACAACGTTAATTTTGCATGACATTTCCTAAAAATTATTCACATGGTTACGTAACAATAGTTCATTTAAAATTTATCAACACTCTGATCTGCAATTTTCAACTTTTAAATATTACTCGGAAAATATTTCAATCTACATCATCTCTCTCTTTTTCTCCGTCTTAAAATTAATTAAAATTACTTACTTATTACTTACTTAAAATTAATTCATATTGTTACACTTGAAACAATTCATAAATATACACCCATGTTTAAACCATTGTACATTATTAATAATATATTTTTTTACAAAATTTCTGAATTCTTCTTCCGGATTCTATATAAATATCATTTTCAAAAGTCTTTCACTGTTCTGATTTTCATTTAGTTTCTTTCTTTTTTTCACTTGTTTAGTTGTAAGTTACACTGCACTGTCATTACATTGTTTATACTTAACCTTATAAATTTTACACTACACTTTTTATACTTAACATATACATTTTACCAATTTTGTGTTTCTTCTCATTTTACAATCTGTTATTATAATTTTAAATACTTTAGCCTAGGTTCCCACCATTTACAAGAAAATTCATCATCCCACAACGTACTTCGAAAATACAAAGGAATTTTGCGGACTTTTCCATGTACAAACGACTTATTTATTCTACATCCCCATAATTTTTCCATATCTAGCTTAGGTATTGTACATCGATACCTTGTCCTATCTTTTCTACACATATTCTGATGGAACTGTGCCCCTTGCCCGAAATATTTTAATATTTCTCTTTCGTTTCTCCCTCGATTTTGAATGCTTTTCAATGTTTCTTTCGTCGCCATGATTCACTAATTTCACTTGTGGTTTTCTCCAAATTCCTGGTCAGCTTTCTATTTTCCCATTCTGATACTACCAATCTACTCCTAGTTTCTTCTAACACTTTTCTAGCCATTTGTCTATCTTTGCCTAATTTCTGTACTATTTCCTCCCCAAGTTTTATATTTTCACTATCTGACCTTTCATTAACTACATTAAAAACTTCTTTTTCAGCGTTCTGCATCTCCTCACTAACATCTTTTCCTGCATTATCTGTTACCTGACCAGCTTCTTCTCTTACATTCTCTATTTCCTGACTAACTTTCCCGAAATTTTCTAACGCTTGTTCATTCTCTATCTTCTTTCCTAGTTCTACTTCTCCTACATCCAACTTCTGAATACTATCAGACCTCTTTTCTCCTATCGGTTGAAATGTTTGATTGCTACTGTCTATTTTCCCACTTAAACTTTGATTATTACCTATATTTTCTCTTAAACATTGGATCATATTATCTATCATTTTAATTATAGTTTGCTACTTATTACCTACACTTGCGAACATTTCTCTAGCTTCCTCTAACATATTTCCTTCCATTTCTACATTATTTGGTACAGTTCTACCACACTCTGCTACTTCAACTTCCTGCCTACTGCTATTACTGTAAACCTCCTGAACTTCCATATTTTCTACAAATTTTTACTTAACACATTACTTTTTATTCTTCTTTTTCACTCAAATACACTCACAATAGTCTAGCATATAATTCAACACTCTGTACCTTTGATTTTCTTTAACTGGCTCCTGATGATGTCACTGATGACGATGCCGGCCTCCTTTTTTGTTTACAGTCGAACAGTTGACGAATTTCTTGATGGGTCGTCCGTCCTCGTGTCGAACCTCCTCCTCCTGTTGAACCTCGTTGTCGGGTTGAACCTCCTTCTAGTCTGAACCTCCTTCTCGGGTTGAATCTGCTGCTCGTGTCAAACCTCCTTCTCGTATCGAGTCCCGCGTTGGCGCGCCAATTTGAATCACATGATTGGCGAACAAAGAGTTCTACGTTGAGGCGCCAATTTGAAGCAAATTTTATTGGTAACACACAATTCCACGTTGATGCTAGTTTGAAGCTATTGTAATGTGTTATCAATGACGGATAGGTAAAACACGTTTCAGTGCTTTCTGCTAACACATTACCTTCTCATTCATTATATATTGAATACGATTTAATTAAATTTGAGAAAAAAGCTTGTACAATACTCCCAATATCAAGAAAGGGAAGCTGAATTCAAGGCAACTAATTTATCATTTTGGGTTCTCGCTTATAATCTACTTATATGATGTTCCAGAAAATGTATATTGAAATTTGTTTTCGGAACTACAATCCTTTGTAGTCTTCCGGAGCTTGAGAAAACTTAGTTTGTTACTGTGTTCTTTAGAAATTTCTATGCCTGATTATTACTACTCTTAAGTTACTAGATATAATCGTTTATAACGCGATCTACCTCATTTCCTTTTGCAACCTAAATTACACCTACCACCCTAGAAACCCCAAATTTCTTCATTAAAGTGGCTATGCCTTAAGGCAGGTACACGGATGTCAGTCGCTTCGGATAGTCCTCAGCAGGGCATCATTTCGTGGTCGTCCTCATTGTCGTCGACATAAGTGGAAAACCCAGCAATACTGTGAAGAAGAAAATGGCAAATGACGGACTTCGAAAACTAATTAAAATGAAGGGTTCCTTCAACTTCTGATTGTCAAATATCAGTTTAATGACCGATTTTAAAGGAATACCAAAATGTTCTGTCCAAGCAATGTTAGCTGAATCAAATTCAGAAACTGTTTAAAATATTAATTGGCACGGTGTACTTGTAGATGCATGCCTTCCAACATCAGTGATGCAGTTTTACATAGTAATGTTGTGACTTTGTAGGTTCGTAGAATTAAAAGTTCAATTGCACAAACTTAAAATGTTCTTTATTTACACCGAGTTACAGTTGGAACACTTGCCAAATACATAGAATTACGTTGCGCACACAAATACAATCCACCAGTTCGTCTGTCACAGGTCCACTCCACACTCGAAATTACGTACAACTCCTCTGATACACGTACGCAGTCTTCCAGTCCGTTCCCTAGCACGGCACTCTTCACAGCTGCTCGCCAAGAATTGAACTGGCTCATCCACTGCAGCAATTATATAGGAAGATTGATGTTTCTGGAAGCTTCGCGGCTCAAAACATCATCCCGATTGTTCCAGATGTCAGGGCGAAGGGAAAGAGACACTACAGTGCCCGTGATACTTCCTTAACCATCCCCTCAGTTAGTGACACGAGATAAATGGGTAGGCCTGGTCTGAATGCCTCCTGTCCCCCACTCAGCTGTCAGTTGGTCGTGCCTTCCAAAAATTGGGTGACACTATGGTTTATTAAGAAATATGTATTTTTCTTTATTAATCGAACTTACTAAAATGGATCAGCTTTTAGTATGTATTTAAAACTAGATAACCAGCTTATTTATACCAAGTAAGACAATATTACCAGTGACATACCTCTCTTATCATATCAAAACTTCATTATATCTAGCACCTCTTGAGAAAGCCAAACATATTTGGAAGTTATAGTTATATAGATAAATTATATTAGAGTAATGTGCTTGTGTGTATATGTGTCAGAGAAAGAGAGCGAGAGAGAGAGAGAGAGAGAGAGAGAGAGATAAACATCACACAGAATTGAAAAGGAAAAAGAATACCCATTAGAAATACGAGAGCTGCCACACTTACAATTGGCACAATACTGTAGATAAATATTTCTTTTAAAATGTGACTTATAAATGTATGTCTCCCCTAAAATAGTATAGGACTTCCTTTTTCTTCTTCATCTTCTTCTTCTGAAGTGATACAGAATTCAGAGTATAAAATGGATTTAAATATTTTGTTTCTTAATGACGTCAAAAATTGCCGGCATCAAATCAGCGCCGCCGTGATGCCGGAATTTCGTCTCTTAGGCATGTATTTTACGTATCTGTAAATACGAGGCGTGTTCAAAATTTTTGACCCCGAACTTTTTAAATAGCGCGCGAACCAAGAGATAGAGCGTGCTGCGGCTTCTGAGCACTCCTAGCGCCAAGTTTTGGACAACAAATTGCAGTTTACCGCGTTTCGCTTGGACAATTAATAAGCAAAGCACAGCCTCTGAAATTAAGAACGTGTACAGCTTGCTAGTCGGATTAGTGACAAAGAAATAAAAAGGGAACTTGAAGAACAACTTGTGTGTGTGAAATGTTGCTTCAAGCTTGGATGTAGTCGTCATAGTGGATAGGTCAAGTTCCAGTCACCCCATCCTAAAAGGAATGCTCGAGTCGGTCGAAAATGAAGGTGTGATGTTGGTGTTTTGTTTACTACAAACGCATTATCCATCATGAATTTGTGCCACGAACCTGATGATAAACAACCGGGGAATCCCAGTGCGCACAAGTAGGCCTGAATTGTGGGAAAACGAGAAGTGTTGTATCATGACAATGCGCCAGCTAACGCGTCACTCCTTATCTGCAGTTATCTAGCAAAACAACACATTCCGTTGTGCACCATCCACCGTATTCTCCGACCCTAGCCGCAGTAGACTTCGTCCTGTTTCTCAAAATGAAAAACCACGTTGAAAGGACGTCATTTCCAAACCATGGAGGAGGTTTAGGACAATTCGACGAGAGACTTGCGCGTCATCCCACAAAATGTGTTCCAGAAGGCGTTCCAAAACTGGAAGAGGGCTGGCCCCATAGCTCAGTCGGTAGAGCACCTGCCTACCGGGGTTCGATTCCGGCGCTGGGGGTGGGGATTTTTCTCCGTCCAAGATAATTCCCCATCTTCCACAGAGTCTGGAAGTATGAATGAGAGTGTGAATGTGTGCGTGATGTAATGATTAAAAACCCAAAGATAACGAGTCAACACCTTCAGTATGTTCCAAAGGAGAACGGCCACCGATATGACCACAGTAGTTAAAGGCGGGGTACAAATGGAACAAGCAAAAAAAGGAAAAAAAATACTGGAAGAAAATGAGAACGGTGTATTGCAAGTAGTAGGGCTATTTTGAAGGGGACAGTGCCTAGAGTGTAAAATTAGCAATAACGTTAATAAGGCAAAAGTTCGGTTTCTTTTTTAACACACCTCGTATACTGAGATGAGACTGTAGCTTTTGACTACACATGAAGGCCGTTAGTCCTGATTGTGTATGAACCCTACGAGTTTGGGAGATGTAGTCTAGCTCTTAACCAAGTAAGCCGACATACAAAATGCCACCTGCATTACCATTGTTAAAATATGTTTTAAATTTACATACCATGCCTAAAATTACAAATGTCTCAAATAAGGATTTTATATTTTATAAGACTAACATTATGAGATACCTATTTCTAAACTTTAGTAATTTCTTCTACCACCACGTATTCAACACTTAAAGTGACCTTTAAAGGATATTTTCTGCTCATACGAGGGCTGTTCAATACAGAATGATCATAACTTTTACGCACATAATTTTGCGCACTAAAATTCAATGTTATTATATTCTGTTAGCTTAATGAGAAACACATTGTGAGAACCAGGCAAATTCAGACAAGTTCAGTATCGCCTATCTCTGCAACGGGGGTAACATGCACCTAAGTTTCTTTCAAACGTAATCACTGCTGATGAAACTTGGCTACATCATTTTGATCCCGAGAGCAAACAAAAATGCTCAGTGTGGAAATCTCGTTCATCGCCAACCCCTCAAAAAGCAAAAGTGGGTGCTTCTGCTGGGAAAATTATGGTCATCTCATTCTTTGATATTCATGGAATGGCTTATCAGCATGTTGTACCCGCACACACATCAGTAACTGGACAATAATACAAGGATGTTATGAAAACAGAGAAAGTCCACATCAGGCGCAAAAGACCACATTTCCATGAATCAGGCTGGATGCTGCACCATGACAATGCGCGGCCACATATTGCCAATGTTGTTGCTGAATATCTTGCAAAAATCAAAGTGAAGGACACCTCTCACCCTCCCTATAGTCCGGATTTAGCCCCATGTGACTTTTTTCTCTTCCCTAACTTGAAGAAACGCCATCGTGGGAGTCATTATCCATCATCAGAAGCAGTGGTGAAGGCTGCGGAGGCGAATTTGAAGGATATCTAAAATGGTTTCCAGCATGTCTTTGAAGACTGGCAGAAAGGCTGGGACTAGTGCATTGCATTCTGGGGAGACTATTTTGAGAAGGACCATCAAAATTATGAGGATGAGTCAAGGTACCTTGTCAAAAGATGTGATCATTCTTTATTGAACAGTCCTCGTAAATATATTTTTAGGATAGAAGACTACAACCAGAAGAAATATGTGGAACAATTACTGTATATTATAGCTGTATCAGATTACCTAGCAAAATATTGTGAGGTAGGAATAACTTGTAAAAGTGTTTCATTCTTATGATTGAATATTATAAACTAATATTACTGACTTCATTATAACTAGCATTATTGATAAAGTGCGCATAGAGTAAGTTATGAAACACATTTGGTCAACATAGTGTATATTTGCATGCATATTTCGATTTTAGTGCATATAATTCAACGTTGGATACGAGTCATTCGGTCCTGATATGAACGTTTAATTCCTATAACCGTTTTAAATTTTGTGTTCATAGAGTCCTGAATGGAAAACCCCGTTCATAAATATCTTAGTACCTCAAAGTCATTCAGAAAGGCTTATTCCATTTTAAACTTGTGCTTTGGCAGTGTTTCAGTTAATATTGATAATATTTCTCAATTTAATGTATTCTCCAAAAAGTAACAAATTTCAATTTAAACTACAGAAACGCACACTGTTATATAAGATATTTGAACTAAATTATGAAATATAAGGAATGAAAATACACCACTTCTAATTAGACTGTTGCAGTAGATTATTCTTTTTCTTTTTCACCTTTAAACCCATTGAAAAGACCATGTTTTCGACTTTTACTAAAACACATGCGAACAGAAACAGTATAACTGCTTTGCAAACTTCTATCATACAGGCTTTCCTTTTCCACTTTCACTTTTTTTCAATATGTATTTCTCTTTCAGATCATAACCTGAACATGGATGTCTTCGTCTTGCTGGTAAGGTTTCGTTTCTACGTAAGGCATGTTAAAAATTACGTTTTAAGGAGAGCAATCGATGTATTTTAAAGAAACAAAATGCTAGAATTAGGCTTTCAACATTTTACCACTCATACGATATGTATAAATAAGTGTTATGATGGAGTTTATATTGTGAGTTATACCGATTGAGAATAGTGAAGTTTTAGAAGTCATATTATGATTTTTCGTATAAAATACGATACACCATGAAATTTCCATAATTTTAACACATTTTTGTTATTTATGTTCCTTTGTTTCGCGTGGAATACAAACATTCTCTGCTTATCACTGTACGTAATCTTGCCTATATACATAGTAACGGGTAGAACAGTTACAGTTTGGCAGTTTTGTGTCAGTAACAAAGTGTAGATTGTCCAGTATGTTTCATCCACATAATGCGAAAGTTCTGCAACATAATGTGATCAAGTGCTGTGCTAGTTAATAGAGATTTTCAGCTCTTACGATGTATCACTGAATGATCCTCTCTCAAATTAACAAATGAGCATAACGAAATAGGGATTGAAGCTTATTAAATGCAAAGTTAGTTACCAATGAATTGCATGAAGAGGGGTCATTCTGATATCGGATGTGGATTTGTTAAGTGCTAAAGCTGGTACTATTGACGCAAATGGTTTGGCTAGTTCTCACAAAGACAAAGCTGAATCCGCAGGAGATAATAGGATTGCGAGTGAAAATAATAGTAGCGGTGATTGTCAGTTAAGAAACAAAACTGTGAAAAGACAATTGTGGATAGGGAAACTATTTGTCAATATATCAATAACACTGATTAGGCAGATATACGCCTGAAAACGTTGCTCGAGTGATTACACTAAACGCACACCTACTGTGGAAAATAATACTAAAAACGTACCAAAGAAGTATGGTTAAAAAGGAGTTTCTTTATCATGGTTTATGCATGTATACCGCTTGTCTCCTGATTCAAAATGCCAAGATGTTATTTGTTTTTGAAAACCAAATTACAAGTGTTATCTTATATCTATTTGGACAATTATTCTACTTTTAGGGAGTATATATACCTACCCGTATTGTAAGGATTTAGCATTAAACTAATGGCTATTGCCAATGTGCAATAATGCTAATGTGCACTTAGGACATTTTTCAGATCACACCCATGGGCAAAAACGACACTTTCTGGTGCGGACTTTGTAATTAGTAACTATAATGATGTATAAGAGGTTTCCTCTACAAATAAACTATTTATTGTTTCCTATCTAAATATTCAATGTTTATCTACGTTTATTAAAACCTGTAATATTGCTGTTTGTCTCGGTGAACATCGTCTAAATGACCACAAGTATCTTATATTCACTTTTAGACTGGATTTACTGTTTATACCATTAAAATATGTACTTAAAACTAAATAGTGTAATTAAATGCAGGCTGAAAACCAGTTACAAGCATCTGCAAATTTACGTGCGTTTTCAAACTTAATAGCTATCTTTATACCATCCTCCAATCACTATCACTGTAAGTGATAAAGTGTTAAACATTTAGATTAGACTTTATACTTCTTAGCAAACTCTCCCTTTTTTCCGACCTGTGCTTGCGTGATCGTGCTCGTGTGCGTGTGCGTGTTCGTGTGCGTGTGCGTGTCTGTGAGGTTCCACTAATGGGGCCGCTTTGTACAGGATTCGCTGCCTGGGTAATGTTATTTTACTTGGACATAGTTAAATAGCGAAATATATATGAAATATATTATATGAGTAGATATTGTATTGTCATTTTTATCTGCACGATGTACGCAAAACATTTAGTTATTTTGTTCTGCTATTCTCAGTATGTGGGAGCATGGACTCATTTAACATGCAAAATCAGTTGGGAGTGTACAATGTGAACGCTGGGGGTTAGAGAGCTTTAACAACCAAAATAATTATTGTCTTGTTCCAAGTGCTTTGAATTAGATGGCTAAAACTATATAAACACCTTAATCAGTACTGACAATGTTTGTAAACGTTCATTTACTGAACTTTTGGAAGAAATGTGAAGATGGGCTGAATGCATGCATATTATTATATTTTATTTTACGTTTTCTTAAAATACAGTCGGTGTTCACGGTGTTATACCTTTCTTAAACCGTAAGAGAATAATGATTTCAATAATGCCTTATTTCGAAAGACAAATGTATTTAAACAAAAATTTGTTAGGCATAAAATAACTTACAACATAATTAAATTCTTGAAGTCAAATGCCTAACGAAAAATTGTATAATTTAAATTAATGCACGTTTTCATGTACACTAATGTCACTAATTTTTAAATTAATCAGTTCTGGTGATAAAATGTTAAATTTAGCACCGAAAATTAAATTCATCGCATTTCCCCCGTAATATTTTATCAACACTAGCAAATTAAAAACGTTTGGTTGGAACAATCTTCTTGGAACTTTTAATATGCCAAATACTTCACTACATTCTGTACTTCTACAAGATAAACAATTTTTACGTTATATCCCTTTCAAAGTTAAATTATTAATTATGTCTGTGTTTGTATATCCTTGAATCAAATGATTCTTTTAATTTTGACTCAACTTCGGACTTTGCGGTATAAACTCCCCCAAAACGTTGTTTCTATGATTTAAATATTTAATTAGAAAGTAATTAGTTGAAATTATTTTACTCTAAAATTCAAAACCAAAAGTTTGTTTTTAAATCTATATGATGCTATATATGAAAAGTAAGCACCGCAAGAAAGAATTCTGCATTAAATATTGTAATACAACAAACGCAGAAAAATATTAAACTCAGTCACTGCTATTAGTAGGATAAATAGGCAACAAATATTTTAGGATAGAAGTCTTGGAGCACAAAATAACTTTTCTTCATTCCTTTGAATAAGTGCTTACTTTCTGGAAAATTTACCACGCTTAACATTAAGTAGGTAGAAGGCTAAACTGTTTTAAGAATGGTTGTAGAAGAGATTTCAGAAAAAGTCACATGAAATCAGCGTCAAATTTGTTTAAGTCCGCCTATGTAGCGCAGTGCTGCCTCACATTCAAGATCTCCCGAGTTCGAATCTCTGCCAGAATGAGTAACCTGAATAGGCATATTACGGGTTCTCCATGAAACTTAAAGATAAATGCCAGGTGGCTAAGTTCTATGGACCATGTGCTCATTTGAACTTCGTTTTGCCCATGCCCATCGTCAGATGTAACTTGCTGTGGAGGACGTTCACAAAAATATTTTGAATTGCTGTCGATATTCAATGATTTCGCTATATAATAGCAAAAAATAGGGCATTTCGAGGGCAACATACGGACATTTACTCAGAGTATCTGAATATCTGCTCTATTTATTCTATGTACGTACAACGAATGTGCAGCGAAAGCTATGTTTTAGCTGAATTTCCCCAACATACATAGAAACTGAAACAATCTCTGTTCACTCCTTTTTAAATTATTGATTATAACTTTCCTGTATAAATCTTGTAGAATATAATTTTACCAAATTACCTATAACATGTTAAATAACACGAAACACATATATAGGGCATGGAAAGAGAGAGTCAAACTGAAAAACTCAATGCCACAGCCGGGATTTGAACTACGGATCTTCCGGTTGCCGTTCAGCCGCTGTAACCCCTGAGCTACCATTAAGATTTTCAGTCTGACTCTCTCTTTCCATACTTTAGCCTACACACGGCCTGTGTGAAAGAACAATTAATTTCCACGTATATAGGCTGGTGCCCACCGGTAATGCCAATGGTCCTTAAGGTCATGGTATTAAGTCTATGCGTCGACTTCTTTTCAATTTTCCATTGTCTACTTTTGTTGTAGGATTTGCTGGTATCTGTCGCAACAAAGGATTAGTTTGTTGTAGAAATGAGTTGTGTGGTCTTTTATAGCTCTCTCGGAGGACTGCAGATACCTCCGGAGAATCTAAGTCACTGTGGTTGGTTGTGTCTACGAATGTACCATGATGCATCAATTATGATTCGTAAATATCTGTTTGCGGAGACTATTCTCATCTACCAACTAATTCTTCTTGTTTGTTTCACCGAGATCTGTGTTATAAGGGTAGTAACATTTGCCTCTTAAGATTTATCAGTTGTACAAACGTACTTCGGATTGTTTCTTATAATTCTATTATCGTTGGAGCCATTTTTGAGAAAATCAGATTTGTTTTATAAAACTACTTAATTTCCAAAATCTTCGTGTCACATCATTTTATAGTTAAACTTTGAATATTGCTGTTCATACGCACACCTAATCACTGATCATTCTCTGAAGTTGTGTTGTGTTACCTTCATGACAATTTATCCATCCACTATCGTCTAAGTTGTAGTAATAAATATACTTAAATTTTGTATTTTACCATCTACTTCATTTTTAAAGATATTAACTGAGCAAAATTGTTGAATTGTCCTTTTTCTTATGGAAAAACAATAGTCAGATGTTTAATGACTGAATAATTTATGTTGGCCTTAAAAATCCATTGTGTTTCAATGCAAACGTCTGAAGCAACTGATTGTCGAAAAGATTTTAAAAATTAAAAAGGTACTGAACAAGTACATTAATAATCAAAATTTCGGAAACGACTAAGTTATGTGGAATAGACTCTCTGTTACACAGTACTCTATATTCCCTTTAGTACATTTTGCCTATCGCTATCATAATGCCTTACAAATGAAGAGGACTTCAAAAGCTATCCCCTACAGATTAAAGATAAGTACCATGGTTGTAATTTAAAGTATTTTAATCAAAATGTAGAGGAAAAACTCTTCGAAAAATTTCCCTTATAGTGACTAGATAGGAATGGGCATTTTAATGAAAATCTACATGTTGCATCATTTGAAAATATAGAAAGAGCGTGGTCCTTGTTCAAAATTTTCATTTCGAGTTACTTTATTCCCCTCTCACTTATATATAACAATCCTTGTGCAAATTCTACTTGTGAATTTAGGGTCATCAAAACGTTTGTTTGGGTGAAAATTTAGTATCAAGATTGTAGGTGCACCATTACTTAATGCATGTGTGCTTGGAATAGCAAACTATATTTTGGGTTCAGGGGACATCAAAGCATGTTGCTATGAAATCAATCTCGTCATCAAATTCTTGAGGGGATCGCAACGCCTCACTTAGTCATTATTTTTATTAGAGAAAAAAGTAAGTTTTCATAGTAATAAATTTGTAGAAAATGCACTAAAATAAATGATAGTAAGAGTCATGTAAATTTTACATACGGATTTTAATGTATGAATTTATTTTTATTGATATCAGCATTTTAATTCCAATATATTTTCTGGGAACATACATCTCCCGAGTCTAACAGGATTGACTATGAACAAGAAACTAAGCAATGTGGGAAGAAAGTTAGGGACACTCCAAGTGCAGGGAACTGGGAAGTAATCTCCTACACGAACATTTCCTATTGATTTTGAGGAGGGCCTGGTTTAAATACCAGCCGGATCCATTTCCTTTAAGCTGCTCAAGAGATGAGAGTGACCGCATCTGTAGAGGCCCTAACAATTACCTCGCACCTGCATTAAGGAACTTTGAAAGCCAAACTCTCGGGATACTCTCAACACCGTCCATCGCCGTCATAACAACATCCACAAGGGAATGGCTAACTTTAATGGAACGGAGCAGATGCGTCGCATTTCTTCCTAAATTACTATATCTCGGTGCTGCCTTATTAAATTTTGTCATTAACAGAGACCCACAATATACTGACTAAAGAACCACCGGTGCCAAGGGAAAACGGTCTTTGTCATTTACTAAGAGCAACCTGCCTTTAAAATTACGTAAAAGAGAAACAGAAAAATGCGTTTCGAAACTCACCCGAATACTCTTGAGATAACAGGAATGTAGTTCTAAATCCTTTTCTTTTACGGATATGCTACAACACCCCATCACCAACAAAGGCAGGTGATATCTGCTTCACTAATGACAAATTTATATTGAATAACAAAGTTATTATTACGTCAAGATATGTGACGCTCGCTTTCGGGAGGTTATAATTTCGACTATCTGCCGAGTTTTTCGCAGCTTCTCTTAGTCCGTAGGTAAATGCAAAGGAGATAGTTCCTTCTGTATCACAAATTTTCGATCAAATATTCTTATAACTAGTACTTCCTTTCACTTTCTTCACCTCCATTCGGGTTGTGTGTTTAAGGACCAGGCTGGGTTCTGGTTGATGTGACCGGTATCCTCGCAACGGCGAAAGTATTGGTGTCATTCTGGAATCGTTAGGGCCCCGACCTTGCTATCGGGGATCATCGATCCAATTTGGCCAAAATTGGAATCTATCCTCCTTCCGAGATCATGCAAATCACAAATTGTTTAGAGAGTGTGCTGATCTCCGGTGGCTGAGTGCTCCCTTGGTCCGCTAATCATATTACATTGTAAACGATCTGCTTTAGCTTTGAAATTATTTCTGAATAACTATCATCCACTTAGTTACAACAGTGGAGAGATTATTCTTGTTAAACTCATGATGGACAGAAAAAAAGAACATACCGGACCGTTATTTGCACATAAAGTCTACCTACTGTTTATTTTTCTATCTCTCTTTTTTACTCCTATAAAGCATACTTTTAAATTAAGATATGTGTATGAAGAACTAATTTAATTAGCAATATATTTTACAAAGAGAATACAGGATAAAACAGCAGACTGTACAAATAGTCATACCCTTAAAATATGGATTGTTATATACCATCTTTGAAGCTGCATATTCCTTGCCTGATATTTCAAGAACCAGAGGAATCTGAATCTGGAATATTTA
This sequence comes from Mantis religiosa, assembly GCA_030765055.1. Lineage (NCBI taxonomy): Eukaryota > Metazoa > Arthropoda > Insecta > Mantodea > Mantidae > Mantis > Mantis religiosa. The sequence goes on along the minus strand of CM060948.1, from coordinate 258,806,156 downwards.
CCATAGCATAATGTATGGTAAGGATGAAATATTCCAAATAGTACCAACAAACATCTTGTAAATGTCCAATGACATCAAATGGCACGTTTGAATTGTGCTCTTTATTTATAAAATAGCTTTGGCTATCTCTTATGATTTTAACAGCTATAAAATTATCATTAAAATGTGAGGTGTAGACAACAAACTCGCAGAAATCTCAAGATGTACACATCGCAAGGACACACACACGCACATACATTAGTCAAAACTGTAGGATATACTAACAAAATAAACATGAGCAACATGTAGCTACACAGTACTTCAAAGCATTTATTTATGAAGTAAGCCCGGATATAATTATAAAATTAATTAAAGAATATCTTAAACAGCGTAATAAAAGCTTTGGATACAAAGAGCTGCACGAAAGCAAATCGGTGAATAAAATATAATCATATTTCTTCATCCAACTGAAGTGAAAGAATGAATTCTTACTCATTTAGATTGAATAGCAATCCAGATATTGTAATGTAAATCATCTGAAAGTAGGAGGTTAGGTCTATCAGCAATAAATTATGGGCTAAATATCATTGAAGATGATTATGTATCACAGATGTAATGCGGTTCATTAAGTATAGCATACAGTTGCACTATCCATCAAGAGGCAGGTATAAGGGACGTAGTGAATGTGATTACTTGAAATCGCCTAACAAAGGAGCAAAGTACTGCTTACAAAACTGAATTGGCGCATTGCAATTAGATGTCGAAATCATCCTTTTCGGGAGATTTTACTTTTTATTTTTGGTCCATGTCCTCGAATACACTTACGTAAAGGCCTTATTACTCCAATTAAGTGTTTACATGCAAATAACCAAATATCATTTGCCTTGATTATAAAATGTAACAAAACAAATTCAAGTGAAGGTTCTCGACTAGCGGTTTTCGATCACCCACTTTATTAAACTTAAGTATTAGGGATATAGTTATAAAGTGCAAAGATGGAAACACTGCAAAATAAAATGAAATATATGAAATACCTTAGCTTCCAGTAAAGGCCGCGTGACTTTGTTTATGTTCGCTCATCATGTCGTGAGCTTCTTCGTCCACCGACTAGAATAGGTGGACAGGCAGCCAACTATGAACTAAGGAGTGGAGTCACCGGTGAACCGTGGAGCGATATGCCTGAACAACGCAAAGATCGGACAAGAGCCCACGACATGGTGAGCGAAACGTCGCTAAGTATGACCAAGATGACGCGGCCTTCACCCAAATCTAAGGATACTTATCAAGACACAGGTCGTGGAAGCCTACGCATCCAACATGAAATATACTTTATTTTGAAAATATTCAAGTGAAATTATATGTATATTTGGAACAAATTCCTCTAGCTGGAAATAATGCTTTAAGAGTTCAATTTTTATCTTCCTGACATGATTTCACTATGTTCTTAACACTCTTCTGTCTTGACTGGAATAAAGGAATCCCAATTCAAGTATGAAACAATGAGTTAAGTTCGGTGGGAAAAGAGAAAATGTAAAAAATATTTATTAATTGAGTTCTGCCGATAATGATGTTGATAATTGGAAACCGTTGCGTCATTTTAATATGATAAAATGTTCACTGTTTAGAAAGGAATGGGTAGGAAATGACCTACATACATCATTGAGATATACTTCAGCTACTACACTCTGTCAAGCATTTCTCCACCCACCCACCCACCTATCTATCTATTTATTTATTTATTCATCTAGTTATTCATATATCTATGTATTGACTCATGAATTAAATTATTTATTCACTCATTCACGTATTTATTCACTTATTTATATTTATCTATATATCTATTTTCTCAGGCAATATTTTTGGTTATACCTACATAATACAGAGAGTAAATGAAATGACACAGTAAAAATAATAATACATTAATAGTCTTGTATATTCAGCCTCATACTTAAATGTAGCGATAAAGAAATGCGAGCCTGCGACATAAGTCCAAGAATCCAATTTTTCTGGGGATAAGCTTATCAAAAATGATTTAGATCTATAGTCTATTTCAATAACTGCTTTGGTCCATTAGAATTTATATACGATATTCTTAAAACAGAAATAGTAATAATAATAATAATAATAATAATAATAATAATAATAATAATAATAATAATAATAATAATAATAATAATAATAATAATAATAATAATAATAATAATAATAATAATAATAATAATAATAATAATAATAATAATAATAATAATAATAATAATAATAATAATAATAATAATAATAATAATAATAATAATAATAATAATAATAATAATAATAATAATAATAATAATAATAATAATAATAATAATAATAATAATAATAATAATAATAATAATAATAATAATAATAATAATAATAATAATAATAATAATAATAATAATAATAATAATAATAATAATAATAATAATAATAATAATAATAATAATAATAATAATAATTTGATAATTAGATAACAAGGACAATAATTATACCATTTATAGTCATAATACAAACAATATGAAGATTCGTGATATTTACATATTTTCCTGTCACTGAACTTTATTTTTTCACTTTTATTATCATTCGTGGCCGTATTTTCTGAATTGGAGTATTTCGGTATCTGGGTCTTCCTTTTTTCCTTGGTGGTTAACACTTTCAAAATTTTCTGGGTATTCCTTATTCCGGCATTCTGCTGATCTGTTCATATTAACGTGATTGTTTATATAAAATACATTCTATCACAGAACCCTTAAGTTAAATTTTTTCCCATAAAGAACAATGTTACCAGTTTTTAAAGCTTCGAAAGGTTTCCTGAACGTCTTAAATGCCAACTTTCGTAGACTATGGTTTTCTTGTTAATTCTTTGTTGAGTTTTCTAATTTCAACGCCATATGTTATATGAAGACAAATTATAATAGGTATTAGCTACCTAATGGTGATAATAACAATAATTATCATAATTATATTAACTATGCCAAATTATTCGAGAAAACTTAATGTTTTTGTTCATGAACTTGTGTGATAGGTGTCCATGGTTCGATTTCCGACTCCTGAGTCAGGATTGTTGGTTAAAATTCTGGCACTTGTTCGGCGAGTTTAAGTCGGCCCTATTCAAGCCTTCACGTATTATTAACTATTGCAAAGTATCCCAAGGATCAACATTCTTCGGAGTATATTATAAGCAGACATTGGATCCCGAACACCTTAGCAATCAATCTACTACACAAGATCAGCGCGACATCAACAAACGTCCGTGTTAAGTATACCGAAGCGCTGTGTGTTTGCAGTCTGGTGCGGATACAAAGTGTAAGCTACGTTACAATATGCCATCCTTCTCATTGCTTTCGATGTGGGAATTATAGTGAACAACCATGTTCATTCGTAAATTGTCGAATATGAATTTTCTGCGCCTTTCACTGAAACAATATAAAAATATTGGGAGAAAGTTTGTTTAATGTTACATAACGTTAATATAGGTAATACAAATCATTTTCATATGTTTTTCCGAGACTTAAGTTTATTTTTTATACTACACAGCACTAAAAATCATATATTTTTGTGTTGAATACTGGACAGCTTATTTTTTGTTCGTTTGGTAGGTGTTGCACTCGACTGCTTTTAGACAGCTCGAAAGTACATCCTTCAAGCTGTTTAATGGTTGTTGATAATACCCAAAACTTTTAATTTATAAAACAGAGATTAACCAATAATTTTTGTAAAAGTAATGCTATTAACTCAATATGTCAAACATCTTGCACTTCCTAGAATACAGATCTACCTGTGTGGCAGTAGTTGTAACTAAACCAAAGCTACGCGTTGCGAATTTGCCGGCTCTCGTAGCCATGGTCGCTAGAGCGTGTTTCTAGCGCTCCGCCGCAGAGAGGGTCACGGGTTCGAGTCCCGCCTTCGACATGGGCGTTTATGTGTTACAGTGAATATGTGTGAAACTAAGGAAAAAAGACAAGAAAATAAAACGGAAATAATGAAAAACGGTAAATAAGAAAAAAATAATAGGAAAAATATATACCTATATCCATAGATATATATTTAAAAATAAACCGGTAATTCCTGTGCGTTGTACTCGGGACTGACGTCAGCAGTTATATACTACGAGACTCGTAAACTTCATATCCCTTTAAAGTTGTACGGGCTCCGATGTCTGATTATAAGAGTTGTAAACTCATTTCGCCGCCAACTTCATTCTGCATCCCACTAGAGGATGCAAATATCACCGCCCTCACGTGGCGTCTGCAGGTAATAAATTCCTGAAGGTTGCATACGGGGAGTATTGAAACTAATAAGCAATAAGAATACCACAACTACCACCCCCACATACTGTTTGTAACCCTGATTAAAAGTTTTCATTAAATAATATTTTGACTTGTCATCCGTAATTATTCTACATGATTATTCATTGGGCCCCAACACATTATTTTTGGCAGAACTATGCAAAACGGGGGAGGTGGGGCGTAGTGAGGGGACGATTGGGTTAACTTCATCATCAATCTAAACCATTTTCATTCTGTATGCTCAATTTTTAAACCTTATATGTACCAAAATGAGATGTTATTGCTCAACGCTATTGAAGATTCCATTTAAATAATTACTAAGAAATAACTCCTACTTTTAGGATATATTGCCTTAAAAATAAAAGTATGAATACATTTAAATACAGAATAACTTACAGATGGTGCAGCAGAAAACCTTACATTGTCTTTAGTTGTCTTTTCTATAACGGTTCACTCCACTCACAATAAAATTATTCTCAAGATTCTCCGAGTGGCTATCCGAAGCTGCATATGTAAGGACGACGGTTTCTCCCCCGCCTTCTCTGCACATTAGGTGTCCAGAGCTGATAAAGAACATGCCACTATTCAAGGTTGACCCAAATCCTTGTTGTACTGCCATAGTCATCACGTAATAGACAAATCCAAAGCCGGACAGACGTGACTAAATGGACGGCTTCAACTGCCGGTGAACCAATCAAATACACGAGCATCCATGATCAATACATCAGCAAAGGAAGTGGACATTCTGGGGATTAGGTGACATCAAAAGCTTATGGAGATTTGAATTAGAACAAAGGAGATGCAGTAAATTGGAGCACTGCTTGATAATAAATGAGTTAGGGCTTTGAGTTTGATCGGCAGTAAACAGAGCCGGTCCATAAAGGAGCTGTACTGAAACACCTACAGTGTTACCAACCACATGAAATGTTGCAGATTCACCTTTGATGCCTGACTATTTGTAGCAACTACGTCAGTGTGTTAATTATTATAAATCAAGCTATCCTCACCATATGCAATAAGCAACGGTATTCAAAAAGAATCCTGAGTTTAATCTAACTCTACCGATATGGACCCCTTTGAGAATTTTGAATTTACCTGACAAATTGGTCCTGGACTCCAAAAGCGAACGTCAATATCAATGAAAAAAAATCAACAGGACTCACGTAAATTACAGATCAAACAAACTAAATCATATTGCTTTCCGTAACTCAATCAGAATTATTTATCTTACTGACGTAGTAGATATTCGATCTGTTCCTATTTATTATTGTGATGATGATTATTATTATTATTATTGTGATGATGATTATTATTATTATTATTGTGATGATGATTATTATTATTATTATTATTATTATTATTGTTATTGTTATTATTATTATTATTATTATTATTATTATTATTATTATTATTATTATTATTATTATTATTATTATTATTATTATTATTATTATTATTATTATTTGTCGAAATATACAGCAACAGCCTAAACTAACGATTCTTATTTTTTTCTACCAGTTAGCTAGTATGTAGAAAAAGTGTAATATTTCATAGAAAATTCCACTTAGAAATACCACCAAAATTATGAGTTTTGTATTTCGCTTAGTTAAAGAAACGCCATATTTACAATAAGGTCCGCGTGTATTAAATTTTCTACTTTGTTCAGTAACTTCATCAGACCTTTCAAGAGGATTAAAACAGATCCCACCCCTCAAACTACGTTCTATTTAAAACATAGTTTCAATTTTTCCCTCAATAAAGTTATATAAAACAGTCCATTTAAGATGGTTAAACAAAAAGGAAACGCATCCTGAATTTTCTGGAACTGGTTTGTTCATTAGAAAGAAATTTTAGATAACATTATTTAAATGATAAACATTAAGTCCTTTAAAAAAGCACTCAAATTTAAAGATCATGTGAAAAACACAGTTTATTTTAAATTATTTGTTGTAGCAACAGTCATTTCCGAAGCCTCCGTTATTGGTTTGAATGGTTTAATGTTCCTAACAAGTGAGAACATAGTTATTGCCAAACACATCTTCTCTTAAGCACTACGTTTGAGACAGTATTCACAAAAAATACATCTCATCCGTCGAATCGAATCACATCTGAATGACAACCCATGACAGAGCTGCAGGTTATGTTCGCTGAAACTCTGATAACTGCCCATAGAAAGACTGGCCGGAGGTCACTGACCAACTCTTTATATAGGGTACGAACGTAAGAGATCATTCTGGAAAAGGAATACTTTTGAGTGAGAAGTCCTGGGAGCGTAACAAAAAGTAATTTTCTGGAGCAGTAATCACCGTAAAAATAATTTCGAAAGCTATGTAAAAATGTTGATAACGGATAGAGAAAGTAATGTAAATGTAACACATTCGATTTTTTAATGCTAAATAGGTGTACCTTACTTCTCTCTATTGTCCATGACACTTAATAGAAACGCGGTTTAGGAGCCGAGGTAAGAAAATATGAAGAGAAAGAGTGAGGTAAAAGGGTAGGTAAGAGAGGAAAATGGGACGAGAGAAAGTGATTGAGAAAGAGACACCGCATAAATTAATGCAAATACGCGAGTGTAGCTGCGCGTTCTATTAACTATTTTGAGAACTGGCTGGCCCCGTAGCTCAGTCGGTAGAGCACCTGCCTGCCGTGCTAGGGGTCCCGGGTTCGATTCCCGGCGGTGGGGGTGGGGATTTATCTCCGACCAAGATAATGCCCCATCTTCCCCAGAGTCTGGAAGTATGAAAGAAAGTGTGAATGTGTGCGTGATATAATGACCTAGTATGTTCCAAAGGAGAACGGCCGCCGATATGACCATAGCAGTTAAAGGCGGGGTATAAATGGAACAAGGAAAAAAAATTGAGAACTGTTACTGCATATGGACGAGAGAAACAGGAGCAAGAGAGAGAAAAAACAATGGGGTTTAAGGGGCTTCGGCAGCGAAGCGAGACATCCCAGGGGGGAAGGATGAGGCGAGAGGAGACAGAGGGCGGCCGATCCGAGGAGTCTCGACAGTGTAGAGGGCAAGGTCCCTACCATTTACCAGTCGGAAACTCCCGGCAGGCCAGCATAACGGGCATTACATCCGCCGTGGAGGAAGTGTTTACCATGAGCATACATGGCAGCGCCGACACTTCCACTCTGAAAGAGACCACCAAATGAAATTAAATGTGTATTGCTTAACACCCGCTTTTACTACATGCGGCACCGGAGGCGGTGACACTGATGATACATGAGATGAAGATAGAATGAGTTGGCGGGCAAAACCGGAGATGCCGGAGAAAACCCGCCCCAACGTAGTGCTGTCCACCACAAGATGAGAGATGATATGAAATGATAATGGAGGTGGAATGAAGGAACAGGACATTTGGGGGGTGTAATTAACCTACACAGCACTCGCCTGGCGACAGGGTAAAGCTCTCAGAAAACCCCAAGGGCCAGGTAGATCGGCCACGGGAATTGAACTGGGCCTCACAAATGAGGGCCACGGATGAAACTGCCTGAACCAACCCACTCAATCCAAGCAATAACTAAATACGCGGTTCAGCAACTATTATCCACAATTTGGAACACTGTAGCAAGCTTCGCCAAAAAGTAATGTTGATATGCAAATGTAAAATTATAAAATTGCTTAATTTTGTTTAGATTTACGACTTTGTACACACAGCAACAAGTCTAATTAGCATTAGCAGGATGTCGGGAACAACATCGCCGCATAATCCGTCATGCCTAATTAATTCAGCTCTCTGCGGGCATAGCTACATCGTTTAAAAATACCACATCTCCATAATAAACCGAACCGGGTGAACTGTATATATTGAAATGGGTCCATGAACCGTTTATCAGGTAACACTTTAGACCCTTAATCATGGCACTGCAGATTTATACGAGTACCCACTTTGCTTTACTTCTCTTGTTTTCGTCATAGATGAATCAATGTATTTTTTGTATGTGGTAGCTTCAAGATTTTGAAACTATATGAGCCAAGGTGACCTAAACAATTACAACAGTTTTGCAACGTCTTTCAAAACTTATGATCAGTTCGCGGATCTTCATGAAATGACGCGATTTCCGACTGCACAGATACCAGCAATTAACTATTGTACATTTAAATTATACTATTTGTGTTCCTCGAATCATAAAAAAATATAATTTTTTTTTAAAAAGTATCATGTGTCGGTGTGCTAGTGGACAGTGTTAACTTTAAAATGAAAAGCCGGTCAAATATAAAAACTCAGAATATAATTTTCGCATCTTCAAAGAGTGTGACATGCAGATTTTCAAGAACATTCGTATCCTACTCTATCCTTCACACAATACATATTTTTTTTTCAAAAAAGCTGATTTTATGAAAACTGGATGAAAACAATACTCATTAAAATTTTATGAAAAATCAAATGTAGATATTGAATTTTCTGTGATTTTCCACAAAATTTCGCTTCATTCTGGGTGCATTTTACAATTCATCTAGTAAAACCGCAAGAATTAGATCTTACTGCACAAAATTGCATCATCTTAAAACACACAATATATTTTTACTAACAGCTTTTGTGTGAAATAAACCATTCCCGACATATTGTTTGTTAATATTTGTGATATTAGTTCTACACTAGGCGTGAGAGGCTAAGATTTTAACAGGCAGTCACGACTGAAAAACTAGAAGCATTGCTAATGTGGAAGAACGATTACATTTCCAATAAATAACCTAATAGCGGTAACTATAAAGCCTGAGACTTAAATACTTACAAAGTTATTAAGTCGCCACAAAAGGTGCGTATCCGAATTCAAACTCAAAGCAACCTAAACATCAAATGAAATAAATAAGGATCCAACAGGTATGGCCGTGTGTAAATTTTAAGAAGGCTGCTGTGATTTGTATGCCAACTCAAAATTCTCCTAGTCAGGTCAATATTAATATTTCCCTAGATATCGATATGCTGCAACAGCAATCGGCGACTTCAGTACACCCTTTTTAGTGAAATATCATCATTAAGATATCACCACCTTAGATTCCTAATTAATGTACCACAAATTATATAGTGCAATTACATGATGAGATTTTTCTGGAGCTAAAATAACTTATTTATTGTTCGGCTTATACGTAGTTTTTTTACAAAAGGTTAATACTTAACTGATCGGCTAGATATTTACAATACATTTGGCTTTCAACCACTTCAATAAGAACTCCTGTATCATGTTTATACTGTTGTTTATAAACATTGTTGAAAATGACCAAATAAATTAAAATATATTTCCTGGGTTTTTAAAATATACGATTTTTAGCAATATTCAAGCAACTCTTCATTTTATTTCACTATATTAACAAATGTAATTAGTTCTTGCCTGCCTGCCTGCCCGCCTGCCCGCCCGCCCGCCCTTCCGTCCATTCATCCGTCCATCTGCTATTTATTTATTTCTACCAAGAAAATGTGAAAGAGTGCAAAATTATATCCGTTATTCCTTGTTTGAATAATGTAAGGGTACCCGACGATATATTTTTATGCAGCGAAGTAATTAAAAACTTGATACTACTATTAGCAAATCTAGCTTCACAGCTTTTTTCTAGTAATGCCTAGAAGTAATTAATATGTATTCGCCGTTATGAGATAAGCCCAGCCTTGTTAACGCAAGGAAACTTTCACTCTACACGAACAAGTGGAGGATATATCATGCACCTCTCCCATATAAGTTTAACAAGGAGGAATGTTCCGTCTTCTTAACTACATGCAATATTATTTTTGTGCTGAGGGCGCCGGGGTAGCGCGGTGGTTTCGTTCGCGGCTCCCGTTCTAAGGGTCCCGAGTTCGATTCCCGGCTCTGGGGTTGGCGATTTTAAGTCGGCCCTATCCACGCCTTCCCCTCTGTCTAGCACACGTGAAGTATCCCCTATGCCCAACGTGGTTCGGAGTCCACGGTAAAAACTGTAGGTCCTCTCACCTCACCGCCATCTTCACTATCACCCTATCATCGGAGGTAATGGACACCGCCCTCTGGGTGCCTCCACCTGAGAAATGGGTCCGGTCATCACTTGGTGGGGTGAGGTTACCCCGAAGGCCAAGGTTGCCATGTGGGGAGTGTTAGTAACTAACTTATTTTTGTGCTGTAGGTTGTAATATTCGTCTAACTTGCACCTTCTGCGTTGATCTGAGTGGAAGTTCACTCTCGCATCTGCTCGTTCATCTCAATTTCTATGTGTTTTCAATTATTATTTATGTAAAGTCACGTTATTATTTACGTTCTTCAATTAAAACTTTTTTTTCTCCTGAGATTTTGTTTCGTATTATTCCTTTCTCTAACGGTTTCATTATTTTTATTATATAGCTTGAGTTATATGATATTAAAACTTCTGCCTGATTTAGGTTTCATATTTATAATAGACAATTAATTTTTGAAATATTAATCACCGTTTCAGAATAAAATGTTTTACAGTGCTGGTGATGGATGCTTTGTCAGTAGAGGTATCGGTCACTAGATCGTCATTCTAATACGTGATAACCGGTGTATCTGACGATACTTGTTTCGCGTTTAAGTGGGAACCTAAAGGAAAAATAGAGGGGATCTTACTTAATAAGTACAGTCTAAGTGTCTAAAATTCCAGGTTATATTTGGGTGGTCCAGATCACTGCCCCAAAACACACTTCCTTTTCCCGCTAAGATATAACTTACAGAAGATGTACGATACCAGGGAAAAACGTTCCGTCGTCCACAGAGCTGAAGAAGTCCATGGAGAAGCTGGTTGTCTCCAAGGGTCGATTGTTGAGAGGTTAGGCCCTCTGGTTTGCCTCGATTGCTCCAATAATCTTTCCTATCACATCATCTCTCGTACTTTTACTTCCGGCGTTGGGCTGATCATTCATCCCGGAATCTCTCTGATCAGGAAACCTCTGATCCTTAACCCGTTGCCTACGGGCCTCGTGGTTGCGTGGTTCAGAAGGCCGTATGTTCCACTTAAGGATAGACAGGAATTTATTCATTCATTATTAATTGCTCATACCTATATTTTTCAAGTTTTAAATCAACAGTCATTAGCTGCTCACGATGACAGAGAAAGTATGGAAGAACTTTAAAGGAATCACAACACAACTTTTCAAAGGTTATAATGTGTACATATCTCCTTGTTCCATTTATATTCCGCCTTTTAACTGCTATGGCCATATCGGTGTTAACTCGTTATGTTTGGTTTTTAATCATTAGATCACGCACACATTCACACTCTCATTCATACTTCCAGACTCTGGGGAAGCTGGGGAATTATCTTGGTCGCAGAAAAATCTCCACCCCCACCGCCGGGAATCGAACCCGGGACCCCTAGCACGGCAGGCAGGTGCTCTACCGACTGAGCCAGCTACAAAATAATTTGTTGGGCCTATATTTGTATTTTTTATTGTGGGCTGCCTAAGCGATTAATGGAAAGAACAATGGTTATTTAAAATTAATAGCTTCATAAATCTTCAGTTAAAAGCTGATAATACTACCACAAATCTAGTAATGCACATATAGGTGATGGGAAAAGAATGCATATAGAGATTTAAGTTAGTATAGATAATTCCACATAGTTGATAATTTGATAATTAAAATGACACTAGAATCGTAATAAAAATAACATTAAAATAAATTAAGAACACGATCCAAATATATTATATGAGACGCTACCGCCGCAGGTCAGGCTTCGTCGGCTAGTTATCTAAAGTATTTACATCTCAGAGAAAGTGTTGGAAGTTTCCTTCACATACATGTTCGCACTCGTCTCACCAGTATCCTCACCAACGTTATTTATTTCGGTTCGAATGGGGTCCTTGAGAACATCAATTGTCCGTGACCTATTCTTGTAAACTATTTCTAGATACCCTCAGAAGAAAATATCGGGTGAGGTTAGTTCAGGGGATCTGGGAGGCCACAGACCGTTTGAGATTAATCGATTATCAAAGAAACTGGTTACAAACTCCATGGTGTTATTTGATGTATAACAAGCTGCTCCATCTTGCTGGAAATAACCTTCTATCAATTCAAGATCATCTCCGTGAAACTTCAGAGAATATAGTGAGGCGATTGCAAACATGTATAGATGCTGGTAGAGGACACTTCCAACACTTTCTCTGAGATGTAAATAGTGTAATGTAATCTCCCAATTGTGTATTATATTCTCCCAAAGTTGAACATGTGTCCTATTATTGGTTCAAAAGTTATGGTCTATTGAAATGGTTCAGGTGATATGGATCGCACTATAGAACACTATAGCCATCTAGGGAATGTGATACATTCTCTGGTCGCGAGTATACAAGCAGAGCTCCAGTTTAATGATAATATTCCTCTAGCACCAGTCCTTAACAAAGTTCACGACAGGCGAATTCTATCAGCTTATGTTATACAAAGCACCACATTTCCTGTGGTTCAAAGGTAGCAATATCACAATTGTTTTGTGGGAACATTAACGAGACCAAGCTTAAAAGGTTAGCGAGGAATTTGCAGCGTAATTAATTGCGCCACAATTTGCTGAAGCAAGCAAATAGCAATATTGACTGGGTATGAAGCTAGTTGATATTATACATGAATTCCTTTGTACAACTGCTCCTTTGATATAATTTGACCAGTACACTTCAAGTGCCTGGAGAATTAAATTAGTATAGCATAAGGTAGGTATTGCGTGGAAAATTTAACCTTTCGCTTCTATCTAGGTTGCTCTTTTCTGCTATCTCTTGACATATTGAGTATTATTACTGTTTAACTTACCTAAATGCTATTCAACGTGATCCTTGAGAAAATGTTATATAACTAGTATTATATATGCGAAAGTGAGCCCATGTGACAGTAATTAAATTACTTCTTATCATGACATAATATTTTGTTCTCAAGCGACATAAATATTTTCCAATTTTAAGTGTCGTTCGCCTGAAAGGCTTGGAATGCTCTTTGCTATATTACAAGGGGCGTCCACAAAATAAGTTATGTTTCAATTTATCTCCACTGCAGCGCTGCGATCGCAGTTCCGCACATGCGCGGTAGACGCTCTATTTCAAGGAGAAGAAGCGTGTGCCATTGTGAGATCGCTGTCAGCCAAGTACGCTTTGTTGTGCTTGTTTACAATGTCGGTGTTGATTGAAAATCCCGCCGCTTGTGAAATCAGATCTGAGATTCGTTTTCTGAATGTAGGGAAAGTGAAACCAATTGGAATTTATCGGCAAATTTGCGATGTTTACGGACAAAATGCGGTGAGTGATACTATGGTGAGAAGATGGATCCGACAGTTCAATGAAGGACGTAGTGAAGTACACGATGAAGAACGAAGTGGGCGTACATCTTTGGTTACAGAAGAACTGGTTCACGCGATTGATGACAAGATCCAGGAAAACTGCAAGTTTAAAATTAGTGAAATTTTGTAAACTTTGCTCACGTTGGGTGCCAAGGATTCTTATTGAGCAACTCAAAACAAAATGGATGGGTAGTGCACTTCAGTTTTTGACCCTACAGGGTTTGGCTGGGACGTGTTTGACCACACCCCGTACGGGCCTGATCTCGCTCCTAGCGACTTTCATCTGTTTTTGCATCTCAAATCTTTCCTTGGCGGTCAACATTTCACAATGATGAAGAGTTGAAAGAAAATGTTTCCAACTGGTTGAAGACACAGGCGGCAAACTTCTATGAAGAAGGTATACAGAAACTTGTGCCTCGCTATGACAAATGCCTGCAAAATTTTGGCAGTTATGTGGAAAAAGAGTTTAAGAGTTGTAGAATTTGGTGCAATAAATAATTTTTCTGTATCTGTACACAATTTAATTTTATTACCAAAAAGAGCTTACTTTCTGGACGTACCTCGTATCTGTATGATACATAAAACGTAGCACATATCAATACATACAAAATGAAACCTAACCACTAAGTAATATTTTGTACCATATATATACTTTTTCACTGAGCAGGTTTAAGGTTGTATGTATACCTGACATTCAAGAGGTCCCGGGTTCAAATCTGGGTTAGCGTGAATTTGCCAGAAAACGTTTTCCTAGGTTATTCTACTTTGAGAAATGCCCTTGTGTACATAGGCATGTGTTTAAACGAATCAATTTTAAACGGAATATCGGTTAAAGAGGAGTCTTTTCATTTAGGTAAACCGCTTTCTAAATAAGCGATAAGATTTTTAACAAAACTTCCCTACCCAAACCTCCCTTTCACAATTCTTTCGACCAACCTTCAGTTTCTGAAAAATGTCTACATATTTATATTAAATATTTCGTATATGCCGCTTTTAAAATATTTAATTATAAATTTATATTTTATATATTTTGAGAATAGGAATGAAAAGTCTAGAATGAAGTCCTCCTCCCTTTAATATAATTTTTAGAGAGTTTGAACTGCGGATAAATCGTAAGAGATGACTAAATTCTCACAATAAAAAAATGTAGATCCTTTAAGATAATATACATTAAAAATATTTTTGTGCTATGAGCCATTTGTGAGTTGTCCGATATGGTTTGTATTTGTTAAATACCTTATCATTTTAAAGAGCTGTTAGTGTTAAATTTCATACGATATCAGCCAAAGAATTTGAAATTTGAAAGCCAGTACCTAGCTACCAGCTTTCAAACATCTGAATGAATTCCATTTTCTCTATCCATCTCGAGGACTTACCAGAAACGCTTAAAGAAATAATGTCATTCAAAGCTGTCGGATAAAAATAATTGATACGGATAAAAATGTGATGTTACTTTAATACTATTTTGTTTTACACTTACGGTATTCAGTTAAAACAACTTCAAATCAGATTATGAGATTCGGTTGAGAGAATCACTGAAGACGTTTATTGAAGGACAACCGCAACGTAGGAGGAGCTGGATCAAACAAAGAAAACATGGATAGGTCTCTAGTCTCGTAACCCAGGTGGTACAGACGCGAGCAAATGAATTCCGATGCGCGCAAGACCGACCTATGCGAGGGAGGCGGGTTTTTTATCAGTTTGCTCCGAAAATAAATACATTAATTATTTCCTTTGTTACAGTTCTCAAGAGCAGCTTATATGAATATACTACGACACATAATATAGCCCGGAAATTAATATATGCACAAGTGACTGTATTAATTGGTACTAATAATAGTTTGTGACTTCAGTAGTACGTGTGACGTCACTCCCCCACTCCATCACTTGTTTGATAAACGTGTGTAAGCCGGATGCTTGCTCTCCCTCTTGGACTAGCTCTTGGCTCGGCTAGACGCATCTGTACGCAACCTCTTGAGGGCAGGTAACTAGCCGCTTTGGCCACCTTTGTAATCTGCTTATTTGCAGTAACTGTTCTTATCAAGTGAATTTTAATGTTAATTAACGTCCGTCCTATCTTTTGTAGTTCTTTTGTAACCAAATAGAAAAGCCCATCCTCTCGTAAAGCATGCGTTTCCTACCCTGAGTAATTCCCCCCGTGTACGATCTGGCCATGTGCTCCTTAGCTTTTACAATCCATATCTACATCGTCACATAATGGTGGTTAGGCGCCGAGTACAATTTTTCTAAAGGTTTATTGTGAAAATTCTAAATTTAGTTTGGGAAAAAATATTCCGTGAAATGTAGAAATAGTGTCAGAAATGTAAGGTCACGTGGACATTCTTTTTTTGTCTCGCCATATTGAAATTCTGAATTTTAGTGTAACTGGTAAATCTAAATAATTCTTTTCTTTGTTAAAGGAAAAAAAAAAAAACAAATAAATCGGGTGGTTCATTTCAAGTTTTTTTTTTTTTTTTTTTTTTTAAATGTGTCTCATTAAACAGTTTCTGAAAAGGCCTCACCACGTGTTTTACGTGTAAGTTGGTCGTGCTAATGTAATGTTTCCTTCCCCTAGTCAGTGAAGTAATAAAGGTAAACAGTTGTATGCAAAGAGATTGTTAGTAAACCAGTATGTTGTAACAGCAAAAGTACTCAATTGCTGAATTTAAAATGTGAAACAAGTGAAAGGTTAAGTAGAAAACTTAACGTGTAAATGTTACGTTCTTAAGGAAATTTATTTGTTTGGTTCCAGTAGGTGGAACCTTCCCAATTTGAAGGATTAAGTTGTTAATTCTGGCCTAACTTCTGATTAATTTTTTATACTTTTTAAACCACTTGGTAATTCTGTATAATGTGCCAAAGCGCCAAATAGTAACTTTTTTTTTCCATTTGCTGGTTCTCTTAGTACTTCTACTTCTGACTTGTGTAGTAATAACTAATCACTACCTAGTTCATCATGTCTAAGCGTACTAGGCGCCAATCAAATCTACCAATTGAACCCTTGGTAGAATCAGAACGAGACCTCTAATTCTAGTGATTCCAGTACTAATGTTCAGCTTGTGTCTACCCCAGGTCAAGCTGTGGCTCCAGTTATGCAAACACCTGTATTTAGGCCTGCAATTGAACCATCATATTTTACAAGTGCTTCTTCAAAATAACCATTTGATTTCCTTAGAAACTTTGAAATGGTAGCCTCAGCCAATGGTTGAAATGATGAAATGAAATTTAAACCTTTCCCTTGTTCCTTGAAAGAATCTTCTGCATAATTGTTCAAAATTTTTCGACATAGAAATCCACATCATGATTGGATAATATTAGCTATCGGTTTTCTTACAGCTTTTCAGCATACAAATTCAGTAGATTTGCTAGAAATGAAGCTTCGCCAGAGGGTGCAGTTAGATTCAGGATCTGTCATGAATTATGCATATGAAGTAATATCTCTGTGTGATCAGATTAATCCGTGCATGACACAAGCTGAATAAATTATACATTTATTAAAAGGTATAAAACCTCATTATGTGCAGACTTTGGTTCCCCTAAACCCACAATCTGTTGATGAGGTTCTAACTGTTATTCGTAGAGTAGACCATGCTCAGTTTTATGTACAAAGTCAACAGCACATGCTTACTCAAAATAATGTAAATGCTACAGTTCAACCTTATTTAGGCCTTAACCAGCCTTCAGTGTCACAACTGTTGCCATCCAATAGTACTGCAGATGCACTTTGTGTATCAATTACAAATTTAATTAGTAGAGTTGACCAGTTATGTACACAGTTCACTCAGTTTCAGATACCCTCACCAGTGCCTGTACAGTCGAGCCAGCCTCGTTTTCAGTCGTAGCGTAGTCAACCTTCTGGGCAGTCTTCAGGTCGTCAGTATCAGAGCGATCCATCAGTCATCTGTTACAGATGTAACGGAAGAGTCCATATGGCAGGAGTGTGTCGCAGTCCCCTCCCTCAATCTGAAAACGACCATCGTCCAGCCTCAAGGGACCACACTCAGCAACATCACAGCCACGTTCCAGCCAGGCTCCTTCACACTCATCAATACAAAGGAATGTAGCTGGTGTATCAGGACAGATTTTAAATTTTACAGGTATATTGGATGATAAGGAAGTTAACATTCTGTTGGATGCAGGTGGCGCAGTCAGCATTCTAAATGTAGCTCATGTTACTGATATTTCTAAATTGCAACCTATTCAAATGATGTTGAGGACTGCTGGAAACCAATTGTTGGATGCACCCTATTGTATTGCCTTAGAATTTGTTATTCATAATACTGTTTTTCAAGAAAATGTCCTGGTAGTTAAAGATTTAGCACATGACCTCATTTTAGGCAATGATTTTCTCAATGAACATGGTGTAATTATTGATTATGCTCAAAATTTAATTACAATGACCACTACTGAAGGTAACACTCTTGAAATTCCTATCCACCATGCTACTGCACCTTTTGCTGATACAGATATTAACCCTTTGCAAGATAATGACTATGATCAAGTAAATGTTGTTAAATCTACTGTGGGTCAAGATGTAAAACTTCCCCCTTTAGCAACTAGCTTTGTGACTATTAAACCTATGGAACGAGTTATGAATGATGTTATACTGGAGCCCTCTTAATCTATTATGCAGAAAAAGCATACTTCTGTTCCCTCTCTATTGTGTCAGCCTTCATCGGATATGGTTATTCCAGTTCACAATAATACTGCAGTACCTCAAACATTGTTTGCTAATACAGTATTGCTGGTCCAAGTGGACAGAGCCACATGCTGTATGAAATAAACATCACCTAATAGGTTTCGGGCACTAATGGTGACAGGTTAAGAAACTAAATTCTCAGTATTGGTGGACAAGCAAAGTACCATTTAGAATATGGCACTGACACTGACATTCGAAATTGAGAAAAAATAGCGCTGCTATTCAAATATGAATACCTGATGCAACATTTTTGGATATGACTTTGAAAATGGTGCAGTGGAATGTCTGCCAGAAGTAAGTTGCTAACAGATTAACAAATTATCATCAGCATCATCGTTATCATCACCACCATCATCATTATCATTATTATTATTGCTGGGTAGACTGCTTAAAGTAGCATTAATCGTTATTACGTTCACCGTCACGCGCTTTCTGTGGTCGTTGGAATGTTGTTGATAGCAGGTAAACCTGACCATTCCTCTCACTAGGCTAAACTAAACGATCATAGAACTTTTCCCCTTGCCTCTCCTACCACTGTGTCCATCGGAAAACTTTTGCACGCTGGTATACAGCAGCTGCTTGTTCTGCAAGGGGTTATAATTTCGATTACGGTTTAGTAGAGGAGAGTTTCTCTCTGGAAAGGTCATCCCCTATCCTCCCCAGTGTAGGAAGTGTTAAACGTTAATGTGAGCGACATTAATGAAGAAAAACTAGAAAACAAAATAACACCTAAGTTATCTTATCGATATGTAAAAGTTTAGAAGGAACTGGTCGCTAACAAACTCATTAAAACGAAACAGTCCAAAGCTGCATTCCTGAAGATCAAAGCACAACGTTTCGTAGTCATAATGATTCTGTTTACGAAATTCAATTAATTCTACTTTTAGGAACTTGTGAAAGTCTTTCATTATTCTTATCTGTATAGGTAAATTGTTTACCATGTAAAGCAGCATAGGATCAATCCACTGCAGACATAAGGCACAAATGTTAGTACTTTGAACCTTATAATTTTATTCCGCTGCTATTAATATTCGTGGAAAGTATTAATGTAGGGGTTTCAAAACTACCTCACGATAAATAAATTGCACAGAAAGCAAACAATTGGTTGAGTATAATAAAAGAATTGGAGAAAATGGAAAATGAGAAAGAGGAAGAGGAAGGATAGAGGGGGAAGAAACAAAGATGTAGGCAGGAACAGATATCGATAAAGAAGGGACGAAAGGCAGGGATAGCTTTGATTCTGCTATTTGCAATAGCAGTTGCTTGTTGAATTAAATGGAGAGAAGCTCTGTATAACTACACTTATAATTTAATTTGGTGCAAAAATTAACCAACATGTGCAACGAAATGTATATAAAACAACAGGCCAGTACAGAAGTAGTGGATCATCCTTCCGTGGTAATTTTCATATACAGGGTGTAACTAAGCTGGTGTCATATTTGCGGGACGTGTTTCTTACATCAAAAGGGTAAAAAACGGTCATATGTCCATGGATATGAAAGTAAATTATTTCTGTGTTACAACTAAAATCGAAAGCTACAAAAGTTGTGCGGGGTGGCTTCATCTTGCTGGGATGCATGCACTTCTTTGTATGGGAACATTTGAAGTTCTTGGTTTATGCAACTGCTGCACCTGATGTTGATAATTTGAGAGAACGTAACCAAAATGGTTAGACAAAATACCAAACACACCAGAAATTTCCAATAGAGTACGCCAGAGCATTGAACGCAGGCTTACTGCATGCATCGGAACAACAGGAAGCCACTTGCAACAATTTTTGTAAGTTTTGATTTTCAGTTTTGATATATATAAACTCTTGTTTTCACAAACACGTCCTCCAAATATATGACCGTAATAAAGCTACATCCTGTATATAATTATATACGACTGCCAGCCTCAGTAGCGAAGATGGTTGTGTCTGCCTCACGTGCAAGAAGTCCCGACTTCGAATCTCGGCTAGGATGAGTTACCTAGATAAGGTTTTTCCTGGAGGACGAATAGAGCCACTCTAGGCTGAATAGAGCCACTCTAGGCTCTATGGACCCTAGGCTCATTTGAGCATGGTTTCAGTCATCGTCCAATATGGCTTAAAGTTGAAGGACGTAAATATTATATATAACTCTGTTTAAGTATAGCATTATACAAGAAGCTGTTCACAAGAAAGGCTGCGACCTTGTAAGGAGGTGGTACCGAAATAGAGGAACCAAAGGAGGCTACAGGCCACAGGCACTTGGGCTACAGAAAGGCGGCAGTCTCTAACATTTTCTGGTTGGAAAACCCGTCCCAGTACTAAACCTGTGAGGAAGGGCGATAAACGACCTGTTCATACGATTCTCATGTTTCCTACTAGCAAGACAAGCGACATCTGTTCGGAAAAAAACTCCACATCACGAAAACTAGGTGCCCAACATTAAAAATGGCGACAGGGAATGTGAGAGAAATGAAGGAAAGAAAAGCAATCGCGGTAGATAAGATACCACCTCATAATTGGTCTACTCTCAGGTAAACCTGCGAAATCCGAGCGTTAGTATAGGTGTCGACATGAACCGAACTAGTGCCTCTTCAAATACGAGTTTCGCACGTTACCGTGTAGTTGACTTTCTCTTCGAGAAGTGCGATTTTGGAGTATGCTGCTTATAAATTTTGAAAGCTTGGGGGTAAAATAATGACTACGTATGAAAAAATTTATCTCTGATACGTTTTGCAATTGAAAGAGCTCTTGAATTTTCATCAAGTCCCACATTTCTATCTCTCTCTCTCTCTCTCTCTCTCTCTCTCTCTCTCTCTCTCTCTCTCTCTCTCTCTCTCTCTCTCTCTCTCTCTCTCTCTCTCTCATATTTTCCTCCTTGAAATTTAACACCAAAGAGCTGTTCAAGAATTCCTGAAATATATTGATTTGTTACGCAGAATACTTAATATGCATTTTTCACGTAACGCAATACTGAAAATGTTTCTGTTGAGTCTATTTTGAGAGTTCGCATGAGATGGTACCCCTCAGAAGTATGCATTTTAGCAGTATGAATTTTAGAAGTACGAATTTTAACCATTCGTTCATGTTTATTCTTTCTATTTATCACTGCTACGTTCCCTCCCTCCCTCTCTCACAACCCACAAATTCAATAAAACTGCTCTATATTGGCTTCAGGGAATAACTATACACTATTTCCCCATGCGTGATACATGTGTGACTGTTGTTCTGAACATAATTATCACTCTGTGTACCACAGATAAACTAATAGCTTTTCACAATACCGATGTGTTGAATAAATGGTATTACATACCTTTTAATAGTACCTTTGTTGATCATTAACACACTAATTAAAGCACGCAATAAATTACTTTAGTGCTATTATTTACCAAATCATTAAAGGCAACTTAAATATTTGTATAGATATCAAAAAGCGAGGGCAAAATAGACTGGGTATTCTTTGTGTTAACTTGTTTCATAATCTATTCATAATTATCATCCTTTGATGAGTGTGACAAGCTTTAAATAACAGAAACATTGTCACGGATTACAGTTTCGAGACTATGGCCATTCTAATAATAACTTGTAAAAAGGTATGTATATATTATACCATAAAGAGAGCTACCACGTACAGGAATTGACTGTGGTTAACAGATCAAGGAAGAACGGAATCCAAGGAACTAAGGCAAGCTACAGCCCGCAGACCCATCGGCCTAAAGACATTCTTTCATTTCTAAAGAAATCCTCAAAGCTTCCCGGTCCAAAGACCCGACCCAAAGCTGCATAGATAGGGCGGTAGATGATCTAGTGTCCTTTTATTGTCTACGGGGAAATACAGAATCCTTAGAGAGCTGCATCAGCGTTATCTCTCCGGCAATGCTATACAATACAAAGCTTACAAGCAGGCCTGAAAATAAGGAAGAAAGGGAAATATTGGAAAGGCATTAGGTAGTTAAGAAACAATCCTAGCATTGTCCCACCGAATATGGAAAACAACAAAAACCAATGTCAGAGGGAGCCACCAACGGCAATTGAACCTCGGACCTCCCGAATACCAACCCTCACACTACCGCGGACCCATCTCACTCGGTTCTTACTCTACTAACTACAAGACCTGGTTTCAATCACACGAGCGCACCAAAATGCAGGATTTATAGTCTGAAATAGTAGTCAACTTGCAAATTTTAGATAATTTAGAGAACAAGTGTTAGCACGGTTGTAAACTGTTCTCGTGAGCTCATGAAGGCGCTTGACCTTTCAAAGGGTACTCCTTAAGTCTGAGGAAAGTTTAATTGACGTAAAGCTTACATAAAATGTAGGGGACATTGAGTAAATGTGCCCTATATTAAGATTTTTCCTAGCTTCTATAATTTCTAATGTACACGAACATTATGATAAAATATTTACTTGAAACTTTGGACACCTATTTTCATGCATTACTTGGTATCCATACGAATTCTACTTTAGCTTCAGTCTTATCTGCTTCGATCAGGAACTTTTTAAATTTGGAAACCGTTGCTCGCGTAAGTGTTGTATGTGGTGCGATTCTTAAAAGCATGATCTCACACACACGCACGCGCGCGCGCACACACACACACACACACACACACACGCACGCACTCACACACAGAAGCGCGCGCAAGGAAGGGTAGGGAAGATGGAAATAGGCATAAACAAGAACCTTCATGTGAAACGTAAGGCCGTGGCTAAGTGGTTAGACCGTTCAATTCTCAGTAAGGCGGCTCGGGTTATAATGCCAGGCGACCGGGAAGTCAGATTTGTGGTGGACAACTTGGCGTGGAGTGGGTTTTCTTCAGGATCTACGGATTCCCCCGCCATATCATTCCACCGGTGCTCCATCTTCATCTAGTTTATCACCATTGTTACCGCCTGCGGTGCCGAATGTAGTAAAAGCGGGCGTTAAACACTGCACAATTCAATTCATCTGAAATTTACTATTAGTACTATTATTGTTTCTACTATTATTATTGAATTTTATAAAATTCATCATTATTATTGGCACAGGATACAGTAAAATAAAATCAGAACAAAAATCGACATGGTTAACGCAACTAGGAGACTTGCTTCAAGTTATTCACGCCCTTACTCGAATCGCATTTTCTTCTTCCCTACTTCTCTTACGTCTTTCTTGTGCAGCCAATCGATGTAAGTGCTGCTCTAGACTCCAAGCAGTCCTTTGTTTCGTCAGGCATTTCTTTTGTAAGACACCAGGCGTGAATTGCTCGCGTCTGATGAGCTGCTTGTAACGTGTTTAGGGTGTTGGGTTATTGCAGCTAAAAGTCATTGGCAGATGTCGTATACAAGATTTAAGTTCTTACTTGCTCTGCCGACTTTGTACGTCTTCTACGAACAAATTTATTTTGGGCGTGTTTGAAAAGGAAGTAAATTGCATTACTGCTCTTCTTCAGTCCTTCAAGTTCCTGTTATGGACTCTTAATTTCAGGGCTGAGGGCTGTAGCAGTTGACATAAAACTGCCTGTTGAAACCGAAAATTTGTTGTTTATAGTTAGCTAACATCGTTGCACCATGCTGTCCTTTTCGTGAGTTCTTTCTTGTTCTAGGTGAACTGGGTAAGCATTCTTGTTTCCAGAAGGAGAATCAAACTGAAAAATGCAATAATGTAACCGGGGTTTAAATCATGAATCTTCAATTCCCTCCTGTTGCTCTTGCAGCTGTACTGCCATGGCAATATCACGGTATGACACTAAATATGTGATTGGCTAGCATTGTTATGGAGAGACGCAGGAAATTTTAACATTATTTTGTGATTAACAAACCGACAGAACTATATAAGAATCTATTTATCTTCTATCACACAAGCTGTGTAGGACAAGATTGGGAATGTGGAAACAATGTGAGAAGTTAGAAAATTCTCACCGGTTGTGAAGGGATAGTTATCTTATTACTAAGCGGTATTTGTTTAAAACAACGATGTTTCATAGCCATATTGCTTCACCATCCGAACGTTTCAGGATAACGGTGTGCAATCTCTGTAGTAAATGCGATTAAATGCCAAAATTCACATAAATGTATTTTTACACTCGCATAAAATACCTATACCATTGAGTGATGACTGAAGATTACTTTGGCTTATTGTAACTGTAATTTATATACTTTCTGTAATTTTTAAAGTTGTTAAATTCTGGGTCATATGAGTTGTGGTGGGTTTGTAATTAAGCAAAAGGAATTGATGGTGTTACAGCTTGCTGAACTACGGGTTTTTAAGTCCTAGTTTTATCAGTACTTTATTACTAGTCACTTCGTGTATATAGCAGTTATTTTCCTTTTATATTATGAGAATATCAGTAATGTTAGTAGAAAAGGTTTGTATCTTCTTGACTGTATTTAGGATATTTCAATAAAAACTGCGTACTTAAGACATAAATATGTGCAAACCATTAAACTCATTTTCGAAAGGTAGGGAACTATTGCGTAATTTATGGGTTTCATATTTCCCAGTTTTCTGTATCAAAGACTGTTTTCCATTCGTGCAACGAATATACCTCTTCTGTCATATACTTGCACATGAACATAGTTTAAATCAACGTAACGTAGTTCCCTGCGTAGTAGCATTGCTTTTCAAGTGTACTCAGATGCAAGGTCAAGGGTCAGTATAATACGACCGTCTTTTCTTCTCGCAGAGAGGCGGTTGTCATGCTCAGGCTGTACCAACCTGTAGCTCACATGTGCAAGCAATAACAGTACAGTCCATGTGCAGTATACCTATGGAAAATGACACACGCCTCCGGCCTATATTCATTAAATGCGGTTACAAAAAATTCTTACTGTACAATAAGGCACCAGGTGGACACATGAAAACAGAAATATCTCAGTAAGAAAATTGGGAAGGATACGCTCCAGGCCAAATGAGAACGGATAGTTATGGTGGAATTTGAATAGTGGACCTCCAGTTCGGGCCAGATTGACCTCGGATACCCCTGTGGATCAATCTGAAGATGAGTATATCATTTTACTTGCAATATCACATCCCATGCTTCAAACATATTTGCACATATGTCTGTTATGAGTGTTAGGAATTATTCATATGAAATTCAGCATAATATACCACTTTCTTGTAGTTTATCTCAGAATAATAGCCTAGGTTTTCTTTGCGGTAGGTGTAGCGTAACTGCCTCTCAGTAAGAGGTCCCAAAATCGAATCTCGGGTATAACCCTATTAATCGTTATTCTCCTCCCCAAAGGACCAATAACCAATACTAAAAGCCCTGGACTCGTTAGAAGCTAACTTCACCATTTTGTTGATTCAGTCCCAATAAAACTTGATGCATCTAAAGACTTTAAAATTAAAGAAAAATTCAAGGATAGATAATATCCTTATTGGATGACAAAGTTAAAATACGTCAATAATTAGTACTTTAAACGGATCAGTTCATATTATCTTATCAGAATTTGAATGTCAGGATAGTCACAGCTAAGACTGCTGTTGGCAAAATAAGTCCGGCGTCCCAAGAGCTAAATAATTTGTCTTATCATCAGGGCAAAAACAACTCGCCTCCTCCCAGCATGAATCACGATCGCTTCAGATTATCAGATACATGCGACCGGTATATTTCTGCGTGTTATAAAAAGCACGAATTGCTTGAGGCAGTCTCCATCACGGATCCTTTAAGGTGAGAGTGTTGTATCCAAATGTTTAAGCTGATAGGAGTATGGGATAACCCGGGGCGGAATAATTTACAGAATGGAGGTCACCCTGGTATTTGCTGTGGTGAGCTTGGCAAAACGAGAGGGATAAACCCCGTCCCTGGCCAATCAGGAAAGATTCCGCAGGGACTCTGTGGGTTTTGTTTAATAATAATTCCCAAACCATAGTGGTTTTCCTGGCTATACCACTACCGCTGACAAGGCCTTGCGGAGATGTCGGCTTAATTAAAAGATCTTTTTAGCCTGATCCCTGTTCAAATACCGCATACAAACACAGGAAAAGTAGAGCAACAAAATATTTGTCAATCATTTTAGGCCACGGACATATAAATTAAGTTAAGAAATTGATTGTTCCCCTTTCTGAAGGCATAGACATCATATGTAATGCTTGCAATACCCAATGAGTAAACTTTCAAATGACAAA
Source organism: Mantis religiosa (assembly GCA_030765055.1). Classification (NCBI taxonomy): domain Eukaryota; kingdom Metazoa; phylum Arthropoda; class Insecta; order Mantodea; family Mantidae; genus Mantis; species Mantis religiosa. The sequence continues at coordinate 258,779,843 of CM060948.1, read as the reverse complement.
AAGTCAGAATAACTCAAAATAACAAAATGATCCTCAAAATGACAAAAGCCAAAAAGATTAGTGCATGAAGTGTTATTTCACGGACTTTAATATAGTTGACGATGTTGTTTTAGTTTCTTTATAACTACTATTATAAAAAGAGAAAATATGAGAGGATAGAATCTACAATAAGTAAACACTCCGTTAAATCTTACATCACTGAGATTACGCTTCCGCCTGACAGTTATAGCATAAAGCGTCTAAAGAATGTGCAGCGGGAGAGGGTTCGTTTCTTTCCTTAATCTTGCCTTCTAATTTAAATTTTGTATCATTAAATATGAATGTGTGGTATCTTTGATATTTATTTGCAAACATGGCAGAGTTCAAAGATTTTCGGCGCAAAGGGTATCGTCAATTTATTTGATTTAATTTACGTCCTCCAACGTTGTCATATCGGACGATAAATGAAATGGGTGAAATGATGCTCAAATAAGTGCGGGGTCCATGGGGCTTAGATTATCCCGACACTCGTCTTTCAGGACAAGGGAAAACCCCGAAAAAACCTTATACAGGTAACTCACCCTGACCGAGATTCGAACTCGGGACCTCTTGAACGTGAGGCAGAGACGCTACCATCTACGCTACCGAGGCGGGCGGGTATCGCTAAGGATATACTCCTCTGGTAACGCTATATGTTAATGTCAATGAATATATTGGATATGATTTGAGAATACTTGGCGGAAAAATAAAATTGAAATACATTTCAAAGCTTCTAATATACTTATATCCAGTACCTGCACATATTTTGAAGCGGAATGCATGTGTAGCGCAGGGTATGAAAAGGGAGTACTCTCAGGGTATGCGTGGATATGTATGAGTACGGATGGTTCTAGTCACACTGGAATGCCCGTTTCAAACTGATTTAATGACTCCTCCTTTTTCTCATCACATCAAAATCGAATTTGCCGTCCAAGGATTACCGATATATCAATGTTCAGAGTTACCGTATGTAGAATGCTTATTACTCGATAAAACCTAATTCGTTCACGTACATTTGAACCGACAAAAATCTTCTCTCATCGCTTCTGATCTGCCTTCGACCAAGACAGAAGCAGATGACCGTCTTAATCGGCCTGCCGCCACGGACTGTGTGTCCTCACCATTTTTATTCACCCAAAACTCTTTTGTGATTATTCTGTCCATTGTTATTATTAATCTCAGTCATGCCATTATTAAGGGCCCGAAGAATACCTTTTCAAACGGAGTCAAGTGTTACCCATTCAGAACCCTGTTAATAATACTGTTTCTTACGTTTGTTTTGTTAAAACAACTATTCAACCCAATGCACCTGCCTGCACGTGCTGTAACAAAGATACACAATTTCTTTGAAATCCATTACGATTGTTTACCTTTTGCATCCCTTAATTTAGGTAATTTCAACTTAATTTAATTCCCTTAATTTCAACCTCTAAAAACAAATACACGCTTCACAATAAAAAATAATTTATTGTATTTATTTCTTAACATAATCTCCAAAAAGTCTAAACATTTGTCATTTCGGTGTTCCAATTTAATTAAACCATCTGTCGTGCGATTTATCATCGTCCTCCATGTAGCTCTTCACGGCATGAATAACCTCGTTGCAGTGAAATCTTCACCCTTCAAGAAATTTTTAAGATTCTGGAACAGATGATAGTCACTGTGTGCTAGATCTGGCGAATAGGGCCGATGTTCAAGCAATTCGAACTTTAATTCACAAAATTTTCCATTTCAATGACTGAACGATGGGCCGGAGCATTGCCCTGAAGAAACAAGATATTTTCTTTGATAAATGAGTTCTTTTTGTTTTCACCTCGTCACTACTACTAAGTAGTAGTCACCAGTGATACTTTTACACTTTTTCAAGTAATCAATATAAATAATTTCCTGTACACCCCAGAAAATAGTCACCATAACCTTGTTAGCTGACAAAACTGACTTTGCCTTTTATTGGAGCTGGTTCACCTGGCGCAATTCACTGTTTGGACTGTCATTTACGTTTTGGGGTGTAGTGATGTATCTAAGTTTCACCCATTGTAATAAGCTGTCTCAAAAATTCACTGAGATATTTACTTTAGAGCTAGAAATTCTTAAAGTTAACAGCTTTTCTTTGCAACTTTTGATCAGCTGACAATAAACGCAGCACTCATCTTGCACAGTACTTGTGAAAGCCCAAAAAGATTACTTAAAATATTACTTTCATGTTGTTTTGATATTTTTAGAGCTTCTGCTCTCTCAAACAACTTTAATCTGCCGTCTTCCAGTACTAAACGATGAATTTTATCAATGATCTCTGGAGTTCCGATTTCCACAGGCGTCTAGAGCAAGGCTCATCACTAATGCTCGTACGTCCCATTTTAAACTATGCAAGCCACCTTTTAATCACTGTACAGGGTGTATACAAATGACTATCGGGGTTTTAATTCTTTATAATATCTATTACATTAAACTTACAGTTATAAATGATATGTCAAATGAAAAAGCAACTCAGTTGTTTGTGGACACCAGTGTGCCATGTGCGTGCAATGTTTCTGCCGCAACCCACTAGACAGTGGTAGTAGCAGAGATGGCGACTAGTAAACAGAAATCGTTTTATTTTTGCAGTTTTCAAAGACGGAATCTGTAGTTACTGTGTAACGTGCGTTCCGCAATAAATTCGGTTTTGATCCTCCTAGTGATAACATCATTCGTAGATGGTATCATCAGTATCATGAGTTTGAAGATACCGGCTGCCTTTGTAAAGGGAAGAGCATGGGACGACCAAGAGCAAGTGAAGAGACTGTTGAGCGGGTGAGAGTCGTTCAGTCATACCCCAAAGAAATCAGTCCGGAAGGCTAGTCGTTAATTACAACTTCCTGTGTCGACTGTTTGGAAAGTTGTAAGAATACGCTTACGGCTACGTCCTTACCGTTTACAGTTATTACAGGCTCTAATGCTGACAGACCACGAGTTACGTGCCAACTTCGCAAACGACTTGTTTCAAGACGAGGAAGATTTTATGGATCCTGTTGTCTTCAGTGATGAATCGACCTTTCACCTTAGTGGACATGTTAACACTCATTATGTGCGCATCAGGGGCTCAGAAAATCCTCACGAGATGGTACAAATGAAACGAGATTCCCGTAAAGCGAAAGCTTTTTGTGCCGTATCCCGGCGAACGGTTTATGGGTCTTTCATTTTTTATGGACTTACTGTAACTGGAACTTCTTACCCTGATAAACTAGAGCAATGGCTCTTCCCTCATTTGGAAGAAAATGAGCCAGAGAACTTCATTTTGCAGCGAGATCGTGCGCCACCTCACTGGAATAACGAACAACACGATAGGTTGCAGTTACTGTACCGGAGCGCTGGAAGGCCTCAAGGGCCCCGATGACAGGGCTTGCTATGCATGGCCTACACGTTCTCCTGACTTAACGCTATGCAGTTTTTACCTTTGGGGCTTCATCAAGAATCGTGTGTACGTGCATCCGCTACCAGCTGACCTCCCTGGCTTACTGAATACAGTTATTGCTACAATTAATGAATACACACTTATTAACGTTTGGGAAGAACTCGGCTACAGAATTGATGTGTGCCTTTCATTTGACATGTCATTTATAACTGTAAGTTGAATGTAATAAATATTATAAAGAGTTAAAACCCCGATATTCATTTATATACATCCTGTATATGAAGGGGAAGAGTCTTTCAGTGTACGTCTATTTCCTTCCTGGATTTCTTTAGGCGTTAAACCTTTCAAATCCTCCATTTTCGTGGAACCTCTACACTTTTCTAGTTCAAAATGATGTCTTCAAAAACAAAGCACGTGTAACTATAGATACAATATGTCCAGAGTTGAACTATGTGATGCTATTCGTCAAACTGGCTCAGTGGTGCCATCTCTAAGTGAGACACGGGACTTATCAGCCGGCCTTCAAACTTTGGCTTATCTAGACAAAGTTGTACGGGCGACAAAAGTTTTAAGCTATCTTCAGTGTTACACGATCTACCCATGTAATAATTATAATCCACACACATACTAAATTAGATTACATTCGCAACCGATCTTTAAATTGATCAGTATCACTTAATTATCAGAAAGTTTAAGTTTGCCCTATCTTCAATAAACTTCACCTTTTATTCGACGATCTGTAATTAGCAGCTCCTTTGGAAGATTAATATGAATAAGGATATATACAGCCGGCTCTCGTACTAATACCATAATATCCTCCACAATTCTGGACGAAGAATTAAGTTTTGTTTTTAAAAAGCTGGGCTCCCAGTACGAAAATTGGGAAGAGTATAAAACCAAAAAACCTTCACCACTATGTATGCAAGGGCCAAGAAGTTTTTTTTTTTTTATTCATTCATTCATTCATGTAATTTTAAGGAAAAATTGTTTAAATGTTTGCGTTAGCTATATAACTGGAGTTCTGCAGTGACACAACTGAGGAATTTCTAGGCGAACTCACTTTTCACTGTTGCTCCTAGTATATATCGTATCACCGAAAATTGAATGGAAATGTATTTTACTCATAATCATTTGCATAAATTTCTAGAAAGAATTAATTAACCGTTTTATCAACTTACCTTCTTGTGTACCGTTATCAGCTTTCGAGGTTTGGATTTTGCTAAAAGTCCATTCGGTGCCTATTAGTCAAACTCGTCTCTCTACATACGCCTATATCTTTGTATATTCCGTTTCTTTAATGGTCGATATTGCTATTTTTATAATTATTACACCATTTTTATCATGGTGTCTCCAGTTTTTCCTCTTTATTATTAATTTTTATTGTTTTCAATATTTTCAATTCGTTCACTGTTTCCTGGTTGTGTTTGGTGTTTTATGCAGGCGGACTTCTTAGGAACAAGACATCAGTTGGTTTCGGACGCCCACTGATGACGCTCATTCAAAGACAAAACAAAAATAAGGTCTATTAAGTGCTGTTTTGCGTCTCTATTCGTATGTTCAGCTCCATAAAAGAAGCACAACTGCCATTAGCGGACAAGTTAAAGAATTAACCCTTGAACCTACATTCTGGTGTAGTATGGAGCAACTTTAGACTAACTTAAGAAGGTAAATAAGGAAGAACAATTAGAAGTATATTACTTACTTATAGAGAAACAGACAATTTAAAATCAGAAACTTAGTGGTCTACATTATATGCCCGTGTTGTAGGCTCACTAAATTTATTTTTGATCTATTTTGATCCTACGAACTGAAACAAAATGTTTCAGAAGGCTGGTTTACAAATTACCAGTTATTCTTTATATACTGTAATGCAACTACTTGTGTGCTTCATTAAAATTCATAAATAAATTCTAAAATAGTTGGCTCACTTTTACAAATAGTATACATTTTATAATTTTTGTTTATCTGGCAAATATTCTTAAACTTTAAACATTTGAACTTCTTATTCATGTTCAAATTTTCTTTTTTTTAATTTATTAACAGGAGGGATTTTAATTACTATCATAAAATATGACAGCTATTAAACTACTTGACATTCTCTCAGCAACAGGCATTAAATTATTCATCTTTTGTTGTTTAAATTTTTCTATTCCGCTTGCGTGTTTCACCTGAATACAAAAGTAAAGAAAATGCGGTTATTACATAACATTTAATTTGTGTCTCCTTCCTTGTTAGTGTTAGAACTCTCCTTATGATGCCAAATATGAGATTAAATTTATAGAGCTTGTTGCCTACAGGTTCCCTTCTAATAAAATATGAACTGCAGTCCAAATATCGTAATGCAATTTGTTTGAATTTTTTTTTATTATTTCAATCTTTCTCCTAATGTGTTCTTTAGATTTCTACCCTGTAAATTTTCCTTTGCTTTTCATATCTTTAGATTGCAGTTTGTAAAATATTTCATATTCGTTCATTCATTTGTATGTTATGTTCCGATTCTGAAGACTTTATTCAGTCGTCAGCAAAGCATATGGGTCAATTTCTTGTCCACTAACATTAAAACGTTTATTGAAAGCATTTATTCAGTTACAGTAAACAACGTCAATATACGGTAGTAGAAATCCTTGTTTCCTTCTATTGATTTTTACTCTCGGAAACGAATTTTATTCATTATGTCTACCTTTAGGTTGTTTCTCATTTCCAATGAATATGCTGGTACTCATAACATTACCACTGCGTACCTGATTTAATGTGTTCCACCATACACAGCCGAAGGCCCTTCCATGATCTATAAACAATAACCTTATTTCTAGTTTGCATTCTACCCTCCTTATTTAACATTTATAGTAGGTATAGGTATAACATTCTGCAGTTTCTTGCTTTTTTGATTATCGCATTTAGTTTCGCAGATTTAGGTTTGTATTATCATACTTTGCGCTGTATTCAGGAAATACCATTTCTGCCTGACAAATTATAACTATGCAATGACTGACCCAAAGCATTTTGTATGTTAGTGCTTATTGTAAAGCAGTCCGCAAAACGCACACGCACACGCACACAGTAATTTGTTTCTGGGTTTTATTTAAGTAAAAGGCTAATTTACACCTGAAAGATTTTCCTATTTTAAAGGACTGCATATCAAATTTGAATATTACATTTTGACTAAAGCATTATCTCATTAACTACCTACCCTACTAGAAAGTTATATAATATCCGGAGTTCGTATGTTGACACTTCAGCCACCTAGTCCAGAAGTTAACTAATTAGCCCATCATCTACCAACAAACTTGCAGGAAGAAAGATCGAGTTAAAAAGTATCTGAGTTAATTTGTGTGCTTGCTTACTTAATTTGATAAGCGTGCTAATAATGATGATACACAATTCAGGTAGTTTCAACAACCTTATTGATTTATTATTTCCAGTTTTTCTGAAAAGAATTAACACTGATTGCCTCTAGCATTTTTATAGGCATCAGCTTTGTGGAATTAAAAACTACTACGTACAATACGAGCGGTAAGAAGTTAAGCAATTCGAAGACGGCAACATTTTTCTCAACTCTAGTTTAAAAGCCCTATCGCACAACTGCTACTTTTTAGCTTCATCACCCCTTACTTAAAAAAAGCACAAAGCTACTTAAGATATTAGACGGAACATTTTACAGTTTGTGGATGCACGAGATCTTCGTTCATTAATTTAGATTTATATAATAAGGTAGCTTACTAAGAACGATAGGATTTTTTCTAATACCACGCCTTATTGAAATTTATGAGCAGTATTTATTTTTAAATATGTCGAACCAGCTTATTAGCCCCAAAGTAGACCTCAGTAGAAGTGTTAGGTGATTTCATTATATCTAAATTCCAATTATCTATACATTCGGCAGAAAAGGCTCAATTATGTCAGAAAATGTCATACAGAGACATAATAAAACGGAGAAAATGATATAAAATTATGGAGTAAATTCTAATCAATAACATTACCCATTACTATTACGTTTTAGCAATTTTCACCTTATAGTCTTTTTCAGAGAGAATTTTCCGTTTAGCCAGTAGGGCTGGAAGTCAAAAATGTGTCATGCAACAATAAGGTGCGAGATATATTTTCTGTCATAATAGTCAATTGGAAGGTTAACCAAATGTTGTCTGAAGACTGGCAGGAATTTGTTTGTTGACCTTGCAGTGCGTTGTTGGCCTCCCGTTGGACTCCTCCCCAGGTGATGGATAAGGGAATACCTGCAAGATATAGGTGGTCCCGGAGAAATTAAATACCCGAGGGAAACAAAAGCAACACCTTACCAGAGTAAAGGCGACTGTTACCTTGCAGTAAGATTCTGAAACATCAAACGCTAAGAGAAGTTAGCCCCATGAACTGTTGGAGACAATACCTCCATATGCGTTAACCATCTATAGGCTGGTAACTTATACTGAGGAATTTTGTTTTACTCATATACTTGCAAGAATTCAGCAGAAAAGTAAATGGAAACAACTAGCGAGTCGAGTTTTAAAATAGCGGAAGATAGATACTTGAATATGCTTATATTTGCTCGAGCATTGAGGATAAGGAAGCTAATTTAGAAAAAAATATGTTTCTGAACGAAATCAGATCTGTCAACTTTACAATATAACAAAATAAAACGTGATGGCTTTTTGAGGGAAACAATCAATTATAACTAAAATAGCAATTAAAGACCAAATTAACAACAAATGAAACATTTTAATCATTTAGGACATAATATTTAATATGCAAAAGATTATGAAATACCCCATTAGTTAGCAAAGTTGCGGGGAATGTGTTAAACAATTATCCTAATTTTTAAAAACAAAATTAGTAGAGAAAGAAAACTAAAATGTTATGAAATTGTGGGTTTGTCTGTTATATCCAATGACAGTGAATTTTGGCTAAATTAAAACAAGAAAATATTATTCTGGTCTCCGAAATAATATTTTAGAGAGAAATTTAAGGGAACATTACACTTGAAAAAAATCAACAAATACGAGTAGAATTACAAATTTTATTCTGAGTGGTAGACTGGAAAATAATAAACAGTGCAAGGAGCATTTAGAAATTATGCCAAATACAGGACTAATAATAACTGGATGTACAGAAACAAATATTAAATTATAAAGTTATTGGAAGTAGATCAGCCAGTAGACCCAGGCAAAGATAATTGGAGGATATTTGATTGAGGAATAGGCACGTCATTTGGAATAGCTTGAAGTGGAGATATCTTAGTGGAGTACCGGTACATTGGGTTTCTATGTGCTTCTTGTCTCTCTTTAGTTAATATTCACGTAACAGAGGACTCTGCGTAGAAAATACACAGTCATGAGCTAATTTGGCGAGGACAGGTGCTAATCTGGTGTATAACAACTTTTGATAAGGTTACACAGGTAGAAACTGGGAAATGACTTGCAAGATTATACTTCATACAATTATGATTATTTTCAGAGCAGTTGCAGCTGCCGTAGCAGCCCGCCTCGGTAGCGTGGTGGTAGCGAGTCTGCCTCACGTTCAAGAGGTCCCGAGTTCGAATCTCGGTCAGGGTGAGTCACCTGGGTAAGGTTTTTTCCAGGGTTTTCCCTTATCCTGAAAGAGAAATGTCGGGTAACTCTAAGCTCTATGAACCCTGGGCTCATTTGAGCGTCATTTCACCCATTTCATTCATCGTCCGATATGACTTAACGTTGGAGGACGTAAAATTAAAAAAAAAAAAATTGCCGTAGTAGCGTTTTCTTGATGCATAATGTAGCATCTTCAAGTGAGAGAATTAGGAGGATAAATTGGTGGTTGTGTTGTTGCCTCACTTACTAATTTATCTGCTTTTTCATAACGCTTTATTATTTCATAAGAATTTATTCGCATTAAGTTAATCTGTGTTATATATATATGTGTGTGTGTGTGTGTGTGTGTGTGTGTGCGTGCGTGTGTATTTCTCTGTTTAATAGATTACTTGTGAGTAATTCGAAAAGTTAAAAGACCTTCGGAATCCTAATGCATTACCTGTGTTCCTTAGATGTAACAGTTTCCAAGAACTTTTAATTTTAAGTTGTTAAATGCAGAAGACGGTGTATGACTCTGGTAATGTGTGTAACATTAAACTATTGTTCTGAAGACTAAACAACTCTCTTTTTGGTATTATAAAAATTATTACATCGATGTGGATGGTGATCCTTCACAACAAAACTATATGATCCTTCACCACAAAACTGAAGATCTTTTGCGAATTGTTTGTTTCCACGAATAAATTGTTAGAAACTTTAATTTACAAAGGAAATAGATCTGAGAAAATATGTAGGTAAGTGTTAATTGCTTTCTTGTTACTTGGAGTGGAGTTTTCGGAGATTATATTTGTACGCCTTAAACAAGGCTTATGGGATGAGTTTCAAGAATTATTAGGGCCGCTGTATGGATAACATCAAACATTTTTAAATTTGAAGGTCCGTTGGAGTGGTAAACTATGTATCTATTCATAGTATATCTTCGGTCAAAAAAGAGTTCTGTAAATCAAGATGAGGACTGGGAATTCACCACCCAGTTGTTGGCTGTTAATATTTAAGATATTATGCAAACTCTGCAGTCGCCTCTAAAGTGTTTCCACAATCTTCGATTTCATGTAATAGTATTCTGTTTACAATTTCAGTTTTTTTCTTGTTCTCAACTTATGTTTCAGGCTGAATAAGTTTTTTCTAATATTTTTAAATACTATAGGTTTGGTTGGTTATTCCAAAATTTTAAATACACTTCAGTACGGTTTTGAACATAGATGCAAAGCACAGCTTCCTTAGGTTAAATACACCTTCACTGCAATGCCATTGGTATGACGAATAGGAATGCAGATTTCTCAGTTATGTTGTTTAAATAAATTGGCATTCAATTTATATTAGAAGAATTCTTGCGACTTTTATTCATACGTTGGTGTCGAGTTTAATTGTTATAATTTCCCAATAGATCTTCCCGTCTTTCATTATATCTACGATTTTTCTAAATTGCCATTATTTTTACTTTTATTTTTGTTGTAATATATGATAATATGTTTATGTTGTTATATTAGGTGTTGTAGAGGGTCCAACTGTGAGTTCAATCCATTAAAATTCCGAAGGATTATGATTGAAGCCGTAATTGTACTATTAAATATGTAAGAAAATGAGGACTCCTGTGAAGAAGTGCAACTTTTATCATCGCTATGCACCTTTTGTATTCGTCATTTATATTGAAATTCACTTGTCCATAGTTGTGGCGTTCCAACATCCAAGGCAGCCAGTAGAGTTTTCTCTATTCTACTGGTTGTGGTTTTTAAGTTCTGATTCAGATGGAGTTAAAGAATTCTCCTTAGGGTTTTATAAAGCTCTTCTAGGATAATCATGATTTTTCGTCACTTTAACAATAACTCACAAGTTGCAAACACTAGAGACAAAAATTCTGGTGCGTTTCGTCCGTTCTTTCTTACAGGTGTAAGTAGGTCACTCATGCTCGTTTTACTTTCTTTGTAGGGGCTTGTTATCTTTGTTATGGGTTTTGTTTTCTGCCGACTCCTCCTTTTAGAAATATTAATCCAAACTTTGAAGAGGCATTAAAACTTGAAGAGACAGCATACAGAGCCTACAGTGAATTCAATTTTCACCGAACTGGCAGTGTGTAAATTGTGTCTTTTGTAGACAGTCATCAAACAATATATCTGGTTTGGAAGGAAATAGGCACTAATTAACAGTTACTCAATGACATACTGGATCAAATTTAAATGTCGTGCCTCATATGATGTCAATGCTGACCTTTTATACTGATAATACGCATAAATGACTAAAGAATTGTTTAGAACGTTGTGCACTTCAGTGCCTTCTATGCCTAGTGCACAGTAGCGGTTTCCTTAAAAATGCGTTATTTTGCTAACATCACGTACTTTGATTCTTGTTAAGTATACTGGCGTATTCCTATTTTCTGCCTCACAACCCTGTTTTATCGAACCAGTAGTTTGTTGCAGGACTTCAGTGTTCATGCTCGTTACCGACTTTTAATTTTCATATGGAAGAAGGGCAAATGGGTTTTGGTCTGATTGTTTGGTTTGTTAACGTAAGGGTAATCAGAGAGCTTATGGAGCTGTGCCTATGGATCGGAGATCGGCATCAGAGGAAATTGTTGCACTTTCGTATTCAGGATAAGTTCTTTCAGTTTTATTCCGACCTCTTTGGATGCACTCTCTGGACAAATGCCCTTCTTCTTTGCAAAATAAGTACATAGGTATATCTGTGGAAAGATAAATCCAGTAATACGTGACTTCATAATTTGCATAGTGTCTGGTAGCTTTTCCGCGCTCTCACGATGCAAGTCCATTTCACGCTCAAAACTTAGGCTGTGGGAAAATCCAGGGAGCACAATCCCAGCTTTTATGTAATCGACAAATGGAACAGATTGGATTCGTAATTTCAAAAGATTTTCCTGGAGCACATAGTTTGGTATCGTCGGGAAAAAATTCAATGTGATTACTAGTTTATTTTTACCAGCAAGGGCGCTGTTTTAAGCGAACCACTGTTACTCTGTAGTTTAGGATACTCGGTGATCAAATAAGTAAGAATATACTTGCTTGTCAGGTACATACAAGTCATATTGTTAGACACACGAGATGCAAACCTTACGTTGACTTGCACAATGCACTGTCCTAATGCTTAGACTGTAAGTTATGCGAATTTCTATCGCAAAGCCCTCAAGATGCGGTAGCTTTCTGATAGTAATATTGGCATCATTAAGTTCATTATTGGACAATTGTAGCTGCAGCCATTTGATATGGTTATGTTTCCACAGTGTTTCCACGTGTAAACTATATGAATTGCGACAGGTACAAATTAACAATTAAGTATATACTCGATAAAATTTAAATGTTGTACCTCATATGGTGTGAAAGCTAACCTTTTATACGGATAATACGTATAAATGACTAAAGCATTACTTAGAACCTTATGCACTTCTGTGCTTTCTATGGCTAGTGCATAGTAGCGGTTTCCTTAAAAAGGAATTTCCAACCCTTCCCCTTAAATTTTAGTAAACGTATGTTTAAGGTCGCATGTAGGGAATCTTCATTCCTTGTAATAATTTTTTGGAAATCACGAACATACGGCTAGTCCAAAGCAGAATATTCCATTTCTGCTCGCTTGAGTACGAGGACTCGCGCGCAACAAACAGCACTAAAAGTCAGGCTGGAAGGGGCGGACCTGATGACCAACAGGCCATTGGAAAAAGGCTTTGCATAATGCTTGCAGTTTCTACCACTTTAACATTTCATCCAGCCTGATGACAGTTTTCCCCAAATATCCAGCTGTATTGCATGCTGTAAGCGCACACTTGTAGGTCTTCCAAGAGAACTATCACTATGATCATACCTTATTTTCTCGAGAGCTTGATGACATCATTTCTGCTCTATGTGTGGCCATGGTGCAAAAATCAGATGTGAAGAATAGCTGCAAATATCTGAAAATGAGTCCAAAATACGTAGGAACATATAGCCATAATAACGCAGCATTGTATGGGAGGGGTGCAGGCAGCCCTCTATACACAGGGACACGCAAGGAGTTCCGGCACAGAGCTCACAGGCAATGTCCAGCAGCTACTTGCAAGTGGTCGTATGCAGCACTTTCCAGGCTTCGGTAATGGACGTTGTGGTTCTACTCCACAGTAAACTTTTGGTGCACATGGTTTATATACAGCAAGCATTATACTATTAAATTTTCAGGAGCGCAGCAGAGTGAGTACAGCGATAGTTCACTTGTTAGGCCTCCGAGCTCTATGATGCCCACACAAGGTGAAACAATTGGAGTAGAGGAACCTAAAACCTTATTATATCTACTGTTTCCCTTTAACTGTCTGTTGGCTCTCACGTCATAATCTTCTTAAATCCGTTAATTTAAATATAGGAAGTAACATCCGATAAAGAATGCGTCCATCTGCCATAAGAAGGTAGAATATTGAATGATACACAGACTATAGCGTGGAGAATATGAAAACTAGTCATTCACAGATTCCATACTATAAATAAGTTACCGCCCTGCTCCATACAGCAGCTAAACCTGAGCTTTACATAGCCAACCCAAGGTATATGGCAACAAAATTTAACCCAATTTCATTTAAAATTTAATAATACACCAGGGTGCTTAAGATTTTGGATAATTTCCTTTCATCCCGAGGAACACATCATATCAAAACATAACGTAATAACCCAATACCACCCGAAAAAATCCTTGAACCTCCCTACCTGCGGTAAAACCCTTAACGGGCAGGCAGGCAGGCAGGCAGCAAAACCTTCAGGCCATATACAGCTTGCCCGCACCCAACGGACGTACGGACGGACGGACGGACGGACGGACGGACGGACGGACGGAGTGAAAAGGCACACGTTAACCCTGGACTGGCTAGTAGATGCCAAAACAAATATTAACCTCTAAACAGACATAGTAAGTATAACTCCACATAAATGATTGGATGCCAAAACGGGTGGCTGGAAGAGCTAATTCGTAAGTGGCTTTCCACGCAAACTAAATATGGGCATAACTTACAGAACATTTTAAACATTTCAGCAAAATAACCTAAACTTGCACGGTATACTCAATTGCTTTAAGTTATTACTTAAAACTATTAACTGGAAAAGGCATCTGCGAACTGTGAATTGTATAACTCAAAAATAAAGTAGGCTAAATAAATAAAATTTGTATTTTAAGATCCGCCATTTTTAGTTTAAGGTCATAACAGGTTTGATAAAATAACCGTATGTTTGGGATAGTGTGGCTATGACAAACGATTCGTATATTCGAGAGGCCGCCTTTATTTAGCTGATTTTTTTAATCAAATTGCAAGGAAACCTTGAAAGACAAGAGAAACACAAAAGGACAAATGTGATGGTTATTTTAAATTCACAGTGTATCCTATTTGTGTCCCTATTAAGCGATTTTGTAATATTTCTTTTTCGAATATTCCATACTGAGCGTCATCCAAGAGTTTGGGATACTTCTACCCACTACTTTCTTGTCATTGCAAGAGTTTGTTATCATTAGGTGAGGATTACCACGGATGGGATTCGGCACCGACACATTTGTCATCTTGTACATACGCCCTAAGTAGGGCATCCCGAGGAGGAAGGATGAAACAAGAGACAGAAGTCGGCTGACCAAGGAGTCACGAGAGAGCCGAGACACCCAATGACGCTTCTACCCCGAAACAGACCACCAGCTGAGAGATTATATGAAAGAATATTGGAGATGAAAGGGAGGGAGAGGAAATTCGGTGATGTAAGTAACCTACCCTCATTCTCCTGGTGACCCGGAAAACGCCCCGCAAAAGCCCATGGGTTAGGTAGGTCGGCCACGGGAATGGAATCTGATCCTCCCGAATGCGAGCTACAGAACAAACCACCTGAGCAATTTCGCTCGGTTAATAAACATGATTTTTCGTGTTGTAATACCTAATAAAAATTATGTTACAAAAAATATTACCTGAACAGGAAATTCATTTTATATGCGTACCATTATATGTAATGGATATGTCGGTTTGATGTTGATACAGAAAAACATGAGTAAGTAACACACTTCAAGTTTACATTTCAAAAGCGTGTAGTTTTATGATCACCTACAATTCGTAGTTTATTCTTTAATTTAGCCTATAGTAATGAATTTTAATTCCACTAAAAACGATAAGCGTAAAGATCGGACACATACATACACCCACCCACCGACAGAGATATATATTACCTTTTAGAGAATCTTTCTCAAAGTGTAACTATTTTAAATATGTCCCTTTTCTCTCTTCAGAAGTGCTTCAACAGGAAACATATACCCTTTTGAACATTCTGAGCTGGATTTACCAAAGCCAACTGAGCAGCTGCTAAACGCATAGGATATTATTTCGTACCGTACGTTCAGACAAAAGAATTATAAAAATGCAGAGGTGTCAAGCGATAACACGCTCCGCGATTCCTTTCCCTACATGCTCTAACGCTTGCCCACCAGAAAAAATTAATTAGAGAAGACGAATACCCTCGTCATGCCAACATTTCTACTAATTCCTGACACATACCTCTGTAGTAATTTTACAACGGTGTCCTTTCGGGAGTACAGCTGAAGGTACAACCACAGAGCGGAAAAAGTTCGCGGATGTCAGATGAAATTAACTGTAGCACTGGTAAAATGGTTCGAACGTCAACCTCACAAAACGGCTCCTTTTCTCTGTTGTTTCACCTCTGAACCATTTGATCGTAAAAATCAGAGTGAAATATCTGCTCCTGCAAACGGATTTTTTATGTCTACCTTAATCGACGACCTTCAGTCTGAACTTGCAATGCATTTGCAACCAAAATGGTTCTTGTTATTTTCAGTTGTAGAAGTTTAACTCACCTTTGTTGTACTTCTGCCGAGTCTTGATAAACCAAACTGAATTTCTTTTGTATCTCTGTGGGTGTATGTTCATTATTTAAAAGAGCATATCGACACATTTTGAAATTTTATGCATAAGGCCTCAAAACAAACAGAGTCTCAACACGATATTTTAATAAAGTGTCAAAACTAGTGGTTGTAAATGAGCTAAATGCTTTATAAAAGTAGTTGACATATTAGCAGTTTGGAGAAAAGTTTCACTAAGAGAAGCTCATTAGCAATATTTATTTCTTATGCAAAGAGGAGAAGCCCAGTCCGCAAATGTTAAATTGACTGAATGGGTTACCTTTGAAGCTGTAGTGATATACTTTTACGCAGTAATGTGACGTATTAGGGACGACTGTTGGTGTTTTATTTTTATTGAGATTTGTCAATAATTTGGTTTCTAAAATATAATGAAAATTATTTGCACAATGTAGTAGCCTAAACTTCTGTTCTTTAAATCTAGAATGGAAATTATTACTACTCCATTAATAGAATGCAGTAGTTGTAGACGTATTTAACCTATTTGTATTGTTTAAATCAAAATATCGTTGTGTAATCTGTCAGATAAAGACACAAAATAAATGAAAATGCAGTGCATTACAGAATATTAACTTTCTACCAAGAACAGGAATGAAAAGATAGTTAAACTCAAAATTAAGACAATCTAAAATCAGAAGACAATAAAAAAACATTTTACTGGCCAACAAGAGAGCTTAATTGGAGAATTCTATTTCATGGACGCTGATTAAAACAGAATTTCTGAAATTGGAAGTTGAAGGAACCAAAGGAGACAGTGCCGCAACATCACGTACGCCTTGCATTTAGACGATTTCGGATTAAAACTCCAGGGGCCGTCTACCCTAACCGGTTTTTCTCGTGGGCTAAGCGAATGTTGATTTGGATATCTACATTCGATTGCTCTATCCTGTATTTCATCACAACATATAATTTCCTCCATCAGCGTTCTGATTACCCATCCTGGATATGTTGTGATCCAAAGTTTCCTTGCCCTCAAAAAGTCACTGGTTTAATCCATTGGATGGTATAATATATTTTGTAATTAAAGTGAATGTAAACTAAGTTATTCTAAAAGAGTAAATAGGAACCAGCCAGTATCACATGATTTACTCCACTTGCAAAAACTATTCTGATGTTTCGGGTTGGCTAAAGATAAATGTGAATGAACTCCTACTGGGATGGAAGGTGGGTAGCAATAACTACTGCAGCCAAGTCTAGTGGTCTATTCCGAACACTACGTCACTTCCATCCAGTCAGAATCTATTTAGATCTAAATTTAGCCAATACGAGAAATCAGCATACATTTCCCACGTGGAGTAAACCACGTGACACGAGTTGGTTCCACTTGACTGATAAAAACACCTTAGTTGCGATATCCACCTAATTATAAAATGGACTGTAAGCCTTAGTGGTTGTAAAGCAAGTTCTATAAGGAGGAACGTAATCCTTTGAAAAAGAAAGAAAACGAAAGCTAATATAAACTGAAGTACGAGAAGATGTTGATATCGCAACAATAAGAAGGATGAGAACCTACTAATTATATACTCATATTTTTACATTTATCTCTCAGAGATTTGTTCACCGTGTAGGAAACGGCCGAGCTGACCCCACCAGTGGGTGAGAGTGTTATGGGCTATTTATTTTATTTTATTTTTAATATTACGTATTATGGCTTTAATCTGATGTGTCATAATTGAAACAGTGATCGGAGTATTCCAGGAATTGCTAAACGATGTTGATCAGCATCAAGTATATAGCATAGGAATGTAATGGCATATCAAAATATCATTTAGCTATCTTCTACATTTCTATGGAAAAAAGTCAGTTAAACATCACTCACACAAGAGTCATTTAAAGAAAAGAATAGAGAGTAAAGTCTAATGTGTTTATAAACCACAAGGTTACTTTGGTTGCACCTACAAAAGCCAACGTACTCAAATAAAGAAATCTTTAAAAAATTCTCCTATAAGACAAGTGAAGATACCTGTCTACTCAAAGTGGAGAACTTATGGTCTTTCTTGTGAAAGAATATCGACTACAGGTTGTAAATGACAGAATATATTTTTTTATTTAAGAATATGTAACGCAACGTCCTTGCTGTTATAAAGTATAGATGGAAATTAAATATGAACATTCAAATTTACAACAGCATAAACAAGCCAAAAACGTCATTACTGGCAATTTTCGCCATGTAAACTTTCTTAAAGTTTCGATAGAATTAATACTTAAGGGGAATAGTCTGTTAATTCAGAAATGAAATGATTTGATACTTTCTATACGGAATGGAGCCTAATATTGACGATATCAAATCTTGAATTTCAGTGAGAACCAGTTTTTCAATTATTATAGTCTTTCAAAACAAATTTTAAGTATTTGAAAGAAATCAACGTGAAAATTGTTTTTAAAAGTTATCCATTAAATTGAATACTTGAAATTGTCCCTGAATAAATAAATATACTACCTATTTAATTAATAAATTTTAAAAAGATTAAAAGATACTAAACGCTGTATACCACGCATAATTGGCGTTTTGTCAACAGAAGAATATTTCAGCAATTTGCAATTTCTACTACATATTTGCTTATTTTTAATATAAGTACGTTTTATAAGCATATTTTAATTTATTTACCTTTTCCACATATTAGATTTAATAATGCGATATTTCACTATAATTACGTGCTGTCGAGTCCGTTTTGAAGCTTGATAACCCCCAAATGCAACCCAATCAATAGATTACAGGGAATTCCTGGACTTCACTAATCGTTCCCTTAATGTATGAAGATGCCTAAGGAGCGTTAATTGTTCAGTAAAAGTGTGGTGGTCCTACTTATGCGGGATATTTAATCTAGTTTATATTTTCTTTAGAATACGTTAACATTGATAAACATATAGCATAATATATTTGTTGAAGAAAACCAATTCAATAAATTCCACCGTTAACAGATGTAATCATCATCATCATCATCATCATCATCATCATCATCATCATCATCATCATCATCATCATCATCATCATCATCATCACCATGATCTATTTCTACTGTGCTAATTTGCAACTAACTTACGCATACTGGAAAATTTCAATGCATAAATGCATACATTTTAAAGGGACTGTTGAACTATTGAATTGTCATTTATTATAACATATTATGCATTATAAACATTTTAAGCGTCAATGGATGTCCAAATATACATAAGGGACACATAACCGTTAACCTGAGAGACATATTGAAGTTGAGCTTGCGATAAAGTTGGCTAATCAGTTGCTTTCATCGGCTTCATAGGTATAATTGTAAAAACAGAGAGATACTAAGGAAGAATGTGTATACATAGAATATATTTAGGTATAATATGTGGAATAAACTTGAGTGTTATAGTTCGAGGTAATTTATTAGAGATTTGTTTGGCATGAAAAACTGCATGGCAACACTTTTATTGCAGATAAACTGTTAAGATCCTGCAGTTTTAGGCCTATTTTTGCCATTGTAGGAAAATAAAAAGTACCATTGCTCATTAGTTCTTAATAACATCTCACAGAAAACAAATTTATAACCAATTTTCGAAAGCATTCTACTTACTACTGAGACAGCATAAGTAAAGAAGAAAAATTAGGAAAGAGGTGATGGAATACAGAATATAGGTGGATGTATTTCAATTCATTTGGAAGCCCATATAACATTAGGGGTCTTTAAGAGTGTAGCCTCCAAAACTGTTTAAAACTGCGAATGTGTGTGTGTGTGTGTGTGTGTGTGTGTGTGTGTGTGTGTGTGTGTGTGTGTCTGTGTCTGTGTCTGTGTCTGTGTCTGTGTCTGTGTCTGTGTCTGTGTGTCTGTGTGTCTGTGTGTCTGTGTGTCTGTGTGTGTGTGTGTGTGTGTGTGTGTGTGTGTGTGTGTGTGTGTGTGTGTGTGTGTGTGTGTGTGTGTGTGTGTGTGTCCATTATGAAACTTAACACAACAGTAGGTATAATATCAGATCAATACAGAGCCTAATGTTTATTTCAAAGTGTTTCCAACATGAAGATTTTCAAGAAAATTCTAGACAATGTTCTACTTTTTCCATTGGAGATGTTAAGCAATTATTTATTTGTCGTTCATATCCAAAAATGTTTATAAACATAAATATAGTTCTGACGTGTCCCTCTGTATGGTTAGAAAATGCGACATGCAGAAAAGTCATCACTGAATGGCGACCTGACGAACCTGATTCTATGACCAGCGTGACCTCCGGAAGAACAAAATTTGAATGACCCACTCGAATCCCCCGACTGCCAAAATACGCAGTCTTTAAATAGTGTTACTTTCAATATGGTGACATAGTGCCAAATGGGCATTCTCACACCAAAGAAGCCACGTAGACGTTTCCCAGGCAACGCTCATCACGACCATATTCCTCACAAACATCCTAACTGCAATTCAGCGTCTACGTGACTCAGTTGACTTAAGTCAACAAAGGACATATGCGACCACATGAACGTGGTCGATATGAGTATACATGAAGCTGATGTCATAAGCAAAAGTTATAAGAAATCTGCAAAGAAATGTTTTCATAAATCAGCAGAATTAAGGACTTAATAATGTGAAAACGAGTCTAGTTACAGGAAGCGCATTAAACAGATAATAAGACTCCAGAATTTGATAGGTTTCCAAGTCAACCATACACGTGCAAGTATTTAAGCGAGTTTTTGCTTTATATTTAAGTTTACAAACACAAACGCACTTCTTCTTAAAATGCTTTGTTGATCAGCGGACATCAAAACGTTGGTATATTTCCAAAGAAATCTGTATTGAACTTTTCGGTAGAATTAAACACATTCTCAATGTACTATCTACTTGGTAGAGAAAGTAATTACAACTACTTGCATCGTAATAAATAGCATGGCAAATATGAACAAAGTTTTCAATCGTTTATTGCTAACAATAATTTGAGAAGCTTTTCAATATAGGCACGATTTTCACACATCTTACATGCATGTTCGGTAAATCGAGTCACGCTCGGTTTAAATAATTCGTATTATCCGTTATTCATTCTGAGGCACACATATCATCATACTTATTTCTGTAACTACTGTATTATGTGTGAAGAATTTTGTGGACAATGCACTTTACATGTTGAGGTAATCCTGAAAGCAAGTCCCATGCATGGATTTTGCTTTTCAGTTATGCTTCAGTCAACTATTGCCCTGGGCACTTCTCCAAATCGTGCCTAGACTAATCCAGATTTCTTGGAAGTGGTTTTAAAAATATTGTGTTTGTTAACGACGGAGCCAAAAGCTAGGTCAATGTCAGTGCTGACGGTGTGCTGGAATTTCAATCTGCAGTAGTTCTTTTTACATGCCTATAAATCTACTGACATTGGACTGATTGTTTCAAGAGCACTTAAAAAGAAACGATCAAGGCCGGCAATGACCATGGAATCAGTAGAGCAGGGCCTAACCAAATGGAGCGTCCAAAATTCTCCAATTCTTCAAAATTATTCGAAGATAATGTCAGCATTGACTAAGTTGATTGGGTAACGTTCAAAGGAAAAACGTTCGGAGCATCGTATTACTGAAAAACCTATGCACTTTTCATTAAAAAGCCTCAAAATCTCCTTTAATTCACTGTAAAACGGTGCGATTTCTGTATTTTTGGTCACACTGTCAGTACTTATTGTGTGATGCACAGAAGAGACAAGCAGAATGGTCCAAGGTTTCTTCGGCACCAAAGATACCAACGTATCGTGAATCTATATATAGCTGAATTATTTGTTCATGGAAGAAACTAAGTAAACCTCCTTTCCTGTTTCTGATCTTCCCACATGTAAATTCTTTTCCTGGAAACCCGGAAACAATCTCTTTTGAAATAAATCTTTTGTCTCCGGTCACGTTACGGCTTGGTTCTCTAAAAGGCTTCACAGTACACAGAAGAGATTATATTGATTTGCCAAGCCTTCCTTTCATTTTCTGAGAGAGCCACCCATTAGTTTTCATTGGACACAAATGTATTATATCGAACATGCTATACATAAACACGGTGAGTATTTGCATCATTGAGTTCCTTTATTCAACATATTTTTGATTTGTTAAGCAGATACTCTTGGATCCTGAACTTACATCTTACTCAAAAGCCCAGAAACATCTCGTTGACGAAAGCATATTGACCAACAGGACAACTGTTCTGGAAGATTTTTCACAAATGCCTTAAACTAGCGTCTCCTAAAAGCAGTTCTTCTGTCAAAAACGTTTCCCTCGAAACGGAGATACCAAAATGACACAATCTGTTTAAGAAAATTTTGCATCTAGATATATCTCTTCATGAATATATATATATATATCTCTTTCCAAACCGAGCTCTTGGTTGCTTCGTTTGAATGCTGAAAACATTCACAGGTCAACAATGGTATATTTTTAAAACTACACAAATGTGTCGTGTCATCAGATAGTTGCTCTATTAATTTTGCCAGTGTTTCATTACTCCGAAAAAAAATAAAAAAATGTCCTAAGAAAACAATTTCAAAGCAGCAATTAGCGAGTAAAATTTTGCTTTCAGTTTCAAATTACATCTCGAACATATTTCATGTTGTGCTTTCTTCTGTGAGTTGTTTGGGTTAAGTGCTTCGGATGATCACTGGAAATTGTTCCTAAAATAGAGATTTTTTATGTTTTTGTGCTGACTTCGTTCCTTCTACAAGAGCACTGGATTCAAATTCATTTTAATTAAATCTTCGAAATGCTATCACGCTCAACTTGAAAAACTCTTTACATGACGTGTTCTGCACTATTCAGTGATGAAAATATCATCACCAGTTCAGGGTTAACAATTTCGGAAATTTAGCTTTTATTTTAGTTTTACGTATAGTACTTTCATTTAAGTGCTATGCTGCTATTGGGTTTTTCTTGCGACATAAATAGGGTGAAATGACAAAATCAGTATATAGTAATTGATTACCAAGAAAATTGATTGTCTCTTCAGCTTGCTTTATAGTCCCTGTACCTGCAAGGAAATATATAGGTGAAGAAAAATTTTACATATTTATTATCTACATTAATATAAATCATGCATAAGAAGTAACCTTTCGTAAGAATATTTTGTAGAAGGGAAGTCATGAGACTATTACACGTCTGATTCTTATTAATATACTTATTCTTTCTGTAGTTCTTAGCAGACATTCAGGTATTCACAGCGGTCGTTGTTTAGTAATAAGCCATAGTGTTTTCCTGTTATACTGTTAAAAATGGACCAATTAGACAGTGACAATACCATAACACGCTTGCTCAATAAACCTCCAGCATTCTATTGTCAATATGTGCACTATGGGGTATAATTATATTAACCGGCAGACTTAGGTCTGACTACCGCTCAGTGATCGGTTGTCTGCGATGGAGAGTAACTTCGCTGTGAATCAAATCTACAAGTATCTTCACGCAAGACTCATTAAAGATAACTGACAATCAAAGCTGCACGTAGTGAAGAGAAAGTCCGTAAAGTTAGATTTAATTGCTTTTTCCAGTGATAGGTACCTCCAAGAAGGAAAGAAGGAAACATAGAAAGAAAGAAACAAACGCAAACAAGGAAAGAAAAAAAGCAGAAAGGAAAAGGAACAAAAAGCAGACAGGAAAAGAAACAAAAATGGCAAGCCACGAAACAAAGGAAAAGACAAATCAGGGAAGAAACAAAAGGGAAAATTTGCAGTCTTGCACTTTTATAATTTATAAAAACCTATTAGTGAATCATTCCAATTTGAAAGCAACTGCTTTTGTGTAAAGTATGTCCTAGGGGAGGAAGAACTGAGACACGATTTTCTGTTCATCTACTTTAATTTTAAAATTCCCAAATCAAACTATTATCTCGGTGTGACAATGGCAGCTATCTACCTCACTTCTTCACTAACTCAGAGAAGGACACCTGTCTCAGATTACGATGGGATTGGCGGCGGCTATTGTTTTGTGTATATTTACATCACAGTAACCATTTATTTAGCAAATTTTAACTACTTCTTCCGAATGTTCTGCATTAGTCCACAAATTTAAACTGGGAGTTAGTGACGTTTGGGAGGGAAAAACCGGTTGCGGCGAGATTGCATGCCATTGCTAGATGCTTTGTCAGGTTTTCTGCCTCTGTGTGGCTGTAAATTTGACGTTTGTTCTCACAATTATCAAATAGTGACATTATTGTTTCAGGTAAAGAGGAGAACTACATTGATATCTAATTTTCAAGTAAATAGGTTAATCCATTCTTTCATATTATGGATAGTTATTCTATTTCAATGTTTCACCGACTGCATGTTTTGAAGCCAGTAAATAATACGAGAGCATTTTTTTTGACAACTTACCTTTACTCATCCTCATAATTTTGATGTTTCTTCTCAAAATAGTCTCCCCTGAATGCTATGCACTTGTCCCAGAGTTTCCGCAAGTCTTCAAAGACATGCTGGAAACAAGTTTTTGAGAGATCCTTTTAAAATCGCCTCCGCAGCCTTCACCACTGCTTCTGATGATGGATAATGCCTTTCACGAAGGCGTTTCTTCAAGTTAGGGAAGAGAAAAAAGTCATATGGGGCTAAATCCGGGCTATAGGGAGGGTGAGGGGTGCACTTCACGTTGAGTTTTGCAATATATTCAGCTGCGCATTATCGTGGTGCAGCATCCAACCTGCTTCACGAAAATGTGGTCTTTTGCACCTGATATGGACTTGCAATGTTTTTAAGACACCCGTGTAGTATTGTACAGTTACTGATGTGTGTGCAGATACAATATGCTGATAAACCATTTCATGAATATCAAAGAATGACATGACCACCACTTTGCCAGCAGAAGCAACTACCTTTGCTTTTTGTGGGGTTGGTGATGAAGGAGATTTCCACATCGAGGTTTGCTGTTTTTTCTCAGGGTCAAAATGATGTAGCCAGGTTTCATCAGCAGTGATTACGTTTGAAATAAACTCCGTATCTTCATCTAACATCAACTTTACCTGCATGTTACCTCCATTGCAGCGGTAGGCGATACTGAACATGCCTAAACTTGCCTGGTTCTCACAGGCGGGAACCAGAATTACCAACAATGAAACCACTACGGCGTGTTGCGCGTGGGAACAGCGTAACACAAAACAATATGGATGTAAACCTAACTTGGTATTCCAACTAAATAACTTCTAAAGACGCGACACGGGAAATTTGCGATAAATCTCTCAACCATAATACTCTTTGCGTGGAACATTTTTCCAAATTTTAATATTTTTTCCACCAATTAGGTAATGATTTTGTTTATTTTGTTATGGATGTTGGATGTTCTGAAAATAATTGCATTCCTCTGGCCACTCTTGTAACGACTTGGAGTTGCTGAAAGTATGTTGTGGAGCAAAAGATGATGAACCTCGTTGAAGATCTAGTTGCTGGATACCAGTAGCTCCACGGCTACTGTGGTATTCACAGATGCTATTATTTTCCGGGGTGGTCTCAGATGGGAAGTGATAATTTAAATATAAATTAAATAAAATGGTAGTTCCTCCTTTCTACAATAAAAATTGGTATTTTAGTTAAAATGAAACATTTCCAACTATTACTTAAACTTCTCAATGCTTTATATACGTTGAAAGTATACCACAATCTTCCACGTCCATTTGCAGAAGAAAGAATGTCTTCAAGTGCCTCAGCTTTTATACTCCAGCCGTTGCCATAACAACAACTAAACGTCTTTAAAATTTTCTACATTACATCGTCATTTTTAAATAATTTTTTCTTAACTTAATCTTAACATTTAAAAGATTAGTCTTTTAACAATTTTAAATAAAAAATAAACTTAAATTAACTACTTAAACCGTTTCACTCTAGGTTGTTATTTTTTCATTTTTCTAGTTTGGGAATAAAATAGTGGGGTAGATCCTCTGTTACCAACCTGTGCCATTATTCCTTTTATAATTATCTGTTCTGAGGTTGAAGGACCAGATAATGGATTTAGCTAGTTTAGCTGGTTTGGAGGTGGAGATGGAGGTGGAGGTACGCATTATCCTGGCATTGGTCCGACTGTTCATGTATCTGTTCTCTGGTTGCTTTCTGAGCAGGCATTCTTTCAGGCCAGCCTGGAGGTTTCGGAACTTGCGAGTAGGCTCAACTGGCGTTGGATACGTTCAATCTGGAAACTTACTCCCAGTAGTCGCATTGGAAACAGAAGACCTACAATGGTCTACTTACGGTGTTCTGCCTCGATTTCCATGGCCTTCACGTGTTAAGTAGCTTTGCTTTTCCCTCTACATCTTTAAAGTTTTATGATAGCGTGTAACCCTAGACATAAAAACATAACGCACAGTTCATTTAAGAGTTCCTGAATGCTATTTATTTCGAATAACCTTCACCTAAAGAGTAGCCTTCTCCAGGATATCAGTTATTACCTGTTTCAGTTGGCCCGTAGGGTCAGACATGACTTCAAACGATGGCTTTATATGGACAAACAATTAAGTTTTGTAAGTATATTTTGTATAAACTAAATCAGTAACTTAATGGAACTAGCCAGATTTGTTCTCTTTTCCGTATATAGTTTAACTTTTGTTTTACATTATTGAATAGATAAAACACGCAACTAGCATTTAGCTCAGGACACCTGAGACATACAATTGTTACGTTTAGCAGGTGGACACCTCAAAATTTGTATTTTTTGTTATTCACCATTATTACTTATAAAACAGCGATCGAGTGCACAGACGGATTAGTACCCAATTTATCTATTTTGTAGTTTGGAAAACGGCAGGAAACAAGGCTTTAAAACCCCGTTTAGCTTTGACACCGTGAGCTAGGGCGCACTGTAACCACAAAGCAAATATCGAAACCACGAGTACGGTAGCCACAATGGGACTAACCAATAGTCATCACTAACGACCCCGTGTAAAATCAACTGCAAAATTTATACTTTACACATATCAAACCACGAATTAGCATTCAAAATATTCCACCATTTGCACTCTCATGTCGTTGCGTTCCTTTGTCAAATTAGTGTGTTAAATAAACGCTCGAAATGTTAAATATTCTTTTGTTTTATCCCCATCCACATCCATCTCCACTGAGATAATTTATTAATGAGCAGATAACTGCAGATTTCCAATATGTGATTATATTTTCCATATTCAATGCTTTCTCACAAATAATGAATGCTTCTGACAAAGTGGAATTTAATGCCAAAAGAGATTTAGGTGATTAAATAGCATTACTGCTGACTTTCCAAATAACGCGATGGTTGCCCTAGTTAGCAGTCTACAGGGGTTTCCAATGGAAGCGTCTCAGATTTTAACTCACTCAGTACCATAACTCGTACAGGCAGGGACTACACATTCAAACTCACATCGGTTGCTTATTCTCAAATTCAACAGCGTAATCCCATTGATAGTAAGAGCTACGTGTCACGAGGCACCTGTTAAAATAATGTAAAACAAGCACGTGCTAATTTTTGTATTAATTTTTTATTTATTTGGCTTTAGTGTCATTCATTTTGTTCTGGCTTGAACTTGGGTCCATGTCCTTTCGCATGTGATATACATGAAATACAATTAGACTTTGTGGTTGGAAGGCTTGTCTTCTGCCAAATTAAGGATTGTTCGTTATGTATAATCCTGATCTTTTACTTCCATTCTCTATATCCCTTTCTTCTTTACGTTCCAATACCTCCTCTTATTTCTGTTTCCCTTGCCCTCTTGAAACGCTTTTCCTTGCTTCCTACAGGCTGCTAAAGCCACTTCCCAATTATTTCCAATCCTTCTACTACAATTTGTTCCTCGCTTTCTCTTTCTTACGAACATTTCCTTACTTCCTTCTCACTTAAAATGCAGTACTAAAATTATACTTGTAACATAATCTACCATATTGTGACGACCTAACTATGGATTGTAAAAGCTAAGGAGCACATGGCCACCCTTGTGATCCGCTTATTTGTAGTAAATATTCTCATTAAGTGAATTCTACATTTAATCAACATTACCACACCTTTGTAGTTCTTTTGTAACGTAACAGAAAATCCCAACCTCTCGTATATGTGGTTCGTCACAGTGTTTAAAAATGTGTAGTAGCGTTTTTTTGTGTAACGGAGGAGTAATGCAACAACAAGTGTGTTATGAAGGTTCTTCCTTTCAGCAGAATTATTTGGTAAGAAGTTGGTGGACATTGTACAAACTTAATCTGTATTTTTGCTTCCACAATGAGCCTATTTCCCTCCTTTGATAATTAACCTAATTTATTTATATACTTTTAGATTTGGATTCCAGGAAAATTGAATAGTATACCTTTATATGGATAACTACCTATATAATGTTGTGTTCAGACTTTACAAAATAGTTATGATTACTCATGCAGACCTACACTCTATTATGTGTAGATTTTGATGATTAAACATGGTTTTGTGTGTGAAATAGAGGAGTACTGGAAAAGTATATACGAAAGTAAGGAAATGAAGTGTACTGTTTCAATTATGTATGGTTAACGTTCATAATACGTCATGATGATGATTCTTATGTTCAGCCCTAGAAGGTAGGGCTTATTCCCCGTCCCTAGTTAGAAACAGGGGTTTCTAGCTAGCTCTGGCCTCAATTTCTGATACCGTTTTTATGTCTTTCTTAATCCACTTAGTAATTTAGCATAAAGAGCCAAGAGGGCCTAAAAAGTGCAAACAACCACTCAGTTGTAGGTAAAGATAGTGTGTTCTGTATTTTAATTAATATATTAGTAACATTTCCTAACTTTCATTTAAGGATTAATATTTTGTATTGTAATGCTGGCTCACTCGTAATTTCTAACCTGCACCTGTTTCCTGTAGTAAATAATATTTGGCCTAATCGTTGGGTATAAATTTCGATAAATGTGTTCTCCCTTGGATTCAAGTCATCTACTCCGTATTAGCTTGTACTTTTTAAGTAAAAGAGGTACATGATAAGATTATATAAGTTTTTTTTCCCTTTATTTGACTGTAAGGTGATAATGAAATGTGTTTCTCTTTCTTTCTTAAATTGAAACTTTAAAATTTCGTATAGTCCTTCTTGGAATTTTTTTTTTTTTTTTGGCAGAGTTCCTTACCTTATTCATTTTACTGCATATTGAGAATAATAATTACAAAATTTAGGTCAGGATAATAGGGTTTTTCTTTGTAGCGTTGAATTATCTTGGTTAATTAATAATTCTCTTTGTAGCAAGGTTATAGTGTAATTCATTATAGTAATAATTTATTTTCCAGGTATTTCTAACATTTATTTTGATCCTTTGGTTTGGTAACGGCTATGTTTAAATTATCAGTGTTTTGTTAAAATTATGTGTAAATTATAATATTTTCTGTGTTTTCTGTTTAGATTTTTCAGATGTGATGCTGCTGTATCTTTCTTCTTTTTCTATCTATCTTGGTCATTGCAAATGTGAATGTGTTTTCTAGGTCAGTGCTGAGATGTGCCCCTGGATTATTATGTGTGTTTGATGTAGTTGGGATGTTGTAGCTTCAAAGAAGTGCTGTATGTAACCTTGGATTCTGTGAAGATGTTAGAGTTAAGAGTATTTTTGTGTGTATTTGTGACGTTTTACAGGGTAGATGTGCCTGTAACATGAATCGCTTTTCAGGAAGCTGATACGTACCTGACACAGCGTTGAGATGTCGTAATATTTTGTTGAATTTACTTCTACATTATGGATGTTTATATCAGTGTTTGGGATGTTAACTGCATGTTCGGCATGTGTAATTTGCATACGATTAAATGGTATTCATTGCATTATGTTGCATGAAGGGAGCATGTATATGTTTAATTAGTGATGGTAGCAGAAGTCAATAAGATTTCATTCATAAAGTCGACTTATACCATGGTTAAGAAAATAATTACCATTGAATGAAAGATACGAACAAGTTTGAGTGAGAAAATAGCTGAATACTAAATGCACATTAAATAAAAGATTGTAATTCTCAATAGAATAGTGTGTTCATCTTACAGTTGTAATCCTTTCAATATGTCACTTCAAAATATTGTGTTAATATGTATTTCAAGTCAATTTTCTTCTCATATGTGAAAGTGTGTTGCAATATACTTCATTATTAAGTGTTTTGTATCAATTGTCAATTGTTTTGTCGTAGAGCAAAAATGTGAATACTAGTAAGGTTTCTTGTAATTGCTAAAACGTCAATTTGTTGTAAGTGTTGGTAGTGTTTAACGCCCGCTTTTACTACATACGGCACCACAGGCGGTGACATTAATGATACATGAGATAAAGATGGAGCACCGGTGGAATGAGATGGCGGGGGAAACCGGAGGTTCTGGAGAAAACCCGCCTTGGTTATTTTTGTAAGTCAAATCTAGATAGTGCGCACTAAATTTTTCAAGGGTACCCTTAATTAGGCTTCTTTGTGGCCACACACATAGTTTTGATATTGTTAATATGTGCACATACATATTTGTGTTCTATATTGTATTTTTTGGTTCATTTATTCTAAAATTTTGATGTATTGTACTTGTAATCACGGCTTATTTTTCAATGCTTTGTATGTGACTTCGAACAACACTTCTTTATTGTCTCTGATACTCTTGTAAAATTGTTCCAGTTTGGTTAGTTGCATCCCATTAAGAGCCCCAGCTACAACACATCTAGCCACTGTTGTCAGCAGCCAACAACTCCCAAGCTGTTTGGCAGGCTCGCCATCAACCTGTGTACCAGGTATGGTCATAGTCTACAGCATACAATCGTCGGATGGGGGAGGTGTTTTCTACTCACCACAGGTTCCAGTGGACACATACAAAAAGTGTTAGCTGAGAAAGGGCCGAAACTAGCTTACGTGCTATCATCGTGGGTGCGGGAAATGGTGCCCCTTATTACAACAGACTAATTGTGCAGCCCCGCAAGAAACATATCAATAGTGAGTAGTGCTTCAAAGAACAAAAATAACTTAAGTGTTGCATCTAACTCAGTGGGGTTGTGTTATGACAGTGATTTTTTTTACTTCCTATATATTTTATTTACTTGTGGCTAAACTATCAAACTAAAAGTTGTGCACTGGAGACTCCAGCGTTATAATCAATTAGTTTTATTTTTTAAATCTATTGCGATCTCCTGTTTAGTTATGTAGAATTTTTACATTTAAAAGTTTGTATGAACCAGCTGATGGACATGAAAACGATAATTCAAATTTTAATCTTAGATTCAAGAAGGTGGTATGATTTTTCATATTATTTCAGAGACAACACAGATTTTCAATGAATTTGCATATATTGTGAACAAAACAAACTTTTTAAAAGTCAGGAAGAAAAAAATTGTCTTTGTGAAAAATGTAATTTAATACTATTTCAAGAGTAATTTAAAATTGTTTTAAGACCAACGTAAATGTTGATCTTCGGGGAAGCGGGGGAGAGATGTCACAAGTGACTGTATTAATTAATACTAATAATAGTTGATGTGACTTCAGTAGTACCTGTGACGTCACTCACCCGACTACATGACTTGTTGGTTAAAAGTTTGGATAAGCGAGTTGCTCGCCATCTCTCTTGGACTAGCCTTTGTCTCGGAAGACGCATCTGTACGCAACCTCTTGAGGGCAGCTAACTGGCCGCTATGGCCACCTTTGTAATCTGCTTATTTGTAGTAAATATTCTTATCAAATGTATTCTACGTTTAATCAGAATTACCACACCTTTGTAGCTCTTTTGTAACCTAATGGAAAATCCCAAACGCTCGTAAAGCATGCATTTCCTACCCTGAGTAATTCCACCCGTGTACGATCTGGCCATGTGCTCCTTAGCTTTTACAATCCATAGCTCAGGTCGTCACAATATCTCTCTACTCCTATTTACCGATTTCAAAACCATTTGCTCGCTCAGGTCACAGGGCGCAATATGTTCTTTGTTGCGTTGTTTATCTACATCTTATTTTGATCTGGGCTTAAGATTTTTTTGCAAGTTTAATGTTTTAAGCGAATACCTCTTGTTAACTTCCATTAAAGTACATGTCCTCCTTTGACATGTGTATTAACGCAGGATGCCAAATCAGGTCAATCGGTTAACGCAGTCTCTGTATTGGCTACTATTTAAGCTAATACTTGCACTGTGAATGGCAAGATAACGCGTTATCTTTATGTTAAGCATTGCATCATTATCTTAATGTTTAATTTTTTTGTTAAGCTGCCCCTGTTCTCAAAAGCCAATTTTATCTTCTAATTAATAGTAAAGTGACTTATTACAATGCCAGAAAGGTGTTTTACGCTAATCTCTCTGTTAGCAAATGCATATGAAAAGGCATATATATACATATATATATATATGATTACCACATTTCATTACCATACATATTAAAATCTTCTTAAATGTTATGCATGCTATGAAGTTTGCGAAAAGTTAAACTGACCTTTCATTTAGAAAACTGCATTGAAAAGGATATCAACTGCCATTTTTAATCATTGAGACAAATTTAATGCAACAATCACAAATTGAATGTAACACACTGAATCATTCGTAATATAAAGTATACTAAATGTGAACCTTGACAAATGGGGTCCTCCTCTAATCTCACGCATGTAAAAGTCATTTTTCTATTGTTATTGTTGTTTCAGGGATATTTGCGGCGGAAGATTTAGGACATCAACCTATATTACATATCTGCTTTATATTCTCCGACTAGGGTATTAACTGCTGAATGAAGATGCTATACCAGGTGACTCAGCCGCCCCTAATTCTCCAGTTTTATGCAATCCGCATTTTATCCTCCAACATGAAAACATCCATCCCATTACTATTGATTTAACACTCAATGAAATTAGTACTAATATTCGTCGATGTTATCGCATCGCCTGTAATATATTGGTAATTAGACAGCTGGCGTTTGCACGTCTGCAAAATGTTCACTGGAACCTGCGAATACTATATGTTAAACGGAATGTTTATCTCACACGTTATCAGGTAGCTCAGTTGGAACGAATGCTTAACTACAATCTCATCTGTCCGCTGTGATGGTGGTTTGAATCCTCTGTCTAGGTATAGTAATTTTTCTACTGTCTAATACTCACAATTTGCAGTTACTTTTATTTTTAATTGTTTTATTTATGTTTTATGACATTGACGTTTCTTTATTGGTGAACTACAAGTAGATAGTTGTTTAAACACACCTATAGGTGGGTGAAATTGAAATAAGGATCATTTATATACATTTGAACACAGAAAACAAGGAAATTACAGTATCAGAGATTAACATGGAGGTTAAACACAATTTGCAGACATAGAATTACTGTGCTATTAAATATATCGTTTCAAATTGGTATGTTTTTGGTTGCTGGAGTGAGCCTTTTTTCCATTCCTGGAACGAATCTATTCTATTCTCTAACGAATCAAGTGCTCGAACTGATGACCTTCTTGGGCAATACACGCCCCCAGAGACTATAATTAAATTATTGTGAATTCGGTTTCGTAATGATGAACATAAACATAAATAATTACACTGTTCAGACTCGAACCTGTGTCATTGGGGGGTGGGGTGTAGGGCAAAGGAGAGGTCATAATCCCATTGAGCAATTTCGATACTAACCTGAAAGCACGTTCTGGGTTCAGTAGTACGACTTGTATGCCTGGCACTATACCTTTGCCAGCTCGCTAGTTCTCGTGCTTGATTTAGCCTTTTAAGACACTTTTAATCATTTGTTGGGTGTTTTAATATTATTTCATAAATATCAGAAGCTCTTATACATGTTAATTGAGTTGCCCAAGACGCAGTTTAAGCAAAAATGTAAATAAACCGTTGTATAATATGTCCGTTTTGCCTGTATGGATGAGGCGTGTCTAGTTTTTTTTCCTAATTTTTGGCAGCCAACCCTAGCTCTAAGTACAAGAATCCACCATTTCCTTTTTAGCTGATTTTGTTAGTGTACTCATTCGATAGGTCCATTTTTCCGAGGCATTTACTGAATTACTTTACCATGTATACTCTAATAAAAGTTTGTAAAGTTGGCTGGAAACAGGAGTTCGCTCTCAGTAAACGAGTCTTATGTTTTTGAGCTGAACTTTAGCAAGCAGTACGTTTTGTCCCTTAAAGCGCTATTGCTCTGAAGTTTGCGTACTCCTCTTTCTAAGAACATCACCCGGTATATTATCATTTTTTCACCATCACGTTACCTTCATCCCGACATAGCGGTAGGATGAAATTCGTATGACGTATTCTCAGGACAGTCCTATTGAAGATCACTCTGTTCTTCCTCAGTAGCAGCAGTTACTGCACGTCATAGCTGTCGTCACAAATTCGTACAGAGAAGAGCTCCTTTTATTTTAGTTAATTGATGGAAATGAATAATTTCTCCACACTAGCCGTATATAGGCTAAGATAGAGTCAACATGAAAAATTCAATGCCATGGCCGGGATTTGAACCACGGATCTCCTGGTTTCCGCCCAGTCGCTCTTAACCTTTGAGCTACCATGGCCAACGCACCGTCCTGACATTAAATTCTCCAGTTGACTCGTATATTTCCCCGGTAGACCACTAGGGGCTCTCGCATCCGAGATACACCGTTTGTGGCGACTTACTATTGTAAGTACTTAAGTCCCAGGCTTCATCATTTAACTCTTATTATTTTAGTTAATTGATGGAAATGAATCATTTCTCCACACTAGCCGTATATAGGCTAAGATATTTGATGGATAGAGTCAACATGAAAAATTCAATGCCATGGCCGGGATTTGAACCACGGATCTCCTGGCCATGGCATTGAATTTTTCATGTTGACTCTATCCATCAGAGCTCCTTTTGTCGCACCAGAACTTCCCACTACTCGCTGTCTGAATGACTCGAAGGAACGCTTGAAGATATCCACACAACTTTGTATTTTTTGGTGGCAGGAGAAATACAGTTTCCGAACATTCCGTTTATATGTCGTTAACACACCTATGTTTCCGCTCACCTATGTGAGCGCTGCCTCAGCGGCCATGCCGTGGCTCAGTGGTTAGACCGCTTGACTCTCACCAAGGCGGCCAGGGTTCGATCCCAGGCGACCGCAAAGTGAGATTTGTTGTGGACTTCACGGCGCTGGGGCGGGTTTTCTCCGGGATCTCCGGTTTCCCTCGCCATCTCATTCCACCGGTGCTCCATCTTCATCTCATATCATCAGTGTCATCGCCTGCGGTGCCGTATGTAGTAAAAGCGGGCGTTACACACACACACACACACACACACACACACACACACACACACACTCTCTCTCTCTCTCTCTGCCTCAGCTACTCATCTGTCCAATTGAACATGGTTGGCCTCCTAATCAGCTTCAGTCACACCCGCTGCGTCAAGTACTATTCGTTTTCTGTGGATGCCGATAATCTTTCTTGCATTCACTGTACTAATTGTAGTAAATTTTGTCTAGGTAGCTAATTGACCTAATAGTGGCCTGCACTACAACGTCCGGGCCTTGAAGTATTTACAGCATAGTAAGTCGCCAGTAAGGTAGTTGTCTCATGTGTATGAGAAGTCCTAGTGGTTTATCGGAAAAAACCATGAGTCAGTTGGAGAGTTTAGTGTCGTGCTGGCATGTTGACCATGTCAGCTCCAAGGTTAAGAGCAGCAGGAGATCGGAAGATCCATAGTTCAAATCCCAGCTATGGCATTGAACTTGCCAGTCTGACTACCTTTCCAAAAGAGAGTTTATTTGCCAATTATGGTTGAAGTAAAGGATTGGAAAGGTAGACCGTGGAAAGTCTTTAGGGTAGTTGTTAGCTCAGAATTTGTGTCAGATTACAAAATCCAAGTGAATCAAGTTTTGTTAAAATAATAAAAGTTCAGCGAATCATAAGGAAATAAAAATCTTTAACAATGCCGTTTGCCTCACACAGACATAATTAAATAGGAATTGCTAAAGTGATTGCCAGGATTATGTGCAGTTCTGCAACTGTAGTCCATATTTTGAGAAGTTTGATTAATTTTCGAAACATGTTCCACATTTTTGTATAAGCATGTTACCCGCTTTCAAATCGTGCAACTTGGAGGAAATACGACGTACTCCACACTTCAGATTTTGCTATTATAGAACTCTTAAGCTCAAAACAGCCATTGTCATTCGAAGAAGCGTGAAGAAGCTAACGTTTATTTCAGCACTTAGCTAATACCTCTTCCAGAGAAACTAAGTGAACACTGCTCGTATTTAGCAAGCACTCCAAAGCCTCCTTCCCGGTAACATCTGTGATTGCATTCTATAAATATTCTATGGCGCTTGAAAGCACAACTCCAGATCCTATTAACTCTAGCCTCCATTACCTTTAATTTTCCCTTTCCCTGATCAGTGTGTTCATACTCCACAATGATCCATTCTTTTCAAGCGACCAAACCTTCTGTTGCTGTTCAGAAGGACACCTGTCAATTAGAAATTTGCACCGACCTTTATGATAACGACTTCATGTCTATTGGGAATCAAGTGCCACTAGGTATATCAGAGAAGTGAAAGCCATGCTTGTTTTAGTCAAAAGTCACTTTAAACTTTAAATAGATGGTGACGAAGTATTGTAATTATCATAATTATAATTATAATTGTTATTAAAATACTGCTAAAATATTTCTTTGTTGTTCAGAGCGTGGTAGGATTTAATTTTCATAGAAAATCTACAGACGCATTTTTCTGCGACTCCATTGGCATTATATGCAAGCAAGATTCT
Organism: Mantis religiosa; assembly: GCA_030765055.1. Classification (NCBI taxonomy): domain Eukaryota; kingdom Metazoa; phylum Arthropoda; class Insecta; order Mantodea; family Mantidae; genus Mantis; species Mantis religiosa. The sequence continues at coordinate 258,743,423 of CM060948.1, read as the reverse complement.
GAAATTTTCCAAATAAATATGGAATGTCATATTCGGTTCCTGAGGTTATTTAAGTCACCCACACTCACTCATTATATAACCCTGTCCATCTAAGGTCTAATGGAATGGAAAAAAACTAGCACATCACCCTGCCTCGGTAGACGTGAATTTTCCATGTTTGGTTTGTGTAGTTCAGATAGACCAGTTGTACACAAATTACTTCTGCTCGGTTGAACCACTGTCCGCTGAACCACTGTCCGTATTCACTAATGACACTGCTGCGGCACGTTGTGTTTTGTTTGCCATTTCTATTGAAGTGGGCCAGTTGCAGCATTTTGTAACATTTTGATATGCACTTTCAGTTCGAAAAACGGTGACCAAGTAGAATTTTCCACCATTTGCCATTTTGTAACCTCAAATGTATTTGTTACGCTACAAATAAGGTCGAGTGTAACCGCAACTCTCAGGTTTATGCTTTCATTTCCATAGTCCGTGATCTGTAGTCAAATAAGATGATTGACTTGACACATTATACAGCATAAATATAATTACAATATTTCATAACTCTGAATGGTTAACGAAATACTGAAATACGAATGGTCACACCTAACACTCTGAAAACACTTACTTTGCAGTAAGTACATTACGATAAAAGGGTGGTAAGTGGTTAAAAAGTATTAGATGAAAAGTTTTAAAAATGTGAAACGAAGAAGAGATTCAGTTTAAACCACTATTATTTCGATTGATGAAAATTAATTATTCTACCAAACTAACCGTGTGAAAGACATGGTTTGGAAAGGTAGATCCAGACTGAAAAATGCAATAACATAACCGGGATTTCAACCACTAATTTCCCGGTGTCCGTCCGATAGCTCTTTAATTATTGAGCTATTGTTATAACATGCCAGCATGATATTGAATTCTCCAACTTACGCCTTTCCAGTGAAACACTACACACGATTAGTTTGAAAGAATATTTACGCAATTTCAATCAATTGAACCAATAGTGGTCTAAACTATGACTAGTTAAAATTATGTTTAAGCTTGGGACTTAATTTACTTGCAGCACAGCAAGTCACCATTAAGGTACGTATCTCATGTATAAAGGATCTCCTAGTGGTTCGTCGGAAAGGTGTCAGTGTCCTGTAGCCATGAAGCCATGGTAGCTCTATAGTTAAGAGCAACCTGGAAGGACCTAGGCATCCGTGGTTAAAATCTTGGCTATGGCAGAGAACTTCTTTGTCTGGTTCCAACTTTCCATATTTTGCCCTACACACTGTTAGTGTGAAAGAATATTAATGCGAAACAAAGTTATCTAACTCGTTTTTACATAATTCTTTTATACACTTCAATTAGGTACACTGTAATTTTATTTTTAGTTGCTCATTTACAGCTGGTTGAATGACAAAATAACGGGACAGTACCAACCTTTAAACATCTCATACTTTCATTTACATTGCTTTCTCAGCTCACGCTCGTGCAAACTACGCTTACAAATCCTTATTACCCTCTCTATTTCATATTAATGAAGTAAGCGTTTGTAGAACTAATTTAATTGTACATTTCCTTGTAAGTACAATGGTAGTAGGGGAATACTGTAGGTTTAAGTGATAGTCAAACCTTTGTGCCGATTGGCCCAGAGGCTTATTGCAGATAATTGTCTGACTAATTAAAGTTCTGGTGCATGAGATGGCCGCTAGTGAAGAGTAGGGCAGTAACTTTGGACACCAAAACATTAGAACGAGGCTGGTGCAGGTTGCGAGACACTGACCTATGGCATCCACTGCTGTTCTGATGTACCGTCACGTTCCGAGGGAGGATCTGAGGTGAGACTTCGAATATTTAAATGTGTGCTACTTTATTTGCGGTGGAAATAGTTTGTGAACAAATAAACGAAGTCCCTGATAATACTAATAGTAATTGTGTTAAACAAAATCTTCAACGTGTTCTTAAAAACAATCCATCATATTTGAAACTGTGTGAAGTGCGAAATTGTTTTAATAGCAACACTGATTCAAATATAAACTGTTTCAAGTATGCTCCAATCACATCATGCGATGCAGAGAGAAAGTTCTCTCAATACAAAATATTTTGTCAGACAATTGAAGTTTCAAATTTGAGAATTTACGAATTACGAAGTTGTACATTGCAATTAAATTAATGACTATAATGAAAATTTAAATAATGTTATTTTAATAAGCCTGTGTATCTGTTCACAAAAGAGAATGAATGAACTTAGGGACTTTCTCATACTATTCATATATAAGCGTTTAGGTAGGAGCTTCTGTTGTCGAATGACTGTGCGTACCCAAGGTCGGAATCAAGTGTAGCGTGCTCTACAATCGTCATTCTCTCACCCTCAGTTATTTGTAAACTAACCTAATTCTATGGTCTCGGCGTAGTACAAACTTATTAGGTTTGGTGTCTGAAGTTCTTGCCCTGGTGATGAGTGGAGTGAGGATTTTTGTTTCCGAAGGAATAGCTAATCGATTAGTTTATTGTGGTTTGACAGTGACCTAATGGAGACCAAAGGATTGTTCTTCACATATGGTGTTGTGCTCGGGTTGTAATGGTTGTATATTTATACCCGCAAATTATGAAATAGTGCGTAACTTCAATGCAACCCGAGTATAAAACGATGCAAACTGCATTTATAAGTTATAAGGTTTAGCTATGTTATAGATTTGTGTGTGTAGAACATGCTTTATTTGCATCACTGCTTATTAAAGTTAAATGTTGTCTGTAACTTTAATGTGTGTTTTTAACTAAAATACGTTCTTAATATGTTTGTTTCATTTGAATCCACTTTGCTACCTTCATTTATTATGTAGATTTAAGACATCCATACATCAAACTTTACTCGTTATTTTTGTTTGCATGTTGTCTTTCATAAGCATGTCCCCTTCAAGATGCACACTTGAGACGCTTGTATTAGAATTTTGGAAACGCTATTTAGGTATGAGAAATGGAAATATTTAGTAAGGTCTATGAAGTACACAAAATGGTAAAAAATTTAATGGTGTAAGTATATGTTGTGAATATTTTGAACATTTTATGTCCTGCACGAACTTCGGACGCGTACGTAAATTACCAATTAACATTTTTAATGATATGTGCCAAACACACGTTACAATAAAGTAGAAAATGAACAGCTTAAGAATTTAACCGACAAATATACTACCCAAGAATGCCTCGAGATTCTATATTACTGCGATAAAACTTTGGGTAGTATTATGTGATGATGTGGGCAACAACATAAGAATATAACGAATAACTACATACATTGGAAATGAAGTTAAATATCGTGTTTTGTTATAGCTTGTACATAGAGCATATTAAGTGCTACTGTTACTTTTATATTTCGACTTACGCTCTGTTGTGGAAAACAGAAGTGCGTTTATACGTTTCAACACTTAGCGGAACAATTTTAATATAAAACATTTATCTGTATACTCGTAATATTATAGAATTAAAATGTGACTTTCATAGCTTCACGAAACGTGCAGTTGGTGTCCGATTTTCAAAGAATACTAACCGGAATGTATCCAAACCTATTCGGAAACAAAAAATGCTTGCTCTAATGATGGCTTGAAAATTTCATTGGCTTTATATAGTCTAGAGGAAAAACAATGATTAATGCTACTTACTATGTCAGAAAATAAGTATTTTGAAACAAAAACCAATAACAAAGAATATCTTGGAAATGACCAACACCACAAAAAATACCATGAGATATAAATTGTGTATTTTAATGAGATCTACCTTGTGGAGGGAGTTGAGTACAAATTTGAACATCTCTTACGGTTTACCAGTTATATAAAAGTTATCCAGAATGAGGAGGGTTTCAGAGGCTACTTCTATAGCATTTAAAATGCATATTTAGTATCTCATTGAAGTATGATATAATTCGGTATTTAAAAATGGTAGAAGCATTTTTCAGAAAAAAAAATTTATTTTGGAGAGATAGATTGTGACAGGATATTTTCTTCGAAATCTTTACGTCACATCCTCGAAAGATGCTGAACGTAAACGCAAATTTAATTTTTAAATGAAGTTTGAATTGTTCGTTATATTACACGCGCGTACACCAACGCCAATACATTACAATGTATTTATTGTAAAGATTCTCTAGGATTCCTATGTTGCTTACTTGCAGGCAAAGACTTTTGAATATGTTACATTTCTATGAATTGGAATGAAAACATGAAGCCCAGGGCCAACTTCGTTAAGGCGGGTTCAAAAGGAGAAATTATTACCGTTCATGAACACGAAAAGTGAAGAACTCACCAAACACCATTTTTCTGTGACTTGTATTGCCAGGAGAACAACTTTCTGGAACTAGATTCATTTCAGCGAAATGAAGTCGGAGAAGAAAATGTGCTCAACCAGAACATGCTATAAGAGGGTCAATAACGTCGAAGTTTGAGGTGGAGTTGGAAATATTTAGACTTTGGTGCACGACTTTAAAGTGATGACTTATGCTGGGCTTAAAGCAATGGAACTGGTGTAAAAGACATTCAGCTTGCAAAGTGATATTGTGGTATTTTATTTATATTAATTGAGTGTCATTGGCATTTAACTGCACAAATACTGAAAAGGAAACCAAACACTTTTCTGCAGGAAGTATATTTCCGAATTTAAATCAGAGCTGTTTGTTCATACAAACGTGACATGAAGTTGAGGTAGTGCTAAAAATTCTGTTAAGTCCAAGACAGTAAATTAGTGAAAAAATATTCAAAAACATACCAAATATGTTTTAAAATAATATTATTTACGGACCACTTACAAATATTATATCAGAAGCTATAAGTTTTCGAATAATTTGCATACAAGAATTAACTTAAGTCACAAAGACTACACACAGCGCAACTTAAATTACCAGCTAGCTGAACTGTAATGGGGTGTAAGACATTTCACCCACAACAAAGCCCACAACAAGCTATAGCAGTATGCCTCTTATTTATTGACAAACTACAGAACTCGTATTGTAAGCTTCTTCCTGATAGAAGAACTTGATTTTATGTATACACCTACATTTGCACACTAAAATAGAAAAAAAATGTTCATGTGAGGGGGCGAGCAATACACTACTCTAAAGAAGAGAAGAAAAAGACGTCATAGCTTTTGATACATGTTGCAGCTTCTGAAAATAGCCACAATCAGTAATGTCTATTTTGGAAACAGTGTACATAAAAGACGTTTGCAATTATTTTGGGGTACACTTACTTCTACTTTAGGAAACAAATAATATGGGCTAAAATAAATATATAGAATTATTTCAGTATTTAGATAAACATTTGCTAAATTGATTCTGAAAATTACTGCATTGTTTTGAAATGTTTTCTATGCGAAGGATACAGGCTGCAGAATAGCTTCTAATTTTTTAAAAAAATACTGTACAGGGTGTAGAATTTAGAGTACGAATGCTTGAGATAGTTATTATTCAGAAAGTGTATATCAAAGCTAAAGCTGGCAGATTTTGTGTAAAGCAACATGCATGGATGGCTACAATAAAATAGCTAAGACTTGTATAAATAACAAAGAAACAGAAGACAGAGCGAAACAGTCTATTCTGCTTATAAATTTTAAAATGTTATAAGCTAATTAATTAATAAGTAACATTGAACTTTCCAAAGTATTGTGGAATAATCCTCTCCAAATCTATCAGGAAGATTATAAACTTACTAATAATGTCTTTCAGATTTTGAACATGTGCAACTTCCATTTTATGTAATTTAAAAACGTGAAACTACAGAATTCCAATAAAAATTAATTGAAAAGTTTTTTATTCAGTGATTCTATCTAATATGTTTTATATTCAGGGACAGGGGCTTTAGTAAGTAAACAGAGGAATTGTAACAGCGCGGAGTATACAAATCATGTAGTGTGAGGTTTGAGGGACAGACATGCCCACCGTTACACATCAGTCTGTTTGAGCGACTGTCGTATTTATTTTGCATATCGATAGGCAAGAGTAAGAGAGCCAAGACAATAGGCCGAAAGCCACGAATGTTCAGACATCAAAATGATCATCAAGATTGCAGCTGTTTGTGGAGGAATTAGGCAGGGAAATTTCGCTACAAATGGCGAAACCAATACGTGATTCGAAATTCTCTTTATTACCTACATGCTACTAATGGCTAAACATTATAGTTTTTGCTAACCCTGAATTCTGCTACTCCTACATTTGAAACAGGGTGTCCTGTGTACTGTCGTCCGCGGTGCTGACAAGTTCGCCGCGCTTACACGGACTCTGGTCGCTGCGATGTTAACTTGACGCATTTCGTACTAAAAGCCCGCTTCCTGCTTATATTAAGTCATTTCCAAGGACAAAAAATGAAGTCCAAATGAGTACAGTTTCCGCAGAGATTAAGGATAACAAATGACAATCATTTCGTCTAAGAGAAATCCTCCAACATTAAGTAATTTCGGAGGATAAAACAGATGACGATCAAAAGAGTACATACTTCATTGAGCTTAAAGTTAATAGATAACCATTCTGGATAAGAGAAAACATCTAACAGTAAGTCATTTCGGATGATGAAACAAATGAAGTTCAAATGAACACGGCTTAGAGTTAACAAATAACAACCTTTCTGGATAAGAGAAAACGTCCAACATTAAGTCATTTCAGAGAGTGAAACAAATGATATTCAAATGAGCACAGGCTCCACAGAGCTAACAATTTACAAATAATAACCTTTTAGAGACGAAAAACTCCAAAATTAAGTCATATCGGATAGGGAAACACATGTGTTTCAAATGAGTACATGCTCCAAAGAGCTTAGAGTTAACAAATGACAATCATTTTGTATACGAGAAGACATCCAACATTTAGACATTTCGGAGGATGAAACAAATGAAGTTCTAATGATCCTGGCCCAATAACGCTTAGATTTAACAGATAACAATATTTTTGGATAACTGAAAACCACCAACATGGAGCCGTATACGATAGTGAAACAAATGAAGTTCAAATAAGTACCGGATCCAAAGAGCTTAGAGTTAACAGATGACAATTATTTTATATAAGAGAAAACGTCCAACATTAAGATATTTCGTAGGATGAAATAAATGAAGCTCAAAAGATCACAGGCTCCATAGAGCATAGTGTTAACAGATTCCAATCAATTTGTCTAAGAGGAAACACCCAGCACTAAGTCATTTTGGAGGATGAAACAATTGAAGTTCAAATGAGTACAGGCTCCATAGAGCTTAGGGTTAACAGATAATCTTTTTGGATAAGAGAAAACTTCGTGTATTAAGTCATATCGAAGAATCAAACAAATGAATTAAAAATGAGCACAGACTCCATAGAGCTTTAAGTTAAAAGATTACAATCAATTTGAATAAGAGAAAACCTCCATCATTAAGTCACTTCGGAGGATGAAAATATTTATGTTCAGAAGAGTACAGGTTACATATAGCTTAGGTATAACAGACAATCATTTTATTTAAGAGATAATCTTAAAAATAGTCATATCGGAGGATGACACATTGAAGCTCACATGAGTACGGCCTCCTTAGGGCTTAGAGTTAACAGATAACAAACTTTTTGGATAACAGAAAAAATACAACATGAAGTCATATCAGATAGTGAAACAAATGAAGTTCAAATGAGTACAGGCTCCATAGAGCTAAGAGCTAAAATTTAACAATCTTTTTGTACAAGAGAAAACCTCCAACATTAAGTCATATCTGAGGAGGAAAATAATGATGTCCGAATTAGTAAAGGCGCCATAGAGCGTAGAGGTAAGAGATAATCTTTTGATTTAAAAGTTCAAATGTGTACAGGCTCCAAAGAGCTCAGGGTTAACAAATAACAAACAATTTGTATAAGAGAAAACCTCCAACTTTAAGATATTTCGGAGCCTGAAACAAATGAAATTCAATAGATCACGGTCCCATAGCGCTTAGATTTCGGAGGATGAAACAAATAAAGTTCAAAGGAGTACCGGATTAATAATTCTTAGATTTAACAGATAACAATCTTTTTGGATAAGAGAAAACCTCCAAAATTGAGTGATATCAGATAATGAAACAAAGTTCAAATGAATACAGGCTCCAAAGAGCTTAGATTAAACAAATGACAATCATTTTGTATAAGAGAAAACCTCCAACATTAAGATATTTCGGAGGAGAAAACAAATTAAGTTCAAAAGATCCCGGACCATTTACGCTTGATTTAACAAACAACAATCTTTTTGGATAAGAGAAAACCTCCAAAATTGAGCCATATCGAATAGTGAAACGAATGAAGTTCAAATGAACACAGGCTACAAAGAGCTTCGAGTTAACAATGACAATCATTTAGTATAACAAAACACTTCCAACACTAAGATATTTCGGAGGATGAAACAAATGAATTTCAAAGAAGAACCGGCCCCCTAACGCTAATATTTAACAGATAACGATGCTTATGGATAAGAGAAGATCTCCAAAATTGAAGCTATCGCATAATGAAACAAATGGAGTTCTAATGATACAGGCAACAAATAGCTTAGTGTTAACAAATGACAATCATGTTGAATAAGAAAAAACCTCCAAAATGAGGTTATTTCGAAAGATGAAGCAGTTGAAGTTCAACAGAGTACCATCCCGAAAACGCTTAGATTTAAGAGATAACAATCATTTTGGACAAGAGAAAACCTCCAAAATTGAGCCATATCGGGCAATGAAACAAATGAAGTTCAAATGAATACAGGCTCCAAAGAGCTTAGAGTTAACAAATGACAGTCATTTTGTATAAGAGAAAAGCTCCCACATTAAGATATTTCGGAGGATGAAACAAATAAAGTTCAAAATATTCCGGCTCCATTACGCTTACATTTAACAGATAACAACCTTTTTGGATAAGAGAAAACCACCAACATTGAGTCATACCGGATTGTGAAACAAATGAAGTGCAAATGAGTACAAGCTACAAAGAGCTTCGAGTTAAAAATGGCCCATCATTTTGTATAACAGAACGCCTGCAACATTAGGATATTTCGTAGGATGAAACAAATAAAGCTCAAAAGAGTACACGCTCCATAATGCTTAGAGTTAACACATTCCAATCATTTTGTATCAAAGATAACCTCCACCATTAACTCTTTTGCGTGGATGAAACATCTGAAGTTCAAATGAACAAACGCTCCATAGAGCTTAGGATTAGCTTATGGCAATCATTTTGCATAAGAGGAAGCCTCCAAAATTGAGTCATATCAGATAGTGAAACAAATGATGTTCAAAGGAATACAGGCCACAAACAGCTTAGAGTTAACAAATGACAATCATTTTGTATAAGAGTAAACATCCAACTTTAAGATATTTCGGAGGATGGAACGAAGATCTAAGGAGTACCGGTCTCATAACGCTTAGATTTAACAGATTCCAATCATTTTGGATAAGAGAAAACCTGCAACATTAAGTCATTTGCGTGGACGCAAAAAATGAAGAGCAAATGAATTCAGGCTCCAAAGAACTTATAGTTAACAAATGACAATCATTTTGTATAAGATAAGACCTCCAACATTCAGCTATTTCGCAGGATGAAACAAATGAAGTTCAAAATATCCCGGCACCACAACGTTTAGATTTAACAAATAACAAAATTTTTGGATAAGGGAAAGCCTCAAACTTTGAGTGATATTGTATAGTGAAACATATGAAGATCAAATAAGTACCGGCTCCCAAGAGCTTATAGCTAACAAATGATTATCATTTTGTATAAGTTAAAACCTGCAACATCAAGTTACATCGTAGGATGAAACAAATGATGTTAAAAAGAGTAATGGGTCCATAGAGCTTAGAGTTTACAGTTTCCAATCTTTTTGTATAAGAAATAACCTCCACCATTAAGTCATTTGCGTGAATGAAACAACTGAAGTTCAAATGATTAAAGGTTCCATAGAGCTTAGAATTAACATATAACAATCATTTTGGATAAGAGGAAACCTCCAACATTGAGTGATATCGGATAGCGAAACAAATGAAGCTCAAATGACTACAGGCTCCAAAGAGCTTAGAATTCACAAATGACAATCATTTTGTATAAGCGAAAACTTACAACATTAAAATATTTCGGAGGATGAAACAAATGAAGTACAAAAGATCCCGGCTCCACAACGCTTAGATTTAACAAATAACAAACCTTTTGGATAATAGAAAACCTCCGACATTGAGTTATTTCGGATGATGAAAAAAAAAAGCTTTCATTAATACGGCTCCAAAGAGCTTCAAGTTAACAAGAGACAATCATTTTGAATAACAAAAAACCTCCAACATTAAGATTTACGTAGGATGAAATAAATGAAGCTAACAAGAGTACAGGATTCATAAGGCTTAGATTTAACAGATTCCAATCAGTTTGTATAAGAGATAACCACCATTGGTCATTTGCGTGGATGAAACATCTGAAGTTCAAATGACTAAAGGCACCATAGGGCTTAGGATGCAGATATGGCAATCGCTTTTGATAAGAGGAAACCTCCAACATTGAGTCATATCGGATCTTGAAACAAATGAAGCTCAAATGACTACAGGTTTCAAAGAGCTTAGAATTAACAAACCACAATCATTTTGTATACGAGGAAACCTCCGACATTAAGATATTTCGGAGGATGAAACAGGTGAAGTTCAAAAGCTCCCGGCCCCGTTACACTTATATTTAACAGATAACAATGTTTTTGGATAAGAGGAAACCTCCAATATTGAGTCATACCTGATAGTGAAAAAAATTAATTTCAAATGAGTACAATCTCCAAAGAGGTTATAGTTAACAAATGACAATCCTTTTATATAAGAGAAGACCTCCGACATTCCGATATTTCGGAGGATGAATTAAATGAATTTCTAAGGATTACCGGCCTCCTAACACTTAGATTTAGCAGATAATAACCTTTTTGGATAGGAGAAAACCTCAAAATTGAGTAATATCGGATAAAGAAACAAATGAAGTTGAAATGAATAGAGGCTCCAAATATCTTAGCGTTAACAACTGACAAATCATTTTGATTAGGAAAAAACCTCCAACATTAGGTTATTTCGGAGGATGAAACAGTTTAACTTCAAAAGAGTACCAACCCCTAAACGCTCTGATTTAACAGGTAACAACTTCTTTGGATAAGAGAAAACCTCCAACATTGATATCGGATAGTGAAACAAATTCACTATGGAGACACGAGACCACCTGACTGGCTTGATCTCGCCATGGTCCGCAATATGCGGCAGCACCTTAACCCCTTCACAGCTCCTGATCTATCTTCAGATCATTACCCCATCCTCCTATTCTTCACTGGTAAGCCCAAGTACAAAGCTCCTCAAGGACTCCCACTCCCATGAAAGACCACTTGGGGGGAGTCGATATGTTTGGGGAGTTCCCAATTTGAAGAATTTGAAGACGGCGTAAGTGAGACTTGGCTGCTACTCCCCATATTTCTCTGGCGTATGTGATGGCTGTCCGGAGTACTTGCTGATACAGGAGCAGTTTTGTAGGCAGAGATATGACTGGTCGTCGGTTATAGAGAGGGTATAGCATACCCATTCTTTTGTAACTTTATTAGCCACATATGTAATGTGGTCTCTCCACGTCAATCTGATGTTTATTAAAACACCAAGATACTTAAGTTTTCCAATGGACCTCCTCACCAGCTAGGCAAATTGGTGGAAGATCCGCTATTCGTCTTCAGGAGAAGGTAATGGCCTGTCTCTTCTGAAGGTGGAAGTGTAGGCACCAACGTTCGTACCAGGTGGTGAGGAGGTCAGCATATTGTAGAATCCTGCAGGTACAATGGTTGAGCTCTTTGATGATGTGGAGGTGACAGCTGTATCGTCAGCAAATAGATACAGCGAGCAGCGTGGCAGGGCTGGTAGGGTGTTGAAGAATAGAAGGAAGAGAGTGGGTGCCAGAACACTAGCTTTGAAAATGCCAGCTCTAGAGGGATGGGATGAGGATAAGATTCCATCGTGCGAGACAGCAAAGTTTCTGCCAGTGAGGTAGGAGTGAATGATCTGTTCTAAGTAGGAAGGGGTTTGGTAGGTGATGAGACGGAAGCGTAAACCTTCGGGCCATACGCTGTCGAATGCTCTGGTGATATCTAGGAGTAGTGCTGAAACGAACTGCATCCTGTTAAAGGCTGTGTAAACTTCATCGACCAGACGAAGCAGTTGGTGTTGAGTGGAATTCTGAGAGCGAAGAAGAATTGCTCCGCTCTGACAATATTGTGTAGATTAAGGATAGTCCTTAGACGACCTAGGTAAGCTTTTACATCAGTTTATTCAGTATTTGAAGCAAATTTACGGGCCTGTAGCTCTTCGGGTACGTTCTGTCTTTCCCAGGTTTGCAGATAGCGATGACCTTTGCATGCTTCCAGGCCTTTGGGAAGTAGCTAAATTTGAGGATGGCATTAAGGAGAAGGGTTAATGCTTTCACCCAAGGGAATGGTAGAACCTTTAGCGCCGCGTTCGCTATTTTGTCAAACCGGGCGGCTTGTACAGCCGTAGGCTGGTGATGTGACATTGCACTTTAGCTACGGAGGTGGAGGGAGGTGGTAGATCATCATGGGGTTGGGAAAGGGAAAGGTACGTGTGAACTTCCTAAGTGACTGCATGAATATGATCTACATACGGAGTATCAGTGGCCGCAAAGGTCATTTCCAGGAAGGTTGCATATAGTTCAGCTTCTTCCCTTGCAGACTGAGCGACTGCCTGTCCGCGGTGCAACGGTGGATCTCTGCGAGGGATTTGCAGTAAGGATTTGGTCATGCTCCAAAAGGAGTTGTCCTCTACACGAAGAGAGATCTTATTTTCCTAGCACCGGTTACGAAATTTTTGGAGTTGAAGTTTGACCAACTCCTGAAGATGGCGAAACTCAGGACGATCTGCTGGTCAGCAACTATTTATAAAGCGTAGCCGCATCCTGTTCTTTTGTTTAATCGCCTCACGGATAGCCTGAGATAAAGGATCGACATTCAATCTGCTAGGTTTTGATTTTGGAAAAGAGCTCATGATAGCAGTAATCAGTTGGGAGTTGAAAAGATAATCCATGGATGTCTATCTCTTCTGGTGTTTGACATGGCTGCTGCGGGGGCTGGAATTGTTCCAATCGTATCGAAAACTCCTCCCAATTGGTCTTTCGTGGAAGTAGGAATCCTCGAGGACCTTTGTACATGGGCTTACCAGGGAAGGATAGGAGGATGGAGTAATGATCTGAAGATAGAGCAGGAACTGTGAAGAGGGTGAGGTGCCACCGCATATTGCGGACCAGGGCAAGATCAAGCCAGTCAGGTGGTCTCGTGCCTCCATAGAGAATTGTAGGCTGGTTTGGAGCCCTAGCGAAGATAGCCCTAGACGCTACGAAGTTGTGGAGTGTGCGCCCACGGTGGATGATAATGGAGGAGTTCCAGCTGCAGTGCTTAGCATTGAAGTCTCCCGTAGCAATCGTGGAAACTGGGGAGGTAAAAAGATGATCCAATTCAGAAGGAAGTAGGGGGCGAGTTGTTGGCGCGTATACTGAGGATAAGTGCAGGGGACCCTTGCTGGTGGGAGCTGTTCAGGTATGGCCTGTTTGAGGCGATCTTGAATAGTATTTGATAACTGTGGTTGAGGAGAACTGGGAGGTGTAGAAAAAGAAGATGAGGTTGGTGGGAGTGCTCAACGGTGAGTAGAAGAGCTGACATTCTTGCGGTTGTGTAGGGGGTGACACGGAGGCGTTCCTGACGGCTGCTGTGTGCGATGGGAATTGCAGTGGGGATCTAGCTGGGGGACCTGGGAAACGAAGGCCGTAAAAAGCCTGCTTAGGAAGCCCAGGGGGTTGGGTACACGAAGAGGAGCTTGAACTTAAAAAAAAATAGGATATAGAAGAAAATAGGAAAAACGTCTGTATGGTAAGCAATTCTTGGTAGTTTCAAAGCTTTAGCTATGTGGTGCAACAACATTTCCAAAAGCGGCACTTAGTTCTCTATTCAACAACGAGATAATACCATAAATTGCCAAATATTCCTGATTTATGTCTAATAATTAGACTTAAGTGCAGAATACTGTGTTAAGATTTTTAACTGTCCATAAAAATTGGACACTTTGCATAAGATAAATCATTACGGTATTATGAATTTCCAATTTCCAAGATAAAGCTACGCTTGAAAGCACCGTTTGCACTAAATTCCTTTATTTTTGCTTACTTTTCAAATACATGTTTAAACACATATTTAGTGCCATCTACATTTTCAACTGTTGAAATAGTTCTTATCCGCGTTTGCAGATGTCGCTAATCATTCAGTGTTATTCGCGCGCTCTTTTGATTTGATTACTTCCTGTAACACCCCTTCAGTTAAATCTCATGAAAGGTAATTTGGTTGTGGAAAGGGGTGCGTGCAGTATACTATTCACTTCAGGGAAATGTTATTACATGGAATTGGTTATTGTAAAATAAAAAAAGGAAATAAGCACTTGTGATATTCCCACAAAAGTCAGACCTAAACGTGTCCCAATATAGGATCTCAGCCTCGCTTTTTTCTTCTCGTACATACTTAGAGCAGGGTCATTATAATTTGAGAGATTATATTATAAAACTGCAATATTGCTACTCTCTATTTCATTTGTTAGTAAACGTTAAGTTACCTACATTTATGTCCCATGTTTTATTGTTCCTGTAGTGTTATGTCTCAAGATTTAGCACATTTCCACACTTTTCATTCTGTAATTATGGCACCCTAATTTTCCTTCAAGTATATGGTAAGCTGCTTGCACGTATTCAGTTGCTGCTTGCACTTGTTTCTAAACCGAGTAGATTTCCGGTAATGATAGCGTTTCAAACTGACGTTCCACCTCCGTGCTTAGATGTGTAAAATATGTGAGAACAACGTCAAGTTCCAATTGATAGACATTTATCATTTTTAGTTGTATATAACAGAACGGAACAATATGTATTTACATAAACAGAAGCTCAGAGCAGTTTACTTCACTGTCGCTCACCTTGGTTCAGCGCAATGCTCACAACTAACTGGAAAATGAAATGTGTAGTGTTTAACGCCCGCTTTTACTACATACGGCACCGCAGGCGATGACATACATGAGATGAAGATGGAGCACTGGTGGAATGAGATGGCGGGAGAAACCGGAGATCCCGGAGAAAACCCGCCCCAGCGCCGTGTTGTCCACCACTAATCTCACTTTGCGTTCGCCTGGGTTCGAACCCGGGCCGCCTTGGTGAGAGCCAAGCAATCTAACCACTGAGCCGCGGTGCGGCCACCAACTAACTGGAGGTATTCTGCTCTACCCAAAGTGTGGTTTACCAACATTCCCAAAATTCATTATTAGTTTGGTTTGTTTGCTAACGGTTGTGCATATTCATATGCTTTGTTCAAAAAGACCTTTTTAACCAGATTGAATATCATGAACAACAAAATATTTTCAATCAATGTCTAATAACATAGATGTGAATACCGAACTTCAGAGATTTTGTCTGTTCATGAAAAGTAGGAAACGTATAATAAGATAAATAAATAAAGGCGGACAAGTGTAATGCCACTGTGATCGTCTCCACAGGCCAATAGAGAAAATGAAGCAGCTCTTAGATGATCCGGCGTACAGGATTCTCGATAAGAATCCTACCTCTTCCATCGGACGTCGGACTGTACATCCTATTAAAAGATCCTGCCTTAATTCAGAAATTAAAAGGCAGTATCACCGTCCGGTTCCAGGCCTCCTAGAATGTACGGACTTCCGAAGATCTACAAACCGGAAGTTCCTTTACTTTCCATTGTCGACCACAGGAGCAGTCATACATATCGGCTGGCACTTCACCTGGCTGATCTGTTACAAGATCTGGTAGGGTATTGCCCACATCAGGTGAGCAACTCCACACAGTTTGTACATACACTTAAGAACAGTAATTACCATTGGCCTTTCTGATCTTGTCAGCTTCGAAATTTCTCTATTTAAAGGAGTACCACTTCAAGAAGCCATCCAACTTCTGAAGGAGCATTTTATGCTCTTCCCGCATACCCTGAAGACCACTTTCTTCTTGTTTGGTGGTACTTTCCATGAACAAGTAGACAAAGTAGCAATTTGCTTCTCTTTGTCACCAGCTATAGCTAATTTCTATATGGAACACCTAGAAAATGAAATACTTGGCGCAGCACTTAAAACATCTTATTTCTACAGATAATTTGACGACACATTTTTCAGTTGGCCACATTGATCAGACAATATGCCTAGCTTTTTTGTGCGTCTCAGAGCCTTGGACCTCAAATAGAGTTTACCATGGAATTGAGAAAGAGGATGAACCAATTGAATTTCAAAAGAGTACGACCCACAAAACGCTTAGATTTTAGAGATAACAATTTTTTGAATAAGAGAAAACCTCCAAAATTGGGTGATATCGGATAGTGAAACAAATGAATTTCAAAAGGGTACAGACTCCATGGTACTTAGAGGTAACATATTACAACCATTTTGTATAAGAGAAAACCTCCAACATTAAGTTATTTCGGAGGATGAAATAAATGAAGTTCAAAAGATCCCGGCCCCTTTACGCTAGATTTAATAGATATCAATCATTTTGAATACGCGAAAACACCAAACATTGAGTGACATCAAATAATAAAACAAATGAAGTTCAAATGAATACAGGCTCCAAAGAGCCTAGAGTTAACAAATAGCAACCATATTGTGTAAAGAAAACCTCCAACATTAAGATACATTGGAGGATGAAACCCCTTTACGCTCAGATTTAACAGATAACAATCGTTTTGGATAATGGAAAACTTCAAACATTGAGAATATCGGATGAGACAAATGAACTTCAAATGAATACAGACTCCAAAGAGCTTATGGTAAACAAATGACAATCATTATTTATAAGAGAAAACCTCCAAATTTAAGATATTTCGGAGGATGAAGCAAATGAAGTTCAAAATATACCGGCCCCATTACGCTTAGATGTAACAGATAACAGTCTTCTTGAATAACAGAAAACCTTCAAAATTGAGTAATACCGGATAGTGAAACAAATTAATTTCAAATGAGCAGAGGCTCTAAAGAGCTTATAGTTAACAAATGACAATCATTTTCTATAAGAGATAACCTCCACCATTAGTCATTTGCATGGATGAAACATCTGAAGTTCAAACGATTAAAGGCTCCATAGGGCTTAGAGTTAACATATGGCAATCATTTTGTTTAAGAGGAAACCTCGAATATTAAGATATTTCGGAGGATAAAACAAATGAAGTTCAAAACGTCCCAGCCCCATATCGCTTAGAATTAAAATATAACAATCTTTCTGGATAAGAGAAATCCTCCAAAATTGAATGATTTTGAATAATGAAACAAATGAGTTTCAAATTAATTCATGCTCCGCAGAGCTTAGTATCAACAAATGACAATCATCTTGTATAAGAGAAAACCTCCAACATTAAGTTACTTCGGAAGATGAAACAAATGATTAAAGGCTCCATCCACGCAAATTACTTAATGGTGTATGGTATCTCTTATACAAAATGTTTAAAATCTTTTAAGTCTAAGATGTATGGGGCCGGGATCTTATGAACTTCGTTTGTTTCATCCTCCGAAATCTTAATGTTGGAGGTATTCTCTTATGCAAAATGGTTGTCATTTGTTAACATTAAGCTATTTGTAGCCTGTATTCATTTGAATTTCATTTGTTTCACTATCCGATATCACTCAATTTTGGAGGTTATCTCTAATCCACAAATATTGTTAACTCTTAAATTTAAGCGCTTTGAGGCTTGTACTCTTTTGAAATTCAATTGTTTCGTCCTCCGAAATAACCAAATGATGGAGGTTTTCTCTTATACAAAATGATTGTCATATGTTAACCCTACGCTGTTTGCAGCCTGTATTCATTTGAGCTTCATTTGTTTCATTTCCCGATAGCACTCGATGTTGGTGGTTTTCTCTTCTCCAAAAAGATTGTCGTCTCTTAAATCTAAGCGTTTTGTGGGCGGTACTCTTTTGAATTTCAATTGTATCATCCTCCGAAATAACCTGATGTTGGAGTTTTTTCTTATTCAAAATAATTGTCATTTGTTAACACCAAGCTATATGTAGCCTGTATTCTATTGAGCTTCATTTGTTTCATTATTCGATATCACTCAAACTTTGAATTTTTTAATTAAACAAGAAGACTGCTATCTGTTATATCTAAGCGTAAAAGTGCCGGGATCTCCTGAACTTCATTTGTGTCATCCTCCGAAATATCTTACCGTTGGATTTTCTTCTTCAAAATGATTATTATTTGTTAACACGAAGCTATTTGTAGCCTGTATTCATTTGAACTTCATTTGTTTCATTATCCTATAACAGTCAATTTTAGAGGCTTTACCTTATCCAAAGAGATTGTTATGTATTAAATCTAAGCGTTATGAGGCCGGAACTCCGTTGAACTTCATTTGTATTATCCTCTGAAATGTCTTGAAGTTGATCATTTTTTCTTATACAAAATGATTCTCATTCGTTAATTATATGCTCTTTGGAGCCTATAGTAATTTGAGCTTCATTTGTTTCACTATCCGATCTGAGTAATTGTTGGGGGTCTCGTCTTATACAAAACGATTGCCATGTGTTAATTCCAAGCCAAATGGAGCCTTTAATCATTTGAACTTCAGATGTTTCACCCACGCAAATGACTTAAACGTAGAGATTATCTCTTATACAAAAGATTGGAATCTGTTAACTGTAGGCTCTATGGAGCGTGTACTCTTTTGAGCTTCATTTGTTTCATCCTACGAAATATATTAATTTTGGAGTTGTTCTGTTAAACAAAATGGTTGTCATTTGTTAATCCGAAGCTGTTTGGTGCCTGTACTCATTTGAACCTCATTTGTTTCACTATTCGATATGACTCAATTTTGGAGGTTTTCTCTTATACAAAAAGATGTTATCTTTTAAGCCTATGCGGTATGGGGCTCGGATTTTTTAAACTTCGTTTGTTTCATCCTCCGAAATATCTTAACTTTGGGGGTTTTCTCTTATCCAAAAAGCTTGTTATTTGTAAAATCTATGCGTAATGGGGCCGGGTATTTTGAACTTCATTTGTTTCATCCCCCGAAGTATCTTAATATTGGAGGTTTTCTCTTATGCAGGATGATTGTCATTTGTTAACACTAAGCTCTTTGTAGCATGTACTCATTTGAGATTCATTTGCTTCATTATCTGAAATAATTCAATTTTGGCGGTTTCCTCTTATTCAAAAGGATTGTTATATTTTAAGTCCAAGCCGTATGGGGCAGGGATCTTTTTAACTTCACTTGTTTCATCCTCCGAAATATCTTAATGTTGGAGGTTTTCTCTGATACAAAATGATTGCCATTTGTTAACTATAAGCTCTTTGGAGCCCCTACTCATTTGAAATTAATATGTTTCACTATGCAGTATGATTAAATTTTGGAGGACCTTTCTCTTATCCAAAAATATTGTCTGTTAAATCTAAGCGAAATGAGGCCGGTACTCATTTGAAATTTATTTGTTTTACCCTCCGAAATAACCAAATCTTGGAGGTTTTCTGTTATACAAAATGATTGTCATTTGTTAACTCTAAGCTCTTTGGAGCCTGTATTCATTTGAGCTTCATTTCTTTCTTTATCCGATATAACTCAATGTTAGAGGTTTTCTCTTATTCACAAATTTTGTTATTTGTTAAATCTCTGTGTCGTGGGGCCAGGATCTTTTGAACTTCATTTGTTTCATCCTCCGAAATATCCCGATTTTGGAGGTTTTCTCTTATACAAAATGGTTGTTATTTGTTAACTCTAAGCTATTTGTAGCCTATACTCTTTTGAAATTCGTTTGTTTCGTTATGCCATATCACTTAATTTTGGAGGATTTTTCTCTTATCCAAAAAGGTTGTTATCTCTTACATCTAAGCGTTTTGTAGGTGTTACTCATTTGAAATTCAATTGCTTCATTCTCAGAAATAACTTTCTGTTGGAGTTTTTTTTTTTTTTTATAATTCAAAATGATTGTCATTTGTTAAAACCAAGCTATTTGTAGCCTGTATTCATTTTTATCAAAATTTTGTTATCTTTTAAGTCTAAGCTGTATGTGGCCGGGATCTTTTGAACTTCAATTGTTTCACCATCCGAAATATCTTAATGTTGGAGGTTTTCTCTTATCCAAAAAGTTTGTTATCTGTTAAATATAAGAGTTAGGGGGCAGGTGCTCCTTTGAACTTCATTTGTTTCATCCTCCGGAATAACATAATGTTGGAGGTTTTCTGTCATAAAAATGATTGTCATTTGTTATCTCGAAGCTCTTTGTGGCCTGTGTTCATTTGAGCTTCATTTTTTTCTCTATCCGATATGACTCAATGTTGGAGGTTTCCTCTTATCCAAAATGATTGCCATATATTAATTCTAAGACCTATGGAGCCTTTAATCATTTGAACTTCAGATGTTTCATCCACGCAAATGACTCATGCTGGAGGTTATCTTTTATACGAAATGATTGAAATCTCTTAAATCTAAGCTCTATGGAGCGTGTACTCTTTTGAGCTTCATTTGTTTCATCATCCGAAATATCTTAATGTTGGAGGTTTTCAGTTATACAAAATGTTTGTCACTTCTTAACTTTAAGATATTTGTAGCCTGTACTCATTTGAAATTCATTTGTTTCATTATCCGATATCACTCAATTCTGGAGGTTTTCTCTTATCCAAAAAGATAGTTATCCTTTAAGTCTAAGCGGTATGGGGCCGGGATCCTTTGAACTTCATTTTTTTCATCCTTCTGGTGTTTTATTATCCAAGTTCAAATATTTACAAGCTCCATAGGCATTATAGTTAACAAATTAAAATCATTTTGGATAATAGAAAACCTCCAACATCTAGTTTTTTCGGAGGATGAAACAAATGAAGTTCGTAAGTATACTAACGCTTAGATTTAGCAGATAACCAGTTTGGATAAGAGAGGACCTCTTATATTGTGTCTAATCTGATAGTGAATCAAATGAAGTTCAAATGAGCGCAGGCTCCACAGAGCTTAGAGTTGACAGATGACAATCAATTTGAATAAGAGAAAGCCTCCATCATTAGGTCATTTCGGAGGATGAAACAATTGATGTTTAAATGAGTACAGGCTACATAGACCTTAGATTTAACAGATAACAATCATTTTGGATAAGCGAAAGCCTCTAATATTAAGTCATATTAGATAGTGAAGAAGAAGTTCAAATTGAGTACATGCCCCATAGATCTTAGAGCTAACAGTTAATATCTTTGAACAAGGGAAAATCCTACAACAAAAAGTCATATCGGAGGATGAAACAGAAGATGACCAAATGAGTACAGGCTCCATAGAGCTTAGAGTTAAGAGATAATCTTTTCGGGCTAGAGAAAACCTCTAACATTAATTCTCCTTGTAACAAGGCATTTATGAAACCTGTATCCATTTTCGGCCTGGTACCTCTACCCATCAAAAGAAGGCAAGAAACGAATGTAGGGGAGAGGGTTTTGAACTGTTTATCTGCTCTGTTAGTGGATCTTGACTAGAAAATAAGTGTGTCAGAGTGAATATGAGTCACCCATGCTGCCAGATCTAATGTTTGTTGCAGTAACTTTAGTGATAGGTTTTATGTATGTGTGAGTTATGTGACAACATTTAGGTATTTTAAAGGAATACTGGGAAAGCGAGCATAAACAACTACGGACAGCAAATGTGGTTACGTTACACATGTCTCTAGCTTGCCTTCTTGTGTTGGGCAGACAGTAGTTCCAGCATATGATGAACTTATGTGATGCACTTTCATAGATACTATAAATGAAACTTTTTGGATTCCCACTTTCTATGGTACGAATTTCACGTGTCTAAGTTATGTTATACACAGTTTTTACGTGTTTGACACCTCAAAAGTGATACAGGAAGTACAATATCGATGCCAGTTCACACCCCTGTCCCCGTTTGCATTAACACAAGTTTACTGTGTGACCTCACTGTGGTCTTAACTGCTTTCGCAGGGGAAGGAGTAGTCTGAAACGTGCTTAAGACGTTAGTTATTTTATTATCATCATCAGTTAGGATTTCCTGTTTTATCTACTTTTCTGCATTCCATATGCCTCAATCTATTGCCTCTTCAACTGCAGCAACAGTAGAACGCGGGACGACGTCACACGCTGAACTCGTATTCAATGCGAACAAGTACACCAGCGAGACGGCGTCACACCAGAACTTTAGCCTTCCCATGGTATAAATTAACCCCAATAATGGACAGCTACAAAGCGTGGAAGTTGAAATCCCTTGCAACATTGGAATTCGCGTTTGCGATGAGTTATTTCGTATATTCTAAAAGGCCTTGAAGGTAGGTGTTTTAATTCTTTATACTTTACACGTGAACTACTGTACGCTTTGTGGATAGCTCTGTAAGGTAGGGAAGGTCCGAAGCTACAGGGTAACTCCAAGAGCATGTCTCACGATAAATGCAATTCACACTAAGGTTAATTAATATTTACCCATAAAAGTTTAATTTGAAAACAATATATTTCAATGTATTTCATCAAAATTTTGAAATATATTTTAAAATACACCCCTCGGTAAATGAGAATTTGAGTAGTTGTGGTAAGTGAGAAGCTTTAAAATGTTACCAGTAATTTTTGAACAGTAGTAATTGTGAGTGGTGCCGAGCTAGAAAGTATTCAACGATGTGTTGAAAACCGCTTCTGAAACTCTCATCTTCTATAAACTAAATCACTTCTTGCGAGTTTCATCACCACCGCCACCACCACCGTCGCCGCCGCCGCCACCGCCACCGCCACCATTCCAGAGCTTCAGAACAACTTTAATTTACGTGATATATGCCGAAGCAAAACATTTATATATTCACATAATGTTCACGGAAGGGATGCTGTGCGAATGATAAATTCATTTCTCATACTGCAGCAATTAATTGAGTACTGCATTACATATTCATAGGTGATTAACTATTCATTGAATATCTAACTTTGTCAACATCAGCAAGGTCATGATAACTCTGCGTTTCGCTACAATCTAAACAGATGGATATTGACATTTTAAAATTATATGTTGTTGGGAGAGAATTTTTATTGGACACCGATAATGGAAGTGCGCAGCGTTTTAAAAATATAGAGAAATATCCAGGGAAAAAATCCTCCTGATGCTCATTCTACTCATTCAACTTTTACTTTAAAAATATATAGTTCAGAGTGGGTGTCTGATATCGGCCGCCAAATTACGGAAGAACGCAGTGCATATTATTAGTTCTAAACGAGGAAGCTGTAAAGATAAATTAAAAAGCAGGCATTTGAAATGGATACTTATGTTTATATATAAAGCGTAACAGTTTGTTTACTACTTATCAGGAGCAGACACTCAAGAGCGTCATCCGGATACGATATCCTTGATGCAGGGAAGTTTTTCTGCAGCTGAAGTAAAAAAGAGGAAACAGTAGAAAAATGGCTTGTGTACTTGATAGTTCCCAGCGAGTTATTTTATGTTAACGTTACAAACAGAGGTGCCCGCCTCGGTAGCGTTGAACGTTTGCCTCACGTTCAAAATATCCCGAGTTCGACTTAGGGGAGTTTTTTGGATAAGAGTTTTCCGGGTTTTTCCCTTATTCTGGAAGATAAATGTGTGGTCACGGCTGGCCACAGCTCAGTCGGTAGGGCAACTGCCTCCCTCGCTAGGGTCTAGGGTTCGATTCCCGGCGGTGGGGCTGAGGATTTTACTCCGACCAAGATAATTTCTCATCTTCCCCAGAGTCTGGAGGGTACGAATGAGTGTGAATGTGTGTGTGTGTGTGTGTGTGTGTGTGTGTGTGTGTGTGTGTGTGTGTGTGTGTGTGTGTGTGTGTGATACTGATTAAAAACCAATGAATACCTTCGACATGTTTCAAAGGAGAAAGACCGCCGATATGACAATTTCAGTTGAATTCGGGGTATAAATGGAAGAGTTAAAAAACAGTGCGTGGTAGCTCTAAGCACTATGGACCCTGGGCTCATTTAAGAATCATTTCATCTATTTCATCCACCGTTCGATGTGACTTAATGTTGGAGGACGTAAGCTGGAGAAACACATACACGTACAAAATGGGGAAACTGTGGAAGACTAGACGCCAAATTAATTTCTCGCCCGGAGATCCCGGTTTCGGTATTCGGTTAGGTGCAGCACTTTTCCTTTAATTACGGCTATTCCCAAATTTGTCTTTTCTCTGAGAGTGCTAAAGAGTGCAAAATATTACGTGTTAATCACGGAGGGTAAACGTAAAGCAACACAAACACTACGAACATTTCATTCCATGCATTATACGTAGTCCAGGTGTACCAGTACTGACAGAAGTCGCAGATTGTAATGTAGAATGCACCAGCAATAACAGTGCCAAATTGTTTCAATAATACACTCAGTAAAACTGTGTAGCCTTATGCCATTTGAATAATGCAATCAGGTTTGCTAACAGGGTATGATAATAATTGTACAAATTATTGGAGAAATTTATGTCCAGCTAACTTTAGAAGGCAGTTAACCAATGTAACCGTTTCAAGGAGGAGTTAACTCGGTGTAAAAATCTGGAGAATCTTCATAATCGCCAGCTTCACTTAATGTTTGGCGTTTTACCTTTTTTTTTTTTTTTTAATTCACGTCCTCCAACCTTAAAAGCTACTTCGGACGAGATTGCTATACCATGTTTTCGTATTCATTATTTAATGGATGACAATTCTGTTTCAGCAATAAAAATATAAATGTGTTGCAATTGAAAACGTAGTTATGCTCATTATAGTTTTAATACACCATTTTTAGAAGTACAGTTTAAGATCAAGCTATTTTCCATAATTTATATTTCGTTGCATATGTTAACGTTTCTGTAATATATGAAAACTCTATAGATATCATCAAGTAACTCTGGAATATATGAGAGGATGAATAGCTTAAAAATGCCATCTATCCTAAAGTTAAAATAAGACCTGAAGCTTTCCTGGCGACGAATATGCTCAAGTTGTTTTGGGAAAGTAAGCCAGGTGAAAAGACTATTAAAAATAGACGTTTCGGGAGTATGCATCTCTCAGTATGTTTATTGAATGTTATAATCACAAACATCTCCTGACTTGGCATTTAATTGACTGAAAACAGTATTTTGTTCAGTAATGCGAATTTTGATAGTGTTTTGTCCTTTTTATATTTGTGTTAGATCTAGTGATTCATTTGTGGTTATAACATTTAATAAATATCCTGCCTTGCTTCCCGAGAACTTGAGCATCCTAAAGTTAAGTCCTTTACTTTGCCTATCTCATTTATATATCTTATAGACCGTTCACCAAGAAACCTTACACTTACTTTTGTCTCACGTTATGGAATTTTATTGTAAGCATTTATTAATTTTTTCAGGTCTTGCATCCACCCATCCACAAACCTTCCTTCTGTGTCACAGAAGACAATTGGGACACACACAATGTTTAGACAGAAGTAATGCTCTCTATTTCGTTCCTGTTTAATTGCTACCTATTCCTTATAGTAGCATGTATAGCGTGTGTACTGCTCGTTTCTGGGCGTATATTTTTGTCAAAAGTATTATTGAAAATCCTTTACTTTTAGATAAAAACTTAACCCACCGTTATATGTTTTAAACATTTGGCGGGATTATTCCTGGTGAGGATTTTATATACCTTTTAGTCTATACACCTGCTTCATAAAACGGGACCCACAAGTATTAGATAGGCACATGATATTTGCTAAGCTTAGCTTCATTTTCTTGACTTTTTTGTTACTTTTTATACTACTTACTATAGGCAATAGGAGAAAAATTCCATTTCTTAAATTTAAAAAGGGGAGGGCCGCTTGCGCCTTCACGTGCGCGTGACTGAATAGCTGATCTAAAAACTACAAGCCGGTTAAACACTAACCTTTGTATTAAAGTTCTATATCCTTGAAGATGTAACGACAAGACATTCAGGAATATCCTCATGTCCAACACTAGTCCTAATATCTAATGCTTACCGTTCCAACGGTCTTAATTTGGATAGCATATATTAACGATATTTACACACATACCTCATATTTTCTGGGAATAGGCTGAACTTCTTTTCATACGAAAATTTACAAACTTCTGTAATTAGTAGAAGCGACAGATGAAAATCAAGAGCACAAAAACGTAGGTCTATTTAAAACTCAAGTTTATTCCAAATGACGCTTGTTGCTTAGCCATTTCGAGATATTCGTTAACTAATCCAAAAATCGCTCAATCTTCGGCCTTT
Source organism: Mantis religiosa (assembly GCA_030765055.1). Lineage (NCBI taxonomy): Eukaryota > Metazoa > Arthropoda > Insecta > Mantodea > Mantidae > Mantis > Mantis religiosa. The sequence goes on along the minus strand of CM060948.1, from coordinate 258,717,244 downwards.
TTACAGGTCTTTCGCCAGTTGTTCTGGAATTTTGAGACCAAACTATATTATACAGTTGAGTATCGCTATTTCCTCCTCGTATATTACGAAATATGCAATATACGCCTTTGTGCAAATTTTCATCTCGTATACGATGAAGTGGAAGGATAAATTAACTACGTTAGTGATATTTTGTTGCTCAGCGACAAGTGAAAGTGGCTCAACTGAAATGTTTCTTTTTCTTTACAGCACGCGTTAAGCCAGTCTGCAGTCGGACCTGTAGAGACAGTTCGGTGACATCGAGTGATGTTATGTCTACCAGAGAAGAGTCAAATGGTGCCAACTGGGCGAGACTACTCACTTTCCCAGCACAGCATCATTAAATTCTTTCCAAAGTCATTTATACTTTAAAGAAATCTAAATGATCACTGACCAAAGTCAGCTGAAAAGAAAAAAATAAAGCCTTAGCAAAGTTTAGCTAGAATAACACAAACATTGTATTACAAGGTTAATGAAAGTGTGCTTCACATTTTCACTTCTTAAAATATCTATGGGTGCTAGGTGGATGACGATTCCCCCAAAAATTTGATGTAAAGATTAACGGGAAATATGCTTTAGGCCTCCGAACCTCAAAAAGCATTTTCTAAGAGGTACCCATGTGTTTCCCTCTGCGAGTAGTGTAACTAAAAACGTAAATGATAAAGTAATTAAGTTCAGCCTTTATAGGGATGCAATAAATGCTTTCCCCAATGTATTAACTTTAATTGACTTCAAAGATTTCGATTTCACAAACCACTTAAGAAATGATTAAAAATCGTGTGCTTAAAATACTTTCACGGGAAACGAAACCTAAATATGGAGTTTTCTAAATGTTTACATAAACCGCCAAAGATAGGGAAAAAATATGTAGAAAAAGAAAGAAGTAAGTATCTGAGAGCGCAACATGTATAACAAATTATTTTTATGGAGCTGACCATCTAAGCTATTCTTTGTTAATGATTTGAATTTTTAAATAGTTTTCTTAAATAGAAGCTCATTTATGTACAAATTTTGGCCATACAAAGGGCAATGGAACTCCTCTGCCATTACATGGCTACTAGCCCTTAAACTAGTTATCGCTTAATGTTAATGTGTTCTGCTATTACCAGTGGGTATTCAAGGAAATGTAAATATTTAACTAGATTAACGAAAAGTACAGACGAATAAGGTTTTTGACAACAGTTTGCTAAGGAATGTCAGTTGAAGTCGTGGTAATGTAGCAGATCGGATTTCTTCTTCTTCTGTGCAAATAATTATTTCAGGGCTATTTCTTGTTATTTGTTAGAATTTTAGAAAACTTACTGATGCCAAAATGGGAAGACATTCTGCTCCCCCCCCCCCCCCCCCCGCCGCTTTGGCAAAAAAAATCTGAACTACACTCAAAGCTATTAGTTAGCAATCCACTCTCTAAACATATAACTATTACTTAAGGCCATTGTACTGCCTTAATCCATTTGTAGCTTAAACGAAATATGTAATAAAACAATTCCTGCAAATAATTTATATACAGAATGTTTCAGAAATACTTTTACAAACTTCAGTTCTGGATTCCTCACACAATAAGAAGGAAAAAGGTGTGTATGAATATACGTCCCATAATACTTGGTTTACGCGTTATTCCTGTCACAATGAAAGTGTGAGTTCAACGGCCTCCTACCTCAAAACTTCATTTCTCTATGCTCTCATAGAAGGCCCTGACCTATTGTATTACATACGGTAGCTGGCGAAGTGTTGCCATATAGACCTGTTTACGTTTATCATTTGTTACCAGTCTGCCATAATGTTTCAACTGTGTACATGTAGTGAGTTAACTGCACCTTGAAAAGGCAGACATGACTTATGTATGGACGCGAGCCTGCACGGCTATATCAGATGGAGTTTCCAGGCCGAAGACAACCGAGTCATCCAACATTTGTCGCTGTTTATCGTCGCCTTGCTGACACAGGAGCCGTTGAACCACAGATCGAGGAAGTCCAAGAGCTTTTCATATGCCAGAACGCGAAGAACGAATATTAAAGTGTGTCGAAGACGATCCAGGTACAAGACCATCAGTACAAGATAATTGTATGTGGCATCTGGTACATCACACATGACAGCATGGAGGGTACTTCACGAGAAGCTCCTGTATCCATATCATATTCAACATGTATAGGGCCTTTCGCCTGCCGATTATCAACCACGGGATAACTTTTGTCGATGGTCTGTAGCAAAAACAGACGAACCATTGTCTTGTTAGTTTTATTTACAGACGAGACAACGCTTGGGAGAGATGGAACTACTAATTTGCACAACGTACACGAGTGGGCTGATCGCAATCCTCATGCAACAGTGGCTAGGCATCAGCAACAGTTTAGTCTGAATATGTGGGCTGGCATAGTAGGTGACTGTCTGGTATAGGTCCATACGTTTTAGCAGCACTTCTTTCTGGTGCTTTCTACAGAGACTTTATCCAGCACAGTCTTCCCGATCTACTTCTCAAAGATGTGCATTTGCAAATAAAAATACAAGTGGTTTATGCATGATGGGGCTCCGGCACATTTTAGTCACATTGTTCGAGATGCACTGACTGGTATCTACAATGCCCGATGACCACTTCCATAACCTGCACGTTCACCCGACCTAAATCCTGTAGATCTTTACCTCTGGGGGCATCTTAAATCATTGGTTTATGGAGCTGCCATCCCGAATGCAGAAACGCTTCGACGTGCCATGGAAGCCTACGGAACCATACACCACTATCCCGGAGTTTTTGAATGGGTTCGACATTCCGTGATTCGACGAGTAGTGGCTTGCATAAAAGGTTTATAGGCTCTAAACATGTGAAATAGGCAGACAAAAAGTCACTAAAATGGGCAAAATAGGCACTTAAATAGGCGCTAAAAATGTGCTTAATTAAACACTTAGAAATACAGAAATTTAGTAAAATGGCTCTTAAAATGCACTTTAACAAAATAACAATCAACATATGTTGCAACAAATCCGCTAAACGCACACCATTTTGCGATTCCCTAGGCGAAATAGTTCTACATTTATTCCAAATTTCATTAATGGCTCCACAGCACGTTGAAATGACATACTGTCGTATAATTAAAATACATATATATCCACTTCACTAAGTACGAAATATAATGTGCAGAAAGGTGTGAAGTAATTAACTATGTCAAAAAACAAAAACATGGGTTGAAGAGCGCTTAAGGGTGAAAATTGAAGTAACTTAAGCTTTTGTTAGATTTGTTTCAAATTTATACCATTTATTTTTGTGATCGATTTTGAATCATACCAAGTTTCAGCTCTCTAGTGACAACCGTTTGAGGTATTAACTGTTTATATCTAAATAACAGGCGATTTTCAAAATGTCCCACAATTTGTGATTTTAAAAATAATGCTTTGAGTGTAACTTTCTCCGCCCATTTTAACCTATTAATGACCTGTACTGATGTGAAATATTTGTCTTCACCATATCAACGAAGGGAAAAATAATCATACCTATTTAACAAGTTTTATTTTCCTAAGGGTTTTCAGCAAGAAGCAAGCATTATAATCCTTTTCAATACCTACAACAAAAACAAATGTACACCACAAAGGTACACTTAATATGCAGTTTATTTTACAAAATGTTTAGAATTTCACACGGATTAATAGAAAACTGCATCCTATGGAACATTTTGAAGATAGGAAAATATAGAAAATATGGAATCTGATAAAAATAAGGTTGGAATTAGGAAATAACAGCTACGATACAGGGGTAGGGTTATTTAAATAGCCATGTGACGTTTTCTGTAATGCCGCTAAAAACAAATTTATATTATTGAATTATGTCGACATAAACACAAAATTTGGGATTGTTGTAAGTTTTGGGCCAATTTGCACAGGTGTGTCTCCTTAATAGAAACGATTGTTGGAAAGAGAAGAAATTCAAAAGTTCATCACAGCAATCTTAATATCACTTAAAATGATGCCACGTTGTTTCATAGACACAAAGCACAGAACGAAAATTAATTAAAAGCTAAAGCTATAGAATTCCAGTTTTTGTAATAAAAAGCCTAAATGCCTACGTGAAAAGAATTCTTGTGGCTACTTTTGTCATGGCATTTATATAAATTTTTGCACAAACCATTAAGATTTATTGGTCTACAGTTTCATTTTCAATGTTGGAAACACCGAAATTCCCAAAGCAATCGATTTCTTAATTCCTTGCGATACATATAGAAAAACTTAAGCATGAGAATATCACAATTTATATATATACATATATATATATAATCTTATTCTTTGTATACTGGCTAATTAAGCACTGGTCTTACTAGTTCAAGCTGTAACCTGAACAGAGAGGATATTTTAACATTGGGTAAATCCTGCTTACCAGCGGTACTGATTGTGATCAGATATGATTGTTAACAATAGACACCATCAATAACTTAAATTATATTCCTTCTCCCCCAAGTATTCCTATTATTAATAACTCAAGATATAAGCCTTAACATCAGCACAAGAATAGCATGCTACTGCATTGAAACTGCCAAAAATTAATACTCGTAATAAAATTGTGAAATCCAGTACACTGAGTTTGCAAAGCTATACCTATAAGTTTCAAAAAAATAATAATCTAATCAAGATGAAATGAATTAGATGGGCTTGTTTAACGATTAGATATGTTTTAAGCTAAATCTCAATGTAAAGTCGTATCAAGTGATGAATAAAGTTTTCACATTAGGGAAATTAGTGCTGTGCTTTGGAAAACTGAAAACATTCAGTTGTCTTCTTTCGGCTCTCCTCAACATACCAATGTGTGTTCGGCATAATGTTACAGGGGCTGTCTTTTACAATGTTTTTGAAACTAGGATAATATAGTATTAATACACACATGAATGATTAAACTTACCTGTTTCGCACAAGGCTAACAAAAAGTTACTTTCCCATCTGTGCTGAACGATGGATCACCATTTATCTACTGTTTAAGAAGTATGCTTCTCTCTTTTGGCAAATTTACGTAAGAAACTGATCTATATGTGCACTTGAAACACTGCTTACGGAATGGGCTTTCCATTCACCACATTGTCAATGATTTGAAATATCATTTAGCTGGGGTTTGCTACTCGTCCTCGAGCGAATTCTAAGATTTTTCCATGACGCCATTAGCGCATTGCGACACGTCTGTAAGGCAGATATATACCTGTCTAAACCCCTTTTTGCACATCCAATGTGCAGCAGTAAGAAATTTCTCTTCCCCGAAAACTTCACGTTGAAGCCAACAAATGCAAAAGCTGTTGTCACAAATTACAAGCAGAAGACATTGTTTAGACAGGCACTTTGAGGCACTAATAAGCAGAATAGGCACAAACGCATACAATAGGCACTTATAGGCACTATAAAACTAGTAAATTAGGTTAATAATTGTAGGAAACGTGCTTATAGCTTAAAAACCTACGTTTCTGAACAAAGGAATAAAATAGGCAATTAGGGTGAAATCCGCCCCCTACTCATTACACACGAGGTACACGAAATTTTTGGTGCTTTGAACATCTCTATACGTATTTCCAGAAATACTTGGAAAGTGTTTTAAGACGCTAGCTGAGAACTACCAGAATTTTAAAATATTCTCATAAACGTATAAAAATAAATTCAATTACTTCACTAGATTGATATTGCTCTTCTCTTCTACCTGAATATTAAAACGTTTAAACTTGAAGTTTTAAAGTGCCAATTTGAGTCCAACATCTTATGTTTAAATTTTTTAAAACCTATTTTATACTTTTTATTGTGCATCCAAATAATAATTCTGTAGTTATTATATAATGTGCTTAGCTCGTTAACAATTTAAAAATCAAATAGATACGCATTCAGAGGATGCAAGTGATTATGCAAAATATAGAAACCAGATTGTAACTTCAGCTGTCTACAGAATTAAATAACAAACCACGAGGCAGTTTGATTGATGAGTGCGGGACAGCTGATATGGACGTGGCATATCTCAGGTGCAGTAGATATGGCGCTCATTAATATTACACACACACCGGGACATAGGCAAACTTTCAACTTTATCTCATTAAAACACAATGTGTCTCTTGCATCCAATGGCACGTTTTTAGCTTTTGCAAGTTTATAGTCTAGTGTATTGGAAGCGAACGAATATGTTCTTAGACACTAGTATGGTACTTTTAGTAATCAGAAGCTTGCTAGAGGGTTTTTGCACAACGCAAATAAAACCCCTTATTCCAGCCTGATGAATTTGTGTCAGAACAGATTAGATGAATAATTATTCTTTCACTTCATGAGCAAAGATATGACACGATGCTTATTGTGTGTGACTTTGCTGGTTTGTTTTCACCAGGGATTGCGCGTGGAGAGTGAAAGGACTCTCATTTGTTCCCATTTTCCACCCGTTAAGCATCATTACTGCTACACTACCTCAGTCTCTTTGAAATCATCACTTAAAGGTTCTTTCATGATGTGGATTAACATATCTGTTTAACCTAAGCACACTCAGCATAGCGTACAGGAGCAACACAGGGAACACCACGTGCACTTGACTTATTATCTGCAAAGGAAACACCATTTCCAATGAATCAAAGTATACTAGACAGATATGAACATCGTGTTAAGATCACACATATATTGTTTGTCTTTATACGAGAATAGAAAGAGTCCTGGCTATTTAATTTGTAAAAAAAATCACGCTTAATAAAAATCAAAGTGACAGCCATTAATAGACACAAATTGCATACAGCTGCCATAGTATTACGAATATACGTTCAAAATAAACAGTAAATTCATATTAAATTTGAAATTTAGTTGTATCGTATAGCTACATACTAAGCATAATGACGTATGCACATGCCAGTCAGTATTGTTGGCAAAACAAAAGTGGATTGTAATGCTCATTTTCAAAAAATAAGTATTATAAAAGCTGTGTTTCAAATATTTAGGGCATTAGGAAGGCATTCCAGTCCAATTTATCTTTAGGATGGAGCCCATATATTAGTAGTATCTGGAGAAATTACTGCTGTATGTATGATGTCATTAGTAAGAAGAAAATGTTAACCAAAATTATCTGTCAATGCCTTGTACTATTGTTATCTAACACTCCATGAATATGGACAACATTTTTAGCACGTTTCAGAAACTCACATTTAGCAGCATTAGCAATTTGTTTTCCGAAGCAAATCTTCCAGTGAACTAGAAGCATCTTAAGTCGTTACAAAACGCTTAACTGAGCACTTCATCCCTGTCTTCACTTTCCTTTTTATAGTTTCAAATTATTTGCCCATGAAGATCTTAGTTCATTTAATGATTTGTGTTTCATCGGTGTCCAACAATAGCTTCACTGCACTTGTCAGTATACAAAACATGCACCATATTTCTATTTGAATATCATCACCTTCCTTAGTCGATTAAATATATATTATATAAATATATAAATAAATATTATATTTCCATAAAATTACAAACCTGCACCCTTTTCACTCCACAATGAGAACATGCCTTTATTCGGCTGAATATACAAATGCGGTACACTGGTGATCTCCATCCACTGAATCATTCGAGAGTTGCATTATCGGCCATGCGACATCTCAAACCTCGAACCATACGAATAGTACCAATGTTGAATTCCACAAAGCTGCCAACGTTTCCATACGTTGAAGAATGTGAATTGCAGACTATTTCTTCTTTTCCTACTTCCTCACAAGGTTTTGGCCTTCAAGCCTGTTCCGAAGCTAACAAAATTGGCCGCTCCATCTCTACCGTTGTCTTTCAAAACTTCGTCTTCCTGAAAGCTCATAAAATAAGAGTTGCCATGGATATCTTGATGGGGCATTCGTAGAAGATGTTATTTCCATCGTTTTTGTAGCTCTGAATTTCTTTAAAAATATTTTCTTCCAATAACTGTTCTCTTATTACGGTGTTTCTAACCCTATCTCTTCTGATAATCTCCAGAAATGCTGGTAAAAATCTCAATTTGAGCTGCTTCTAATCTTGACTTTTCTCTGGTTCTTGAAGTCCACTTTTCACAAGAGCGCATTAGCGCTGGATTAGATATTTCATTTTGGAGTCTTTGCTGTATTTCTCTCCTCATGTTTTTACCAAAATATTGATTTATGCAACCATTTAATCTACTGTATATCTCAATATTCCCTTAAACATCTACCTTAGTGTTAATTGATATTTTTGACCCCATGCACCGACATTTTGAAACTTATTCTGCAACTTGCCCATCAGTAACTACTTTGACTCTTCTTTGTCTTTCCCTATTATTGCCATGGACTTAATTCTTATTCCAGACCTTTTAATATTTTACTTGTTCCCTGTTTCATTAAGTTTAGACACTAATCTTTGCAGTTACAGTTCATTTTTTACTAATAATAGCTGATCATCTGCAAAAAGTAATGTTTATTACAGCGTTTTACAGTTATCCCTTTAGTTTGAAGGTGCATCTCCCTTCATCTCTGACTTTATATACATTGTAAACAAGATGGGTGATAGTCTACATCACTGTCTTAATCCTCTATTAACTTCTGTGCTTTTATCATTAAAACTTCTAATTGTTTAAGAATACAGTAACTTAATGGCATTACCAGTTAAGTTATATGTTACTTTATACTCTACCGCCATACTTCCCCACAACCTTCCACGTTGACTCTATCATATAATAATAAACCCTGGCGCGACAGCCCTAAGAGGGCCAATGTCTACAAACCTGACTGCCGGCCGCCGGCCTCACGTCCGCTTACGCATGGCAGAGGTGGGCAATCCTCCAACCGATACGGGGAGATGTGGTCAGCATCTCGGCATCTCCTAGCTGGAACGTTGGTTTTCTTGACCAGGGCCGCTTACCTAGCGTAAGCTCCTTACTTTCCTCACGATGCTGAGTGGATACCGGTCCTACACCAGGACTTAAAATCCACACCCCATGGGGATCAAACCTGGGCCGCTTTCCGTGGCCAGGAACCAAAGCATGCTGTACTATCCCACTACGCCACGGCGCAGGACTGCTATCATACGCCTTAATATAATCTAAAAACTGGAGAGAACTTTGTAAATTATATTCGCTTCTCTTCTCTATAATTTGTTTGATGGTGGATATGGCATCAATAAATGGCCTTCCTTTTCTAAAGTTGCTCTGTTCTTCTTATAATCGGTTCTCTATCACACAGCACAACTTTTTTTCTTTAAAATCGCTGAGTATAGTTTATATGTTGTGTTTAGAATAGAGATTCCTCTGTAACTTGCACATTCAGTTTTATTTATAATTTTAAATAAATCTATAATTTTAGCATTACACTATTTATATGTGATCCTCCCTTCACTTCAAATTAGGTCAAAGAGTAGTACTGCTCTATTTCTTAATTTATTTCCCCCAAATTTCCATAATTGCATACCAACATTATCACTTCCCGGGGCTTTTTTGTTCAAACCTTGTGTATTAGTTTCCTCTTCCCTGTGTTTTTATAATGATTCTCTATAGTATTGTATCCATTGCTTCTCATTTATTACACTTCCTATCGCTATTGTCTTCTCTTAAATCTTTTAATATTCTAAAATCAAAGCGTTCGTCTCCTGTAACATCCCTCTCTATTCTAGTTAAAAATTGGTTCCAAATTTCTCTCTTATTCCATCACAACAGTTTCTTTACTACGGCTCCTTACTTTCTATACCTTTATGGTCCTCTAGTTTTCTAGTCCTCAGCCACCATGTAGGCCTCATCTGTGCTCTTCTCTTAGAGTCAGCGTTGTTTGTGCTCATCCAGAAATAAATCGATGTATATGTATATGGTGAAGATACCTAGTGTGCTGAGCTGGAAAAAGCATGTAGCACATAAATTAAAGTAGGCCCAAAATCTTTGTGGGTCTGTAGGAGTGCCATTGGCATACGATCAGCTTACAATCAATGGTGCTAAAAGGACTATACCCCAGATAAGGCATTGGTTTGGTACTATGTCTCTCCTGTGAAGGCTGTATCTGCCAGACTAGATTCACTACAAAGAATAACATTTTAGACAATAACTGGAGTGACGCGAATCACCTCACAGTCCAAATTGCAAAGCCTGGGAAAATTTCCTTCTTTGTATTTGTTTGCGAGATAGGCTGAGTATGTGAGTACAGACCATCTTTGGACAGTAGAGTAAGCTACCGATTATAGGTAATTCCAAATTTTGACTACCTTTTGGAAGGGTACCTCTTCACCCTGCGAAGGCTTTACCCTGATCGAGGCTGCAAACAATCCAAGTCTATCTATAAGTAAACAATGGAGATGCTTTCCAGGAAGGGTAAAGTGTCTCCTGAAGGCTGGGAATCTAACGTGGTACCTAGATTGCTTGGGTGGGTGTGGGTTTCACGACCCTAGGACCAGACTTATATCCTTTGAAAATACTGACAGCGTTTTGCAGATTGGCATATATACATGTTAGCGTCTTTTTGCATTTAACTTGTTTTCAGAGAGATAGGCGGTCACTCGCTTGCCATGAAGCCATCAAAACTTATAGTAGTCAAAACTGCTTCCACATTGCTGCGACATCGACAAAGTATTTCCGATATACTCTGTACCAGTGTCCAGTTATTCTTGTTTGTGTTCCCGAGGGTTCTGTGTTAGAGGAAGTGAAAGGGTGGACGCCTTGATAAGAGAGGCAAGGGACTTAAGCAGATACCAAAACTTACAGTATACCTCCCAGTAGTTTGAATTGTGAATAGCTCGACTTACTGCGAGGACTAATATTGAGATCCGGAGGAGCTAACAAACCAATCCCGGGCAAGCCCATTTTTCATTTTGGTGCTTGACAGTAAACGGGGAAAATATTATTTACATTTAATTACATCTAAGCTCAGAGCAGCTGTTGGCAGTTTAACAGACCACAATACGGTATGCGCGCACACACACACACACACATACATACTACAAATGGTTACAAAGGCCTATGTGTAGGCTTCTATTGAGGTTATTAAAAGGTTTAACATAATCATCATTAGCGACTACTATGTAAGAAGAAAAGTCCTATTCTCCCTAAATGACCTATGACTAGGTAATGGGACACATCCCACCCCGATCCATCGGTGATGGTTTATGCTTACACACTCAGGAGGAATCATATGCTGAACTAGGAGAGGCTCCATAGGGAGCTATCAGATATTAACAGATAAACTTCCCTAATAATTCCAAGCTTGGTGGTCCGGTCACATCGATGGGATATTCAGAGAGGCTTGCGGCTGGTGGACCCAGGAGAACTTGAGCCTAAAGGCGGCAGCTCAGATAAAGCTGCTACATTATAGGTTAAGAAAGCCTTTCCAATGAGCAAGAATATGTGACCAAGTCACAGCGAACCTTACAGTCATTAAGCCTGACTGAGACATGGTGGAAGCTAAAATCACGAAAGTTAAGTATATGGTAGATAAATACCATACCAAACTTTCACCCCATCAACCAGTAAAGGGTATCAAAAAGCCTAGGACAGCCAGAAACCTAAGTCGCGCTAAGTTCCAGTGGAGCCATCTCGCATGGTTACTTCCAAAACTCTGTAGAACTTCATTAAAATTGCATATTTACCGTCTTTAAAGTTTTCCTCCAAAGGGAAATTTTCTGAAGTATGAGAGAACAAGGAGAGGGAAGTCAATAGAGAGAGAATATAGCACAACTCAAAAATGAAAATTAAATGGAATGCCAAACTCTGTATTTGGAGTGTCTTCCAAGGCTGAAACTTGGAGTTATAATGAAACTCTTCACTTCCAATTACACTTAGCGTAGAAAAATGTTTGTCCAAAATGGCTCTAATAATTTTAATTTATAAGGTCACATTTTGGAATACCGCCATTTCAACATGTACATCCTGAATTTTGTACTTTACAACCTATTCATTCCTGCTGATTATTAGGAACATATATAAACAAAACAATACAAAGTTTACCATAGAGGAAAAATACATCACAACATGTAGTCCTATTTATAATTAAACTAACAAGTAAAGTTTTCACAGCAGTAAAGGGAAAACAGATCTTAGCACGCGATTTACTCTAGGCAAAGAAGATACTTGTATATCTCTGATAGGCTGAAGGTATTATTTGCAATGCTAATCTTATTATAAAGTTGACTATAAATACCACAACGTAAAACAACTTTTAATATCTATAGCTGTTTGGGTATTAGTTTTCTCCCCAACATTCTCACCAATACAGTGAACTGACTTATTTTCCATTCTCATTTTCTTGATATCTTGCAGTCATTTCATGGCGATGTGTTTTCAAACATTGATTGTTATCCTTTAAAATTTTTAACACGAAGCAGTGAAAAAGTCTAATAAAATGTTGCATTCCCTCTTTGATACTTTACCTTTTAAAAATGTATTCCTTTTTGTTAACCACAATAAATCTCCAATGCATGTTTGCAATTTAGTACCAATGTACTACTCCTGAGTAAGGAATGTTTCATTCGAATTTCATGTCCAGCAAGGATTTAGGTCCTGCAACTACACCAGTAAGTTTTAGGTGCAGACCGCAGAGGTCAGTGTGCAAGTGAGGGTTGGAGAAGATACCGCATTGCGCGTCCTTGCGCAAGTTCACCTGCGTGTTGCCTAATCAAGCAGGCTTAGGCATGAATGGGTCGAAAACTAACCTCTTACCTGGGCCGCTCGCACATGATTGGTTAGGTTCGGTTCGGCTCCGCTGAGAGAGCAAGCAAAAATGTGACATTTTAGGGGCTTAGAACTGCGTATATTAAGATTCTTTATCAAGAAACGAATGAGCAAAGCACGATAGTGGCACAGGAAGCTTGTTATGGAAGACTAAAATAGTTCAAACTGGGAGACCACAGCATGGGGGTGTAAAGCTTAAGAATTTATGGAATCCTCTGTCCTCAAATATTAAAGACACCTCCGCTCAAGTGTAAGTAAATATTCTTCTATTTAGGCATTAAATTTTTAAAAATATTCAAATTGGTAATGCTACGTATATGCTTAATATCATGCTATACACAGAATTTCTACATCAAACATCTAGTGAAGTGTTGGAGTGAATCATATTTCAAGGGAGTATGTAGCATCTGTTTCAGTTACAGTATAAGCATAAACTGAATAGCGTCTGAGAGGAATGTGGAACATGTATCTCCCGTTATGGTGAATGGTGCCTCCATCTTTGTGTCCAGAGTTAATTATTGTGATTAGGAAGGGCCTCCCGATTTCCAGATGGCAAGCAAACTCTGAGATAATTCAGGTGTTGTCCCATTGTTGAGTGCAGTACGTTTCCGTGGGCAGCTGTGGCGATAGCGAACATTATTACCTTGACTGGTATTGTGTTCGTGAGCACATGCACCGCAAGAGTTGTACATGTTGACTGGCACTTTGTATAGGCGGATCACGTCTCGTCTCAAAGCACCCCCATCTTTCTTCATTTGAGTGCCCCAGTATAAAGCAATGAAATGAACGTCTAAAGCCTCAAACAGAAGTGAGCTTTCCTTAAGACGGTTGGATCCTCCATGCGCCTCGTGGCAAAGGGCCCGTTATTTCAATGGTGGCTCGAGGTAAATAAAACAAGAGAAGGGCTTATACTTTACCTTGATTCGAAAGACAAAACAGGTAGATTGAGGTGTCTGGCACTGGTGCTACCAGCCCGGGGAGAACTTAGAAGTGTAGCTTTGGAAGAGGAGATTATTTATTTATTCCTTTAATTCTATAGGACCACTTAGCTTGGTATTCAAGTTGGGAGGTTTGATTTCAGATATAAAGTGTTCACTGTAGGCTTTTTGTGCTATTTTAGGCTGATTTTCATGTGAAAATGCATTTAAAATTACTTTCATATTGTGATTATCCAGTTTCCCTTATCAGTTTATTAATTAGATTCAGTACCATTCTCAATGACTGATTATTCGAGAAGTAATTAATAGAAAAAGTCCAGCTTAGCTGACAAATGCCAAATTGGATTATAGAAACAGAAATTATCTTCTGAAAATAAATTTATTAATACATAACATTGGCATATCACACTCAAATCATCAAAATTACCATTGGCTCTTTCTTCCTCAAATAAAGCTTTAAACGGCCTTAATTCTTTTCCATTTTTCCCAATTCTATTAGTTTTATTTAATTTAACAAATTATTACATGAGGAGCAAAAGTAAAATATCTTTGCGTCAAAAAAGCTGTTTTTTGTAAGTTTACGTCCTTTAACGTTAAGTCATATCGGACGATGAATGAATTGGGTGAAATGATGCTCAAATGAGCCCAGGGTTCATAGAGCTTAGAGGTACCCAACATTCGTCTTTCAGGATAAGGGAAACCCCCGGGCAAAACCTTATCCAGGTAACTCACTCTGACCGAGATTCGAACTCGGGACCTCTTGAACGTGAGGCAGACACTCTACCACCACGCTACCGAGGCGGGCTCAAAAAAGCTGTCAAGTTTTCAGGGTAGTGAAGCCCAGAATTGTAAATTGTGAGTTTTCTGTCATTTGAGCTACGTTGTTCACCCCTTCAGAGATTAACAGTGCTAATAGAGATTGGAGTGCTACAGCGGAGAGACAAGGGACAATATCGAACGAATGTTCTAAAACAGTGCAGTTGATTTGGTAATAGAACCTTCTCAGAGCATTTCCAACACTTATTGCCATTAGGGTGCACAAAATGTGAGGGTCCCCAGAATCAATAACAAGTATGAAGAGAATGTCCATAGCCGGAAGTTGAAATATAGTTGAAGAGCAACGCTTGTGTGGATACGCCTAGCTCATGCATAGGCGTGAAACTCCGCAACGAAACTCCGTCCACACGTTTATTAGCCAAATCATTTGATTCGATTGGCGACAGTCAGGCAACACATGTCCAAACGACACAGTGGTCAAAGGAGAATTACTTACCATAAATAGCTCCATTCACGTGACCACCGTTAATGTTTATATATAGCGTAGTCAGGCGTTACTTACAAAGAGCATATTATTTTAGAATTTTGCGTTAATCCAGATAAACCTTTGGAGAAAAGTATTAATTGCCAAAATCCTAGATGGCACAAAAGAGACAGAAAACGGAATTCAAATATGTTTTAACTGTGGATCGCAAATGCTAGTCGTGAAATCCCACAACTTTTCCATGAAATCGCTAACAAAAGCGTAGGTTCTATAAAGCATAATTACTAATTCAACAGAAATAGTCATTAAAATACATTTTAAAATTTTCAAGACATCAAGAGTTTTGTTATATTATGACGTTTCTGTAGTGGGTTACCCTAAATTTTCAAGATATAGATTTTAAGGGTCATAAAAATATGTTAATCAAAATTATCAGATCGATTTTTGAGAATTGCCAATTCTGGGCATGATTAGTGACCTTCAATGCAGAAACTACTTCATAATAGCCCAAGCTATGGATTTCGTTACTGATTGGACAGTATGTTCCTGGCATAGGACGAGAGCTTCTCTCGGCGTCAGTCGGAACAAACTTTGGCCAGAAAGGATACTGAGGTAGTAAGGTTCACCATACCGTGACATAGAACTTCCCGGCCTATTCAAAATTTTACTATATCCTACAGTGTTGGGTGCGTGACATTAAGCCTAAGTTATCCTTGACTTTTTATTATACAGAACTCATGCGGATACAGTGGAGTGTAACTCTCCCAGAATACTTGTCAAATGAATATTATAAAAGATGTAATATCTTATAATGTACTGAGAGCAAACCAAGGCCATTATTCTCTTTATGTAAATTAATTTTTGTGTTGGAGGACAAAAACAATATCACCAACACCGATAATAGTAATGATAATATTGATAATGATGATAATAGTAATGATAATATTGATAATGATACTAATAATACTAATAATACTACTAATAATGATACTAATAATACTACTAATAATACTACTAATAATACTACTAATAATACTACTAATAATACTACTAATAATACTACTAATAATACTACTAATAATACTACTAATAATACTACTAATAATACTACTAATAATACTACTAATAATACTACTAATAATACTACTAATAATACTACTAATAATACTACTAATAATAATACTAATACTAATACTAATACTAATACTAATACTAATACTAATACTAATACTAATACTAATACTAATACTAATACTAATACTAATACTAATACTAATACTACTAATACTAATACTAATACTAATACTACTAATACTAATACTAATACTACTAATACTACTAATACTACTAATACTACTAATACTACTAATACTACTAATACTACTAATACTACTAATACTACTAATACTACTAATACTACTAATACTACTAATACTACTAATACTAATAATACTACTAATACTAATAATACTACTAATACTAATAATACTACTAATACTAATAATACTACTAATACTAATACTACTAATACTAATACTACTAATACTAATACTACTAATACTAATACTACTAATACTAATACTACTAATACTAATACTAATAATACTAATACTAATAATACTAATACTAATAATACTAATACTAATAATACTAATACTAATAATACTAATACTAATAATACTAATACTAATAATACTAATACCAATACTAATAATACTAATACTAATAATACTAATACTAATAATACTAATACTAATACTAATAATACTAATACTAATAATACTAATACTAATACTAATAATACTAATACTAATAATACTAATACTAATAATACTAATACTAATAATACTAATACTAATAATACTAATACTAATAATACTAATACTAATACTAATACTAATACTAATACTAATACTAATACTAATACTAATACTAATACTAATACTAATACTAATACTAATACTAATAATAATAATAATAATAATAATAATAATAATAATAATAATAATAATAATAATAATAATAATAATAATAATAATAATAATAATAATAATAATAATAATAATAATAATAATAATAATAATAATAATAATAATAATAATAATAATAATAATAATAATAATAATAATAATAATAATAATAATAATAATAATAATAATAATAATAATAATAATAATAATAATAATAATAATAATAATAATAATAATAATAATAATAATAATAATAACAATAATAATAATAACAACAACAATAACAAAACACTCTGTTAACATTTGTAATACCTTGGTTAGGGCCCGATCCACAATCCTTCCTACAGTTTCAAGAAACATTGTATTTCCATGTAAAAATTGTTTGTAAATTTTGTTGTCTGCATGTCGCATTCGGGATGACATGAAGTTTAAAACCAACATTGGTATTTATCGGACGTTTCATTGTTTAGTTTTGGTGTTTAGAAAATACAGTATTTTTTCCAAATTTTCTATTTGGGATTTATGGGTTTTAAAGTATTTTGCAGTGAACACTTGTTTCCAGTATAGTCCTCCTCTGTCACTATTTAAGTGAGAGAGAAGGTAATCATAACTAGAAATCTCTACATCAGCTTAATTCTCTTATGTTGCATGCGCCGAACGCACTCGTAAGCGTTCTTCTTAAGCAATTGTTGGCAGTTGTAATATTTCTGTTTTCTGGTTAAGCCTCTACATTCTGAACATCCACTTCAAGGCCCCTGCCTTGATAAACCAAGACGCTAGGCGTTGCGCAAGCCTCTAATCTAATACTGAGGCCATTTTAATTAGCCCTTATTAATTGAATTCTGTACACAAATAGACTAGGCAGTGGAGGAGGGTCTTAGAGAAGCAAACTCCTGTTCTCTAATGGAACGCGGTAGCAGGCTTGGGTCCCGATCACAGTAGCAATAAAAGCACATCTTCTGTGGTGGAATAGCGCCTGTGATTCGTGTTCCAATATTCCTTTTAAAACTTCTATAACGCTTTTAACGGAGCGGCAAAAATTTAGTTTGCTAAGGGAAGCAAGTGCATTAAGCTTGGTAGGCCCAAACCCCTTAACTTAGTCTGCTTCATATCCTGTCCTTACTCTTTTTAATTACTCAAAGAAAAGGACAGAATTTTCAAGCTAGCTGCAAAACACTAAAGGATCTTTCCACTTGAAATCCTCTAGTTGTCCAAAATAAAGCTTAGCTCTTTATTCAGTCGGATTCAAATCATCATCAGACTCACTCATGCACATATATACGTTCAGAAATAATTGAAATACAAAGGTAGATACCCCATCATTTCCAAAAAATGAGGCCTGAGTGTTGGTGCCTCAATGGAGCAGTTCGAAACAGATTACTCGGATTCAAATCACATATTTGCAGTGTAATGAGCAAATCAGTGCATGTAAAATTACACATCAGGTGATTGAAAACTGAATTAAACTGTGAGTGTCACGTGTCCTGCTCATATACCTCTTGTCCAAATTAACTCTTAGGAACTCTTATTCATCTACCCATCTCGTATTAACCGGGATAAGAGTTTGTGGAAATGGTTTTGTTACATACTGTGGGAAATAGAGTAACACAGTGGGCTTAAGAGATAGTCCAATGTTTTAAGAACTGGTCTTTAAGAGATGGTTCTGAAATGCCATTCTGTATAAATATATGTTCAAGTGAGAGAGAAAGAGAGAGAGAGAGAGAGAGAGAGAGAGAGAGAGAGAGAGAGAGAGAGAGAGAGAGAGAGAGAGAGAGAGAGAGAGAGAGAGAGAGAGAGAGAGAGAGAGAGAGAGAGAGAGAGAGAGAGAGAGAGAGAGAGAGAGAGAGAGAGAGAGAGAGAGAGAGAGAGAGAGAGAGAGATTCCTATTCGAGAAAATTATAAGTATTTGAAGACAGTGCAGTGTGTCTTGGTTAAAGAAAGACATTCTATTTAAAATGTTTTGATAGATATAATATATGTATAATTATTTCAATCTGAATTAAATGTATCAGGATACTAAATCCACAGTTATATGAATATTAATAAAAAAAATCCTAATCGATTCAAATTTTCCGGACACATCTAACTCAGACTGACAATACTAATAGAATTCTAATACTACTTTTGAAACAATAACTTAGTTTGCTAAAGGTAGAATAAATTGGGCCATCAAATGAGTGATCAGTAATACTTATCGAACACACAATGGCATTAATATAAACATCACGAACCCAATAATTAATGTTACAATAAATAATAGAAGGTCTTCTTTTAGCCCCCGCATTAATAATAGTAATCAATAACGTATATTTAGGGCCGTGTCCTCTAATAACAATAAACAAAGACTAATGGCTCAAATTGATTTCTCGGTCAGAGATGTGGCACAAAGTACAAGTCAGCTACAGAACTCATCGGTTACTGTTTACATCAAATTTTCATTCAGATTACTCGCGTTTACTATAACTGAACTTAGTCATTTGCTGAAACCCCCTATTTCACCTTCTCTGAAATATCCCTCCAAATGTGTCCAAATGCGACTTTAATATGTTGGCATTTCTCGATATCGAACAATGATATATTAATTTTGGCAAAACTTTAAAGAACACAATCAATGAAACAATAAGCGACCTGTATTGAACAACATCCTTTAAAAATTCATCAAGCAAATGTTTGAACTTGGTTTAACCTGTCCATTACAAATATACAACAACAAGTGAATAAGTTAGTGGGCTACATCAACCGCTGTAACCACAACTATCCTTGATTTTTCCTTTTGGGTGAAGTTTCAAAACTTTAGGATATAGATCATTGTGACTTTGTGGGTTCGTAGAATTATAAGTCCAATATGCAGAAATTCCAAATGTTCTTTATTTGCGTAGAAATACACTTCGTAGCAGCAGAACTACATCACATACATAGCACCATCTACCAAGGTCGATGTCCACACAAACAGCGTTCTGATTACATCAGCTCTCGTTACAACAACAATCTACAATTGTTTACTCCTTACTGTGTTTACTACCGTTCACGACTGACTCTTGACGAGTCATCGCCTTCTTAAATACCTCATTGATAAATTCGAGAGATATCAGGAACAAATAAGAAGTAGAATGTTATATCACCGGAACCTTCCAGACGTAAAACCCTATTTGGGCCGGCAATTCCTTTATTTCCGTGATACACTTTCCGTCTGTTAATTATCTGTGCTATCTTTATTTGCCGGCTCTTTGTGTACACAAGCCGTGCTATCACGATCGGGTTCGCGACATTATTAATAAACGGCTTTACTGATGTATAGAAAGAATTAATTTTTAGACAAAGCCCAAAGTAGTTTTCGACAAGGATATTCAACTCTTGACCTTATCCTTCTAAAATGTGAAGTATATAATGACTTCACTAATAATCAATACCAAGCTCTAGTTAATCTGGATTTGAACAGGGCTTGCCACACAGAGTAGCGATCTCATATCCGCCGTATACTACTCGAATATTAAACGGCAGAAGGATATCGGTCTTCAATACAAATTATTTCAAAGCAAACTTCGAAGCAATAGACGTAACGGACATTTCTCCCAGTGTTCTTCCCCGGAAAATGGAGTCAAACAGAATTCAATTAGTGTAATTCTTACGTGTAATGCTACTCATTGTTGGTAACAGTAATAAGCTTTCGTCCATTAAATCTCTAGTTCAAGTTTACTTCTCCTAAATAATCAAAGCCGACTTGTAAAGACATAATTCATATTATACAGCGATGACTTAATAACTTGTTGCACCCCCTGAACTGGAGCAGCTATACAGGATTGAATTTCACGCATATAATTCAGGATATATCTTCTTCTCAGCTTACAACCACTTACTGTATCCCCAACTTATTGGCAAACTTTAAATTCCTGTAATAAATGGCTACTTTTCGACACCATAATCTCATTTCAACTGTTCATCTGAAGCTCATTAAAGCTCACTCTGGCCATTGACTCAACGTACTGCACATTTTATCAGCAGGATCATGGAGAGCTGCCCTCAGTGTGTTACTATGCACTTATAATTCTACCATAAAGCAGAAATATCTTCGTTTCTGTAGTTGTCAGTTCGCAAAATCCTAGAAATTACTAAAATACTTGACTCAATTCAGTGTTCGGCACCGAGAATTGTTTTAATAACCATTCAAACCAGTACATTAAAATTCCATAACTTGAAGCTAACGTACTTCCGGTGCAAATTAGAAAGTGAATCTTAGGTTCATCATATGCAACACGTACTCCATCAAAGTCATTATCCCTATCCCTTGAAGATTCCTACTAACAATTTAGGAAATGTAACAGAATCAGCACACCTCGAGATTTTAAAATTCCTTTCTCAGTTTATTGCGAGCAATTTAACATTACTCTAAATATGTTCCCTCATTCAATAACTCTGATATATATCACTGAAGCGTATCATTTTAACTTATATAACACCGACTAAACCAGAAGCGCATTCACAAACAAATAGCATTTCATAGGGACTTTCATTTAACGAACTGCATGCAATTTATGCTACATACAACCTTCAATCTTGGCAAAACCAGTGCTGAATTATGGACGTAAGGCATGAGCCGTAAGGAAAAGGAGCAACAGTAACGATACAAGCTGCCAAGATCAGATACTTTAGAATCAGTTCAGGGATGTCAGAGAAAAGGTCGTATCAGAAATGAATTAATTACAGAAGAATTGGGGGTGCAACCATTAATAGAGGAAACAAAGGGTATAGAAAAAATATGTGGAAAAGCTCCACAGAATGAAAGAAGTACCAAAATAAACTTAATTAGGGACCTAAAGGACGAATATTAATAGACGTCCCGAGAAAAGAGGACTTCAAGAAATATGAGGCTGGAAGTAGAGGTAACTAGAAGATACATCTTCAAGGATAGGTTCAGAATAGACCGGTATCAATGGGTGTGTACCGGTATTACTTGAACACTATACAGTATAGTATTTTCCTTTACCTCTCTCTGCTCTTTCAAATATGTCGCAGTTCAATTTTCATCACAATATTATATGCTTTAAAATGGTAACTGTATACAATTTAAGACTCATTTGAGTGCTCAGTTCTTCAAAATATTTTTAACGAATTTCAGGAATTGTACACTGAAAAGCAAACTTTGCTATATCATTATCATTTTCCTGGATTCTGGTGATCAGGTACTTAAAGAAATCACCAAACACTCCCCTCTGGTTATCAAGATTTGCTCAATTATATCTAAATGCCTTGTACTGAACGTGGAAGCATATGTGGAAAACTCCATCTAGAAATAAGTCGGTATTCGTTTGATCCACAAAGACCAAAGTTGTTTTAAGGTGACTTACTATTGCACATACCTCTGCAAAGTAGACATCTCGTTAACTGTGACCTTCCTCCCATGCACAACCTCTGTATATGGAACCGCAAAGTTGATTATTTCGCCACAGCTGCATTTGCTATTTCTAAAGCAAGGAAAGGTGCCTACAAGACGCCCAAAGCTCAGGACAGCAAACAACTTCAAACTTCATGAAGTCCACGAATTCTGCTATGAAAGTTAGTATATAGTACATAAAAATGTTGAATCTATATATTTTACGAATTTAAAATAAATTATTTTTCATTTTAGTTCAGCCTGTATTTTTGAAAATCGCTATATGATCATAGCTAAAACAACAGATATAGAAAAATGTATCTGACAATTCGAAGCAGCAACAGAGAATACACATGATATGTTTAGTTCCAAAACATTATTTGTGTGGTATAATAAAGTCTACGTTTTCGTGTATTAAGTTTGTGTCTGTTTACCTCATACGAACGCAAGTTACGCAAAAGTAATTCAGGATTAAAAAGATTTCAGAATCTACTCCCAGAAAATTTCATTCATATTTCTCGTTCACATAAAAATAAACAAGGTTTAACAAATATCGTTGAACCCCCTTTTTTAATAAATCCAGATATTCGCAGAATTTATAATCTAAGAGTAATGTGGTGTTACTTTTTCCTGAATGACTTGTGATGCATTCTCTGAAGATTCCAAGATCAAATAAAAAATTTGGCTATTTGTATTTCATTTTG
Organism: Mantis religiosa; assembly: GCA_030765055.1. Taxonomy (NCBI): domain Eukaryota; kingdom Metazoa; phylum Arthropoda; class Insecta; order Mantodea; family Mantidae; genus Mantis; species Mantis religiosa. The sequence continues at coordinate 258,694,366 of CM060948.1, read as the reverse complement.
AAGTTATGCATGCACAGCCACACACATCTGTCTTTATCCAAATTTCATTTGGGAAGAGTTCAGCGTGCCATAATGTTAAAAAGGAATTTTCAATTTTTTTTACGTAGTATAGAGAGCAAAAAAGTATCAGGACAAAGAAGGTTTTTCTTATCCCACAGGTATTTTGTATCAATTTTGTTTATTCGTTTTTGATCAAACGTTTAATATTAGATAGGACTGTGATTCTGTAAAATGAAATACTCAATTAACTATACTTTCGTTACATTTTTGGCTTTTAGTTACGAGTGTCGGTCGATAGGTCCCGGGCATCATATAGAGATGGCGCCATTGGGCCATTTTGACGGATAGCATCATATAGTTTAGACTTGCTTTTATACATGGTTAAAAAGCTTGATTAGTTTCTAAATGACAGCATTTTAAACAAGACAAGTAAGACCGCAGATTAAAGTTATTTGAGTTAGCAAAGGCTACAAACACATCAAAAGGAAGAAACTTAATATTTTAATGTTTTGTCCTTTCAAAAGGTCAAAATGGATGCAGCGTTTGTTGCCACCTGATCAAAAGCTGCAAAAAAAATTGTCTATATTAAGAATTTGGAGCTCTACCGTAAAATTCCCAGTGAATTTTTGAGATGACTTATTACCATGAATGAAAATTGGATACACTACTATACTCCAGAAAGTAAATCAGGGTCAAAACAGTGGATTGCACCAGGTGAATCAACACTTAAAAACCTAAGTCAATTTTTACAGCTAACAAGTTTATGGCGAGTGTTTTCTAGAATGCACAGGTAATTATTTTTTATAATTACTTGGAAAAGGGTAAAAGTATTACTGGTAACTACCATGGAAGCTTACTTTAATGTTTGAGGTATTAGGTGAAAAGAAAAATAACTACCTTACATTCCTCTTGGGCAGTCAGCCAGGTGAAAAGATATTAGATATCAACGTTTCGGGGGTGCACATCTCTCCCATTATCAGGATATTTATAAAATGTTATAACCACAAATTGCAATACTGGATATAACCCAACTATAAACAATGACAGAACACTATCAAAATTCGAATTACTGATCAAAAGACCTTTCAGTAAATTAAATGCCAGGTCGGGAGATGGCGTGACTATAGAAAATGGTGTCAAAGAAACGTAACTACTTATCTTGATTATAAAGCTGTATTGATCGTTGCTTCTTAATTCGATGGATTTCCATTTTAAGGCCGGTTTCCAAGAGGAGCAGAAATGAAATCCAGCATCACAATTAAGCGTGCTCCTTTCAGAGGAAATCGCCAAAGCCTCCATAATTTTCCGCTCCCAGTTACTTTTGCATTTTGCCAAGATGGTCGTCTTCCGAAAATTGGCTCTATGGTCGTTATCAAAACAATGCTCTGCCAGCCCAGACTTCTCAGGTTGCATTAAGCGAATGCTCCGTTTATGTTCGATTATTCTAGTAGCGATGGTCCTTCCGGTTTGTCCTATATACGGTGTCCCACTTTCACAGGGAATGCCGTACACCCCCGGAACTTGGAAGTGCAGTTCGCCTTTCAATGTTCTCAACAGATGTTTAACCTTCGGTGGTGGCTTGTGGATGGTCCCCATGTTGTATTTGGCGAGAATTCTGCTGGTTCTGTCGGATAGATTGGCGGTAAACGGGATGCAGGCCGTAGCGGTAGGCTTATCTGACGCTTGCTGTATTACAGGTTTCCCTTTCTTAGCATTGGTGATCGAGGCTTCAGCGTCAAATTTAGAGTAGCCGATTTGACCGAAAGTGAGTCTCAGGTGCTGTAATTCTTGTTTTAAGTGGCTGGGAACAGAGATAGACAAAGTTCTGTGGGCCAGTGTATTGAGAACTTCCAGTCTTTGAGACGTATGATGGAAACTATGAGCGTTCAGATAGAGTTCGGTGTGTGTAGTCTTGCGATATACAGAACGCCCCAGTGTACCATTGCTGTTTTTTGAAACAAGAATGTCCAGGAATGGAGGAGCTAGATCCCTCTCCCCTTACATGGCAAACTCTATTCAAGGGCGAAGGCTGTTGAGATGCGCAAGAAAGCTAGGCAAAGTGTCTGATTCATGTGGCCAATTTATAAAAGTGTCGTCCACGTATCTATAGAAATAAGATGATTTAAGTGGAGCTGAGGCAAGTATTTCATGTATTAGGTATTCCATATAGAAATAAGCTATATGCTGGTGACAAAGGGGAGACCATTGCTACTCCGTCTACTTGTTCACGGAAAGTACCGCCAAAGAAGACAGTGGTCGTCAGGGTATGTCGGAAGAGCTCTATGATATCAGCCGTAAAATGCTCCTTCAGAAGATGGATAGCTTCTTGAAGTGGCACTCTTGTAAACACAGAAACCACGTCGAAGCGGACAAGAAAATCAGAAAGGCCAATGGTAATGTTCTGAAGTGTATGTACAAACTGTGTGGAGTTACTCACATGATGTGGGCAGTCCCCTACCAGAGGTTGTAACAGATCAGCCAGGTGACGTGCCAGCCGATATGTAGGGCTGCTCCTGTGGTCGACAATGAGAAGTAAAGGTACTTCCGGTTTGTGGATCTTCGGAAGTCCGTACATTATAGGAGGCCTGGAACCTGACGGTGATACCGCCTTCTTAATTTCGGAAGTAAGGCATGGTGGAAGAGGTAGGATTCGTATCGATAATCCTGTACGCCGGATCATCTAAGAGCTGCTTCATTTTCTCTAAGTATTGGGCTGTGGAGACGACCAAAGTGGCACTACACTTGTCCGACTTTATTTATCTTATTATACTTTTCTGCTTTTTATGGACAGACAAAATCTTTAATCTCCTGTATTCTAATCTATGTTATTAGACATTAATTGGAAATATTTCATTGTTTATGATATTCAATCTGCTTACTAAGGTCTGTTTTGAACAACGCATAGGAATATGCACAACCGTTAAGAAAACAAACCAAACTAATAATGAATTTTGGGAATGTTGGTACACCACACTTTGGGTAGAGCAGAATACCTCCAGTTAGTTGTGAACATTGCTCTCCACCAAGGTTAGCGACTGTGAAGTAAACCGCTCTGAACATTTATGAAAATAAATATTCTTCCGCTTTGTTTATATACAACTAAAATTGATACATGTCCATCTATTGGATCTTGGCGCTGTTCTCACATATTTTACATATCTTTTTCACGAGGGTAGAACGTCAGTCTGTAACGGTTCCATTACCGGAAATCTACTTCATTTAGAATCAAGTGCTCAGAATATTTGCTTGTTGATAGTTCTATGCTAATACAGAAAATGTACAAGCAGCTGAGTATCTATTTCAAGGAAAAATAGAGTTGCCATAATTATAAAATGAAAAGTGTGAAAATATGCCAAATCTGGGTAAATAACGCTACAGGAACAATTAAACATGGCACATAAATGTAGGTAACTTAACGTTTATTAACAAATGAAATAGAGTGTAGAAATATTAAAGTTTTATAATATAATCTCTCAAATTATAATGACCTTGCTCTAAGTATATACGAGAACAAAAGGAGCGAAGCTGAGATCCTATATTGGGACGCGTTTAAGTCTGACTTTTGAGGGAATATCGCGGATGCCTTTCCTTTTTTATTTTACAATAACCAATTCCATGTAATAACATCTCCCTGATGTGAATAGTATACTGCAGGCACCCCTTTCCACAATCAAATTAGCTTTAATGAGATTTAACTGAATGGGTGTTAAAGGAAGTAGTCAAATATCACTGAATGACTAGCGACATCTGCAAACGGAGATAACTATTTCAAGAGTTGAAAATGTAGATGGCTATAAGTATGATTTTAAACATTTATTTGAAAAGTAAGCTAAAATAAAGGAATTAAGTGCAAACGGTGCAATTAAGCATAGCTTTATGTTGGAAAATGGAAATTCATAATACCGTAACGATTTGTCTTATGCAAGGTGTCCAATTTTTATGGACAGAAATCCTTAACACAGTATCCTGCAGTTAAGTCTAATTATTAGATATAAATAGGGAATATTTGGCAGTTTGCGCTATGATCTGGTTGCTGAATGAGACGAATACTAGGATTGAAATGTATAAAACTAATGACCACTTTTGGAAATGTTGGTACACCGCATAGTTAAAGCTTTGAAACTACTAAGAATTGCATATCATACAGATATTTTTCCTTTTTTCTTTATTTTTTAGCTCATACTTCTCCCCGTGTACCCAACCCCCATGGGCTACGTAAGAAGGCTTTTTACGGTGCTCGTTTCCTATTTCTCCCAGCTAGATCTCCAGTGCAATACCCATCGCATGCAACAGCCGTCCGGAACACTTCCGTGTCACCCTCTACCCAACCGCAAGAATGCCTGCTCTTTTTTACTAACCGGACAACACCTCCACCAACTTCATCTCCTGTTTCAACACCTTCCAGTCCTCCTCAACCACAGTTATCAAATACTATTCAACATCGCCTCAAACAGACCATGCCTGAACAGCTCCCACCAAGGAGGTCTGCCACTCCACCTCAATTGTCACCTTCTAACGATCATTGGAATTGACAGAGGATTGCGGACATTGCAGCCTTCAGTGAGGTAACCGATAGCATTCCTCCGCAATTGCAAATTAAGATTGCAGCTGCGCTGATGGAGGTTCTGCTCACAAGATATCCACAAACGTCACAAGAAATGGTAGGTACTTATTCAAACATTCTGCTTCACCTTCTGCATTTCCAATGGCTACTACACACCACTGGTACATAACATTTCCAGGACTCAAAATCTGCTTCTGGAATGCCAATGGTCTCCGCAGACAAATGGCGGTGGTTTCCAACTTTCTGTCCATACAGAAGGTGAATATCTTAATGGCGCAGGAAACCCATTCATCACCTCATATAAAATGTGTCATCCCAGAAATGTGTTCTTACCGCACTGATCGAGCCGACGGCAGAGGAGGTGCTGTCATATACATTGACCGTGCCATTCAACACCATCAAATATTTATCCCCGCAACCAGTAATCTTGAGATCACCGGCATCCAAGTTGTCACCAGCAATGGCCCCCTGCACTTATACTCAGTTCACGCCGCACCGACTTCCCCCCTACTTACCTCTGAATTGGATCACCTCTTCAACTCCCCAGTTGTCACGATTGCTGCGGGAGATTTCAATGCCAAGCACTGCCACTGGAAATCCTTCTTTACTGACCACTGTGGGCGCACATTCCACAACTTCGTAGCGTCTAGAGCTATTTCCGCTAGGGCTCCAAACCAACCTACACATTACTATGGAGACAGGAGACAACATGACTGGCTTGATCTCGCCCCCGTCCGCAATATGCGGCAGCAGCTTACCCCCTTCACAGCTCCTGCTCTATCTTCAGATCATTACCCCATCCTCCTATTCTTCCCTGGTAAGCCCAAGTACAAAGCTCCTCGAGGATTCCCACTCCCAAGAAAGACCTCTTGGGGGAGTCGATATGTTCTTCATTTGTACCGAATTACAGCTGGAACACTTGCCGGTTACATAGAATTACGTAGCGCACACAATAACAATTCACCAGTTCGTCTGTCACAGGTCCACTTCGCATTCGCAATTACGTACAGCTCCGATGCACGTAAACAGTCTTCCAGTCCGTTCACTAGCAGGGCGCTCCTCCGGGTGCTCGCCAAGAACTGACTGACTCGTCCACTGCAGGTTTTATATAGGGAAGATCGCCGTTTCTGGAAGTCTCGCGGTTCAGTGAAACTTCCCGACTGTTCCAGACTCAGGAAGGGGGAAAGAGATGGCTAGTGATGTTTTTCCAACCATCCCCCTCGTAAGCGCTACAAGATAAAACAGTAGGCGTGGCGTGAATGTCTCCTGTCGCCTACCCGGCTGCCAGCTGGTCGGGCCTTCCGATAATTAGGTGACAATATGATTAGGGAATTCCTAATTTTGAGAATTTCATGACGGCGTAGGTGAGACTTGGGTGCTACTCCCCATATTTCAATGGCGTATGTGATGGCATCCCGGAGTACTTGCTTATACAGGAGCAGTTTTGTAGGCAGAGACATGACTGGTCGTCGGTTATAGAGAGGGAGTAGGTTAAAATGATAGGTTCCAGCACAGACCCAAAGGGGCAAAATGGCGGCCGTGCGCAATATATGTATTTAAAGGATTTATTGTACTATTCAGTTTATTTTGTTTCTCTTTCGGGATAGTGGGGTGTCTATTGAGGCTTCTTGTGGCGTATTTAGTGGCTTTGAGACGTATTTAGTGGCTCTTAAGGCGTATTTGGCAGCTTTTTAGGTGTATTTAGAGCCTTTGGAGGCGTATATAGTGACTTTATGGTATATTTAGCGGCTCTTGAGGCGCATTTGGTGACTTTATGGTGTATGTACAGGATTTTGGAACGTATTTAGCAAATTTTAGGTATATTCAGAGGCTTTTGAGACGTATTTAGTGTCTTATGGACGTATTTCCTAGCCTTTTGGTGCAATTTAGGGGCATTGGAGATGTAGTTAGGGGCTTTTGGGACATATTTACTGTCTTTTACTGTGTCTAGAGGATTTCAGGGCATCCTTAGGAGCTACATGATGTATTTAGAGGCTTCTTGGGGTGTATTTATAGGCCTTTGAGATGTATTTAACGGCTTAAGGGGGCATTTAGAGGCTTTAAGATGCATTTAGGAACTTTCTGGAATGTATTTAGAGGCTCTTAGGGCACTTTAGTAGAGGCTTCTTGGGGTCTATTTTGGGGATTTGGAATATTTGAGGGCGTTTTGCTGTATTAAAGTTTTCTGTGTATTTAGAGGCTTTTGCGACGTATTTACTGGCTTTCTGGTGTATTTAAAGACTTTTGATACCTATTCAGCTTGTTTTTGTGCATTTCGAGATTTTTGCTGTATTTAGAGGATTTTAAGACGCATTTAGTGTATGAAGTGTATTCAGAGGCTTTTAGGGCATATTTTCTGGCTTTTGCTGCATTTATAGGCTTCTTGGGCTGTATTTACTCTCTTTTGGATGTACTTAGTAGACCTATCTGTATTTGACTTGCCGTAGTTCATGATATTTTAACCATTTCAAACGTTTACCCCTCGTATAATATCCATGCTTCTAACACTTTAAACTATCCTAAGTCCTACTCCTCAGCGTAATAATTCCAATTGATAATAAGCTAACCTAACCTTATGATTTACTATTTCACCCCTTATAACCTAACCTAACCTATTATAAACTAAGCTAACCTAACCAATCTAACCCAACCTAACCTAAGCCAAGTCTTTCTCTTATGCTTTACTATTTCAACCCATTATAATCTAAGCTAACCTAATCTAACCTAACATAGCCTAACCTAACCCAGATCTTCCCATTATGCTATACTAGTTCACCACATTATAAACTAAGCTAACTTAACATAATACTTTAACCTAACCCAAGTCCTACACTCGTGCTTTACTTTTTCACCCATTATAACCTAACCTGGCCTATCCTAATTGTGCTATACGCTAACACTTTAACCAAACCCAAGTCCTAATCTTAGGCTCCACTATATCACCTCAATATAAGCTAGCCTAATACTTGAACCTAACCTAAGTCCTACACCTGTCCTTTACTATTTCATCGCATTATAAGCAAACCTAACCTAACTGTGCTTTTGTGGTTAATTTGCTACATTTGTTACATTTTGTGATTACATCAGTTAATTGTTTTCGTTGGTTCTGTGCTCTCGTTGGTAGTTTGACTACATTGGCTAACTGATCAGGCGTGGTTACCTAACCTATCCTTGTGTTGCTTGTGAATCATTTGTTTTTCACATTGTATTATTGGCACTTACCTCGCTTCCACTATCCTCTTTTATGAAGCTTTAAACCTAAACCTGTCTGATACTCTAACCACTGATTCTGAAGTGCCTGTAGATTAATTTTATGTGGGGCATTTTGTGAATTCTCTTAGGATATCCGCCTCTTAAGCTTTTACTTGTGTTTTATAAAGTAAATCGGGGTAGACTTAGCTTGTAGTTCAGTAGTAGACGCCTCTCCTCTTATATGGCCTGGAGACAAGCACTAGAATTTAATCCTAGTGGCAGAGTTAACGCCTTCCTCCATTTTTGTTATTTCGTCTTTCTTCCTCAGCCGTCGTGAGGGTCGTAGGATAGATGTCAGTTGTGTAAATATTCATTCTGTTGCTAAGCATACAGAGATAACCATTATCTTCTGATCTAAGTTGTCCCCTGTTGCACACTTTCTGCAATACTATAGTGTCCGTACGCGTATGTTGATACTCCATCCTCAACAATCACTCTCTTGTCCTCATGAGGCGATAGGGATATTTTATTAGCTTCAACTGTAGAAACATTATGTTTTCGGGATAGGATTAATTTCATAGGAGTTCTTAGGATCTTTTGGGGTTTTAAGACATTCCACATAGCTATCGAAGTTGATGTACTGCCTGATTGCGCTACGATTTATGCCTTTAATCTTCTTGATTACACCTCCATCTATGTCGAGTGCATACATCTTAGGTCTCAGTCCAACGAAACGATGAATGATTTTTCCATTGGCTTAGTCTTTAAATTTTCCCAACACTTTCTTGTTTTCTGTAGAATGGCATATGTGGTCGCTAGGATAATCAGCAGTGTCCAGAGGTTCCAGAAAACGTAACTTATCGTAGTATATATCTCCGGTATTCACACGATGGATGAGAGTCAGTATCCGTGTGCATGAGCTTCAGATTTTCAGGCCCGTAATATGGCATTAGCATATCGTAATTATACCAATACATCAAGGTCTTCGAGATATCCAGCACACACATCCCAATGTATATAGGCTTGTTGAAGACTATCTCCCGCGACCCCATGTGTACTGCCACCAGGTTAGGCCCATATATAGTTCTATCTACAAATGTAGGCTTAGCAACCAGTTTTTCCAATGTCTTGCAATCGGCGACAAGTCGTATATTCAGTCGGTTTCTGGTGTTTTCCATAGTTTTGTCAAACATGGCATTGTTAAAAAGTTTGTAAAGATCCTTCGCGAAATCATTTCTCGATCCTTGACGTAGTCAGTTATTGAATTCCACATAAGGCTATAACCAACATGACTGTTGAAATTGTAGCACCCGATGGATTTTAGTCAGTTGTAACCCATGACAAGGGCCTGCTTCAAGGTCATGTAATGCACCACATACCTAGTTCGTGATCCAAGGTGAGGAATTAGTTTCTTTGTGGAAGAACCCGGGGGCTTGATACACTCAGGTAAGAACGGTAAATCATTGTACAGATCATGGAGTTCAGTAGGATATTGAATGGTTACTTCTAAAATGTATACGAGAGGTTCATCTTCTCGTAGTATATCTAGGTTGATATCTTCAGGAGAAACACACCTAAAACCCCCGTAAGCAAGGGCCCTGCACATTGCCCACCCATATTGGTTATTCAAATCCTCGTACGTTATATATTGTGAGGGTTTACACGAGTCATACTCTTTCATGTAGTGATTGTTCGCTTCTGCATACTGATGTGAAACTTGGCATAATCCTCCTCTTATACCCTGCTTCAACCATGAGTAGCTGGTCATAATCCTGTAGTAATTACATTTTAATTCCTGTGTACAACAGCATTGCATCCCACGCAAATCCGGGTGATAATAATGCGCAGGATCAACTTTATGGGTTTTCAGGGTCTGCTCTCTGAATGTCTCAAACACATCTGCAAGTAGAAGGACATCCGAAGTTAAGTAAAGGTCACTGTAGTCGCCTGTTGTTCTGATGTTGAAGTGACTCCATACGGTTTTTGCATGCTGATACTCTGAATCACTAATTTCTTCTTTGTTTAACTTACTGTAGAATGCTTCTCTCGGAGGCACTTCTGTTTCACTCAAAACATCCCATGATGTTACGTAATCATAGGGAAACACACCCTTACGCGTCATTAATTTGAATTGCTCTGCTCCAAAGTACTTCTGGGTTTCAGGATATGATGTTACATTTTTTGCTATTTTACCCAAGCTGGTACTTAGAAAGCGATAGGTATCCACAAAGCGGAGTTTAATGTCACCAACATACATAGAAAATGCTATATATATATCTTTTCTCTGAGCTAGGAATAACTTCTACTCTCTCGCTAGTACATCCTAACTCCTTAACAATGAAATGGGAGTCATATCCACTCAGTTTATGCATGAAGACAGGAATATAATTAGGTGTCTTACAGGTTAGATTACACTTATTATGTAGACTGCCTCGGTATTCACCGGTTATATGGTCATTATCCCGCACTTTCCAATTCTCTCTGGTAAATTCTTTACCACATAAGTAACATTCTGTAGAGCATTCGAAAGATTTTTGCTGCTCATATGTTAGTGTTAATGGAGCATCAGTTTTGTATATACTATTAATCTTCTTTGCGAGAGAACTTACATACCCCATAAATTTCGGTGCAGCATCATAACCACGATATACATAGGGTTCAGTAGGAAGATCAGTCTGTAAACCTTCCATTGAGGCCGGCGGTTTGACATATACACAGAAACTCATAGGAATATGCTTCTGATATGGAACTGTATAAGACGTTTCAGGATTAGAACACCCGTGGTAAGGAGTAAGAATGCTTTCAAAGTCAGCGTATATGAAATAAGGTAATTTCAACATCCTTTCATGATTCTTGAATCTAACAATAGATTTCTCCTTAGTTGGCATAACAATCTTAGCAGCTCCGTGTTGGCTACATATTTTTCTAAGTTCAATTAACCTGTCAACTCCTCCATTTTGATAATCAAAGTGCGTAAAACAGCGTTTGCATGTGTAGAGTTTTCCCTCACATTTGGTTTTTTGTTGATGAATAAGTCTCTCGAAATTCTTCATATAGACGTAATGATGACGTCCCGCTGCATCACTTAATAAAAGCAGGTCACGATGGTCGGACAGTTCATCGATAACCTTCATAGGAAACACTTGATTTTTCTCATCCAGTTCGAAAACATTTATAGAGATGTTATTTCTTTGTTCAAATTTCGGGATATCAGTCAGGCTCGTAGGAAACGAGACGCAGGAAAAGTCATATCTTTCTTGAAAATCACTAGCGTATTTACAATCTAAGATCGATCAAGCTCTCTTTATACACTTAGCGCAGAATAGAAAACTTCATCATCCCCTCCACCAACGGGATTCGAAGGTGGCGCTCCTATCGGAGAAAGGCTAAAAGAAAACTTCATCGTTCCTGCAACTACCGGGGTTTCGAAGGTGGCGCTCCTATCGGAGAAAACCTTAAAGAGAACGCTATTCATTTTAGCAGTTTACGATTATTCTTTTTCTAGTATACAAATCACATGAGAGAAAGAATTAGACAAATTAAAATTTAAAAAGGCAATAAATAATTAGTTTTGAATATAAAATTTAGACAATTCAAATGAGTATAAACATGACTGAGCTACGCCTTTTAGTTTTAAAGTTACATTAGGAGCACCCATCACCACCCTTAGGCATCTCTTCATCTTCAATCATACCTTCTTGGAGCCGTTTGATAGATCTCTTAACATAACAGTTCGATTTTTCTCAAGTTCATCTATTAAACCGTTTAACTCATCTATGGGGCACGCTTAGAATCCTTTACTTCATCCTCAAACACACCTTCTTGAACCCTATTGATATATTTTAACCTATTTATGTTTGTTGCTACGGGCATCCGTTCTCTTTTCTTAAGTTAAATTATTACGTCCTCTTGTTATGTCTGAGTCCCATACTTATATATTAAACTTTGTGATTAAGTATTTTGATTTGAAAGTCTATGTAAATCGGTTAAGGTAAACATCTCTTCTCAATATGAGACAAGTCATGATGTATGATCTTATGGGGTGAGCTTGTCAACACGCCTAAAAGCATTTATATTTAAAACTATTTAAATTTTCCCACCGAGATTTGAACCATGATCCTAAGGCGTAAATCACCATTTCAACAACAATTCAGACCTAAAGTGTATATATACGCTATTTCATTGCGCAAACATTATTAGCTCAAGAGTTATTTAAGATTCAAGTTATTGCGACAGAAGCGGTAATCGAACCACGGGTCTCTAGGATACGGAATCATAAATCATTCACAGCATATGTTGAATGAAAAAAACCTGCGCTTTCCCCCGCTGTTCTATGTGCAATAGATAAGAAATAGAACACAATTACATAATTCAATGGACGATGGGAACTGAACCAAGGACCTTCTCAGCTAAACAGTATTAGGGTATGATTAACTACGCTAGGTGCCACCATATAAATTTGATGTCGCCGCTCTAGACCCATTGGTTACAGATATATTCAGATTAACTGATACAGGACTCGAACCAGGGACCCTTGAGCTACAAATTGTGAGCATATCATTAACCATGAGAAGCATATCCATATAAAGGTTATTTCACTTCTCTAGACTCACTGGTCACAGAGATATATAAATTAAACAATTCAGGACTCGAACTAAGCACTACAGGTATGGAGTATAAACTCTGCGGACCCCGCTAACCATATTTAGGTAATAAAGTTTATCCGAACTCTCTATCAATATTAGTTTCGGAGTTATTCCAATATAAGCAGTAGTACCCTTTTGCGCGGGATTCGATTCTGGACCGTTGATAAAAACTACAAGTCACAGACAGTAAGTACATGGTCACCACTTTCCAGGCGGTAAAATGTACCATGCATTGTCTTTCTCCCATAGTCGGCATCTTATTGTTTACGCACCCTCTTTATTTATCACATGTGTGTGTACGGCCGTCTTGTGACATGGGTTTGACAGGTCATCAATCAAGTAGTGGTGTATAAATGGGGGACTTAGAAACAATAGAATACCTAATTTGCATATAAATTGAAAGGGGCTGGACAGGGGATAGGGGGAAAGCGCAGGTTTTTTTCATTCAACATATGCTGTGAATGATTTATGATTCCGTATCCTAGAGACCCGTGGTTCGATTACCGCTTCTGTAGCAATAACTTGAATCTTAAATAACTCTTGAGCTAATAATGTTTGCGCAATGAAATAGCGTATACATATATACTTTAGGTCTGAATTGTTGTTGGAATGGTAATTTACGCCTTAGTATCAGGGTTTAAATCTCGGTGGGATAATTTAAATAGTTTTGAATATAAATGCTTTTAGGCGTGTTGACAAGCTCACCCCATAAGATCATACATCATGACTTGTCTCATGTTAAGAAGAGATGTTTATCTTAACCGATTTACATAGACTTTCTAATCAAAATACTTAATCACAAAGTTTAATATATAAGCATGAGACTCAGACATAACAAGAGGACGTAATAATTTAACTTAAGAAAAGAGAACGGATGCCCGTAGCAACAAACATAAATAGGTTAAAATATATCAAAAGGGTTCAAAAAGGTGTGTTTGAGGATGAAGTGAAGGATTCTAAGGGTGCCCCATAGATAGGTTAAACGGTGTAATAGATGAACTTGAGAAAAATCGAACATTTATGTTAAGAGATGTATCAAACGGCTCCAAGAAGGTATGATTGAAGATGGAGACATGCCTAAGGCTGGTGATGGGGGCTCCTAATGTAACTTTAAAACTAAAAGGCGTAGCTCAGTCATGTTTATACTCGTTTGAATTGTCTGAATTTTATATTCAAAACTAGTTATTTATTGCCTTTCTAAATTTTAATTTGTCTAATTTTTTCTCTCATGTGATTTGTATACTAGATAAAGAATAATCGTAAACTGCTAAAATGAATAATTTTCTTTAAGGTTTTCTCCGAACCCCCGGTAGTGGTAGGAATGATGAAGTTTTCTTTTAGGCTTTCTCCGATAGTAGCGCCACCTTCGAATCCCGTTTGTGGAGGGGATGATGATGTTTTCTATGAGGTCTGCGCTAAATGTATAAAGAGAGCTTGATCGATCTTAGATTTAATTGCGCTAGTGTGTTTATAGCTGAGCGGATCAGCTTCCACAGTGAAATTCATCATCAGTAGCGCTTATAGCTTATCAAGGTGAAGAAGAGAAGTGAAATGTGTATCAGACACTTACTTAGCAACATATTCCCCAAAAATTAGCCTGCCCATAACAAAAACTATAGCAATGGAAGCTCTGTTAGACGCTGCTATTCCAGAATTTAAGTGTTTTAAATGTGATAAGAGTTTCCTGAAAAACTACCATAAAAAGAGAAACGAGCTGGTCTGCGGTCAGTATTATTAATGTAAACATTGTACTGACGTTTGTGGTACTGAGCATCGCAGAGATGTGCATCAAGAACGATGCGAGAGAATAAATGCTGCTAAGAAACTCAAGATCGAACCAACAAAACATAAATTGCTGTTAATGGTTCCTGATGAAGATGATGTCGTAGAATATGAAACAGCTTTCCAGGATCGACTGAAATCATATTTCATCCAATGCTCTACATGCCAAGACCTGAACACATATCTCCAAGAATCAAAACAGCAGATTATTCAAGCCGTTCAGAAGCAACTGAGGATCCATAAAAGTGTGAAAATTAACATCATAGTTGAATGTCGGTTTGTGAATGCCATTGGTGACACTACTGATAAAGCATTTAATACACAAACTCAAGCAATATTTTTAGAAAGTGACTTGGATGCCATCTTGGAAAGGAAATTCAAGAAACTTTGTACTGAAATGGCGGAAAGCCAACTTAAAGGAAGCAACTGGACTTTATTAGCTGTTGACGGGGTTCGAGTTAGAATCAACAAGAATAATGGACTAAGAGGAAGCAGTTACATCCCTCTACCGACCTCTATTGGAGCTAAAGGAGCCTGCATAAATCCCCAAAATTATGAAGATGAAAAATGTTTTATGTATGCTGTTCTCGCCAAGTTCATTCAAAAGGATCCTCAACGTGTTAGCAAGTATATGGATTTTCAAGAAAGATATGACTTTTCCTGCGTCCCGTTTCCTACGAGTCTGACTGATATCCCGTAATTTGAACGAAGAAATAACATCTCTAAAAATGTTTTCGCACTGGATGAGAAAAATCAAGTGTTTCCTATGAAGGCTATCGATGAAGAACTGTCCGACCATCGTGAGCTGCTTTTATTAAGTGATGCAGCGGGACGTCATCATTACGTTTATATAAAGAATTTCGAGACTTATTCATCAACAAAAAACCAAAAGTGAGGGAAAACTCTACATCTGCAAACGCTGTTTTACGCACTTTGATTATCGAAATGGAGGAGTTGAGAGGTTAAATGAGCATAGAAAAATATGTAGCCAACACGGAGTTGCTAAGATTGTTATGCCAACTAAGGAGAAATCTATTGTTAGATTCAAGAATCATGAAAGGATGTTGAAATTACCTTATGTCATATACGCTCACTTTGAAAGCATTCTTACTCCTTACCACGGATGTTCTTTTAATCCCGAAACGTCTTATATACAGTTCCATATCAGAAGCATATTCCTATGAGTTTCTGTTTACAGGTCAAACCATCGGCCTCAATGGAAAGTTTTACAGACTGGCCTTCCTACTAAACTATGTATATCGTGGCTATGATGCTGCACAGAAGTTTATGGGGTATGTAAGTTGTCTCGCAAAGAAGATTAATAGTATATATAAAACTGATGCTCCATTAACACTAACAGATGACCAGCACGAATCTTTCGAATGCTCTACAGAATGTTACTTATGTGGTAAAGAATTTACCAGAGAGAAGTAGAAAGTGCGGGATCATGACTATATAACCGGTGAATACCGAGGAAGTCTACATAATAAGTGTAATCTTACCTGTAAAACACCTAATTATATTCCAGTCTTCATGCATAAACTGAGTGGATATGACTCCCATTTCATTGTTAAGGAGGTAGGATGTACTAGCGAGAGAGTAGAAGTTATTCCTAGCTCAGAGTAAAGATATATATAATTTTCCATGTATGTTGGTGACATTAAACTCCGCTTTGTGGATACCTATCGCTTTCTTAGTACCAGCTTGGATAAACTAGCAAAAATCTAACATCATATCCTGAAACCCAGAAGTACTTTGGAGCAGAGCAATTCAAATTAATGGCGCGCAAGGGTGTGTTTCCCTATGATTACGTTACATCATGGGATGTTTTGAGTGAAACAACTTCCTCCAAGAGAAGCATTCTACAGTAAGTTAAACAAAGAATATATTAGTGATGCAGAGTATCAGCATGCAAAAACCGTATGGAGTCACTTCAACATCAGAACACTAGGCGACTACAGTGACCTCTACTTAACTTCGGATGTCCTTCTATTAGCAGATGTGCTTGAGACATTCAGAGAGCAGACCCTGAAAACCCATAATGTTGATCCTGCACATTATTATACATCACCCGGAATTACGTGGGACGCAATTGTGTTGTATACAGAAATTGAAATGGAATTACTACAGGATTATGACCAGCTACTCATAGTTGAAGCAGGTATAAGAGGAGGATTATGCCAAGTTTCTCATCGGTATCCAGAAGTGAACAATCACTACATGAAGGAGTATGACTCATGTAAACCCTCACAATATATAACGTACGAGGACTCGAATAACTTATATGGGTGGGCAATGTGCAGGGCCCTTGCTTACGGGGTTTTAAGTGGGTTTCTCCTGAAGATATCAACCTAGATATACTACGAGAAGATGAACCTCTCGGATACATTTTAGAAGTGGACATTCAATATCTTACAGAACTCCATGACCTGCACAATGACTTACCGTTCCCACCTGGGTGTATCAAGCCCCCGAGTTCTTCTACAAAGACTCTAATTCCTCACCTTGGGTCAGGAACTAGGTATGTGGTGCATTACATGACCCTGAAGCAGGCCCTTAGTCATGGGTTACAACTGACTAAAATCCATCGGGTGCTACAATTTTAACAGTCATGTTGGTTAAAGCCTTATGTGGAATTCAATAACCGACTACGACAAGGATCGAGAAATGATTTCGAGAAGGATCTTTACAAACTTTTTAACAACGCCATGTTTGGCAAAACTACGGAAAACATCAGAAACCGACTGAATATTCGACTTGTCGCCGATTGGAAGACATTGGAAAAACTGGTTGCTAAGCCTACATTTATAGATAGAACTATATATGGGCCTAATCTGTGGCAGTACACATGGCGTCGCGGGAGATAGTCTTCTACAAGCCTATATACATTGGGATGTGTGTGCTGGATATCTCGAAGACCTTGATGTATTGGTATCATTACGATATGCTAATGCCATATTACGGGCTTGAAAATCTGAAGTTCATGTACACGGATACTGACTCTTTCATCCATCGTGTTACTACCGGAGATATATACCAGGATATGTTACGTTTTCTGGAACATCTGGATACTGCGGATTATCCTAGCGACCACATATGCCGTTCTACAAAAAACAAGAAAGTGTTGGGAAAATTTAAAGACGAAGCCAATGGAAAAATCATTCATCGTTTTGTTGGACTGAGACCGAAGGTGTATGCACTCGACATAGATGGAGGTGTAATCAAGAAGATTAAAGGCATAAAGCGTAGCGCAATCAGGCAGTACATCAACTTCGATAGCTATGTGGAATATCTTAAAACCCAAAAGATCCTAAGAACTCCTATGAACTTAATCCTATCCCGAAAACATAATGTTTCTACAATTGAAGCTAATAAAATATCCCTATCGCCTCATGACTACAAGAGTGTGATTGCTGAGGAATGAGTATCAACAAACGGGTACGGACACTATAGTATTGCAGAAAGTGTGCAACCGGGGACAACTTAGATCAGAAGATAATGGTTATCTCTGTAAGCTAAGCTACAGAATGAATATTTACACAAGTGACATCTATCCCACGACTCTCACGACGACTGAGGAAGAAAGAAGAAATAACAAAAATGGAGGAAGGCGTTAACTCTGCCACTAGGATTAAATTCTAGTGCTGGTCTCCAGCCCAGATAAAAGAGGAGAGACGTCTACTACTGAACTACAAGCTAAGTATACCCCGATTTAATTTATAAAAATACAAGTAAAAACTGGGGAGGCGGCTATCCAAAGAGAATTCACAAAATGTCCCACATAAAATTAATCTACAAGCACTTCAGAATCAGTGGTTAGAATATCAGACAGGTTTAGGTTTAAAGCTTCATAAAAGAGGATAGTGGAAGCGAGGTAAGTGCAAAGAATACAATGTGAAAAACAAATGATTCAAAAGCAACACAAAGATAGGTTAGGTAACCACACCTGATCAATTAGCCAATGTAGTCAAACTACCAACGAGAGCACAGAACCAAAGGAAACAATTAACTGATGTAATCACAAAATGTAACAAATGTAGCAAACTAAGCACAAAAGCACAGTTAGGTTTGCTTATAATGGGATGAAAAAGTAAAGCACAAGTGTAGGACTTAGGTTAGGTTAAAGTATTAGGCTAGCTTATAATGTGGTGAAATAGTGGAGCCTAAGATTAGGACTTGGGTTTGGTTTAAGTGTTAGCGAATAGCACAATTAGGATAGGCTTGGTTAGGTTTTAATGGGTGAAAAAGTAAAGCAGAGGTGTAGGACTTAGGTTAGGTTAAAGTATTAGGTTAAGTTAGCTTAGTTTATAATAGGGTGAACTAGTATAGCATAAGGGGAAGATCTGGGTTAGGTTAAGCTATGTTGGGCTACATTAGGTTAGCTTAGATTATAATGGGCTGAAATAGTAAAGCATAAGAGAAAGGCTTGGGTTAGGTTAGGTTGGGTTAGATTGGTCAGGTTAGCTTAGTTCAGGCTAGGTTAGCTTTGGTTGGGATAGGTTAGGTTAGCTTAGTTTATAATAGGTTAGGTTAGCTTATAGGGGGTGAAATAATAAATCATAAGGGGAAGACTTGGGTTATGTTAGGCTAGGTTAGGTTAGCTTATTATATATTGGAATTATTACGCTGCGGAGTAGGACTTAGGGTAATTTAAAGTGTTAGAAGCATAGATTTTATACGACGGGTAAACGTTTGAAATGGTTAAAGACATGAACTACGGCAAGTCAAATACAGCTAAGTCTACTAAGTACATCCAAAAGAGAGTAAATACAGCCCAAGAAGCCTATAAATGCAGCAAAAGCCAGAAAATATGCCCTAAAAGCCTCTGAATACACTTCAAAGCCTCTAAATGCGTCTTAAAATCCTCTAAATACAGCAAAAATCTCGAAATGCACAAAAACAAGCTGAATAGGTATCAAAAGTCTCTAAATACACCAGAAAGCCAGTAAATACGTCGCAAAAGCCTCTAAATACACAGAAAACTCTAAATACAGCAAAACGCCCTCAAATACTCCAAATCCCCTAAATAGATCCCAAGAAGCTTCTAAATGCATCTCAAGCAACTAAACTGTCCTAAGAGCCTCTAAATACATTCCAAGAAGTTCCTAAATGCATCTTAAAGCCTCTAAATGCCCCCTCAAGCCGTTAAATACATCTCAAAGGCCTATAAATACACCCCAAGAAGCCTCTAAATACATCATGTAGCTCCTGAAGGTGCCCTGAAATCCTCTAGACAACAGTAAAAGCCAGTAAAAACGTCCCAAAAGCCCCTAACTTCATCTCCAATGCCTCTATATTACACCTAAAGGCTAGTAAATACGTCCAAATGGCACTAAATACGGCTCAAAAGCCTCAGAATATACCTAAAGGTCGCTAAATACGTTCCAAAATCCTGTAAATACACCATAGTCACCAAATGCGCCTCGAGAGTTTCTAAATACACCAGAAAGTCACTATATACGCCTCCAAAGGGTCTAAATACACCAAAAAAGCTGCCAAATACGCCTTAAGAGCCACTAAATACGTCTCAGAGCCACTAAATACGCCACAAGAAGCCTCAATAGACACCCCACTATCCCGAAGAAGAAAAAAAATAAACTGAATAGGACAATAAATCCTTTAAATACATATATTGCGCACGGCCACCATCTTGCCCTTTTGGGTCTGCACTGGAACCTATCAGTTTAAGCTACTAGAGGGTATAGCATACCCATTCTTTTGCTAACTTTATTAGCCACATATGTTATGTGGTCTCTCCATGTCAATCTGATTTCTAGTAAAACACCAAGATACTTAACATAAGTTTTCCAATGGACCTCCTGACCAGCTAGGCGAATTTGTGGAAGATCCGCTATTCGTCTTCGAGAGAAGGTGATGGTCTGTCTCTTCTGAGGGTGGACGCGTAGGCGCCAATGTTCGAACCAGGTGGTGAGGAGGTCGGCATATTGTTGAATGCTGCGGGTACACAGGTTGAGCGCTGATGATGCGGAGGTAATAGCTGTATCGGCAGCACAGAGATACGGCGAGCAGCGTGGCAGGGATGGTAGGGTGTTGACGTATAGAAGGAAGAGAGTGGATGCCAGAACTCTAGCTTAGGAATTGCCAGCACTAGTGGGATGGGATGAGCATAAGATTGCATCGTGGGAGACAGCAAAGCTTCTGCCAGTGAGGTAGGAGTGAATGATCTGTACTAAGTAGGAAGGGGTTTGGTAGGTGATGAGACGAGGGCGAAAGCCTTCGTGCCATACGCTGTCGAATGCTCTGGTGATATCTAGGAGTAGTGCTGAAACGAACTGCTTCCTGTTAAAGGCTGTGTAACCTTCATCGACCAGACGATGCAGTCGGTGTTGAGTGGAATTCTGAGAGCGAAAGCCGAATTGCACCTCTCTGACAATATTGTGTAGATTAAGGATAGTCCTTAGACGAACTAGAGTAAGATTTTACATCAGTTTACTCTGTGTTTGAAGTAAAGTGATGGGCCTGTAGCTCCCCGGGGACGTTCCGTCTTTCCCAGGTTTGCAGATAACGATGACCTTTGCATGCTTCCAGGCCTTTGGGAAGAAATAAAGCTTGAGGATAGCACTAAGGAGAAGGGTTAGTGTTTTCACCTAAGGGAATGGTGAATGGTGCCGCGTTCGCTATGTCGTGAAAGCCGGGCGAATAGAATGGCCGTAGGCTGGTGATTTGATATTGTACTTCAGCTACGGAGGTGGAGGGAGGTGGTAGATCATCATAGGGTTGGGAAAGGGAAAAGTACGTCTGAACTTCCTAAGTGACTCCATGGATATGATCTACAGCGGGGTTATGAGCGGCCGCAAAGGTCATTTCCAGGAAGGTTGCATATAGTTCAGCTTCTTCCCTTGCAGCCTGAGCGACTGACTGTCCGCGCTACAGCGGTGGATCTTTGCGATGGATTTGAAATAAGGATTAGGCCATGCTCCAAAAGGAGTTGTCCTCTACACGAAGAGAGGAGATCTTATTTTCTCAGCACCCGTTGCGAAATTTTTGAGTTGAATTTCGACCAACTGCTGAAGTAGGCGAAACTCAAGAAGATCTGCTGGTCAGTGACTATGTAAAAATCGTCGCCGCATCCTATTCTTTTGTTTTATCGCCTCACGGATAGCCTGACGTAAAGGATCGACATTCAATCTGCTAGGTTTTGATTTTAGGGAAGAGCGCATGATAACAGTAAACTGTTGGGAGTTGAAAACATCATCGATGGTTGTCTATCTCTCCTGGTGTTTGACATGGCTGCTGCGGCGGCTGAATTTGTTCCAATCGAATCGAAAAGTCCTCCCAATTAGGGAGGAGGAAAAACGTCTGCATCGTAAGCAATACTCGGTAGTTTCATAGCTTTAGCTATGGGATGTAACAACAATTCCAAAAGTGACAATTAGGTTTATATATTCCAACTCGGATATACTCTAATCAGCAACGAAATAATACCGTTAATTGCCAAATATTCCCAATTTATATCTGATAATTAGACTTAAATGCAGAATACTGTGTTAAGATTTTTGTCTGTCCATAATAATTGAACACCTTGCATAATATAAATCCTTACGGTATTATGAATTTCCAATTTCCAATATAAAGCTATGCTTAAATGCACCGTTTGCACTTAATTTCTTCATTCAGCTTACTTTTCAAATAAATTTTTAAAAACATACTTAGTGCCATCTACATTTTCAACTGTTGAAATAGTTCTTATCCGCGTTTGCAGATGCTGCTAGTCATTGAGTGATATTTGCGCGCTCTTTTGTTTTTACTACTTCCTGTAACACCCATTCAAATAAATCTCATGAAAGGTAACTTGACTGTGGAAAGGGGTACCCGCAGGGAAATGTTATTACATGGAATTGGTTATTGTAAAGCAAAATAAGAAAGAAGCATCCGCGATATTCCCTCAAAAGTCAGAACTAAATGCGTCCCAATATGGGATCTCGCCTCGCTATTTTTCTTCTCGTACATACTTACAGCAGGGTCATTATAATTTGAGAGATTATATTATACAATTGTAACATTGCTACAATCTATTTCATTTGTTAATAAACGTTAAGTTACCTACATTTATGTCCCATGTTTTATTGCTCCTTTAGTATTATTTCCCCAGGTTTAGCACATTTCCACACTTTTCATTGTATAATTATGCCAACCTTATTTTTCCTTCAATTAGATGGTAAGCTGCTTGCACATATTCAGTTGCTGCTTGCACTTGTTTCTAAACCAAGTAGATTTCCGTATATTATACCGTTTCAAACTGAAGTTCCACCCCTTGCTTAGATATGTAAAATATGTGAGAACAACGTCAAATTCCAATTGACAGACATTTATCAGTTTTAGTTGTATATAAATAGAGCGGAACAATATGTATTTACATAAACAAATGTTCATAGCAGTTTACTTGCCAGTCGTTCACCTTGGTTGAGCGCAATGTTCACAACTGGAGGTATTATGCTCTACCCAAAGTGTGGTTAACCAACATTCCCAAAATTCATTATTAGCTTGGTTTGTTTGCTAACGGTTGTGCATATTCCTATGCTTTGTTCAAAAAAACCTTAATAACCAGATTGAATATCATGAACAACAGAATATTTCCAATCAATGTTTAATAACATCGATTTGAATACAGAAGTTTAAATATTTGTCTGTCCATAAAAAGTAGGAAACGTATTAAGTCGGACAAGTGTAATGCCACTTTGATCGCATCCACAGCCCAATACTTAGAGAAAAAGATGCAGCTCTTAGATGATCCGGCCTACAGGATTCTTCGATAAGAATCCTACCTCTTCCATCGGACGCCGGACTGTACAAATTATTAAAAGATCCTGCCTTACTTCAGAAATTAAAAGGCGGTATCACCGCCGGTCTCCAGGCCTCCTAGAATGTACGGACTTCCGAAGATCCACAAACAGGAAGTACCTTTACTTGCCATTGTCGACCCCAGGAGCAGCCCTACATATCGGCTGGCACGTCACCTGGCTGATCTGTTACAACCCCTGGTAGGGGATTGCCCACATCATGTGAGTAACACCACACAGTTTGTACATACACTTAAGAACATTCCCATTGGCCTTTCTGTTCTTCTTGTCAGCTTTGACGTGGTTTCTCTATTTACAAGGGTGCCACTTCAAGAAGGCATCCATCTTCTGAAGGAGCATTTTACGGCTGATATCATAGAGCTCTTCCGACATATCCTTACGAACATTTTCTTCTTGTTTGGTGGTGCTTTCCATGAACAAGTAGACGGAGTCGCAATGGGCTTCCCTTTGTCACCAGCTATAGCTAATTTCTATATGGAATACCTAATACATGAAATACTTGCCTCAGCTCCACTTAAATCATCTTATATCTATAGATACGTGGACGACACTTTTATAAATTGGCCACATGAATCAGACACTTTGCCTAGCTTTCTTGCGCATCTCAACAGCCTTCGCCCTTGATTAGAGTTTGCCATGTAAGGGGAGAAGGATCTAGCTCCTCCATTCCTGGACATTCTTGTTTCAAAAACCGCAATGGTACACTGGGGCATTCTGTATATCGCTAGACTACACACACCGAACTCTATCTGAACGCTCATAGTTTCCATCATACGTCTCAAAGACTGGAAGTTCTCAATACACTGGCCCACAGAACTTTG
This sequence comes from Mantis religiosa, assembly GCA_030765055.1. Taxonomy (NCBI): domain Eukaryota; kingdom Metazoa; phylum Arthropoda; class Insecta; order Mantodea; family Mantidae; genus Mantis; species Mantis religiosa. The sequence continues at coordinate 258,670,539 of CM060948.1, read as the reverse complement.
TCTATCTCTGATCCCAGCCACTTAAAACAAGAATTACAGCACCTGAGACTCACTTTCGGTCAAAACGGCTACTCTGAATTTGGCGCTGAAGCCTCGATCACCAATGCTAAGAAAGGGAAACCTGTAATACAGCAAGCGTCAGATTAGCCTACTGCTACAGCCTGCATTCCATTTACTGGCAATCTCTCCTGCAGAATCAGCAGAATTTTCGCCAAATACAAAATCAGGGCCATCCACAAGCCACATTCGAAGATTAAACATCTGTTGAGACCACTAAAAGACAAACTACACTTCCAATTTCCGGGAGTGTACCGCAATCCCTGTGAATGTGGGACACGGTATATAGGACAAACCGGAAGGATGATCGCTACTAGAATAATCGAATATGAACGGAGCATTCGTTTAGTGCAACCTGAGAAGTCTGGGCTGGCAGAGCAATGTTTTGATAACGACCATAGAGCCAATTTTCGGAAGACGACCATCTTGGCAAGTGCAACAGTTACTGGGAGCGCAGAATTAAGGAAGCTTTGGCGATTTCCTGTGAAAGGAGCACGCTTAATCGTGATGCTGGATTTCAGTTCAGCTCCTATTGGAAACCGGCCTTAAAATGGAAATCCGTCGATTTGAGAAGCAAAGATCAATACAGCTTGATAATCAGGTTAAGTAGTTACGTTTCTTTGACACAATTTTCTATAGCCACGCCATCTCCTGACCTAGCATTTAATTTACTGAAAACTCTTTTGTTCAGTTATGCGGATTTAGATAGTGTTTTGTCTTTGTTTATAATTGTGTTATATCCAGTAATTCAATTTGTGGTTATAACATTTTATAAATATCCTGATGATGGGAGAGATGTACACTCCCGAAACGTTGATATCTATTCATCTTTTCACCTGGCTGGCTGCCCAAGAATAAAATGACCGTATTCGTCGCTAGGAAAGCTTCAGGTCTTATTATTTTGAAAAAGAACTCATTTGCGAAGAAAAAAAATCTTGTTTCTTAACGACAATGCTCTGGCCCATCGCTCAGACATTAAAATGGGTAAAATGTGCGATATAAATTTCCCCACCCAATTTGCCAGATTTAGTACCCAGTTACCTTACTTACCTCAAAAAATTTGTTTGAGGACGAAGATTTCACAGCTACGAGGAGGTCATTGATGCAGTAAACAGCTATTTATAGGATCATAATAATTTCCGCTAGAGAGAATTAAATTAGAACACGGATATAACAGATGAAGTAGCCTTTCTGTAGATTATGTTGGAAAAAAAAAATCTGTAATATCTTTTTGCTGCGATGTCCGGGATTTATCAACCGACTGTTGGACATGCTGATCGATTATAAGATTCCTATTTCCATTCATTCCTTATGACATTAATATCTTTTGAAATGTCCGCACCTGAAAAATGAATGCAATTGATGAGTTTGGACATAAAGTAGTTACTCTTTACGTAATTGCTATATTAAATAAAGGAAAACAGAAAAATTGCAGTAATTCAAAGGTCAATGATGGCAATAAGTGTTGAGGATTTCAGCGGTGCGGAGAACTGTAAGGTTTTTGCGTCTATTGTACCTCCGGGAGGAAGGGATGTCATGAGAGATACCTATATATTAGCTCTGCTACCCGCAAATTGTTATCCCAAATATTATGAAACTGATAAAGGTATCTTGCTTTGCAAACATTAGCCTGCCCTCGTAGCCACAGTCGTTAGAGCGTATGTCTCTAGCGTTACGCCGCGTAGAGGGTTGTGGGTTCGAGTCCCGCCGTGGGCATGGGTCTTTATGTGTATAGGTGTGAAACTAAGGAAAACAGATAGTAAAATAAACGTACACAATAAAACACTGTTAAATAAGGAAAACAATTATAAAAAAACACAGTTTTATAATATCAATTTGTAACTTATCGCAGGTACACATTATGCAGTGCTTCCAAGAGCATTACATTGCTTTTATTTTTTGTGCTGTGTTTTCGTCCACGTAGGAAGTGATAAAATAGCGCCATCGTATTAATTAACAAAGCAATGCGTTAATACGAGCTTTATATGATTTCCAGTCGTAAACTACTACCTGTTAGTAATCGACTAGTTAATGTACGCTTTATTATGCTAGGTAGCAGCTTGTTTGTTACACGGAATAATACTCTGCTGACATTAGAAAAATATAACGCTACTATAGTCTTTCTCAGGCTTATTTTCAACGATGACTTATTGGCTCAGAGTGCAAAATATTGATTGCAACATTATGATTAACATCACATTAATAACAGGTAAAATTAGAATTAAAAGACTAAGTACTATAGCCCAGATCTGAACCACGAAACTTCCGAACTACGCACGGCAGCTGAGCTACTATAACAATATACCGACACTACAATTCAACTCATTCGCATTTTTCTAGTACTACACGAGGGAACCTCAAATTATGCTTTCATGCTAGGTGGCCCAGCTGCCGCGACCCTTCGTAACCAGAGATTCCTTCGTGGGTTAAGACAGTTGCACAACGGAACGGGGATGTGTTTATTTCTCCATTTATAACCCGTCTTTGACTGCGATGGTCCTGTCAACGGCCGTTCTCCTTTGGAATATATCGAAGATGTTATCTCGTAGACGTTGTGGTGGTGGTACTTTGGATTTGTGTATTTTAATCATTAGATCACTCACACATTCGCAGTCTCATTCATACTTCCAGACTGTGGGGAAGATGGGGAGCCATCTTGATTGGAGAAAAATCCTCATCCTCAGCCTGGAATCTAACCTGTAACCCCTAGCCCAGGTGCTCAACCGACTGAGCAATGGGGCAGCCGAGGAAATTTCAACTAAACGCACGGCAGTGATGTAGCGAAATTCCCTCTGCTCCCTTCAATTTTCAACGAAGCGTTGCAATAAACTCACCTTTTGGATTGATAGGGATATTTGCATACGCGAAAGAAGGTGCGGTTTGACCACCTGTATAAATGGATCACATTAGTAATAAATAACCGAGAATAACAAACATCCTGAAGTGAAAGTAACAAAATTCTCGACAAGAGTTCTCATTACAAAAGGCACCACAATAAAGCCTTTACTTGCAAAAAGCACACATTATGAAAACATTTATAATAGGCACTATAAAATGAAGTATACTTTCTTCACCAAGTACGAAATATTTTGACGTATACAAAATCTACGCTTTTATGAAAACACCAAGCTCTACTCATCAGTCATAGGGAAAGTATCACAACAGGACACGTGCAATTCTAAAACGGTAACATACAGCCTTCCAAATTTAGCCTACTACGGCTCAAGTAAAAGAATAATTTAACACATTATTTAACAGTGGTGAACATTGACTAGGATTTAAAATTTTATGACAGTTTAAACCACCAATGGGTTTTGAGAGCGCCTTGGGTTAACAGAATGGTTTACGAGAAAATAGGAGTCAACTGTGGCCATACTCATCCAAAGAAGAAGTTTCACAATAAACCGAAGTTCCGTAGAAATTCTGGCTATTCTATTTTATTTTTAACTCACGTTACACCATTTCAATCATTGCCATAATCCATTCGAATGTTTTGTGAAATGTTGGTACAAATTGCAATATTAATTTGTACGTACAGCGCGAAAGTAGGTATTCTTCACCTAAGTGGACTTGAATATCACATATTTATTACAGTAACATTTATTTCACCAGCGACATGAGATACAAAACACCAGATTCACTGTTTTACAATTTTAGATCTGTAAATAAGTTTCTTATTGTGCAATAGTTATGAAATAATGTCTAGAGATATTCTGCATGACTGCTACGCAGCGGATTTTTAGTCTGTGAACAAATTCATTCATAGACGTTATGTATGGTATCTGGAAACGTGCACTTTTCAGATGAATTATTGAAACGTTATCATACATTTCATATGTGGAAATCCTCATGAACGCACAAGCGTAAACTACAACACCTGTGCCAGACGCGTGTTAATGTAACTGCATTCTCCGCCATATTTCACTACTGACACGATATTATGGACTAATTATCGTGTTTGCTGCACACTCATACATCGTAAATCGCAATTCTGTCCACTGAAGCAGCAGCGGCATAGCAATCTGTTCTCCACTTCGTGTCAAACTTAAAAACTGGAAATAGTGAGTTTTGCGAGGTTGATATTAGTAGGACTAACAGTTTATTTACAAGCACTGAATTGATTCATTATTCATATATTTATAGGAGCTGAAGAAAAAAATGTAGGTACATGGAGAACCAGTCTTTTAGTGTACATTTGAGATGTAATTTTATGTGCAGTGGAAAAGAGCTTGTTACCATCCTTCGATTAGGTACTTCATAAAAATAGCACCAAAAAAGCTAAAATGTCATTTGCTTCATTGTCCTGCCAAATTCTTTTAAACAAAATTTTGTTCCAAACTGGACGTTTAATTAAGGTGGCTCTTTTAAATTGAGTTGAGGAACTTATTCTTTATATAGTTGAGGTGGTGCCTATGTGACACCACACAGGGAGTATAAACATTAATCGACAAAAACGATAGTACGAAAACGTTTTTGTACACTTAATGAGGCTGAAGATCTTGGCAGTATAGTTCCAGGTAGATCTGGCGATCGGAACCTCCTGTCGGCCATTAGGCAAACCTCATTTCTTTCCTATTTCTTTCCAATGGAAATTGTAAGTTTTACCACACACCCACACACCCACCCACCCACACACACCCCCCACCCCCCACACACCGAATTATACATTTCAACGGGCCAGTCATGAAAGAAGTTAAACACCTAACCATCATTAGACAAAGAGTGTATCAAAGAACAAGGTGCCTTGTGTAAATTCACTTAGTTTAGTGTTGATTTATATAAAAGTGTTTAAGTATGGAAAAATATCAGATGAAAACAATCGATTGTGAATTGAGGCACTCAGAATAATAACGGCATTTCCCAACCGACATCGAATTTTGAGATAGAAGCATATGCCATCTACATTTCGTGTGATGAAGTGTTAAAGAAAATCGGACATGCCAAAACCTATTTTTCACTTTAAAAATTCTTAGTGAAAATGAACATATTCTCAACATAAAAAGACATATAGTAATTAATTATCAGTGCGTTGTAGTGAACGGTAGTACATGGCGCCATCTGCAGATTCTATTCCTGAATGTCATAAAAAGGAGAAAAGCAACTGAATGGATAATAAATCGAATAAAGTTTTGCAGAAATAGTAATAATCGTTCATTAATCAAATAAAAAGGGAATATTTTGTTGACGTATAGAATAGTGACACTTCAACCATTGCAACACTAAAAAGATTCTGATGGTCTCCTTTGCTTTTACGTAAGGTTATATCCATTATGATGGATCATGATAATCTCGAGATTGTTAAATTTGGTGTATGGTATTCTAACTCTGAGGTATATCGAAATGTTAATTTTATGAATAGAGGTAAAAGTTCACATTTAACTATGTAAACAAGAGAAGCTGCTAATAGTGAAGTAAACTAAGTATTAAGAATAAGTAAACAACATAGCAACATCTTCCTATTACGTATCTTATTTACAGTCCTCTGGATTGGATTTAAAAGGTTTTAAAATCCAGTGGATTTTAAATAAGATACGTAATAGTGAAGTTGTGATGCTATAGTGTTTAGTCATTCTTATCTTAACACAAGTTCACATGTTTCGTGGTTTACATTACAGCAGAAGTACAGTGAACAGAGAAAGATAAAGAAAGCTAAATACAATGACCTTACGAAATTATGGAAATATATTTGACATATTTAACATTATGCTATATATTGTAAATGTTTTATTGACATATATTATTTCATATATTTATACATAGTCTCTTTTACAGCATTTTTTGTTTTGTATACTTCTATTCATATAAACAACACAAAGTCAAGGAAAGCATTAATCACAATGGTTCAAGAAATTTCTAATAGACTTTAAATCCCTTAATTTAAACACCCAGAAAATATCAAGTTGTAACGTTAACTACTTTCTCTGTTTTGGTAAACACAGAAAATGGCATTGAACTCAAAATGCACTTTAGTTGGGATATGCTGTTATACGAGGTGCTTCAGTTTTAAATGTAAAATTCATTTGTCAATCTGAAAGCCTTCCTAATTCCATGGTTTACAAAAGCTTAAAGCGTTTTAGGAAGGTACTAGGAGAGATGTTTTCAGTATTTGGCGAGAAACTGTTTCGTATTTCAGCGAGAGGTAAAACTCTAATGTACTTTTGAGATATGTTCAGAGGTTGACACCAGGAGAAGACGTAATAGAAGTCCCACTTATTGAGGGAACATTCCGTGTCACGTGGTGAGGGGAGATGTAGCAGAAAAAAAAAACAATAAGAAATGCCATTCTAAAGTGATATCATGACAGACTAGCGCTTTCAACGGCGGGAAAATACATAAAATCGGGGAAAGAGGCATTGAAATTAGGTTCGGTGTGGACATCCAATACAGTTTAGTTTTGAGAAACCGTCAAAGCCAGTCATTCGCCCGCCTTTCGACTAGTCTGAAGTTTAAAGGTTCAGTCAGTTAAATCTACGTATTTGAGGAAATATATTCGGGCAAAAGAAATAATTTTGCTCCGCGAAAATCCGCGTGCCGCAAAGCGATTCCGGCCTCACTTATGTGACAGAACGAATAAACAGAAATGTAATGTGGTTATTGATTTCCGACGCGCCGCTTATACGAAGAATAAGTACTGTATTCTCAAATTCCGCGAAATCGAGTATTTCAGTAAAAATTAGATCAACTTACCAGGGACATTTTCTACATATGTTTGTGATCGCTAATAGTAAACAAGTAAATGAAGAAGATTTAGTGTCAGACTTATCACCACTTCTTACCTCCTAAACCTGAAATTACCATTGTCGCTTAGCAATATAAGCAGAGATCTTTGTCTTGACACCGAGATATCACTAGACAGGGTAGAAACAACACTCGGAACGTGAATCTAGCGAGACTGCCACCTGCACCAGAAGAGACGCCGAGAACGGGCTTCGAACCTGAGACACCAATGCCGAGAGAGCCTGCAGATACCAACATCTGCAATCACAGGTACTTACCGAGGCGCAGGGACCAGTTGACACCGTCCCACTCCAGACAATTTTACGGGAAGTTTCGCTCTAGAAACTCCTACTACTGTTAAGTAAAGCAGACTCTGTGTGTTAAGCCGTCCGATTTGTCTCCAAATACACAGTTGTTTCTTCTACTTTTCTTTTGGACAGCTTTATCTATGAATATCTTCTTGATTAACAGACAAGGTTGAGGTTAGGTAAGTCTAATTTGAGGCTAAGAAAAACAGCGTTCGATAAGTATTATTTTGAATTTGTATATATGTTAATAACATCTTTTAATAGAAATTAGCGGTGATAAACGTCATTCGAAATACGATATAATTAGGAAATCAATCCTATGGTACATGACAAAAAGAGTCTTATTGTAAAATGTAAATCAGTGAAATTCTAAAGCATACGTCGCTTATTAGTTCCGGAGATAACAGGTTACTATATAATTTTATGGAAGAGGGCTTTTAATCACTCCCAAAGGGTAGCTTATATGACGGCAATGCTGAAAATAAATGTACCTACTACATAGGTACGTAAAAGTAAGTAGAGGACGTATTGTACTCCGTTTAAAAATGCAACACCAAATTTTCACTGGATATACTCATTTTCAAGCTCCCTGAATCATAAGGAAAGCACCTTTAGAAATAGGTTTGTGCGTGCACGTGCGAGCTGTATGAGGAGCATAACTAAAAAACGGAAATACGGTTAAATGATAAATCTGGGATTTGATTTCTATGTCTTCTAAAAATGCGACATGAATATTTTTGAGGAAATACTATATTTCACACTACCCATACATGGAATCTTTTGCATATTCTGTTTTCCTCAAAAGTGTTCCTAATTACTTTGAATAAAATATCAGGTTTCATATATTTTAATGACAAATCAAATACTATTGTGACTTTGTGGGCTCGTGAAATGAAAAGTCCAATTTCACCACTCAAAAATGTTCTTTATTTCCACCGACTTACAGTTAAACTCTTGCCAATTACACAGAATTACGTAATGCACACAATTACGATTCACCAGTTCGTCCGTTACAATTTCACTTGCACTCGTAATTACGTACAATCTTCCGATGCTGTCACACAGTCTTCTCGTCGTACACTAGCACTGCATTCTTACACCAAGAACTGACTGACTCCTCTTGCACGACGTGTTGCTTATATAGGGTCCGCTTGCCGATCTGGAAGGTTCTCGATTAGATGAAATATCCCGTAAGTTTGAGAACACAGGTGGAACAGAAAGAGACGGCGCAGTGATGTTTTTACCTCCCAGGCTTCCCTTGTCACCACTATAAGACAAACAAGGGGGGGGGGCGTGGCTAAGGCCGATCTCCCCTGGTTGCCCGCTCTCAGCTGGTTCTATAGGGTGTTTCAACGATCGGGTGACACTGCTCCCTCCTCAAAGCTGGTCGTCCCGAACAGCACAAGCGTAGCGTGGCAGGCGATCCAGGTGTACCACCAACATCTTCCCTCGGGGAACCTTCTGGATGCGGTAGACCACGTCGTTAATCCTCTTCAACACCCGGTACGGTCCTTGGCATGGCTGCTGGAGCTTCGGGCAGCGTCCCTTGGTCCGGGTAGGACGGTACAACCAGACCAGGTCACCTTGCTGGAACCCTTAGCTGTTGGCTTGCCTGTCATAAGTGGTCTTCATGCGGTCGCTCGCCTTCTGGATATTCTGGCAAGCCATCTCATGCATGTCGTGGAGATGGTCCACCAAGTTCTTCACATACTCGGTCGCTGGCTGTTTCGCTTCCGGAGGGCTTCCAAAAGCCAGGTCACAAGGGAGGCGCAACTCTCGGCCGAACATTAAGCTGGCTGGCGTCATCCCAGTTGTGTCATGTGTAGACGAGCGGTAGGCCAGCAAGAACAGTGGCACCTTGACGTCCCAGTCTCGCTGATGGCTGGCCACGACCTTCCTCAGGTGTTCCTCTAAGGTCTTGATGAACCTTTCGACCATGCCATCCGATTGGGGATGTAGAGGCGTAGTGCGAGTCTTGTTCACCTCAAGCCTTGTTCACCTCCTTCATTAGGTTGGACTCAAAGTTGGTACCCTGGTCACTGTGTAGCTCTAACGGCACCCCAAATCAACAGAACACTTGCTCCACGAGGCAGTCTGTGATTGTCTTTGCCGCTTGGTTTGGGATGGCATACACCTCCGGCCACTTGGTGAAGTAGTCCACGACCACCATTAGGCACTTGTTGCCTCGGTCGGAAGCCGGGAACGGTCCAGCAATGTCAACGGCGATCCGTTCGAATGGCGCTCCGACGTTGTACCGCTGCATGCGACACCGACTCCTGGTCTGGGGGCCTCGACTCGTCGAGCACACGTGACACTGACGGCAACATCTCTCAGCATCTGCTTGGAGTCTCAGCCAGTAGTAGCGCTGCCGTAGTTTGTCAATCGTTCGGTTCGCTCCAAGGTGTCTTTCCGAAGTACCGGCGTGCACTTCCTCCAAGACTTCCGGGACCTTACTCCGGGGGAGTACCAACTGTTTTCTCTGCGTCTTCCCATCGGGTGATTTCCATACCCGGAACAGCACGCCATCTCTGGTCTTCAACGAGTCCCATTGGGCCCAGTACGACTTGCAGGTGGCGCTCCTCGGTGCGATGTCCTCCCAGGTTGGTCTCATCCCTGCCTCCACTTCCCTCAAGAGTGGCCCCAAGTCTGCGTCGGCCAGCTGCTCCCTCCTCAGGCCTGCGCTATCCCAGCCTTCAGCAGGCACTGCCACAACTACTCGGACCGCTGCGGCACGCTCCTTCTCTTCCACTCTTGTGCACTGGCCAAACACTTCTAGACAGGGTCTTCGGGACATGGCGTCAGCGTTACCGTGGCTCTTCCCTCTACGATGTTCCGAGGTGAAGTTGTACTCCTGCAGCCTCTGGACCCAAAGTGCTGTCTGGCCTTACAGGTTCTTAAAGCTCAATAGCCAGGTTAGGGCGGAATGGTCAGTTCTCAGGTGGAATGGCTGACCGTACAGGTACTTGTGGAAGTGCTCCAAGGTCTTTACCACCGCCAGTAGCTCCCGTCGGCTGCCACAGTAGTTCTTCTCTGCCTTGGTTGCGTCTTGCTGTAGTAGGCTATCACCCGCTCATGGCCGTCCTGGATCTGCGATAGGACACCTCCAATGCAAAGGTCGCTGGCGTCGGTGTCCACAATGAAGGCGCCACCCAGTTGTGGGAAACCCAAAATTGGAGCACTGCACAGGGTTTCCTTCAGTAGCTGGAAAGCCTCTTCGGCGTCCTCCATCCACTCACAAGGCCGGTGTTCCTCTTTCAGGCGGGTGAGGGGTTTGGCGATGTTGGAGAACCCCTTTATGAAGCGGCGGTAATAACTGCACAGCCCCAGGAAACTGCGCAGCTCTTTCTTATCCCTTGGGCGAGGCCAATCTCTCACAGCCTTTGTCTTCTCCGGGTCTGTGGCCACCCCGGTTGCTGAGACTATGTGGCCCAAGTAGTTAACTTCCTTGCGGAAGAGCTGGCACTTCTTCGCGTTCAGCTTCAAGTTGGTCGCCTGCAGTCTCTGTAGCACCTTACTCAGATTCTCGAGGTGATCTTCAAAAGTCTTCCCGACGATGATGATGTCGTCCAGGTATAGCAGGCAGGCATCGTAAGTCAGCCCTTTCATCACTGACTCCATGAGGCGTTGGAAGGTAGCAGGTACGTTGCAGAGGCCAAAGGGCATAACCGTGAACTGCCAGAGCCCTTGGCCCTTCGAGAATGCGGTCTTCTCTTTGTCTCTTGGGTCTAGAGCTACCTGCCAGTAGCCCGCCTTCAGGTCCAGGGTCGGGAACCACTGTGCACCAGCTAGCGTGACCAGGGTGTCGTCAATCCGGGGTAAGGGAAAACAGTCCTTCCGGGTGACAGCGTTCAGCTTTCTGTAGTCTACGCAGAAGCGCAGCTCGCCGTTCTTCTTCGTCACCAAGACTACAGGGGAACCCCAAGGGCTGTCAGACTCTTCAATCAGTCCCCTGGGCCTCATGTCCTACAGCATGTCTCGTACCGCCCCTTGCTTCGCCAGCGGAACGCGTCTATGTGGTTGCCGAATAGGCCGGGCGTCTCCGGTGTCGATGCGGTGAAGCACTTTGTCCGTGCGGCCGTAGTCACCATCGCCTTGGCTGAAGACGTGCTCGTATCGCCTCAGTAGTTGTCGAAATTTCTCCAGGTGTTCTGTGGTCAGGTGGTCGGCCGCCCTCTCCTGTAAGCCTTCTAGCCGGGGCCCCAGGTGTTGCTTCGGCGCCGGCTCCTGTCTCTTGTCGATTGCTGTTACTCTCACCACGGGCTCTCACGATCCCAACTCCGTCCCGGCCTGGACGTCGTGATCGGTGTCATTTGGATTTAGCAGTCTCACTGGCACCCCCTCTTGGCACGGCAGCAACGCCCCGGCTACACACAGTCCGTGTACAGGCGTCTTCTGGTCCAGCATCATGTTCCTGGTTCTCTGGCCCACCAGTCGCGCCGTCACCACCACCTCGCTCCTCGCGGGGACAACCACGTCTTCGTCCAAGACGACCCTGCAAATTCCAAGGCGCTCTTCGGGTTGACGGAGTATAACCTCTTCTCCGTTAAGCCGCAGGACCTTCTTGCTGACGTCGACCGTCGCCTCATGTCTCCTGAGGGCATCCAGTCCCAGGATCACCTCCTCCGCCACCTTCGCGACGAACACCCACAGACGCACGGCACTCCGCCCCAAGGTCAGCTCCAGCAGGGCCTCCTTCTCCTCAGGCAAGGTGTCGTCCGACGCCGTGACCAGCTCGTATGGTCGGCTCGGCTTCCTCTTCGGCAAACCCTTCGCCACGTCTGGTACCATGATGGTCACGGCTGTCCCAGTGTCCACCAGCACGCGGCACGGCTTCCCTCTCACCCAACCGACCGCGATGAGGCTGTCATCCATACGCCGGCTGACGGCGCGCATTGTCACTCGAGGGGATGGTGGTAATGGCGCCGACGTGCCCCTCTTCACGCCGGGCCTTACTCGTTCTTCCAGCAGCCCTTCCTGGAGTGGGCAGTCTCTCTGCAGGTGCCCGGGCTGTCCACACACCCCCACAGGCCACTAGGTGTCCGCCGGCGTCCCTCAGCTGGTCTTCTGTCTCCAGCGTAGCGGACACTCCTCGTTCTCGACGTCGGAATAGCTCTTACTTTGGCCGCCTCCATCCTTAATGCCGCTGTCAGCGCCTCGTGGATCGTTTTATAGTCCCAGAGCATTAGGCGCTGACGAATCTCCGTGTCCCGCACCCCGTCGACGAAGTTGTAGGCGGCTTCCCGGGATACGAACTCCAGTGGCAGGTCAACCAAGGCCTTGCTAGCCAGCTGCTCGATCGCTATGGCGAACTCCTGCAGCGTCTCCCCCGGCTGCTGTGATCTTGCCTTTAGCTGGCTGCGGTATGCTGCGGCTAAGCGGTGGTTCCCGAAGCGACCCTCCAGGGCCTCCCAGATGTCCTTGGGCGCCGCCGTCGTCTGCACCGCGTTTAGGAGTTCCGCGGCCCGTCCCTGGAGGCTGGCTATTAACTGTGTGGCCTCCTCCTCCGGTGACCATCTGTGGTGCCTGGCCACTGTGTCGAACTGGCGGCGGAAGACTTCAACCGTTGACGCGCCGTCATACTTGGGAGGTTTGACGCGCGCAGATGTGTCGCGTCCCGGCGCGTCGGCCTTCAAATCCTTCAGCTTCCTGCCCACGACGTCCTCCACCATGGCGTTCAGGGACTTGACGCTGCTGTCGGCCTTTCCCTCCAGGTTGTTTACGCGGTTCGCAAGGTCTTCGACGTCCTCCACCACGGCGTTCAGGGTTTTGGCGTTATTGTCGGCCTTTTCCTCTAAATCATTAAGGCGGTCGTCTACTTGACCCATCCGCTTGCCCAGATTCGTGACGTCATCCCTCATGCCGGCCAACTGTTCCTCAAATTTTGCGGCGAGAGCCTCGTTCGCCACCTTCATTTCCGTGGTCAGTTCGGCCATCTTTGCGGTCATTGTCGTGGCCAAGTTGTTGTTTACCGTTTCCGTCTTCGCTGTTAATTCGGCCTTCATTTCTTCAATCTTCCCGGTGATGTTGTCGTTGGCTGTGTTCATTTGTTTCAGTTCCGCTAAAATCTTTTCTAATGCTGCCTCCATTGTGTTATGTCGCACTTCTGACACCAATTGTGACTTTGTGGGCTCGTGAAATGAAAAGTCCAATTTCACCACTCAAAAATGTTCTTTATTTCCACCGACTTACAGTTAAACTCTTGCCAATTACACAGAATTACGTAATGCACACAATTACGATTCACCAGTTCGTCCGTTACAATTTCACTTGCACTCGTAATTACGTACAATCTTCCGATGCTGTCACACAGTCTTCTCGTCGTACACTAGCACTGCATTCTTACACCAAGAACTGACTGACTCCTCTTGCACGACGTGTTGCTTATATAGGGTCCACTTGCCGATCTGGAAGGTTCTCGATTAGATGAAATATCCCGTAAGTTCGAGAACACAGGTGGAACAGAAAGAGACGGCGCAGTGATGTTTTTTTTTCCTCCCAGCCATCCCTTGTCACCACTATAAGACAAACGAGGGGGGGGGGCGTGGCTAAGGCCGATCTCCCCTGCTTGCCCCGTCTCAGCTGGATCTATAGGGTGTTCCAACGATCGGGTGACACTATCTTGAATTATCTGGAGAGGGCGTCTGAAATCCTCATTTTAAGTACTTTTGCATAGTTGTCAAGCCGGAAGCAGTGACATCGTATTGTACAGAACATGAGTCCTTGTTATAGCATAACACGTGTCTAAAATAAATTTGATGGCATTTACCATTTCCGTAATATTGCTTGTTATTGGTCTTTATTTCCCAATACTTATACGTTTCTCGAAAAGAAAGTCGTTATTCTTTTTTTTCAACCTCTTGATCTTGTAAAGAGGACACAATTTCAAGGCCCTCACATGCGATACAGTTTTAAAAGATTTGATTATTTCTTAAGCTTCTGTATTCTGCTATTCGCATTGTACCTAAAAGAAAATACGTAATAAAGCAGGTTCTACACATGTTAGTAATTAGTTTGCAGGATAGTGCAAAAGATACTTTTGCATTGCTATCGATGGCAAATAAACATATTAAATAAAATATTTAATGTACAGATATTTTTATATACTACCGAATGGCATAAATCTGATTGGAAGGATAATCTTTGTTCACAATTTATCTTGTTTTTTTTTTTTCAAATTAACGTCCTTTAACCGGTTAGGTCATAAAAGACGATGAATGAAATGGGTAAAACGATGATCAAGTGAACATAGGTTCATTAGAGCTTAAGCATTATGCGACAATATTTCAGGATAAGGGAAAACAATGGAGATAAGCTTATTCAGATAACTCACCCTAACTGAGATTCTAGCTTAGGACCTATTTAACTTCAGGCAGATACGCTACCACCTACACAGGTGGGCGGGAAATTCACATTTATCAAAGCCACTATGATTATGCAAAAATATTTCGCCACCCTAATCATCTCAGGTTTAGACACGTTGGAGGGTCCCCTTGCTATCCTCGTGCGCCTCATAGCTTTAACTAGTACCTCCAAACGTATTATACTCGTATATATACCATCACAAACATTTCTAAACCTCCTTTAAAGAAATCAGAGTCCCGAATACGTAGGATAACTTGTAACTCCCTTTTCAATTCCTGAAAGAGATGAAAGTCGCTGGAACCAATTCGAGGACGGCTGGGTGTATCTGCAAACTTGGCTTCTGACATTTCGCTCGGGGGCGCGTTTCCCAAACAACTTTGCCGAACAAAGAAAGACAGAGAAAAAGAGTCGCCACCGGTGTTAAAATTTGCACCGTTGCATACACTCAACAGTTGTACTGAACATGCAGTAGAACTGTGGGCACTGAAAATTTGTAATTTTTGGTGGTTTAGATGAATGTAAACTAGTTCGTTTAAAAAGCACATAAAACATATGAACTCTGGGTGGAAAAGTCCTATTTCGATTTTATTATTTATTACCGTATGCTGCTTCCCTATCGAGTGGGATGGCTCAGGCGTTTTCGTCTGTAACCTGCATTCGGAAGGCCCGGTTTCGATTATTGAGGCCGATTACCGTGAGTTTTGTCGGGGGTTTTCCGGGTGGCTAGGCGAATGCTGGGTAGGTTAATTACATCCCCCGAATTTCCTGTCACTCCATTTCATCTCCATCATCATTTTATATCATCTCTCACCTGGTGGTCTCTTTCAGGGTAAAGGTGTCGGCGGGAGTCTCGGTAGCGCATGTCAGGATGATATGCCACTTCCTCCTCTGGTAGGTCGGTTGCCAGTCTCCGGACCGACTGTTTGGACCGTCTCCTAACCACAGTGTGGCGGAATGTCTGTTTGTTCGTTTTCCTGGTCTCCCGGGGGAGGTTTCTACCTAAGCAGAAAAAGAACTTTAAAGGATGCAAAAAATATATATTTTGAATAAAATCCCCCAAACCAAAATCTACCTTTCATTGGAACATGCTTCGTTATTTTTTATTTTCTTGAAGAAGGGTGTAACGATTTTCTCTAGCATACCGTATATTTAAAATGTTTAGTATTGTTTATATAATGTTCTGGAAATACCATGTGAAATGTTCTTAATTATCAATGACTTTCGTGTAATTGGTCAACCGTAAAAGTTAGAATGTTACTGTAGAAAGTGTAGATGTCTATGGATACAGTTTGTGAAATAAAATTGTTATGGAATTAAAATTTCCGAAAAAGCCTAAGTTACTATTAGGAATATTCAAATATTTACTTTTTAAGTGGTAAGATGTTATTCGTTTATTCCCACGGTCATATACAGAGCACGGAACCTCCGCCATCACATGGCCATCACTTTAGCCAAGTATTTCCTTATCCCTACATTAATATATGCACGTTTGGAGTGAGTAAAGAAAATACGATCCACGAGATCGGAGGGCAACTTTTAGTAGATTTTGGTAATTAAGGATTCAAGTTCCTTAAGGCAGAGCTGCAGTTAAAGCTTAGTCATGTTAACAGTAATATTGAAGAAAATATTTAAAAGCTCTGCCAAACCGAACCAGGAACCATACGTTGTAAAACTTCGTATCTGTTGCATTATCACTTTTTGCTACTACTCTTATGTTGTTTGTATTCATAAGCGCTCGAGTTTCATAAGCCTGCAGATAAAACTTTCGTAGTTTAGATTAAAGAAGTTCTGATGAGACACATAGGTTAAGCGGTTGAAAACATTAGCCTCTTCCTTAAGCTCAAAAACCAACAGTACTCTAAGAAACACAATGAAAACTAATGCACCGAGTCTGCTTATCACTCTATATTATTTATTAATGTTTCAATGCTCAACAGTAATATTCTGCATGATGCATTTAATTCATTTTTGTCGGCACTTATTTTGTTTTGAAAAGTTCATTTCTTTGCAATTAAGATGAAGGACATCATCGAAAATAATATAACAAAATAAAATAAATATTTCTACGTTTATCCATCTGCATATTTTCCCTTCTACTGAGGAAGATACTTTAGCACTGGAGTTTTCTTCCATATTCCACATTTGAAATGTGCATAGTGAGCAGATGTTGACGTATGCCGTAGGAAGAAAGTTGACCATTCAAACAGCTAGTGGGACAGTCCGCATAGGTACTGTCAGTAACAGACTCTCAAATCTGTTGCACTAAATTATAACTTGATGTTTTATTACGTATTTAGATTGGACAATTGAACTTGACATTAGTGTACATCGTTACGCGCATTATATGATGAATTACCTATTGATCAGTCGTTATGTTAACTTGCGCATTGCCTGCTTGGCCAAGTATAAATCACAGTTTGGATACTAGGGATAAGCGTGGTGTTTGCAATTACGGAGATCAAAGTTGCTAAATAGCTGATCAGGTAAAATTTACCTAAATCGAAATGTTTTCTACAAATTGCCAATAGAAGAAAATCCACGTGTATGCGAATCAATGGACATGTGCGGTAGCTTGTTATACATTTTGGTTTCAGACAGTTTTGAAAATGTGAAATAGGTAGCATCTGCTGTAAAATAGTTATGAGCTTAAATAAATGGATACAACTACAGCCCATCACAGCCGTCGCGACAATATATTTTATCTGAGGAAAGAAAAGGATTTCTTGAGCTGTTGTGGATGTGTACATCATTAAGTACCGCGTTTCAGGTAAGAAATAAGTAACGTTGTAAACTGGGATAGTTTCCGCGCTCGTGCACGTTACCCGCTACTGGCTTAGTGAGCTACCACCAAGTGGCATTTACCTAAAATTTAATCATTGCATGAAGGATGGAGGCGGAGCTCTGGAGAACTTTAGCGCCTTCGACCATATTATGCACTGATAGACCCAGCTTGCACCTTTCCCGACCGTAATATCTCTGAAACCAACTTAGCATGCCAGCTTCCCATAATCAACTGGTCTCTCCTTCTAACACATTATTCTCCTTATGTATATCAAGTTTATATTATGCAAGTGCTCAATGCTTCTTAGATGAAATCGTTGGACTAGACTGTTATTTCATATGTATTAAGAAAAATGCTTGATATCCTGCAGCATATATCATAAAATACCTACTGGGGTATTAACAATGAGTTCTAATGCCCCAGGTAGTATCCGTAGCCTAGTGCAACGTGCAACTGAAATAATGCCGGGTTCTAAAGTCCTTGTTATTTTCGAATGTTTCAAATACTCTGAATTGCTATTCAAGGTGAAAAGATACTGTATGAGCATGCTATTTAGATAGACTTTTTCTACATTTCAAAGTTTAAATTTTTCAATCTAAACTTTCCTTCTGCAAGAGAACTGAGCCTAGATATGTAATTTGGAACACTTGCTCTTAATGAGAAAAATGGGTGGGTGGCGGTTAGTTTTTATCCAATCATATCCCTCAATTTTTGTTGGCATTTAAATCTAACTTGTTGCATATTAGTCAACAACCGTATATTATATATTAGTGTACTCAGTGTAACAGTTGAGAACCAATGCAGGAATGCCTTGAGGCTTGAAACGTTCTTTCCTTAAGTTTATTCCTTTTCTCCCCTTCTCAAGTTTTAAACGCTTGGAAAACTATATGTGAATACACAAAAAATAAATATTATGAAGTGCCAATTTTTATTTAAGAGAAAAGCCAACTTCACTGAACTGTTTTTCTCGTTTCTCTTTTTCGTGATAGGTACATTTTATTGTTTTTTAGGAAGCAGCTTGTGAAGTGATATTGAAATAAAAATACCTAAGCACACAATATTGTAACGTTTTTCCTGTGAATGTATTTCAAGCGAAACAAAAGGTTACAATTTACCATACGAAGTATGATACTCCTACTGGTATTTCATGTGATGTTGTCATTAAACAACTACGTCATCCGCTATTTATTGTGTATCATCAGTAAATAGAAACATATAATACAATCATACAAGATCAACAAAATGTCAATATCAAGAACAAAAAATAAAATATAATGTTCCAATATCTTATGATTTGTTGCAATACTTGGTGCTTTAGTGTCAGAATTCAAGTGTCCACGACCTATACGTACATGCATTTGACCCGGCAATTTCATGCCAGTTGAGCATGCGCGGAAACACATAAAACGTGCAGTAAACCTGCTGCCATGTGTCACAAAATTTAAACGAGTATCATGTAGATTTAGATGATGTGGAGTTTAGAATGCTACGTAGGTGTATGGTGCGTTTGAAAGCATTCAAATAAAACATAACCAAGAAGTCTTCAAGGTGTTAAATGTTCACTTTCACGTGTTTGCTCATTCACACTGGCCGCCACTGGAATCCTGTATATTTATACTTGGGTACTGTTTTCTAACCTGCTCAGCTGTGATATAAAGTGTATTGAACTTTTTTCTAATGTAGTATAACATTCTTTGCGGAAAATACAGATATACAAAATATGAACGAATAAATTTGCTTGTTAGATTATGCATGTCAAATATACACTCAAAGTTTTACTATGAAGTAAAACGATTACAATAAATGGTTAAACATTTTCAAGATAATTCCATAACAGAGCTTCAGAAATTTAACAATGAAGATATAGGTTTTTGGAATCGGTCGTTGATGTAAGAGTGACCAGAAGAACGAACACTCCCAAACGTATGTCATTCACTGACCTCCAAGGACTACCATAGCGCAGCTCTTTATTGTTACTCTCGCAGCTGAATGGACCATTATATTACATACGACGTGAGAAGGTAGCCCGTTCCGAACTATTCTGGCACACAAATATTCGCAATTAACACAAACAATGGAGGGAGCGGGTGCATTGTCGTTATAACGTATGTGCTCAAGTGGTTACAATATTGGCTCGGTCTCGAAGCACAAGAACAGCCAAACAAATAAAATTTAATTCCTAGGATTTTCAGAAAAAGCCAGCTGCGTTTGGAATCTTGCCATATTTATGATCCATTGCACCGGCCACATGCCTAAGTAGATAGGAAACCTTTTTTAAACTTTGGGTCCGGCGGAATCGATTACCTCGTTTTTCAGCCTACCTTCATTACCCTTTAATACGTCATAGCCATTTATTCGTATGTTTATTGGCAAGAACAAACAGAAAGCTGGGCTTTTATTCTGTATATTTTACTGAAAAAACTCCAAAATTAGGGAACTGTTTTATTCTTATGAAGGGCTTAGTCTTTTCCCCTTTATTATAGCTGAAGTAATTTATGACTATAAATTGCAGCACCACATTTAAGTTCTATGTGAGGCTATATTTAAATTATATGAATAGTTTCTGGTATTCAACTATACTTCAGGCATCAACTTAAAGAAATTTTCAAATGTATTGAAAGTAGTAAAATTAATAAACCAAAATTCTCAAGAATATATTTAGTAAAGAACGATAGAAAATGTGTTAAATAGTATAATAAGTAACAAGACAGTTGAAGAAATAATCGCGTATTCTAAGACTAGCATCGAAAGGTTATCCATTGTCAAAGACGGGTCGAAAATCAAGCCAGAAAGAAGGACGTCATACACAAGGTCTGTGAATCAGACTCGATAACAAACTCGAACTTCGCAGATGACGTAAAGAGACGAACTATGTAGCAAAGATTAAAGAGGAGATACAGCTATTTTTATGTATTTTTACTATATAAATTTCCAACTCCTTCTGTGACATTTATGTGACAATGTTTGAGCATTTGCTTAGTGACTATATTGTTAGTTTGAAAATAATAATATAATAGTTATAACTTATAATATAACAATAGATGCATATACATATTAATATATACAAAGTCTGCACTTTCTATTCCTACAAATTGTCCTTCTTCACTCATCCTTGTAATTCTAATACTTATCCAGTAGTTTTGCTTTCATCACCGTCCTTATTTCCTGAATTCAGGTATCTCCTGGTCTATTTTTACAATTCTTGGTCCAAGTGGAACCCATTTCCAAACTTTTTTGGACGTTGTTTCCTCTGGAATTCTCTTGCTGTGTCCATTAGTTTTTTGTATCACACATATTGTATCAGACTAAACTTAATAGTGAGAAACTTACTATTTTTTTCTAACACAGAACGTCTGACTCAAGTACTCCAACTCATCACAACATTTTACAAAACTTTTTTAACTTTCAAAATTAAATATTCCTTTCAGTTCCCAAAGCCATATAAAATATTTCATCCAACTTCAATTTCGTTAAGCACAGTGTATTTTAGGGTTATACTTTGCACCCATCTTAACTAACGTTAATGATTTGATTTTAAATAGTAACCTTACTAAGCATTTTACTATTTGAAGATTAACTGAGCATCTCTGTCATTGCGCACTTTTCCTATGAACTTAATTATCAACTTATTCAAGATGACTTATTAATTGAAAGATAGTGTTCGAATAAAGAAATGTATATGCTGAAAGGCATTAAAGTTAATTTAGCAAACACTGGCTTAAATTAAAGGAATAATGACCACCAAAACTGTATGAAAGTTTAGGTATTTATGCATCACGAATGATTCATATCATTCCAAAGACCATATTTAGAAATAATTTTATACTTCAAATAACCGGTTAAAATGTGTTTACACTAATATGCTAATGTACATTTATTATTCCTTCATTGTCATTTTACATATAGTACATTATAGTGAGACAACTATATTTGTTGCAATGAGGCGGGAATCGGTGGATATAGCTCCGGACTAGGGAATTGTTCTCGGTTGTACGTACGGATGAGCATAAGTGTACTCTGTCCCAGTTCAAGTGGAAATACACTATGCTTCCTCGTTGACTTCTCTATCGAGTTTATTTATAGAACATTTAGATCATGAGCTTGCTCCCCAACACACTTGCTCGTCACGACGCCGGTATCACTTTTATTCAAGTTGCCCACGTTTCACTTTCTCGCATCTAGCTTATGTGACACACTCTTTAGTTAATGCAGTTTTATCTTCCCTCACTTGATTATAGCCTCAGGTTTCCGTCTCAGCAGTTGCACATACGTATTATTATATAACGCATATAATGTGACTTTGTGGGTTCCTGAAATGAAAAGTCCAATTTCACCACTCAAAAATGTTCTTTATTTCCACCGACTTACAGTTAAACACTTGCCGATTACATAAAATTACGTAATGCACACAATTACGATTCACCAGTTCGTCCGTTACAATTTCACTTGTACTCGCGATTACATCAACTCCGATACTCATACACAGTACGTACAGTCTTCCGTTGCACAATCTTTTCGTTCATTAACACGTCACTGACTAACACTGCCTTCTTATACCAAGAACTGACTGACTCACACTAAACTTCCGACTAGCTGCAGCCCTTTTTATAGGCATCTCGCCGTCTTCTCGGCTTTTCTTGTTCCCAGGCGAAGATTCCAGTAGATGAAAGATCCCGTAATTTCCAGAACAGGTGGAAGAGAAACAGACTGCACAATCATGTTTTTTTCCCCCAGCCATCCCTGTCGCCACTATAAGACGGACGAGGGGGAGGCGTGGCTAACACGGACCTCCCCTGTCTTCCGCTCTCAGCTGCTTCCATAGGGTGTTCCAAAGCCCGGGTGACAATAACTTTAAGGGAGATCACAGGAGAGAAGCACCTCTATAGCCGCAATGAATTTTCCTCTACTAATCTTCAGCCTAAGAGCGCTCCACTAAAGTTTATCTGTATCTTTCTTCCCTCCGACATGCTTACAACAGGATCGTTCTGGTTTGCGACAAACTACACTTGATTAAATGAACAAATTCATAAGTGCAAACCGATTTCAAGTCACACGGTATGTTCATGTTCTGTTGTTTCAGCCTACAAAGTCTCTCACCATAGAATTGTTGTCTACATCAGATTACCAAAAATAATTGCTCCGCGATAATACATGCGATTCGCATTTGACGGGATTCAACATTCCCTTGGATTCTTCGTCACATTTCGTGCTAGGTATAAGATTCTAGTGTGGTTTTTCCCCATTATCAAAATTTCCTTTCTATTATTTATCTTTCATTCTATTTGATTCCCAGAGAAAAATCGAAATTAAGTTTTTATTTATGAATGCAATTTACTTCCAACGCTTCTTAGCGTCCCATTCTATATTAGCTGTGAAAGACCACTTAAATTTGCTCAGAGGCATTTATCAGGCCTGAACCGGTGACCTCGGGAACCAGAGCCGGCACGTATGCCCTAAACCAGTGTTTCTGAAACTCTTCTGTCTCAAGGACCCCCTTATCATCTAACTTGTTCGCGTACCCCTATAGTTTGGCAATTCAATTTATATGAACGAGTCGACTTTTTTTTAATTCTTTAAATGGAATTTAAATAATTACGGTATGCATAATTTAAGATATTTTCTTGTATATTTAGTGTTAAATTGACAACAAATTAAAAAATTACAGTTAAACTAAATAAAATAAACTTGTGTATAAAATGTATTTTACATATATAATTTTAAATTTTATAAC
The DNA here is from genome assembly GCA_030765055.1 of Mantis religiosa. Lineage (NCBI taxonomy): Eukaryota > Metazoa > Arthropoda > Insecta > Mantodea > Mantidae > Mantis > Mantis religiosa. Next base: position 258,647,582 of record CM060948.1, on the reverse strand, counting down.
TGTATAATTTAATTTTACCCTTTAAAGTAAATTTTATATAAGTTCGCCTAACTAGGCTTTTATTTACCATTAGTCTTACATCGGTAAAATTAGAAATACCACACTCTTTGGATTACCCAAGGATTAATAACATTAGGCAAAATATGCTATAAAATGAAATTATTTTCCATGTAAAGAAACGATTTTATACATTTAAAAAGATTATTCATAATGTTCTAAATCCACGATTTGACCACTTCAATTCACTATTTAATGGAACAGGCATATGGGTAGTTGTATTTCGAAGTCATTGTAACGATCACTTTCAATTTTTTTACTCAGGAGGGTTAACTTTCCTTTGTTTCTGTCAGCAACTCAGACAAATAGCAACACGTCTACACTTTATATTGGATGGAAAGAAATAGGAGGGACATACGACAAATATGACATGTCATCCTACGAGATGAGTAAATCGTATTTATTATAAAAGCACAGGGAAAAAGTCAGCAATAAAATTGTTTTTTGCCAACTTTAAAGATTGGTTTCAATGCACAGGCGCGAGAGAGGTTAGACACCGTTAGTCACGTCTCAAAGTTTGAGAACGATTGATTTAATATACTGAGAAAATGATCTGCAGCTACTCTGCTCAATTTGCCATTTCACAGGTAACATGATGTAACCCCTCATTACATATCGCTGAAGGAACAGAAAAAAAACATACGCACATACACATTAATTGCCTATTCCCATGACCTCATTTTGATTACTATCTTTCGCGCATGCGCTCCCTGATTTCACTCCTAATTGAATCGTTTATTTCAGAAACCGCCTAAGAGACAAAATATCAAAAAATATGTTTTTGGTGGACTGTAAAACTTAAAGGTAAATACATATTTTAGTGCAGAAATAACCTGTGTTTCATATCAGCAATGCTATTTTCAGCCTTGAAAATAATCCGTCTACTTCAGAAAGAACCCAGGCGCCGTGGCTTAGGTTCTTTCTGCGGTAAATTTCACTCGTGACGGTTGGCAGCCTTGATGGCATGTGTTTTGTGACTCGCTGTGACAATAATTCACAACTATCCTGTACGTGGCCACTCATTTTGCCCATGAGCCAGAGATTTTGGAAGCATAAAGCGATTCTTGAGAAAGATGGACAGGATTTATATTCCTGATGAATATGCAGAGCTCATGCTAAAAGCTAGTAGGTCTGGCCGACTTACTGTATATCACCTTACATCAATGTTCAAAAAGTGGTGGCCCAAATCATATAAGAAATTGCAAAATTCGGACGAAACATCAGGTAGGAAAGTACCCAGCGGCCATTCAAAGTGTCCACGTACAAGCAGTTTCTCTACGACAAGGATACTCCGGGAAAAGTGGTAGCAAGCGAATTAATTGGAGAAATAACATCTAACTTCATATTGCTAACAACTGCCAGCCCTCCGGAACTACCAACAGAGAAAGCTTATCCTGTGGGGAAGGTACGTTTACTTTTATTTTACCAGGGTTACTTCAAAGTTTGATATTTTACTTTTAGCTAAACATTTTTGTAGGCTATAACAAATTTTAAAGTTTATCGGGTTTTGCATACTGAGACTTCTGATTTTACGTCCCAATCAACAAAGAAAAGATAAGACAATATAAAAATGATGATGGAATACACTGTTGGATATGAAGCCTTCTATGACACTTATCATCCAATGGCCAACAACTGTCGAGAAGTTGCCAGATGCTGAATAAGTGAATGAGGCCACATCTTTGTATATAGACATGCTGTAGCATGTAGTCTACTTGTATTTTTCGAATTTGGCCTAATAAAAACACACTTTTTTATACTTAAGTGTGTCTGTTCCTTACCTTATATACCAAAACAGGTGCCCGCCTCGGTAGCGTGGTGGTAGCATGTCTGCCTCACGTTCAAGGGGTCCCGAGTTCGAATCTCGGACAGGGTGAGTTACCTGGAAAAGGTTTTCTCCGAGGTTGTCCCTTATCCTTAAGGACGAATGTCGGGTAACTCTTAAGATTTAGCGAAATTAAATGGATAATTAAGCACCTCCCAAAGCGAAAAGCGCCGGGACCTGATGGAATCCCAACCGTGGCACTTGCCAACCTACCGGAAGACGCGATTAAATTACTAGCAAATATATTTAATTACACCCTAGAGAAAGGATATTATCCCGATAGATGGAAGCTTGCCATTGTGGTACACTTCCCCAAGAAGGGCAAAGGCGCCTCTCACCCACAGAACTACAGACCAATTAGTCTACTAAGCGTTCTAGGCAAACTCCTCGAAAAGGTCATACTCAAGCGACTCAATAGCCAACTAATCAAACAAAATATCACAATCCCGGAGCAATTTGGATTTAGAACCAAACACTCCACAACACTTCAACTACTGAGAGCCACAGAACACATAACTCACGGATTTAACATCCGCAAATCAACAGGAGCACTCTTGCTCGACGTCGAACGCGCATTCGACAGGGTGTGGCACGCAGGACTGCTCAAAAAGCTTAAAACTTTGATCATACACGACATATTAATAAAGCTTATCGCGAACTACCTACACGACCGCAAATTCCAATCGAAAGTTAACAACCAATTATCGACCCCCCGCCAAATCAAAGCGGGAGTCCCTCAGGGAAGTATCCTAGGGCCGATTATCTTTAATATCACTATGAACGACATACCAAAAACCAATTACACAGATTTGTACATCTACGCAGATGATACAGCAATTGTGACTCAATCAGCCAAACTGGACTTCATCCACCGGAGACTACAAAACGCCCTGAATAATCTAGAAGAATGGCTCACAAAATGGCGTATTAAAGTAAACCCAAGAAAAACGAAAGCCATAATTTTCACCAAAAAGCTTAAGCACAGATTGGAGAAACACCAGCTCCCCCCCCCCCCCCACTCTCTATATTCGGAGAAAATATAGAGTGGATGGACACAGTCACCTGGCTAGGACTCAAAATGGACCAAGGGCTGACGTGGAAAAAGCACGTCCTCCAAATCAGCGGTAAAGCTTTGGGCAAGCTTTACCCCCTCATAAACATGAACTCCCATATAAACATGAACTTAGGGCTCACGCTATAAAAAACTCTCATAAGGCCCATATTCACATATGCAACGCCGGTCTGGGGGTATGCTGCCAAAACATATATTCTAAGATTACAAAAATTTCAAAACAAAATACTACGAATGATAGCAAAAGTACCTCACACAGCACCAGCCGACCTACTACACAGCGAACTAAAAATGCACACAGTAGAAGAATTCATTAAGAAACTAGCATATGACACACATAAAAACCTTGAAATACACCACAATCCTCTAATCTCACGACTCGGAAACTACACTACAGAAATAAACATACACGCGCGACCATTATCACTGTTCGAAAGAAGACTCACACATGACGACGAAGACGACGTTCAGAACTTCCTGAACAACTTATTAAGGGACAACTGACACAGACAGTTAGGCTGACACCCCTACTTTCCCTTCATTAATTTTTGTCTTACTGACTCTTTTCAGAACACTGCCCATATAGAGCCCTCCAAGCCCTTGACAACAGTCAAGGCGGTCCGGGAGTTAGAGGGCCTCCCACCAGTGTCCTACAGGCGCAGAGACAGCGGGCGACTGCAGCTGGAGTAGGACACACCGACGACAACGCATGGACTAAGGAAACAACCAACGGCCACGCCGGAACTAAAGACGACCGAACACATAGTTCGAATTGCATGCCACGTACAAATCATTGACAAACCCAGGAAACTGGGGCCATAAGTAGAACTAACAACCCCTGACTATCAGATCACCAAGGCCTGAGCTTTATTATTACAATACACATAGACTTACGAAACACACATATATAATAGATAAGCTACACGTAACACTGACCAACAGGCCTACCCGGCCTGAGCCATAGGTATATAATTAAACTAAAGCATGAATTACACTTGGTGGTGCACAGGTTTCATGGTCACCACCAAGAAGCAACATAGACGCGCTCGCATGCATCGCATGCCAGCTTAATAGATACCACATACTAACCGGGGTGCTATGCGGGACCCGACTAAGCATGTTAATAAATGCACGCAAAATAATATAACATTCACGTAACTAACACGTGGAGGGGTTTTTTAGTGAGTATGCCTGGCCCCCTCAGGGCACAGGGAGCCTCACACTGTCGGCCATCGCACGTGGGCCGTCGCCTGTAACTGGGTTTTCCCCTCCACGGTAAAAAAAAAAAAAAAAAAAAAATCTTAAGATCTATGGACCCGGAGTTCATTTGAGCACCATATCACCCATTTCATTCATCGTCCGATATGACTTGACGTTGGAGGACGTAAACAAAAAACAAACCAAAAAAACCAAAACAGGTAAAAAAAGATTAGACTTAATTTCAATAATAATTAAAAATTTTAAACTTATTTTAAATAATTATAAAAATTTAAAAAAAATCACTTTGGATACACTCATTTATTGCAGAAACCACCTAGGTGCAATTTTTTAAAAAAATTATGACTCAAAAAGTTAAAGGAAGAATACAAAAAAAAAATATATATATATATATTATTTGAATAGCATGTTTTTGATTTGGTGAAAAAATATTTGAAGGAATATTTAAGCAGCAAAACAGGTTTTATCTTAGCTTTCCTAAAGTTGAAAAATGCGCACTTAGGTGGTTTATGAAATAAACGATTCAATTGAGACTTACGGGACAATGTTTTTCTGCCAGAAACGTATTGACAATGCAGAACAAAATAATTGTCAATTGATGAATATCTTCTGTTTATACCGTAAAAGTGTTACAGGATAAGATAATAAATGGTATAGATCTATTTGGCCATTTGTCGTATTTCATGTACCAAACAGACAATGAGAAAAGTGACAGTTTTCTCAATTACAGAAGTAGTCACACATTTCACCTTTGTTTCACATAATGGGCGTAATTGCCCCCAGCTTTGCCTTTTTTGGTTATGTATGCTTACAACAATAGGCACTTGTTTTCATTCAAAAATAAACAGTTTCACATAAGTTTCAGCTCTTTTATTACGAATTTTATTTTAAAACATATTAAAATTCAATTTATTTAATCGCTATTTACCATTTATGGATTTTAATAAATAAAATACATTGATGTAGCTTTAAGAAGAGAAAATTCGTGTTTCAGTTTGCTAAACACATGATAATTTTATTTGGATCATTTAATAGTAACTTTATCTTGCTATTAATATATTTAAAGCATCAGACATCAATTAAATTTCTCTCCTGAAGGAAAATAAATAGTAACCAAATTTACCTGAAAATAGGTCTTAGGCATCACTAAGTTTTCTTATTTTAAGTTACACAATATAATACAAAAATCAGTTCTAACCTAAAAACGTTTTCTTAGTGTTACCGAATGGAAGTGCATATTAAGATCCGATGTGTTGTACGTACACCACTTTTTCTGTTTCACTTTAGTACAACTTATTCCTACAAAGTTTACTCGTTAGTTTAATTTACATTAATCTAGATAAACACACACAAAAGTATATTGTTAAATGTCGCCAAATACGTACGCGGGGATTAGGGAAAACAAAACCTAATAATTCAGTCAGCTCGCTGTTTCTAAAAATTGTAGTTTTTTATAATCATTTAGGTACAAGACAATGCGAACAAGATGCTCGAGCTGGTCACTCTGCGATGACTTTCAAATTCCATAAATGACGAATATCGACTTCTTATTTCCGAAAAGTATTCTAAAATTCCAAAAAGTAACAAGGAATAACTCAGAAATGTTTATCACCATAAAAATGAAATGCCCGCCTCAGTAGCGTAGATGGTAGCCTGTCTGCCTCACGTTCAAGAGGTCCCGAGTTCGAGTCTCGGTTAGGGCGAATTACCTGGATAAGGGATTTTCCGTGTTTTCCCTCCTCCTAATGGATTAATTTTGGGTAGCTCTAAGCTCCATGGACCCCAGATTCATTTGGGCATCATTTCACCTATTTCATTCATCGCCGTTGGGGAAATTGCAGGACGTAAATAAAAAAAGAACAAAAAATAAAAGGCTATGGCATATCAGTTGTGTGTTAAGGATATTTGATTTGTTCCACAGTAAGATTTTGTGCATCTCTTATAGCTTGCCGTCTATGTAAGCCTATTAATAACAAACAGGACTACATCAGCTATTTTCAACATTTCAAGATATACTATTTTACTTTAAATAATTCTATTAAATTTACGAAAACTAAACGTTAGATCAAATTTACATTGTGGCATCAACATATACGAGAAATCAAACGGCCAAGACTTTGAGAAGTTAGAAATTTAATAATAAATACGAAGACAATTATATTAAACACTAACAAGTATCACTTTACTAATACTAATAAATTGAGATATTAATAAAATTGTAACAAACTTTATTAAGATTACGAGAATAGCAATTTTATTCCACTTAGAGAAGTTAGCAACTAATCGATATTATCCCAAATGCTTTTGGCAAATCCTTAAAGCAAACATCATTGAAACACGCAAGAATGCACGTAGCGCTTAGCTGTAAACCAAAGTTTCTGTACTAATAACGAATAAGATGCAAAAAGAGGAATATTTGATCTTTTTTAGTTTACAAGCATTAGCCATAATAACACTGCCTCTAGTATAAATATGTAAAATGATTGACACATTGAAATTTCTGTTTTTTTCGTTGTTCTGTGCTTATATTTTATTGCGAAAGACGAATTAACTAAGCTTTGTGAAAGGTTACAAAGCAAAACATTAAGGAATTCATAACACACTCGTATCTTCCGATATAGTGAAGTATGTTACATTGCTAAACAATTTGTACACAATTTTAATGGTTGTTTTATATGGGACATCTACAAAAAGTTTACGATCAGCCACAGTTGTTTCCATATAGAGGTAACTAATACTAAACAATTATAGGCCAACATTTTTTTTACTTTTCTGGATTTCTAAATTTCTGCGAAAATATTATTCTAAGAAAAATTAGAAATGTAAGAAAAAAAATACTCTAAGCTGTACTAAATTTGACTTCTGTAATGTGTATAATGTTGACGATCCTACTTTACAATTAACTAAATAATAAATGAGTTAAATGATATAACCAATGTTTAAGAATTTCTCTTTATAAACCAGAAGCCATGGTTAATCATGACATCCTGATAAGCGAAATAGCTTTGGAGTCGACAGAATTGCCTACAATTTATTTCAAAGTCATTTGGCTATCAGAGCACAGTAAACTAATTTTATAACGGATTTGACGTAGCCTTTCACGTGAAAATTGTGGTTTCATAGTGTGCAGCACTTAGGACTTTTTATTTTTAATTTATCTTAATGAGTTACTAAATAAAAGTCTTAAAGTATGTAATAGGTCTTTATTGTCATATGCAAATGAGAGCAATTTTTACTGGAACATCTGAGGACGATGCACACGCAAATGCAAAGAACGGGAAAAAGATAAAAAGTACTTGACTAACTTTGTCTCCTCCGATTCCACCAAAACGACACGAAAACCATTATCTTTTATGATCTATTGGCCTTAAGCCCCTTGCTTCTTCATTTCACATTCAAACACACAATTGTGACTCATAGGCAGATAACTGTAAATATCCTTTTATAAACGAATCCACTTCCATACCATAATTCCAGTGAAATCTGCTATCAGGTTAACGTTTTCAATTCGGTATGATACATTTGTTCGCCTGGGATCGAACCCGTCCGCCTTGGTGAGAGCCAAGCGGTCTAACCACTGAGCCACAGCGCGGCCTAGAATGGGGCAGTTTCTATCATTAAGCCTTTAACGGAAGTACAAAAAGTCTAATTAAAATAGGTGTATTAAAGCTATTGATTACCAAAAGGGAACAACCGTTCTCAGTATACAAACTACTGAATATATTTGTCAGTTATATTATCAAATTTTACTTAAAACGTGTACAAAATAGTAAGGTGCATTTCACTTCTATTTCCATAATTGCAAAACGATATGACTAGCTGTGCTTATTTCAGCAGCTCGTTCACACCACAGTAAGCATTCTCGTCCAGTGGTATACGAAAGTTTGCCGCCCTGTAGTAGGTTTCAATTTAAATGCACAAAAAAACGTATTATAATGTTGAAAATTATGATTGCGTATTGCACTTTTAGTTAACAGTTTGCGTTATAATTATTTATAAAGGTATGTATCTATGAATTTGTAAAGCAAATAATTGTTACAACTCAAAGGTAGTTTTTATTCCATGTTTTCATTCTCATGAATACGATTTTCTCCCTTTTATTAATTCTTCGTAGCTTCTACTATTTCTTTACGCATTTTTACCAGTGTACGCATCCTATTGGAATCCCCCTGTGCAAGGAGTTCTCATTCAGGGCTGGTGCTAGAACCCAGTTTGCATAAAATTTTTGTAACTATTACTAGCAAATAGAGGATAGCAAAATTTATAATAATTATATATCTTAACCTATATAACAAAATCACTGTGATATCTTTCAGATAAAGCTAAAAAAAATAAAGCTTTCAATGAAAGGACAGGTCGGTTCAAATGCTCTTGGAAATCTTCATGACACAGTCTTGAAAATGATGAATCTAAATGCCTCGTTTATATCAAAGTTAAAGTTTTTATACTATACTGTTCAGAGAGACTTCGGAACAGGGCAGACCTTTTTTCAAAGCCATATTTTGAATTTAAGATATCCCCAAACCGCAATTCCAGTGAAATCTACGTGTCGAGCTTTCGGATGGAATGCAATACCATCTCCACTTAATGTGTGCATGGTAGAGATAGCAGAAAGCCGTAGGTTAAGTAAAGGGATGTCAACAACAGCAACACCAACACCAACACCAACCATAATCATAATCATAATAAAATAATAATAATGACAATGATGACGATGATACTGATGATGATACTAATGATGATGATACTAATGATGATGATACTAATGATGATACTAATGATGATGATACTAATGATTTTTTTTGTAATTTACGTCCTCCAATGTTAAGTCATATCGGACGATGAATGAAATGGGTGAAATGATGCCCAAATGTGCCCGGAGCCCATGGAGCTTAGAGTTACCCAACATTTGTCTTTCAGGATAAGGGAAAACTCCGGAAAAAACCTTATCCAGGTAACCCACCCTAAACGAGATTCGAACTCGGGACCTCTTGAACGTGAGGCACGCTACCATCTACGCTACCGAGGTGGGCGATACTAATAACAACAACAATGTCAACAACGACAACAACAACAACAACAATGTCAACAACGACAACAACAACAACAATGTCAACAACGACAACAACAACAACAATGTCAACAACGACAACAACAACAACAATGTCAACAACGACAACAACAACAACAACAACAATGTCAACAACAACAATGTCAACAACGACAACAACAACAATGTCAACAACGACAACAACAACAATGTCAACAACGACAACAACAATGTCAACAACGACAACAACAATGACAACAACGACAACAACAATGACAACGACAACAACAACGACAACAACAACGACAACGACAACAACAACGACAACAACAACGACAACGACGACAACAACAACAACAACGACAGCAACGACAACAACAACAATGACAACAACAAAAATGACAACAACAATAACAACAATAACAACAACGACAACAACAACAATAATAACAATAATAACAAGAACAATAATAACAATAATAATAACAACAACAATAACAACAAGAATAACAACAACAATAACAACAACAACAATAATAATAATAACAATAATAATAACAGGATAAGACTAAAGAGCGAAAGACTCCAGACGACAAATCAAATGCATAGCGATGGCACTATGGCACTTCTCAGAGGGAGGACTTAGCACCATGATCCATAAAATCTATGACCCTCACGGATTCTGTGCCGTGGCGTAGTTGGCTAAGGCCTCTTGCTTTGGTTCCCTGCCACGTAATCCGACCCGGGATTGATCCCACCCCTGGGGGTTTGGATTTTAATTCCTGGGTATAGGATCGGTGCCCACTCAGCATCGTGAGGAAATTACGAACCTTACGGTAGTTAAGCGGCATTGATCAAGAAAGCAAAGTTTCCGGCTGGGGGTGACGAGATGCTGACCTGATCCCTTCCCCCGTATCAGCTGGATGATCGACCAGCTCTACCTTGCGTATGTAGGAGTAAGGCCGGCAGTCGCGTTGGCAGGCCTTCGCTCTCTATAGGCTGTCGTGCCAAGGGTAAAGATGACTGACGGGGCGACCTAAAGAGGCAGTCTGGGAGGATACTTAAGGTGAACCTGTGGAGCAACGACGGGGTCCCTAAAAGCTACAGATTTAAATTCCCACATGCTGGATTGTAAAACTGGTTCCTCTACCTGAGGCGACTATTAGAGCTCCAATGATTCAGAGCAAGACGACTTACAGAGCGCAATGTACTGACAGGCACGCACGCCGAAACTCCTGCCGATTCTTGTCAGCCTGAACGGGTCAGCTAAGACGAAATGGACGAGAGAAAATTCGGGGAATTTAATTATCTTTCCTAACATCGACCTAGCGACCCGGAAAATCCCCCAAAACCCATATGTCAGGAAAGCCAGCCATGCGAGTTGATACCCGATGTACCAAAATGCGGGTCACAAACTGCATTAGTCATCTGATTGTATGGTTACGTTTTATTATATTCACGCACATTAGTGCTTAAATTAAATTTTAAGCCATTGTACATACCTTGATATAAAAACTGTTTCTTTATTATCCACTATCTCAAAATCAGATTAATAGTTTAGACATTAAACTGCAAATTTAGAAGCACTTTATATAATTGAGAAACCTTAATATAGACAAACACTTAATACAAAATTTGCAAACTCATAGATTATCAACAATTGTTATAGATTTTCAGATCACCTATTTATGCCTTTTGTTGAAAATGTGCACTTCCGAGGACAACCTGTAGTCCAGCGCGTTAACCACCCACCGCCGGCCCTGGGAGCCATGGTCGTTAGAGCGTATATCTCTCTAGGGTTCGGTCGCGTAGAGAGTCACGGGTTTGAGTCCCGCCTTGGGCATGGGTGTAGTGTGTGTGTCTGTGTCTTGAGTGTCTGTGTACAACTAGGGAAAAAACATGTTCCTTCGATGCCCCCCCAAAAAGACCCTGCTGTATTACAAACACCTCCCAGTTTCAATTCCCAACTAAGCTTGAGAATACAGTTTTCTTACAACAAGTTTTTCGGCATGCCCTGTGCCTTATGTATAAATGTGGAGGTGTTGTTTACTAACCGTTTTGTCTATTATAAATGTTTCAAAATTGTCTGTCGCTGCACTTAAGTATTAAACACACTTGCCATGCGTGTATGTCTGATAACCTACAGTCAGCGTAACAATGTAGCACTATTATCTACCGGAAAGTTAATTTATGCAAGCAACCAATTATTACCGAGCGGGATGCTTGTACGGTAATCGTGACACTTGCGTTCAGTAAGTTCCACTGCCATCAACCATTTATGCTAATCGTGCTAGTTCTGTGGTTTTGAAATAACTCCCTTCCATGTATTCCTTATAATTAGTTCGAGTTTTCCAATACTTTTACCTTTCTCAAATTGCGAGGTCGTCATTCCTTTGTCTTACGTTTTTCCTTGTGAACAGTCAAGCGGAACAGAATTTCAAAGCAATCTGAAAGTAACCTAAAAGATAATATTTTAGGTTATGACACCTTCAAGGTAATATATATATATATATATATATATATATATATATATATATATATATATGTGTGTGTGTGTGTGTGTATTGTTGCATACCAGGGTTGTAAGGGGGGTTGGAAGACTTACAAACCTAATCTACAACTGGGGGTGTAGCTATTGGGATGGTAGGATAAAGTAAACATCAAAAATCAACCCAAACCGACTAACTCTATTTTAAGAAATCTAGTAATTATACAGAGTATCCCCTGAGTCTAGAAGAGACCAGGGGTGCTTTGGTAATACTTGGTGACATAATAATTTAATATAATCTTACCGTTGGTGATGTGTTAGGCGTATAGCTAGGCTTGTCCAAGGATGTATAATCTGCTGAGTCCGGCGGGGGTTATGGTATTCGTAGAAACACTGTCAGATAAACTTTTGTTACCTCCCACAGGGACCGACATAGAGTCTCCTCTGACATCCCTGCGACGTTTCGCACTTAGGGCTAACTCTACCAGGCTTAAATAGCGGTTCTACAAAAAGTCAATTCAGCGGTTCCCACTAACTATTAATTTTGCATCATACCGTTTGCGTTGAGAGAATGTTTAAGCCTGTACTGACCTATTATTTCTTCTGGTCAGCAGAATCAGTCTGGGTCACATGTGGATAATTTCCTTATGCCAACAGACTGCCAGTCAGCGGAATTTACGTTTGACATACATTTCTGTTAGAATCAATACATGTTACAGAATACCGAAATTTCCAAATCTAGCTCAGCCTATACACGCAACAGTATAATTAAATCAATTTTACATATTTATTATAACTCAAATAATATGAAGTAGTAAGCTAAGGTTTGTAAGAACTGCTTGTACGTAAATGAGTAGAGAGATTAATATGAGTGCAACACATCGTTGTTATTTTCTGATGGAAATAAAGAGGTCTGACAATATACCTTCTCTGAAATGTCGATACTCAGATTTTTGGATGGAATACAATATTTCCCCTAATTATACGCAGTAATAAAACTAAAAGTACTTATATACAATATATACACATATATTAAACTAGTTTGAAATTCATAGACTAGTTAAGAGTTAGTTAATTAAGAGGAAATAACACAAAAAGATTTAGAAATCTGCAAGCAAAATATTACCAAAGGTAGAAAGGCAAACACTCTTTACATAATAGCAAACAGAGTTCTTTGATATGCTATGCTCAGACGAAAATATCATAGTAAAGGGAAACATACATAGACTGGGTAAATAAAGAACGATTAAGCATTGAATGTTTAAGATATTGTGCTTGGAGATTAAATAGTTTAAGAAATAATATACACCAGGACCAGGGCCCCGTTTGTGGTAATAAGGATATTGTGTATATGAATGTAAAGGGACATACTGTGGATAAAGGCATTTATATACAAAAAATGTTTTGATATTGGCAAAATATGTTACAGAAGTGATTTGTTGTGTAAAGAGAATAATGATTTATGTTAATTATTATACGAAAGAAAGAAAGAAAGAAAATATATCGAATTGGACAGTGAAAAGAGATAACAAAATAGATGCACATGGTAATTGGCAGATTATGATATATGTATTAAAATGTATGTGTTTAAATGTAAATAGGGTATGGCAGGCAATAGGTATGGTTTAAAGCCATGCTATATGCAAATGTAATTTACTTAGGGTAAATAAAATGAAATAATATAAATGACAAGTGGTGTCTAAATATTTCAAACCTTTAAGCTTTCAATATGTGCCCTATCTGTGGTAACATTTTTATTATACGCCGGATTGCGTGGTATAGTGCTTATATAGGAATCAAAGGCTTATTTTGCCAAGAGAATATTAACAATCTACCACACAGTAAAAACCTCACAACCAATTTTCGCAACTTCCTGCGTTGGATTAGGGCCCACGTAATTTTATTACAGAAACAGTCAAATGTGAAAGAAATCTTAGCTTTTATTCAAAATTTATCCACCAACAGTATCGTTACTTAGATAATTTTATTCTCTGCAGTTTTTCTACATAATTAGATCGTAAATGGGCCATGGAAGAGTTAGAGATGCTCATTACTCCATTAATGTGCATGGAAAAATTATCTTACATTACATATAATATATAATACTTATAGCTGTGTACCTATGCGTATATGTTTATATATTTATATGTATTATTACATGTATTACAAATTACATAAAAGTATATATTACACGCAAAAGAGTATGAAGAAGTATTTTACGAAAAGCATTTTTAGCAGTTCGATGAAGTGGCATATTTGGGGTAATGTGTGAGCCGTTGCAGAGAAGATTGCTCTGTGAAATTACTCCTACGGTATGGAGACGAACTAACCTTGATAATGGCGATTATTTACGAAGGCGTTCCTTTTTGTTTAACTTCAGGGAAATGTTTAATGTAATAAGCAAACACCGCAATGCAACAGCTTGGATGCCTCCATTTTCGCCCAAGAAAAGCGAGAATACTTCCCTTATCTGTACTGACCGACCTTCACTTCTTTTCTTTTTCCAGCCAGCCAAAAGAACTACGGTAATTTATTTCTTTTTTCATTTTGAGATACGATCTTGTAGAAAAACCAGGAGATAAATATTTTGAAAGAAAGGAACATAACCATGAATCTTATGCAAGACGTTAAACGTATTGTTTGCTGCTTTATCCACACAAAATTGAGACTACACGGATATATAAAATGGTATTATATGCTTTTGTATTACGGTTGTGAAACGTTCTAAATTTTCATCTAGTTAAAATTCGCTTGCTCTAAAGTACGCTGTAGTGGCTTGAAAATACTGAAACTGAACCTGTTATTAATCTTAAGGAAATAGGTGTTTCCCATCCCTTAGCTTAGGAATCAACTTATTTAAACTTTAAACAATAAAAAATCGAGCAATGCAAGACCCCTTAATCAAACATACTTAATCAGAAACACATAATTAGAAACTTAAGTTTAGGCCTAATATACAAAGTAGTGTTTTGGGAATTTTATGCTCTTGGTTAATCACTATTTGGGACAGCAAATAGAATTTCATACCCCTAGAAAACATCAGACCTTTTAATTAACATTTGGAGTAAGATGATTTAAATGCTAAAACATTCAGCACACAAACGCTTCTTTCGAATTAAAATGCTTAAGTGTGACTCCAAGAACTTAAAATCGTTACAGTAATCTATTAATTCAACGTAGAAAAAAATTGTTGTAACTCCACTATCAGTTTATTTTCTACTTATTTAGTAAGATATTATTCTTATACTTTATACACAAATTCAATATACCGCAAAGCACAGGCTATGATCCAAGGTTATCGGGAGTCACTTGCTAGGTAGTGGAGACCAATGGAGATAAGTAGCGCTCTCGTCCAGCATAAACAACAGAAATGACTTCATCAGATAATCAGAATCTTCAGAAGGTTTCCAATTCCATACGCTACTCAAAGGTTCTGCAAATCTGTGGAAGATTTCAGCGGTTTATAAGCGAACACTCTGGCGGGCGAGAGTCGAGAACTAAGAGTCAGTAAACAAGTTAGTATGTTTCGTGTTACAAAAGTGGTGTTATCCTTAAGACATCGTAACAACTGGCGTGACGTGCACCAAGTGCCATCACTGTAGAAGAGATTGGAGTAGTCTTATATTTCACTGGAATAAGGCTTCGTTTTGATATATCATTACCCCGTTACGTCACGTAGAAACTTAAGGTATAGGAAAAACGAAACGAAGTGACACTGAATAGTTGAGTTACACCATTTTATTAAAACTTAGTTAAAGATAAATTAAATAGGAACGAAAAAATCATATTATTAATAACTTGATTGTTTTGTATAACAAACTGGTAATTTCAGATACATTGCATTGGATCCTAAGTTATATAAATGCTGATAAAAAGAAGTCAGCTGGGATACTTGTTAACTTGTCAACAGTAATTTTTACAGATTTTATCAGCACCTGTTTCGCTTCCTTTATGAAAGTAAGTTCAAATAGTGTAAGCAAAGTCGAGAAAGAAATCAAAAGAAAGAGTATATGAATCAAATAGATCACAGATGAAAAGAAAAGGTTCTTGCGAACTTTCATTGTTCAAGTATCTGAGATTCCCTCAAAGTTATACAAGCTTTTATTCTTTCGAAGACTGCAGTAGAGAGCGTCAGACGCCCTACCAGAAATAGCGTTATATTAGAAGCCTTTATTTCAGAATTCGGCAACAATGGAAAATGGCTTTAATAATGAAGCAGAAAAGGTACCCCATTCCCCAAGGAAATGTGTGATAAACTAGGGAAGTATGGACATATTTTTCATAAATCTGTTTCAGTTGACGAAAATTGAAGCAAATGGACAACAAAACTATAGTCGTAATTAAAGTTATCCCTGAACTAACCGAGCGCGATGTCTCAACGGTAACGTGGGAGGCTCGCACTGGGAGGTCCCCAGTTCTTGGGCTTTTTCTTGTTTTTTTTCTGGTAGGTATGGAAATGCTGTGATGTTTCTAATCCATCACGATCTCCTTTTCATCATTCTCCGTTCATTCCGTTGCCCTCATCTTATCGATGTGCTTCTAGACTTCATGGAGGATGATGGTGATGGACACATGACGCGGATGCTTGTTCAAAGCAAAGTGTCTGCCCGTACACATATAAGGCTGTTTGGTTTTTTCAGCGCCCTCTTTAGACAACTCGAGCAATGAGAGTGGCTTTCCAGGTTGGATTTCTTAGAAACCTCCGCGATTTTATGGCCTTCGCTTTCTGTAACAGCTCCAGCTCATTCCTTCCTCATGGAGGTATGGTATCTACAGCGTTATCTATGGAAGTCACAGTGCATGACCAAACAGAGCACTAAACTAATCATCCGCCTGTGCAGCGCAGGTGGTAGCGTGCCTGCTTCACGTTCAACAGGTCCCGAGGCAGCATACGAGTAAGGTTTTTTTGGGTTTTTTCCCTTATCCTGAAAGATGAATGTTGGGTAACTAAGGCTTCTTTCAGCCTCATTTCTCCCATTTCATTTATCGCCCGGTATTTGGAGAGAGAAAGTCGTAACCTAGTGGTTAAACCGTTCCTGTCTTAGCAAGGTGCCTCTAGGTTCGATCCCAAGTGAGGGTATCTGGGATTTGTGGTACACAACGTGGTATCAGTGTTCATCCGAGTTGTGCAGTTTCGGCCGCCATTTCTTTCACAAATTCTTCCGTCATAATCACCTTTCCCTTCATCTATTTCACTCTCATTTTATATAATCTTTTACACCCTCATAACATACTTGAGACTGATCTACCTTCCTGAATGTTCTCTCTTATCCAAGACCGTGTGCTCCTCTCAGATATCTAAACGCAGGCGCTGATTTATAAGTTCTGATGGGTGCAAATATTTCATACGAGGAGGATAAACAAATAGAGACGAAGTATTTCAAATTGAAGAGTTTTTTCGCACGTGAATGAATGGGTTTTGCGGTTAGGTGGACGACTGCTAGCTAACACATAGTTCAGAGGAATAATTTAGTACTTCTTTATTTAAAACTCAGTACGAATATTTAATATCCAATTCTTGTAAGACATTTTATCTAGGTGTAAAAGTGTACTAACAAGTAGGTTTTAAAACCATACCCATTGCACAAAGAGGTGACTGGGACTATTTTCATCGGATCCGATCTAGATTGAAAGACAGAATATAACACAGAAATGCCCTTAGAGTGACTGCTGTCCAACTGACTAAATGACAAAAGAATGGCCATTGTAGAATTTCAGAATTCTGGATGTCATTCAATAATGAAATATAAATTTTTATCTCTTTTGTTCAAGGTAGCTCTGCTATCTTCATCTTCTGAGCTTCTTTTTGAAGTAGGTTTTCTGTTCACGAAGCTCCAAGAAGAAAAGGTAATTAAATCACCATATATATCTAATCCTGAAGCATTTCATTATGTTTTATCAATCTGATACATTACACTATGATAAGCAACCTCTCATTCATTTTTTCTCTACCATGTACATAGAAGTTTGAGAAACTGTTGCATTTTACCTAACTCTCATACCGAAATTTCATGGGAAGTAAGCTTTTTAGATTTTCTGGATAAAAAGGAATTTTATATAGCAGTTCGTGTACGTGACCCCCCCTCTCTCTCTCTCTCTCTCTCTCTCTCTCTCTCTCTCTCTCTCTCTCTCTCTCTCTCTCTCTCTCTCTGTGTGTGCGTGTGAGAGAGAGAACAGCGAAAGGTCAGTTAAATATCACACTTATTATCCAA
Source organism: Mantis religiosa (assembly GCA_030765055.1). Lineage (NCBI taxonomy): Eukaryota > Metazoa > Arthropoda > Insecta > Mantodea > Mantidae > Mantis > Mantis religiosa. The sequence goes on along the minus strand of CM060948.1, from coordinate 258,629,660 downwards.
TTTCATTATATTCTAAGGATGAGACATGTAGATATTTAAGAAATAATACCTTCATCCTAAACTAACCGAAACATGGAAACATTACCTGAAAATTCCATTCCCATAAAAGCGGATGTAAAAATTTTGTTTAATTTGTCACATATTAATCACATTTTGTGATAATATCACATGATATTATTATGAAAAATAAATGTGTATCTTGAAAGTTATAGGCATACATTTGCCACACCCTTTTATTCTACATCAAGTTTTGCAGAACTGGTAGACCGTAAGTAACTTACATTACACACCACACACTACACAGAAGCTTTAAACCTCATTAAAGTACATAATGCATATGTACGTCTAAAATACCCATGTAGGAGTGAATTATTTCTGAGAAATTCCTTTGTTTGGTGAGCTTTTCCATATCTTCACATTTTTTAAATATGTTCTGTTTTGGGTTTTTGCTTTTTGATTTACTTCTACTACTTAGGTACATAGTGGGAGGAGAAGGTATTCAATGGATTCAGTACCAAGATTCTTTTGTTTCCCGCCTGATGGCGTAGATGGTAGAGTTCTACCTTAGTTCAAGAGGTCCCAAGTTCAAATCTCGGCCAGGATGAGTTCTCTGAATAAGGTTATTTTCAAGGACTTTCCCTTATCCTGAAAGACTAATGTTGGTTAACTAAGCTCTGAGGACATTGGGCTTACTTGAACATCATTTCACCAATTCCATTCATCGTCCGACATAACGTTGGAGGACGTAATTAAAAAGAAAATTTAAGAAAATCTCAGGAATCACAAGGTTTTGAGGTATCTTTAATAAAAAAAAAGATTTTCAAGAAATCACCTTAAACAACCCTTTACCTGGACCAGCTTTCAAAATTCTGGATTTTCTTCAAAATGCGACTTAAAGTTTTGAATAAAACACCGACTGATTATAGTATGCTCGTGACAAGTGAAAGGTTTCTCCTGATTTTGAAGTTTGTAGATTTTGCAGAAATTGCAGATTCATTAATGCACACAATGTATTACAAATAATATACCCTGTGTGTAAGTCTATATAGCCGTTTTCGTGGTATTCCTGGTTAATGATTTAAGATTTCAAACACGTGCTTTTCTCAACAGAAAGTCGTTATCCGTTTGTTATGTTCTGACCATATCAGAACGACCAGTTTTAAAAATTTGACTATCACTTATATCAGCTTCCTTTATTACATTGAAAGCTACTGAACGGAAGGAATATTAACGTATACCACAGAAAGACGATTTTTTGGAAATTTGTCTATTTTCTACTTCCTTATTCAGGGGACTACAGCAGTGTCACTTGCTCTTTATTTTAACAATATGAACCAAGACTGCTTGCGTCTATTTCCCAGTTGACCTCTTGCGATACCTACAAGAATATTTTATACCCAACCGGTAAAAAGCTATTGATTATATTCTCTATAATTCAGTTATGCTTTTTATACAATTTAAGAATTCTATCTGCATTTCCTTTTATACCTGCTTTTAGTAATACCCTGCCGAAAATGTGTGTTACAAAGGCGTGGGACAATATGCATCAGTAATATATTCATTATTAGAGCACTGGTCTTTGTTAAAGAAAGCAAATGTTGACAAAAATTAAAGTTAAAAGCTAATGTATTTCATATCCAGATAATCCTGCATCACCCAATATTTCCGTCATTTATTAAGAATATAGTGTATATTTTCTATCATAAGCCAAAAGGACTTAAAATGTTTGAAAATAGGACATTATGGGCGGTTTAATTTAGCTCTACATGCCCCGAGTATTTTGGTCAGGGAATGTTTTACATTTGGCTGCACGCACACGCTCACGTGCACACAACATGGCGAGTAAATACTTAACTCCACCCAACCACACTCCTTACAGAACTATGATTATTTCTTATACCTACCACACGACGATGTATAGCATCATATTGTGCGTATCTTTACTTCGTGGTATTGAACTTGTAGGTAAAACAGGGCAGTTAATTGCATGTTAGTATTATTTTTACTGGTTAGATAGCGCTTAGTTTAGTTTTACTGTATATACTGAATATATGTGCGTGTTTTATCATCATCATGATCATCATTATCATCATCACCATCATCACCACCACCATCATCCAGCATATTCCATTACACTGTGAGTAATACTATACGCTTGGGTGCACAATTGCATTAAGTTTTGTTTCACTTGTGATTTATATATCAGATGTACTAAAGATTGAAAATTATATAAATTAATATGAATATGAACCCCCGTAACTATTGAGACATTATCTAAGTTGATACTGTTTACACATATACTGAAATTTTTGGTGTGTTTTTGTATAAGTTCCTTCTTTTTCTAATGTCCAGCGTCCACCAGCCATTCTTATTGCTGTCTTTACACTTTCCCTTTCATTATCTTACGGATTACACTCAGAGGATCTGGGTGTGGGTGTGTGTATGTGTGTGTCTACTTGTACTTACGGAAAATATTCATAAGCTCCTAAAACCTGCTCTATCCAACAGCAAATTCTTCTGTTTGCTTTTATTATGAAGTAAAGGATAAATATACGTTTTGAGTTAGCACATATTTTACTTTTCTATTCTAATTGACACATAGGTGTTTCGGGCAGACATTCTAGAGTTAAATAAATTTCAAGCAAATACACATACAAAAGATGTACTTGAGTAAAAAATATATTTTAGTTTTATATTGTCACGGAATATTTCACGAGTAAAACATTTAATAAGGAAGGTTCGTAATCATATGAATAATATAAAAATGGTATTTAAGGATAAGTCATTGTATCTCAATGTTAATATAAATATTAATTCCAGTATGCATATGCAGTCTCCAAAGAAATTTTATATACTTCAGCAAACCCAATTTCGTCATTTTGCAAAACAGAAGTATATCAAAAACAAATTTGCGCTTCAGACCAATTCAGGACCTGTTTTATAAAGCACAAGAGTATGTGCTTCTTACGATAACAGCATTTATATACTGGAACAATTTTGAAAAGCTTAATGTGATAACACGTACCTTAGTTTCTCATTCAACATCTGTAAGGTGTAAATGGGGACTTGCTGTATCACGGAAAGAGAAGATACCAACCTGTAAAATGTTGATAAAAGTAATCAGTTTCTACAACTTAAATGCATATTAGTACTAAGCTTAACAGACAGCTCATAATCCTAAACGTACAGAGGAAGCCTTTAATAGGTTACCAACTTTATTTTGATTTTACGTATACTTAACACTTATTTAGTTTACTCAGGATTTGAAAGTTTATTTACACTTATAATATATATGATAATATAATATTACAATCAGTAATTAAAATATAAATCCATATTAAAAGTCATAAGATCAAAAAAGAACAAAAAAACTTTAAACGGACCAGCTTAAAATTATATTCTCGGAACAGGCCGTGCAGTATTTGAAGACAATGGTATTGGAAGATTTTAATAAGCTTAGTATTTACAGTAATCTATGTTCAAACAAAAACATGCTATGACGACAACTTGACAGATAACATTAAAATAAAATATTTATAAAGCCTGATGTTTGTGCAGTAATTAAATATGCTGTTTCTAAAATGCTTCACAGCGAATATGCATCCAGATAAACATAGCTTTATTTTAAACATATATGCCTATAATTTACATCTAGATGAGTATATAGCTACTGTTTTGTGTTGAATGTTATTCATGGCCAAAAAGGGACAAATTAACCTATTTACTTCACTTTTAAAGCAATCAGAAAGAGAAATTGTAATGAAGGAAGGGAAACGCAGATGAAGGAAACACCACCATACAAAATCAAGTTATAGAGAATCCAGTATCGCGATATAATAGTAAAACGAGAATTAGATACACCCATGCAAATTATGCACCAGATTCTCGGCGTACACAAAACATTGTAAGATTTTATTTGAACCTTAAGGCACAAATGCGTTATAAAATAAAATTATGGTATGTGACTTATTCAATATAAGATTCTTCACTTGTCCAATGAAGTTAAGTATAATTTTTAAATCTTTGATGTATTTTCTAATATTTTCAACAGCGATTCATTTATCGATTCAAAACATGTTTTAAAATTTGCTCCTTAAATAGCCTTTTAAAAGAAATGTATTTGATTTTTATAGTAATTAATCAGTGTTCAACAAGATACCAAAATCATAATGCTGAAAATAATACCATAGTATTGAAATAATAATACACAAGTATAGTTCACAAAATTATTTCGCACTTCAGTGCTATAAAAAGGTAGTTGTAAACCTTAAGTCTAACTTTGTAACAGTAGAATTAATCTCTTTATTCTAGAGGAATGTATATGTGTAGCAAAACCAGTTTTAAGGTCTAAGTTCCGCGAGTTTAATCTGAAAATTTTAAAAAGTTTGGTTAAAAATGTTATCTGATGTTATCACTTATAATGCGGAAAGTTATAAGTAAACTCAAGAAAAACTAAAAGAAAATGGAGGTTAATATAGATATTAAGGCGTGTGTTCGGATATTTCAACGATAATTATTGAAACTTTTAAGGACACAGGAAACGTCATAATATATAACTAAAGCTAAAAGCTGTATGCATTTGTGGCAAAACAATCACCAGACTTCGTATCGGGATATGATGATTATGGTGGATTCTGTTGTGATTTGCGCTGGTATCCATCCTCAAGATAATTTGTGAAGCTTAAGCACTTCATGAATGGTATGAGGTGCTGAAACACGACTAATATTCAAAGCTCCAGCTATTTTATTCACCGTCCCAGTGCTTCAACGGCTGGAATAGGCTCTGATGTCACAACACGGTGTACTTGACCTGGGTGCAGAGCGTTTAACACACAAGTCACGCCATTTCCAAACTTATCTTCCACTAATACACTAGCTGCAATGTATAAGCGCGACACGCCATTTCCAAACTTATCTTCCACCCATACACTAGCTGCAGTGTATATGGGCGCTTATACACTGCAGCTAGTGTATGAGTGGAAGATAAGTTTGGAAATGTCGTGTCTTGTGTGTTAAACGCTCTGCGCCCAGGTGAAGTACAAGCTGCAGTGATAGACATGCTTCGCCCTATGAACTTTCGTTCGTCGATGGATTTCAATGGGTTTCCTAGCTTCAGTGCTGCGAAAACACAAGAGAAAACGCTGTTATTCCTTGGTGCAAGTTCTAAGAGGTGCAGCCACTTTAAATGTGTGTGTAGTGTTTAACGCCCGCTTTTACTACATACGGTACCGCAGTCGATGACCCTGATGATACATGAGATGAAGATGGAGCACCGGTGGAATGAGATGGCGGGGGAAACCGGAGGTTCCGGAGAAAACCCGCCCCAGCGCCGTGTTGTCCACCACCAATCTCAATTTCCGTTCGCCTGGGATCGAACCCTGGCCGCCTTGGTGAGCAGCCACTTTGAACGGGTATTGTAACTGCGCTCGCTTGTCTGCACTATTCTGCCACTTCTTATTACGCTTTCCATACATCATCGGCAATACTTCTGCAAACTTGCAAAATAATGGCACAAAATTTAGATTTGTAATTACACTTCAAATTTTTTCGTTGGTCGTTTTTTTTATACGCCGCCTTTAACTACAATGGTCATATCGGCGGTCGTTCTCCTTTGGACATATCGATGGTTTTGACTCGTATTCGTTGGGTTTTTTAATCATTAGATCACGCACACATTCACACTCTCATTCATACTTCCAGACTCTGGAGCAGATGAGGAATTATCTTGGCTGGAGAATAATCCTCACCCCCACTGCCGGGAATCTAACCCAGGGCCCCTAGCACGGCAGGCAGGGGCTGTACCGACTAAGCTACGGGGCCAGTCACCAATGTCTTATTTACTATAGTGCTACTACTTTCCATTTTGATAAATGTGGTAACACATCTAATCTACATCTGGTAAGTTCTTTCTTCGAATTCAAACTTACGATTCTTTTATATCCTAAACTACTTTCTAGAAATATTTATTACCTTTTTTAAATTTATTGTCTCAGGACTCTGTGCATAATTATGTTCAATGCCCCTAATAACTCTTGGTTGGTAGCATTCTGTAATAAGTGTGGCCCAGCACATCCCTTTTTAATATATCACCAGTATATATGACGTCCGCTAAAATTGGTTCCTTCTTTGGAATAAACTTTTTTCCATAATATACGTGGAAACCAGACCTAAAATGCCTAATAACTCACAGGATTTAGTAACAAACAACAAATGTGTTGATTTATCGAAACTAAAGTGAAGATAGTGCCTAGAAGAAATAATTAAACTGCAAAATTTAGCAAACTAAGATAATGATGGATCCTTTGGAATGCAATTAATATTTTAATATTACACAAATGCATACTATACTGTACAAATAGCAGTAGACTAAGCTGGGTATCCGAAATTCCAGATACCAATTAAGGGGTTTTTAACGAAATTAGGTGAAATAACAAACAGTACGTGATCTTTTGCCAAAGTTCAGCATCTCAAATATCTGTATGTCAACCTTTGTATACGAAGGACATGGAAATCTTTTACACACTGTTTTGCTTACTTTATTTTAATGAAGCGATAAATAAAAATCAAATAAACATTTCTAAATAAGCATTTGCAGAAATGGTTTCACTTTTTCTTTCGTTGAGATCGAAGAGAAATATAGAAGTCTGAAGCAATAAGCCAAGCTATGTCATGATTTGCAACTTACATTCTCTTTGCACGTCATCATGAAAAAAGAAAGAAAAAGAGAAAAAGCGACGGCTTCAAATATGTGTGATAAATTATCAGAAAATTTGCAGCAACATCACAGTACGTTACGGCAATAATTAATGCAACAAATGTTACTTTACATAAGTTGTGTTTTTCAACCAAATCTGAATTTTTCGTTAGTGGATTCTATCTATACACTTGATTTACGGGTTGAAACGAGCTATCTGAAATTAACTCCAAATTGAGGGCTTCATAGACAATTCACGGAAAGTTTAACCAACACATTTTATTGGCCATTCGATTGGTATTTTACTTTACATTCTATAAAGTATTAATTACATGGATAAACGAAGTAGTTAAAGCAGGAATTCATGCATGAGAGATTCAAATCCAACCAGAGCCGCCCTCTTAGACCTGGGAAGCATAAGTGGCAGATGTCGGGGAGGCACTTTAAACCTTAGTCTCGAACGTCTCCTTCCCTGTTCTAATTATCATTCCATTTCTTTTCATGCAATGTCAATGCCACCGCCTGTAAAGTTGTATGAAGTAGTGAGCATTAAGCTCTATTCAGAAACATTAAGAGTCGTTTTTGAGAAAATAGAAATAGATTGTAAAACATTTCCACACAAAGTAAAGTTTATGAGGGGTGAACATTTTTATAAGCCTTCACATGGCATATTTAGATGCTGAAGTTTAATCCAAATTCACAACATTGAAACTGCTTTTTCATATATTCAAAGACCTTAAATCAATTCGGTGAAATCTTCATCGAGATTTTGGTAGAACATAATACTTCACCCCGCTAATGTGAGAGACCATTTCTTCCAATCCCACCAGAACCATCGTCTATGTGAAGTTGCACAGTTTTTCTTAGTCTTCATAACTGGAAATGCGAGGTGCTACCGTAACTTAGGTGTGAAACCTGCAGTACCCAAAAATGCTTTCCCAAATATTAATTCCATATACAGTAATGAGTATTCAATACTAAACCATAAAAATAAATAATGTGTATCTCCACAGTTAGGTGTTAAGATAAACCTGAAATGGTTATGTTTTCCTATAAACAGTCCATTTTATTTACTTAGAATTCCACTTCGTTTAAATTTAAAAAGCGCAGGGGAAAATAAGAAAGTAACTGTAGACAAGCAAAAAAAGATGAATTAGCAGCCTGATAAGATAAAGAACAGACGGAAGAGAGTGTAGGGAGACAGTTAACGGCCTGTTTTATGTAACAAATAAATCTTCCTTGCCGCAGTACAAATGCAACCGAGCTGAAGGTCCTACACTACTGTCCGCAGAGGGAGAGCGGGTTCCATACCTAACAGGCGACGGTCGTTGTAGCAGATTCCGGAAGACAAAAGAAGAGCGTGGAGTTATGGTTATTGCCGGCGACATTCAACACTTCCTGAAGCTGCGCATAACATCTAACGCTACATAATGTTGGCGGTTTCTGCCCCAGCAGACAGACCTGATACTTAAGGGCTTTCACAGCACGCAATGTACTATATATGACAGAGGCGGCTAGTGTGAAAAACTACTTGTGGATACTTGGAATATGGACGCTTTTCCAGCACTCTTATAAAAATGTATCAAATATACTGGTGTATTGCCCTTAATTTTGCATAATCCTACCCAGGAAGGCCTGTTGTAGTACATTTAACCTTACAACATCGCAGTTTTATCCAAAAGAGTAGTACTGACTTAACAATCACACGACTTCCTCCAAACGTTTGATATTTTCATTGTTTTTCCTACAAAACTTTTTTTACTTAATCATTGGCTGTTTGAAAATAATAATTGAAAGCTATTAATCTAAAAATTATTTTCCTATTATTTTGTGATTGTTGATCTATACATTGACGACCAATAAGATATCGACATGGAATGCGCAATTTTTTCATGTTCATGTTGGAGTTATGTGAATTTTCTTCCAGTACTTTTTCATCCAAAAGTTGCTACTCTTCTTGCACAGTTCTAAAGCTCAAATATATTTAAAGTGCAGTCTCCGTCATTACCGAAGGCAATGGAACTCACTGCCGCACATGAAATTGTAAGGAGGAGAAAGGAGAATTTTACAAGCGAGAGGCGATTTGATGGAACCAGTGAAAGCATTATTTTATTATTAGTGGTTAATGCTCTATCGTTTAGTTTTAATGTTGGTCTTCAAATAATTTTCTGACAGCAACATTTCAAGACAATCACATCAAAATCATGTGTTTCCTAAACACCCAACGTTGTGTGTATTTTATGAACTTGGGCAGGTATTATAATTTTATCAATTGAAACATTTGCGCTAAACTACTAACAATTTTGAAAAAAACAAACAGGTCCTGTATCTATGTATAAAACATTTTAAAAGTTAACTTTCGTCCAAATTTCATTATTCTGTTTCCGAGTTCATGAAAACAATACTGACACGTTTCTAAGTACATTCAAATGAGTTATTGAATGTTTCTCTATTTGTAAATTATTAATATCTCACGCATTTTTGGGTATCTTAAAATAATCTCTCTATTTCGAAAAGGTCTTGGTGTTTCCTACAGCTTGATTATGTCTGATTCCTAATTTTCCCTAGCTAAGATTGAAATAGGGAACCGCATGGGTACATTTACTAGTGTATTTTATTCTTCGTTGAGCAAATTTATATTAATTTAAATTCTTATGACAAAAATGAGCAACATTCTTACTGGTATGGGTTCTATTTTATTTTAATATCCTTATATATGTAAGAATGTCACAATTTCCTCCTTAAAAATATCAGCTTTATCATATTTTTGTTAAAGTCGGTCTTCCATCCTGTTTCTCATTCGCTTCCCCCGCTCTCTCAAACATACCTTTCTATTTGAAAATTTGTACGCATGTTGTCTCAAAACTTGAGTTTTCTAATAAATATGAGATAATATGTAGCACATTCTGTATCTTAGGTGGGAGGTAGAGAGATTAAAAATACACCTATATATGTTTGTTGCTCACATGTATATCTAAAGGTGAATAACGTTAACATCAAATGAATAATGCCAGTGGATGTTTACAGCATAAAACATTATGTTACAGAGTTAGCTTAGTCCAAATATTCAATGCCCAGCTATTCGTTTTCTCAATGTAACAGTTTCATATAAAATGTGAGTTGGCTACAATAGGATTCAGCTTATGCGATAAAAAAACTGCAGGTTGTGTCTAATATCCGTAAACATTATCAAAAATATATTTTGTGTAAAACTGTTATGAGTGCTTTATGAAACACATCTGTCACATAAGTCACCTCCGTGTTATATACAGGAATAATCACATAAAAGTTGCACAGCGAAGGTTTCGGAAATGAAAGTGCTATTGTTGTACGATCCTCTCCATACTGATTGGTATTCAGGGGCTCCTACTTTTATCCTATAAGCAGATTTTCATAATAGCATTTTTAAGCATAAAAACTTTTAAACGAACAAATGCCTATTTCTTTTAACAAAAAAGGGTAAACGAAACTGGTTATGTCGTTTGTTTTTCTTTCAGGAACTCTAGTGCAAGTAGTTTATTAGAAATCTTACTTTAAAATTTTTACATATCCACGCTTTCCTTCAATTCAACCTGCTAAGTTGCTGGGTAGACCATGTTAGTTTAAATCATATTTTCTGTTCCTTGACTGCATTGCGACTTTCTGGTCAATTAGTTGGTGATGGTTCAAGTAGTAGATCACCAGATCATGGGATGTAACAAAGCAGAAAAAAACGACGTACTCAATATATATGGAGAGTGTAGGAAGAATGCAGTTCGTTCTAGTACTGTGTATGCTGAAACATATTCCAATGGGTGTCCACTATCCGTCACGTATTTATCAAACCCTTCAAGCATTTACCTTAATATGGTAATGCAAAACGTTACAGAAAAAACAAGCGACTGTAGAAGCGGAAGAAATGAATGTTGGAGTGGACAAAGATGACAAACTTTGGCCGGACCATTCAAGGATTTGACTCCTATGGGGAAGTCTGAAAGACACTGTATAAGGACATACAACTGCACCAGATAATATGAAACGATGCATTACTGCTACCTGTATTGAAATGTCCAATGAAATGCTATATCGTGTGCAGCAGTATTTCCATGGCAGACTGGAAGCGTATATTCAAGTTGCCAGTTTTCATTTTGAACAAAAATTCTGGTCAAGGTTCACTTTACTGGCCAGAATCCATAGAAGTAGTGTAATTTCCTCTTTTGCCCTTTAGTTTGTGCTATCACAGGTTGTATAAGTGTCTTTGTGCATAAGATCCAAAATAATATTTCTTTGAAACTACTTGTGCTAGAATGTTAACAACAGCCATTGACATTCTAATTAATCCTAATTTTATGTTGTGATGTAACAATATATTATTCTATTTAAAATTTATATGTTTAAAACCCACACTTCCTCAGTAGTATTTAAATCCATTTATCAGGCGAAAGCACGAGTCTCTATCAATCAAATGTGTAGTGTTTAACGCCCGCTTTTACTATATACAGCACCACAGGTGGTGACACTGATGATACACGAGATGAAGATGGAGCACCGGTGGAATGAGATGGCGGGGGAAACCGGAGGTCCCGGAGAAAACCCGCCACGAATCTCACTTTGCGGTCGCCTGGGATCGAACCCGGGCCGCCTTGGTGAGAGCCAAGCGGTCTAACCACTGAGCCATGGCGCGGCCCTCTATCAATGAATACTGATAAAAACGTACATTAATAGCACTTTCCATTTCCAAAATTTTTGCGGTGCAAGTTTTAAGTGATTCACACTGTAATAGGTATTGTAAACCAATATGAAGCACTTTCTACATAGGCAAAATAATTTTATAGAAGGAGTATTTGCCCGGATGCTATTTTCTGGCACATGCAAGACTACAGAATAATTGTATTTATTTCACACTTCTGTTTCACGTGATATTAAGTTAAAACGGGCGTGAGTCAGATAAAACCCGCGAATAATGAGTAAGTACGCTGTATTCCCTGTGTGATTTAATCAAACCTGAACAAGCTTCGGCAATTTTCCAGTTGCGTGATAACGATTAAAGTCAATTTTCTCTTTCGTTTTCCATCATTACGCATGTCATACCAATGTTAGCTAGATTGAGATTTTGCAATGGCACTTTGAGATATGATAGAAATTTGTGGAACTGTATCTTAAATAATATTCCCTTTGTACGAGCAAAAAGGTCAGGACACAAAAAAGAAAAAGAAAGCGATTTGCAGCTTAGGGATTTAAAAGAATTTTAAAATGCACAAAAAGAAAATATCTTGCAAATCGTTAACCATACAAATTGTTATTTTCGTATGTTTTTCTAACGAGATCTTTATTTTTGTGCAGTAAGACTTTTCTATTTCTAAATCTTTATGAAATGCACAAAATTAATTCAGAATAACAGACTTAACAGACTATTCCTATAAAATGTAATATATATAACGTTTATTTATTACAAAATACCTCAAGCATGTGCTACATCAATCGCAGTCATTGGAGTCGGTACTTGTGAATATAAACATTAACGTGAACTTTCACCGAGAGAAGGGTAGTTTGGAAGAAGGGGTGTTTTCTGCAAGGACTTAGTGTCACATCCATGGAAGAACCGTATTTGAGCATTAGGTTTCAGTTTAATGGACTTTTTAGTCTTTACTTTTGCTTCTCAGATATAAATTGACCATTCGCTTAAGATGCTTTTTCTGGATTCAGGGAATCTCAAAACAAGCACTTTCGAGGAACTTAGACAGCCAGTTGTTGAAAGTAATACCTACTTTACTACCGAAAGTACGAAGTAGAGAACGTAAAGGTTATCTCGTGCAACAAGAACATAATAGGTATCTAATGGGCTGTTTTGACAAGTTCTTGATGTTTTCCGTTCAAACGAAAATGCAAACATATTTGAAGCAGTCATAATAATTTTTGAAGTGTGACAAACATTTCAATTTCTCCTCATTCCCCCAAAGGAAGTATCTGCGAATAAGCGTATGCGAAGAACATGATATAAAGGCCTTGTTCGAGTCGAATGAAAATGAGAACTATTCAAATAAAGCAACTTACAATGTAAATTTTATGGCGGTATTCGTTTCGCATTCAGACATTGTATACCTGATGCAGATGAACACCAGGTCAATGTATCAAATCATCGATAGCATTTGTGGTGTGGCTATGTAGAAATAATCTAGATACGAAAATGCAGATAAAAGTCGTCCCCCTGCCGCCTCAGGCTTACGGATCTGGGGCTATGAACCCGATAGGAGCCGCTGATGTTGCTGAGGTAAATCCGCACCCCCATGGATGGGATCGAACTGTGGAGGCAGCCAGAAGACGGGGTCCTTAGCGCTAATGGCAGGGTAATGATGAAGATGACGATTAAATGAGATGAATAACAGTATCTAACGTGGACCAAACCACTTAGGTCTTGGCGTTACCTCAAATGAGAAAGATAAGGTTTAAGTGGGCCAACTTAAAATCGTCACCAAATACTGGGAATTACACAATGGACCCTCAGCACGAGAGCCGCAAGAGTACTACCGACCTACCTCAGCGTCTTAAACATTCAGTTCAAATGTTTTAAGGTAAACTTTACTGGACACCTTAACTGGACGGTTTTGGGAAACTGTATGGTAACCTATGATTTCTCTTCAGGGGTTCAACACTAAAATATTTTGACAAGATAAATTAAGCAGAGCATGTTTCTAATACAGCATTAATTACAATTTAGTTGGATTAGCTTTTGAGGTTGCAAGGTTTCATGAACTTTTCTTCGGGAGTCTTTAAAATCAAGGTTGCTAGTTTTAGCAAAAGTATGTTTCGGAATAAAAGTTTGGCAAACTCAAGAAGCAAGTAGGGGTTATGAACAGGATATGAAATATCCAATTTCATAACTCAATATTAAATTCTTTAAACCATCCCATATACACTTTTGGGTTGTAAAAGATCTATATAATGTTAGGTACAGGATGTTTCAAAATTCTACCGATTAACTTGAATGCAAGCATTTGCTACACTAAAAAGTGTAGCACGAGTGGCTCAGTGGTAACGTAAGGAATGTTCAAGCTAGCGATATCGTATTCCAAATTTGAGTCTTGCCTTATGTTTCTGGTTCTCTCCCTCCCTCCCTCCCTCCCTCCCTCCCCCCCTCTCTCTCTCTCTTCCGTTCTTGATTAGAAAGATGTGGAATGCTGCGTTGCTCCATTTATTATTACCGCTCCTATTGAATGTAATCAAGAATAGCAAATGAATGGATTTGGAAAAGGAATGACATAAGATACTGTGATACTCTTTTAAGAAGCAGAATTTAAACATGGCAATACCATGACCTGGAACCAATACACTATGCTCCTGGTGAATTGAGAGCTCTGGAATAAGCTCTGGATACAAATCTTGTCACAGTCGCATTCGTGTTTAAACTTTACTTATGCTCGTACAAGAACCGTACAAAAGCGCATATTTCTTTTTCCTTAGCATATGCGCAAACAGCTGTGAGTATTCCCATGTGTGATCTGATTTTCAAAAGTATTATCATTTTGAGGAGCGCCAGTGGATCAGGATATAGCTCTACTCTGTATTTGCAAAAGGACAATATACCTTTGAAACCACATGTCTCCATTCGCACGGACAGCTCAATGCTAAGATCGCTGAATATTGTGAATTAGTATTGTGTTCGATTTACTATTTGGAATACCTTTCTTATGTTTTATTTTTGCGTGTAAGTTGAGAGGGGCTAGCACAAATATATGGCACTGATAATTCTAATACCTGAATGATCCAGAAAAAAGTGTTTATTTTTAGTATAATAAAGTCCTTTCTGCACATATTTTTACCATGCAACAATAAAATATTCTGCTAAGAAATTCGTGTGTTATGCTTGTTTGAACAGTGTGGTTGCATCTTAGATTCCCTTACTTTTTGCAAATATACTCAGTGTTATTTAATGAAATGTAGACGTAAGGATAAAAATATGTACAATATAAGAAGCAATAAGTATCCTGTTACACGGATAAAGGAATAAATCAGGTAATGATGTAGGGCATACTCTTAAACACTGCATCAGCACTAAATGAATGTGTTATGATTAAAGGATTCTTATTATATACCATATGTAGGTTTACAATATTACAATATCTTACGTTGTACATGCCTGTTTAACATTCATTCGTTTTATTTGTTTACTTTTAGCGGCAGTAGTAATAATAATAAACGGAGCAGTGCAGTATTCCATATCTTACACAGTCCACAATTTGAACAACGAAAATAAAAGAATAAAAATAAGGAAAGACATAGGGAGAGAGAAGGGGAGAGGGAGATATGAAGGAAGGAAGACAAAGACAAGGTAGGGCTACAAGTTTGTCACTGACTTGAAAACCCCTTACGTTACCACTGAGCCACATAAATACACATACTGGCGATGCAGTAAATGTTTACATGTATGTACCA
Organism: Mantis religiosa; assembly: GCA_030765055.1. NCBI lineage: Eukaryota > Metazoa > Arthropoda > Insecta > Mantodea > Mantidae > Mantis > Mantis religiosa. The sequence continues at coordinate 258,614,554 of CM060948.1, read as the reverse complement.
CTGAAGTGGTATCGTGACGTACTGTCACAAATTTATTGTGTTAAATCATGCACACGGGAACCTAACTGTCCTTACTCAGAGTTCTTCCAAAAGCTCTTTTCAAACCCTTATAAATAAGGAAATGTTAGGATTCTGAAGCATCCTGTTGGAGCTGTGATCAAAATCTTAACAGGAACTTTCTTTGCTATTAAATAGTTTATTTATTCATCAGCACTAACAGTCCTTTTTACAATTGCCCCCCCCCCCTCAGATATATTACAGCCGTGCCAGTGCTTTTTCCAATCTTGGAAGCACTTCTGGAACTCGTTTCTAGTTATGGTGTTAAGCTCCTTCATCAATTGTTTCTCTCTGATCATTGGTGTTAAAACGGCACCCTTTCATTGATCTCTTAAGCCTTGGGAATAGAAAGAAGTTGGAGGCCGCTATATCCGGCGAATACGGTGGTTGAGGCAACATAATGACTTTTTTGCTGAAAAACAAGCATAATCAAGAATTGCGTTGTGAGCGGGAGTATTATCTTGGTAGAACTGCCACTAGTGCTTTGGCCAGAATTCTGGTCAACCTCTCAAATGATGATTTAGCGATCTTCTATAACCATTCACTTTATTATTATTACATTATCATCAGTAATTGATGTGTCAGGGAGCCCTTAGCGGTCGTCGTCTTCGCTTTCTGGACCTTGTTTGAAACGTTTATACCACTGGTGAACTCTTTTCTCATTCGTAGTAGATCGACCAAAAGCCACAGCCAAGTCTAAAATTTTCTGATGCCCTTTTTTATATTTTTAAGGCAAACTTTACTACTAATTTGCTAACAACTTGCCGAGGATCTAAACCTATAACCTCTTCGACCGTCAATGTAAATGTTCAAAACAGCTGAAATTGAAAACATATCAGATCATGTGTACCAACAATATAAGAATTATTTTCAAATTCGGGTCTACGAGGTTTGGGAAAATTAAAAACCTCCATCATATTTTATACCACATGTCATTTATGCAAACTCCAATATCCTTATTCTGCAATATGTAACGTAATTTTGATCATATAACTCTGAAACTGTTTCCCTATTTCCAATTGCTGGAAATATCTTATGGCCTGGACAATACGAACCCGATTTTTCAAGGTGAAAGGGTTATCAAAATTGGTGGTTCGTTTTGGGAGATTACGCTTCCCCTTTCAACACAAACAAAATGTTTTCTGCATTATGGTATATAAATGCAGATTTTTAATACATAGCGTAGCAGTCGTTAACATTCATTTTAACACTACTTTAGCCCTTATCTTTATCTTTGACAGCATGCCATATAGCAATTTAAATTTCCGTCTCTAACTTAACGTAAAATTGTGGTAGAAGCGGAAATTTTTACCTATAATAAAGCCAACAAGCCACTGAAGAGATGTCTCTAAAGTCTAAAAATACTAGAGATGCTGCAGAGGAGACGAAAGACTAAAACATCTCGATACATAGAGCAAATTCCTTTCAAAACATCGTAAACTAAGAAACAACTATTTCAGCATTATTACTTCAACCTGTTTCTTCTTGGATTTTCTTTGTTGTCAGATTCTCATCTTCGAATTGATTTACACGTAACAATTTTCCATACAAATGAATGACATCATCACCCTAACTAAATAAAAATAATTGTGATGCAATTTTATGATGTAAGTTAGTTGTTAAAATAAACACATGTTTTGCGCTGCACACTTTTTATTCTTGTACAAACTATCAATATCAGAATAACAAAATAGTAAAGTGATATTTATATTACTATTAACCAATAAGGAAAACGTTTAATTACCATATAATTATATGAGTCATGAATCATGTTTAAATTAATTTATATAAAGGATATCTGGTGTAGCAGACTTTATTGAAAATCCATGTCGCGTTTTTAGAGCTTCCTTACTTCAAAACATAGTTTGGAATTTTTGGAATTTTCGTTTATTTTAATTATGCTGTTTTCAGACTACATGCAGAGACGTATTCCAAAAGCTATCAGATGCTCCAAATCATATTATTCTCAAGGAAAACTTGGTATGGAAATTTCTGGATAGAATGCAATACCTTCTCCACAGATACGCGGTGGAGAAAGTAAAACTGCATTTATATAACTTGATACACCATTTGATTTTGATTATAAAGTATTAACTGTTAAAGAATTAATTGCAATGTGTGTACGTGTGGAATAATCTTCCATTATGAAAAAACGAAAAAAAAATTGATTAATTTTAAAATGTGCATGAAACTTTATCTGTATATTATCCTGCATCATTCACTGTTTTTTTTTTTTTTTCAAATTGATTTTTTGTTTTCAAATTTCAAACTGAATCAAACTCGAATTGCGGATTTTAGAAAAATCTCAAATAGGCATCTAATATGTGAGGAAAATAACTGCCTAATAACTGTAATAGAGTAACAGTAATAACTACAATATGACCACAACAATATAAGTGATAGTACATAGTAAAATAATAACAATAACGTGCATAATAATTTTGCAAGATGGGATTACAAATTGATTACACGTTTGCACACTTGAACGCCCAATGCATATCAGTTACAACACCCACGCAATTCGAATCAAGCAGATGTAAATATAAATATTGCGTGGGGTTCAAAATTAAAAACTGCCATTAATTAGGGCGGTGTCTGCTACGCAAATTCAATACTGTGAAACAGGAGATCATTTGGTAGCACACCACATTTCAGTTTAGCGGAATATAGATTACTTTTAATTAGCTTTACATTTAATCTCGCTCCGCGTAACAAGTTTTTAATTACTGACTCAGGCAACGTTCGTTCAAGTTGGAATCTTTTAACATACATTATATGCCCTTTTAAACAAGAATATCTCTTATAACCATTTAAACTCTATCCCAACACTGTAATTAAAGTTACATTCTTTGTCTTAGGAAATATGAGAAATTTCTGTCACAATTTCAACTCAAGCCGACCCAAGGAGTCACGACAGCGCCGAGACACCCGCCGACACTTCTACCCTGAAACAGACCACCAGGTGAAAGATGATATGAAACGGTGCGACAGGAACTTCGGAGGATGTAATCAATCTTCCCAGCATTCACCTAGTGAGCCGGAAAAGCCTCCGATAAAACCCATGAGTCAGGTAGTTCGGCCATGGGAATCGAGCCCGGGCCTCCCTAATGCGCGCCACAGACGAAACCGCCTGAGCCATCACGCTCGGTCAATCACTTTTAAGTACGTACAATGTTTCTCTCAAAATCGCTTCTGATAACCGTACGTGTTGTACGAAAAAGAAGAAGAAGAATGTCCTTTAAAATAAGGAACTTATGTCACACTCATTGTTAGTGATCATTTACGAGTTGTTCTTTGTAGTTCATTTTAATTTTCGAATAAATTATAGAAATGTGGCATGTAGCTATCTTTTTTTTTTTTTTTCATGCAAAGAAGCCGCGCAATTCTTTTTCTTGCAATGTCATTACAACACAATATGCGTTTTTAAAAATCTGGCTATTGTTTTACCTTACTATATTCTCATTATACTGATAATTAAATATGTACTGAGAGTTTATTTTAATTGAAAACAAGTAGATCGAATATTGCATTTCTGAAAGGATGGATAGTTTATAAAACATGTCAGTACAGAAATGTTTGACTGTAATGCAAGTTTTTCTTCCTGCGTAGAATAAGAGGAAGACTGATTTCATATAGAGTCTTGTCTCAAAACCACAGTGCTCTCTAATAGTTGGGGCAGTGACGGTTTGCTGAAAACAAGGCAAAGCTCTGAGAGCCGGATGTGGTTGAGCTGTTAATATAGAACCAGTGCAACCTCCCACCCTCAGCCGCAAGTGCCCATCAAATTAATGAGTAGCATCCTCTCAAGTATCTATAAACTAGTGCTTGAACAGACAGTATTAAATTTTCCTCATCATTGATAGCATCCAATTGAATATTAATTACTGCTAGATGGACAGTAATAAACTCCTGTCATTGATGGCACCGACGACGTAATTTCTTGCATGACAGTTCAAGACTTTTTGTTGTTAAGGGATGTATTGACATTAATGTCCTTTTATATTACTGTAGTTGCAACCTGGTCACTATTGGTTCTTAAACAGCAATAAATATAATACAATAATTGACCAAATATAACCAGCGATTCCTGAACTGCTGTACAATATTAAGGAAGCAAGATATGTAATATAAATCTTGAAAACATTACAGCCTATGAAAGCTTAATCATTTATAATTCGAATACCTTAAGGACACATAGCAACGGCTTTTGTCGCTAAACTTCATTTCTTTCGTCTCCACCGCAATACCAGACTTTTGGTGGATAATCCCCATTCACGTTCTGCTATGATCCATAATTTCATTTCATCTCTAACGGATACTGATCCCAGGCATTGACTTAAAAGTACTTTGAGAATGTCTTTCAAAGTGCAGTGTAATACAACAAAGAAGGAGAAAAGTAATAGATAAATAAAATCTGAAAATACTTCTTCCCAGTCCCTGATTTCTAAAACCGGGACAAAATTTCCAAATTCCTATATTTATGAATCAAACACTATCTATATTAAAATAATTTTTCAAATAATGTACACTAAAATAAATGAATAAATAAAAAAAAAACACAAATTATTCAAAAAGCTGAATATACAAAAGCAGTACTACAAACTGCTAAACAAAACATTATTTGCTGGTATCCAGTATTAGAGTTACCTGGTAACCGCTATTGCTACTACACTAAATTTTCTACAAAATAAATGAAGTTTTCTAATATTTCGATTTACAATATTTTGCAATAAGTAAATGTACAAGATATTCCATATTGGCATCCGGTATTTAATGATTCAGTACTGTTAAAACATCCTTAAAATTCAACTATATTTTACTTTGCTATATTTTCTTCTTTGTTTCTTATATCGGATTAAATTGTTTAACTTAAACGATACGGCATTATTATCAATAATGTTACCTATATTTATTGAATAATTAATGTATTTATAAATATACAACAACTTTAAAATTAATTTTAAAGATATGGTTTAATAGCATAGCTCATTAATTCATATTGATTTGTTAATAAACATTTATCTACTCGCAATAGTTTGTTTAAATACATTTACTTTATGCACCAATTATTCTTGAAATCTTTTTCTATTTATTAATTTCACGATGTATACTAAGTTTTGGCTCGTATTATAATTAAATAAATTAATAATTTATTAATTCATCAATAACTTAACCAGTAATATTATTAATGTTATTTTATTTAAGTAATTTTCACTTTTTACATATTTCATTTCATTTCATTTCATTTTATTTCATCCATATGATCCAAATACATAGCATACGTCAACAGGTTTAACAAATACAATCTGTACATAACAATATTAAAATAATAAAATATAATAAAATATGCAGAGGGTACCTTTACTATTTAAGCTTTATTTAACCTTTTATACTCATCTATAGAGTAGACTGGGTTTTCTACGAGGCACTTTTTAGTTGCTTTAAGTTTAAATTTTTCTTCTGTTATCTGTTTTATTTGATTCGATAAATGATTGTACAATTCTTTATATTTATTTTCTATATTTTTGTTACTTAATGTTCCTCTTAATCTGTTTAAGAAATAATTTTGTTTTGTTCTTGTGTTATGTGTATGTATGTACACATGTTTTTATTTTGGTTGCTAGAATTTTTTGTTACGTATTTAATGCATATATATATATATATATATATATATATATATATATATATATATATATATATATATATATATATATATATATATATATATATATATATACAATGCAGTAAATGTTAATACATTTAATGTTTTATAGACATTTCTACACGAATCCTTCCTTTTTAATCTACAAATTATTCTGATGGCATATTTCTGGAGTCTTAATATTCTTACCATTGCTTTTTTCTGTACATTTCCCCATAATACCACCCCATAGCATAAATGAGAGTGTATGACTGCATAGTAAATTTGTATTAGAGTTTCTCTATCCATTTGTTGTGCTGCCTATTTTAAAATATATAGTCCAATATTTATTTTCTTTACTATTTTTTCAATGTGTTGTTTCCAATTTAGTTTGTTATCTATTATTAGTCCAAGGAAGTTAGTTTTTGTTACTTCGAGTATTTTTTTATTATCTAATGTTAGTTGCATATGTGATTGTGTTTCTTTGTTTAAGGTGATTTGCATCCATTCTGTTTTGCTTGTATTTATTACCATGCCTAGTTTTCCTAACTCACTACTAATTTTTTCAAGTATCAGATTGGATTTATTTTGTACTTCACTTTCCGTTTTTCCCTTCACTATGATTGTGGTGTCATCGGCATATCCAATGGCCAATACCCCTGCATCTACTACTGTTTTGAATATACTGTTTATATATATATATATATATAGGGCCCAAGTTTCGAGCCTTGGGGTACACCGTAAGTTATTTTCTTAAATGAGGATCTAATTTTGTCCAATTTACCATTTGAATTATGTATAATTTCCACACACTGCTCCCTGTCCTGAAGATATGATTTCAGCTAATCAAATGGTATGCCTCTTATCCCATAATTTTCTATTTTGGTAATTAGTTTATTTATGTTTACGCAATCAAAAGCTTTTGTCAGATCCAGAAAAATTGCCACTATATGTTCTTTTCTGTTTAATGCATTTATAATGATGTCATTTCCTTCACATATTGCCTGTACAGTTGATTTCGTTTTTTGAAAACCGAATTGATAGTCTGAAATTATTTTATATTTCCTACAAAAACTTTGTAACTGATCTAGAAATAGTCTTATTATTTTTGAAAAAACTTGAGCACAATGTTATAGGTCTATAATTTTCTAATGCTAGTTTTGAATATTTTTTCTTATATATTGGTCTAACTATTACTTTTTTAGTGCTCTGGAAATGTTCCTGTTATAAATGATTGATTACTTATGTATGTAATTATATCAGCAAGTTCGTATTTACAGTACTTTAACATTTCATTTGTGAATTCATCTAATCCACACGAGTGTTTACATTTTAAGGAGTTTATCTGTTTTAAAGTTTCCTCACATGTTACTTCACGTAATACCATTGAGTTAGAAATACTGTTCTCAAATTTTTGATCAGACTGGCACTTTATGACACCTAAGGTCTTTCCTACATTGGTGTAATAATCATTAAATTTCTCTGTTAATGTTATTGGGTTCTCTATTTGTTTATTTTCAATCTCAATGCAAATATTTTCTTCCCATTTTTGTTTTGTTTCTTTGTGTAATGATTTTATAATATTCCATGTTGATTTGGTTTTATTTTCTGCATTCTGTATCAGTATTTTATTGTGTTGCACTTTTGCTTCGTTTATTACTTTATTAAGAGTCTCTCTGTATTTTTCGATATAATTGTATGATTTATGATCTAGTTTTGGGTGTTTCAGGCTATTTAGAAACTGCATACGTCTTTTAGATATAGTTATACCTTTGGTAGCCCAGTTTTCACACTTTTTTAGCTTTCCCTTTACCCTACGTTTAGGCATTACTGTATCTAGACATTGTTCTATATTTTTCGCAAAACTTCCATATTTTTCATTAATATTAGATTTTTCGTATATCTCAAGCCATTTTGTTTCTTTGATATAGTTTCTTAATATTTCTAGGGTGTTTTTGTTTACTTTTCTTTTAAATTCTACCAGATTGTTTATTTTATTTTTTATTTTACCTAATATTTTACTATCTACTAGTTGGCCATAGTGGTCACTTATTCCGTTTCTTATTTTAGTTTCATAACATTCCTTGTTTAAATTAGATATCATGATGTCAACACATGTCGCAGAGCTTCTAGTTACACTTGTTGGTTTAGTCTCTGTCAGAGTAAGATTATTTCTGTTTAGCATTTCTAACAATAATCTTTTCTTTTTATTTTCTATTAATACGTCTATATTGAAGTCACCTATTACTGTTGTGTCCCTTTTTTTATTTGTGGTGCTATTTGACATTCTTCCAATCTTTGGAGAAAGGTATCTTTTTTGCATTTGGAGGACTGTATACCCCTATTAATAGCAGATTTCTGTTTTTTAACATTATTTCTACGGCTGCGAGTTCACTGCACATTTCGTTGCAGAAATTTTTACAGTCTATCTCTTTGTATTCAATCCCATGCTTTACATAAATTACTACCCCTCCACTTTTATGTTTTTCCCTACAGAAGCTAGACCCTACTGTATAATTTTCATAACTATTTACTTTTATTTCGTCTATTTTCAGCCCATGTTCCGTAAATATTAGTACATCTGGTTGCATATTTACTATATTCTGCTCTATTAAAACCCTTTTGTTTGTAATACTTTGAACATTTTGATGAAATAGGCTAAAATTATTACGTTTCTTTCCTACCATCAAAGTTTTATTTAAAATGTGTGACTCTTGAGTAATATTATTTGTACATTCATTTACCTTATCTCTAGTTAAGTCTTTACCTGCCTTTATAGTCCCGTCAAAATTCTTTGTACCCCCTGCTTCTAATTGTTTCCCTGGGCCGTAAACCAGTTTAAAGTTGCTGTACACTTTTCAATGGAATTTTTCATGATTCTTTCTAGACTCATTGTTCCCTTTCTGCTCAGGTGTAGCCCATCCCTTCCTATACAGTCCATGTCCATTTGTTTATCTACATCCACAAAGACACACTTCAACTTCTCGCACATCCAACGTATATTTTCATTTACACTGTTTATGAACCTAAAGTGTATGTCTCTTCTTCTCACCACACCATTTATTATCACTAATGATTTCGCGTATATTCTTTTGATACACTGTGTCGCACAATATAAGTCACCCATAACCTCTTCTGGGCAGGACGCTTGCTTCATTGTATTTGTTCCCACGTGTAGGTATATCGCCTTTGGTTGTCTTGGAATGCCAGCACACTTCTTTTCGATCAGGTTTTCCAGCTCATTTGTCCTTATGCCACTAAATACGCTTATTTTAGCCACTGTGGATAGGTTGACGTGTTTTATTATGGAATCACCCAACACTATTACATCTTCTTTCTTCTCCGTTTCATCTTTTTCTTCTGTTTTAGTCTTCTCACTCTCGCTAGGTATTATCTTCCTCACTTGTTTGTCGGTAATTGTATTTGTAGACACTCCTAGTCTGTTTTCCAGTTCGTTTTGGATTTCCAGATAGTTGAATCTGTTTTTTTTTTTTTTTTTTGTTTTTTTTTTTTTTTGTTTCCAGCACTTGCGTTTGTGTAGCTAAAACCTGTTTTGCTTTTTTTCTATGATTTACGTTTTCCTATTTGGTAGTCGCGTTTTCCTTAATTTCTCTTTCCAGTATCGCTTTTTCTTCTTTTAGCTTTTGGTTTTCTAGTCTTGTTTCTTTAAGTTCTTTAGTTAGTATTTCGATTATAAGCTGTAGCGATGATATGCTTTCTTTGTCTTCAACTGCCGGTTCCTCGATTTCCTTGTTGTTTACTTGACCCACGTGCACTGCCGGTTTCTCGATTTCCTTGTTTACTTGCTCCACATGTTTCTCGATTTTCTCCTCTTCTGCTTGGTTTTTACTGTTGCTTTTATTTGTACTTTCATTTCGAGGGGTTTTACTTTCCCCATTACTGCTTTCCTTTGCGTTTTTGTGCTTATTGTTATTTAATTCTTCACTATTTCGGAGCTTTGCTTTATAGTTGCACTGTTCCGCCGCCATCTTGAACTAATAGTAATCAATTTTAAGCATTACATCTTCTTCTTAATGTAAAATTATATATCATAGTCTCGTAAAAACTCGAGAAGGGCAGAACCGATTTGCCTACTTTTGGTATTCATATATTTGTATAAATCCAAGGAAGGTTTAAAAAATGAGAATAAAGACCTGAACTGATAATGGACCGGGTTATTAGCTAAATATAAAAGTACACACGCAAACGTTTATTGAACATACATATCTTCTTTTACTTTCAACGAACAAAAGTATTAAAAATACAAATATATTTTACTCCTTGACAAACTCTTCAAAGATACTTGACTCGTTCCCTACATAAAGTCGCCATTGAAACCTTGACCATATTAAATTTATGTCACTTCACAGACTCGTAAGAGGAGCTTATTCAGCGCGTTTTTGGCTGATTGAACGAGCAATATTGGCGGCAAAAAATACAGTTGTAGATGATCTCAATACGACCATACAGAATTTTCTTCCGGGGAAGTTGTTTTCTCCCTTTATATATTCCTGCTGATTAAAAATGACGCTTAGGATTATAATAAGGTCTTTGCCTCAGTGAGATACAACTTAGGAGTAAATCCGTGGTTTACATGATATGGATGTTGTATCCACATATTTGCTCAGTACAATATCCATTGTTAATGGAGTATACACGTATATAACAAAATTATTCCTTTAGGCTCTGTAAACTCATTTTTGGAAGTTTAGGACTAAATTATTTCTACAGTGATCGCTTCATATAAACTTAATTGGAATGCAGGGAATTGTTTAAAACACCTTGCCCTTGATCTCCAGAAAACATCTGTTTTAAAATACATATTTTTACATTTATCTGCTGCAATAAAAGGAAGGCATTGCTGAAAATTTCATTGCTTTCATTGCTTTTGCGGTGTCTTTTTGCTATCGCTATAGCTACTATAACAGTATGTCAGTATCCGAAGTCTAGACCTAGCATTATACGTTCATTTCGGGTCATTTAAGGCACAGAAGGGTTTGTTTTGGGGGCACTGATCTCATTTTAGGTTATATAGGTTCTAAAGTTTATTTAGCAGCTTCACCTTCTTTCCAATACATTCTACTGCTTGTTTATTTAAATTCGAAAGCATTTCTTCCACTGTTTCTTTTTCACACTATGTATTTTATGTCACAAGAATTTTGTCTTCTAATACAAAATATTTAACCATATCTCAGAGAATAGGATTTGAATGTTACATGTTAAATTCGGTATATCAATTTCTAAATGCCCCGTGTATGTGCTGAAGTACCCAAATGACAAAATTTGGGAAAAAATAACACATACTTACTTTTAAAAGTGGCTTATACTTAAGAATGATGCATATTTTGAATGTCGAACATTCTATTAATCATTTAAATGTGTATGTAATTAAAATTAAGATATGAATAATTTGATTCATATTTATTTATATCTATCATTAAAGCAATTTATAGCTCAACTTCTGAGTCCCAAACTTTAATTAGGTTTAATAGTTTTTACAGTGTTTGGAGAATGAATGCCTAACTACATAATTAACTTTTCAGCTCCATATTTTAGTTTTGTTGTGTTATACCTTTTTAGATTACTATCAGCTTTTTAAATTTTTGCAATTCATATGAAATCTAAAAACTTATTTTACCTTTACTTAAAAATGAGAATTCTGTAATTGCGCTCTTTATAAAACAAATTACTCATTTGGAGTACTTCTTCTGTGTCTTATTTTATCAAATATGCATACACTTTATAAAATTATCATGAGTTTTAGATATTTTTATAAGAAATTATCTTATATATAATTAGATTTCTCGAAAGGCCTAAAAGTCTCTTTTTCCGACTCGGAAATCATAACTTTTAAATTAAAAAAGTTACTGCAGGATAGCTTAATCCTACAGTCTGGAAACCTTCAAACCCATAGCATTTTCTCGCTAGTTGCTGTCGCGTTTCAGCTTTGACCTAATGCGACATCTGGTTAGGTATCTGAAAAACGTTTTTTACTTCCATTTTACGTATAGTAATACCGAACGGGATAGCTCAGGTGGTTTCGTCTGTGGCGCGCATTCGGGAGGTCTGGGTTAGATTCCCGTGGCCGACCTATCTGACCCATGTGACTTTTCGGAAGATTTCCCGCGTCGCCAGGCGAATGCTGGATGGGATAATTACATCCCCCAAATTTCTTGTCGCTCCATTTCATCTAAATTATCATTTCACATTATCTCTTCTCTGGTGGTTTCTTTAAGGGTAGAAGTGTCGGCGGGTGTATCGGTGCTGCATGGCAGGTCCTCCGGTAACATAGTTTCCGGTTTCCGAACCGCACTAGGACCACAGTAGGAGGGATGCCCGTTGTACTGAACTGCGAGGAGTTTCAAACTGGTAAATGGCAGGTGCCTTGCCTCTGCACTATCGTGACTCATTGTGTTGGCCACCCTCTGTCTCCTCTCGCCTCATCCTTCCTTCCGGGGGTGTCCTACTTGGGGCATAGGTAAAAAGATCAGTCTGGTCGAGGCGCCGAATCCCCTCCGTAAAATTGTATCCTATATATAGTATTTAATTTATATACCACTCATATATTCGAAATCGGGATGTCACCAAAAAATGTATTGAGGCCACCTGTGGCCATCAAATAAATTTTAGGACACGGTCCGCGCGCTTTTCTGTATGTGTATATCTGTGTGTCTGTCTGTTAGTCTATGACCAGTATAACTCAAAAATGAAAGGTTAAATTCCAAATTCAAATCCAAGGATGTAACTCCAAGATTTTTCCTACCCCGAAATACACTTTACGTGGAACAGTTTTTAAATGTTCTCAAAAATGACAGTAACAATTCTGATTAAAGTATCATGAAATGGGGAGCGCATGCCGCCAGAATACACTACTCCCGATGGACGCAACGAACGACAATGTTTGACCCCTGAATAGAACGTCGAACGGCAGGGAGACCAAAGATGAGATGGACAGATAACTTCAAAAAGATAGCAGGGACACAGTGATCAACACAAGCTAAGAACAGAGCTACTTACAGGACATTGGAAGAAGAGGCTACCTAGGTATTATAAACTAGGTGTGTGTGTGTGTGTGTGTGTGTGTGTGTGTGTGTGTGTGTGTGTGTGTGTGTGTGTGTGTGTGTGTGTGTGTGTGTCATAGCTAAATGTGTATAGTCGCGCTGCTCGAACTGTTACCATTAATTTATCCTTGGTAATAGATACCTCTCAGGTAACGCACGGATTACTCCACGCGGAGTGAATATTTGTCTGTAATTTGTGATTCATGCGAATTCCATTGGATGAAGTGATGCGTTCATTAGTGCTTAGCACAGTACCGAGAGGCCCGTCAGTACCTCTCTCACTCTTACAAGAATAAATCAGTGCGCTATGCTATCTGAGAGGTTTCTATTAACAAAGATAAAGCCATGGTAACCGTTCGAGCAGCGCGACAACAATAGTGTAGGTGTTAACTGTGTGTGAAGTAAAGAGTGATAGTGCTAAAAACACGAAAGTACGCCGTTACTGGAGCGCAGCAACTGCAAAAGGCTATTAGGAGTTGCAATCCTAATGAGCTTTACAATTACTACTCCCTCTCGCAGCAGAGGGCCTTTGCTCTCAAGGGATTTACAAGGTTTTCATTTATTCATTCATGCTCAATATATTTTTACGAAATGCGCAAGCATATCTTTAATTTTCTATGCATGTCGTCAATAATCATCTTTATTCTGGACAAGTGGGGAACCGTGAAAGAGACAAAATCTCACTATATAAAAATGTAGAGCTTCTTAAAACACCTATATCTAACACTTTTTAGCGAATCATTTTGGGGATATTTCATGTTATTGGTTCGAATTTTCCAGTGTTTATACTTTTCTCAAATGGGAGGTCGCTATTCGTTTCTTTCTCTCCTGGGCGTGTATAGAGAAGGGAATTTCAATGTCATTATGATAGTATTGGTTAACATGAAGAACTTAGAAGAATAAATTGTGTGGAAATATTTTGTTGAAGGATGGGTAGAGAATATCATTTGAATGTAACACACCAGATGTATATATACAGCCTAAGAGAAAAAAATGAGAAGCTACTAGAAAGAAAGTTTGATTCGGAAAACATCGGAAGCATTCTATGACGATGCGTTCACAGAATACGCTTTGGAAAGGTAGAGTCAGACTGAAAAGTTCAATGATTTGAACCCCGGCTATGGCATTGAAGTTTTCAGTCTGACTACCTTCCCATACTTTGGCCTGCATACGGCTAGTGTTAAAGAACAATCAATGTTTGCAACATACGCTTTGATACAACTCTGGATTTATTTCGAAATTATGCGATAGATGCGGAGATGCTTTGCGGCTTGGCCGTAGACATGGTTGCCGAGTCATAAAACGCATGTATTTCGTAAGTGGGCCAACATGAGTTTGAATCCTTGATGTGTACGTTTCTTTTTATTATTGTTACTATAACAGCACTATCTTGTGTTTTTATTGCAGCAGATAAATAATAATATTTTAAATACATTCATTTATAAAAACGCAAATAACATAATCTTGTCGTTTTGAAGATAATTGCAATGTTTTTAGAAAATTGCCTTAATAATGGTTGTGTTAACACTCGGGTTCATTCATCTGTTATCAATGGTGCTGGCATATAATGCGAAATATTCTCTCGTGAAACTTTCACTGGACATTTGGTCTCATCCATACCCCGTAGAATGAGGGGAGTAAGAGAAACAGAGGGTTCTCACATCCGATACTGTGGCTTTGTGGGTTCGTGAAATGAAAAGTCCAATTACACAAACTCAACAATGTTCTTTATTTCCACCGACTTACAGTTTAACACTTGCCAATTACACAGAATTACGTACTGCACACAATAACAATTCACCAGTTCGTCCGTTAAAGTTACACTTGCACTCCCGATTACGTAAACTCCGATGCACATACACAGTCTTCTCTTCCTTACACTAGCACTGAACTCTTACGCTGATTGCCAAGAACTCTAACTGACTGACTGCCCGGCGTGTTGCTTATATAGGGTCAGCTGGAGGATCGAGAATGTTCTAGATTAGATGAAATATCCCGTAAATTCGAGAACACAGGTGGAACAGAAAGAGACGGCGCAGTGATGTTTTTTCTCCCGGTTACCCCTTGTCACCACTATAAGACAAACGAGGGGGGCGTGGCTAACTCCGACCTCCCCTGCTTGCCCGCTCTCAGCTGGTTCTATAGGATGTTCCAACATTCGGGTGACAATACTAAGTTAATTTCAACTTTTATTTGATTTTACATATTGGAATAAAACATTTATTTCACTTAGTTCATAAAGAGAGTAGAGTGTGTCAGTTTTTATGTGTGAGCATAAATGCTATAAAATCACGAAAACCTTAGCAATTGAAAGTTATATTAATTACAATGTGCGTAATACACATTTCGTATTTCTACAATAAAAATCAAAATGATATCGGGAATTCCAACCTTTGCAGGTCTAGTTCCTACATACTTGACTATAACCGCTCGGCTATCACTGCACGTTTAGTAACTGAGACTCAATTATAAGTCAATTATAAGGTTCAATTTTCCGCACACGTTAATTACAGTTTGCCAGAAAAAAGGAAGGATTCCTCGAAACATATGAAACAATACTTAATGTGTTAATATTCACGACGCGACGACGACGACGATGACGACGACGACGATTATTAGAGGATTCAGTAGTACGAATATACATATATGATATATAATATGTATAATATATATAATATATAGTATATATATATCTATAAGATGAAACACCTGCCCCTAATTATTTTTAATGTATTCAACATGCTAAGCGACTTATGTGAGTTATGCCTTTCTTGAATGTGTTCTAATGAATGATCTACAGAACAGTCTATGGAGAAAGGGTAGACAGCCTAATGCATAAGTGTTGTATGGGACAGAAAGAAATCACTATGTATGTCAACTCCAAAAACATCATACCCAGACACATGGAGCTGGAATAATAATTTTAGACGAGTTTACGAACTCTTATTCACTAGCGTACATTCGCACACCTTCAAACACGCTCCTGAAAGAGCAACATATCACATGAATTAGTTGACAATAGCACTGGGAAACATAATGGCACATCTACATAGTGGAACCGATTGGATTTAAATCTTCAACCAACACGTGTTTTTGTTGTACAGCCATGTCAAAAATGCTAAAAATTAGGCAGATTGTTTTCACTTCTGTCACAAATTATGAAAGCTTTTAGTTTATACAGTAATTATAATGGCGGATGCAATTATCTTGTGTTAAAACCACCAAAACGATCTCAAAAGGCTGTATGAAGCTGTAAAACCGAGGTGAAGCATGAGGTCTGAGGTTACTTATTCGTATAGGAATCTCTGCTCGCAAGTTGGAGTTTGCTCGATGATATCACACAGATTACCTAACCACATTTCCACTTCAAATTGGGTTCAAATACTTCGTGTTCAACCCAAAAATTTAATTACCCTTTGTTTTACCTCTTGAGTCCTATAATTTAATAGTATCATACAAATAAATTTTTATATCATTATAGATGTTTCCAAAATAAAATAATCACCAAGTAGTTATAAATTTATAGTTCGTAGTAAATATTTAATTATGGTCGCTTTTTGCTTGACCCATTCAACCAAGTTTGAGACATTTCACAAATTAAAATGAAACATAGGACTTAAGCACGAAACAAAAGCTATTGCATTAATGTCCTCGGCAAGCTCCTAAAAGGATGAAAACCAATGGTGTGCAACAACAGATACGGTCAAGATAATGTGGCTCAGAAAGTCAAACATGATGCCTCATTGGAAATAAAGATAAAGATAGGCCTTAGTTTCCCTATGAAGGGCAAGGGCCTCTCGAAACTGCCGGTAGAATGAGCTTGGCGCAACTTACGTGGTGATTTACTCTCGGTAGACCCCTAATTATCGGTTTGTAATTCTTGTGTCTTTGGCTCACAAGAGAACCAATAGCAACAATAAATAAATTAGTAATTAAAATAAAGACAATAAAGACTAGGAGAAAGAAAATAAAACCAAAACAGCGTGACGTCGTTTCAAACTTAGCCTTAGTATCATCATGTTCCACCAGCTAACCATTTGGATTAGTTACCACGTATTCCACCTCGATCTTTCGGAAAGCATTCGTTGTTACCTTGCGTGTATTATATGCGTGAAAAGAGGTCCTTTATTTAAGCGTTTCGCAGTTTCTCGATTTTGATTCAGGGCGTTTGTGCATCTAGTACCGAATAGAAGGTCACAGCTGCAATATTGGCTTTTGTGCTAAAAGGGTCAATGTTTTCACATACTTAAACCTGCGGTGTTGCATAGATAAGAATAAATAGGAGCAACTGACTTACCTGCTATATATACGAGGGCTGTTCAATAAAGAATGATCACAATTTCTTTTCCACAGCGTACCTGTACTCATCCTCATAATTTTGATGGCCCTTCTCAAAATAGTCTCCCCTGAATGCGATGCACACTGTCCCAACGTTTCTGCCAGTCTTCAAAGACATGATGGAAAAGTTTTTTGAGAGATCCTTCAAAATCACCTCCGCAGCCTTCACCACTGCTTCTGATGATCGATAATGCCTCCCACGAAGACGATTCTTCAAGTTAGGGAATAGAAAAAGGTCACATGGGGTGAAATCCGGACTATAGGGTGGGTGAGGGATGCACATCACGGTGATTTTTGCAATAAAATCAGCAACAACAGACAATATGCAGCCGCGCATTATTGTGGTACAGCATCCAGTCTGCTTCACGGAAACGTGTTCTTTTGCGCCTGATATTGACTTGCAATGTTTTAGGACATCCCTGTAGTATTGTCCAGTTGCTGATGTGTGTGCAGGTACAACATGCTGATAAACCATTCCATGAATATCAAAAAACGAGATGACCATAACTTTCCCAAGAGAAGCAAACACTTTTGCTGTTTTGGGGGTTGGTGATGAACCAGCTTTCCACACTGAGCTTTGATGTTTGCTGTCAGGATCAAAATGATGTAGTCAAGTTTCATCAGCAGTGATTAAGTTTGAAAGAAACTCCGGATCTTCCTCTAACATCAACTTTAAATGCATGTGACCTCCATTGAAGCGGTAGGCGATACTGAACATGTCTGAACTTGCCTGGTTCTCACAGGCGGGAACCAGGAGTACCAACAATGAAACTACTGCGACGTGTTTGTTTCACATTAAGCTAACAGAATATAATATGATTGAATTTTCGTGTTAAAAATTATGACCGTAAAAATTATAATCATTCTTTATTGAACAGCCCTCGTGTATATATATAATTTGTGTGTGCGTGTTTGTGTGTCGTTTAGGAACTCATAAGATAGACACGATTAAGCAACTGACTCTGCCCTCTACGAACAAAAAGATTGTGTTTGGCCCATCACTCGTTTTAACACGAAGTGGACAAAAGATAAACTTTGCGTGTAAAATGTATGGAACACTTGTGAGACTGTGTAGGTTAGAGAAAGTCTTATGAGTTACACAGCAATTTTTGTTATTGTACTTGTGACTTCTTTCGCAATAATTTGCAACTAAAGTATTCTTCAGCAACAATATGAACTCGCAGGTAACATGAACGCATAAACTATAGCACTTATTACTCAATGTGTAAGAATAGTAGCCAATTTAATATGATGTAAATGCATTTGTTACATCTGATATTGCCACAATGACAATGACTTTCAGAAAATAGGGAATGGGATTTACCTCACAAGAGCAAATGTTGTTCCTTGCATGAAAACCGTTAAAAAGCAACAGAGTGGATAAATGTCAATATTATGAAAAACATTTATAGACAAGTGGTTATAGCCTTGGAGTCAATCTGACATTTCACCAACGAGGAAACACTTAACATGTTAACACAATATCTGTTGTCTCTTTAAAAGCATTCTCTTTACAAAACATGATATGTTGTGTTATATAGCAATAAAACAAGAATTACTAAGTCAATATTTGATCATTTTCTATTTTTATAGTGCTTATTTAATTCAGAGTAAATGTTGTATACAATTCAAAAATATCCAGACACACTAACGGAAATGCAAGTACGTTCTAGAGATACTTGATCAAAAATGAAGTATGGGACAAAATTCGTAAACAAAGGAAAGTGTGAAAGCACCATATTTCATATTACGGTGGCTGTAAAAACGGATTCAGAGCGCTATCCATATTATAAATAGTTCGATAGTTCATAGTTACCTCTTTATTTTCTAGCAATTTGCTCATTGCAATGTTTAATAAAGTATTGTACATTTGAAAAATTACCAAGAAACGTAAAACGTATATTCTGAATTACCTACAACAGTCGAAGAAGCTGGAGGAGGGAGAGGATATGAATTTTTTTTTTGGTTCCATCTATACTACGCCTTCAACTGCAATGGTCATATCGGCGGCCGTTCTCCTGTGGAACATATCGGATGTGTGTGTGTGTGTGTGTGTGTGTGTGTGTGTGTGTGTGTGTGTGTGTGTGTGTGTGTGTGTGTGTGTGTAAGGGCACCCAATTGCAGCGGTTATCAGCGCGCTCTAAAAATCATTATGGCAAAAGAACATATCGGATGATGTTAACTCGTAATCGTTGGATTGTAGGTACTTTTAATCCTTAGATCACGCACACATTTGCACTCTCATTCATACTTCCAACCCTGGGGAAGATGGGGAATTTTCTTGATCGGAGAATAATCGCCACCCCCAATAGGGGGTCGAACCCTGGACCCCTCGCAAGGCAGGCAGGTATTCCACCGACTGAGCTACGGGGCTAGCAATATCAAAATTATAAACAAACTTACGGGAAGAAGCAAACATATTGTTACGGCGTTAGCAAACGCAAAATAGATCGGGTTCTACTGCACTGACAATCGGCCTAAAAACAGAAAGTGAACAAGCAAAGAAAGAAATGAAAAATAAATCGTATCCAGGCACATCGGTCGTAACGGTTATTTAAACTCGAGCCGTCTAGATTAGAAGGCTGACACACCAAACCACGCCGAGGAGGTGCACTTTAATAATCTGAAGGATGTATTCATAATGAATAAATACAATTTTCCCTTGGCACTACATTAACCTAATACAGAAGTATCTAGTATCAAGTAGAAAGACGTTGATTAAAACAAATCATAACATAACCACCACTTAAGATAAAACTGAGGAAATAACTCACTCACTTAGACTTACATAGCCTCAATGGATTTATTATCCCCGAGATTAGGGATGAAGTGAAAGAACCATGAAAGATTACAAGTAGCAGGCTGGCATGCAGGCTGTCTGAAGGAATGAGCTTAAGTTCCTAAGAATTAAAGGCCAAAAATCTATCCCACATCTGGAACTGCCTAAAGTGGACGATAAACAATCCGTCGATAAAGCAGTCCGTCAATGTCCAGGGAAATACTCTTTCGTTTGAACAAGCACTTTTTTTTAAATGTTAACTTGCTCTGTAGTACAGTTATTTATAATTATTCTAGTTCTATCTTTCTTTCTTTTTTTTATTATTTTTTTATTTTATTTTTTTATTTTTTATAAACATTCAGGATCACAAAGGGGAAAGGTAGAGTGGGAGGACTGGTTTTACTATATTTATTCATGTGTGGTTACATTTTGTTGCAACATTTTAGAAAGAATCGGTGTGCGCACCCGTGCAAAAGTTAGCAAGAGAGATCTAGTTGATCATTTAAATCGGTCCATACCTCATGATATCTACGAATTTTGTATCGCTCTGCTCTGAGGCACTTTTTGAATGCAAATAAATTAGGATAATCTGCACTCAGGCAATAATGGTAGAAAGCCATTATCAACCACATTTGTGTCCGTGCAGTGTTGCCTTTCTTAATGTTCCAGGATAGAATTATTGACACTGTCGTATATTCCGCCCTGCTTCCAACCAGCACGCCGATTTTATGTTTAGTCCATTTCCAGATCTCAGATATGTTTTTGCAGGTGGTAATTCTGTGTATCTGCGTATCCACTTTTCCACAACGTTTACACCATGGGACTGTTGCTAAATTATGTTTACATTTCTTTAATTCCGTAGGGATTAGTTCATTCACAAAGAAGTACACGGACACTTTCCAATCAAGAGGAACGTAAGTTTTTTGAAAAATTTTCCATATGCGATCCCATGTTGTATTTGGATATTTTGCAACAATTGCTGGCACAGTCAGATACTCTTAAGAAATCGATGTACAAATGTTTGTTCGTAAGGCATCCTGACTCCATTGTAATCAATGGCAATAGATGTTGATAGTCCTTTACTACCTGTCGAAATGCAGAAGGTGGGGTCGTATCTGAGGACGTCAGGTAATGACAAAAGTCCATGTCCTGACGACTTCCCGGTCCATTGACTGCGCCCAAAACAGAACGCAATAACAGCGCTCTGCACTTCACGTACACATCTGTTAGATTCCAGCCTCCTTCAGTTATTTTCCGGCGTAACTGAGTTCGGGCTACTTTGTAGAACTGATTCCGCCAAATATAATAACCGATTGCCCGTTCCAAACGCTGAGAGTATTTTGGTGCATTGGTATTACCTGCGCTGCGTACCATATTTTGGCTAAAACAAACGTGTTCACATGCCAAATTTTTTGAACTAGATTTAAGTTTCGTGTTAACTGGGACTGCATGAGGTAAATGCAGGTATTAACAATTCGCGTCCAATTCCTCTCAATTAGGTCTTCCAGCTTTGAGGTGAAGGTCAGCCCTAAGACTTTTAACGCCGTACTGCGGGTAAACAGAGCATCTTCCATTGTCCAATCATTCAATGTTAGTAGCTGGGATTTGTCACAGTTTATTTGTGCTCCGGACGCCCTTTGGTATTCGTTTAACAATGGTGTAACATCATTAAAGTCCCCCGAATGAGTAAGTATCAGGGTGACATCAGCATAAGCGAAAATTCTCTCACCACTCGAAGGATGGGCTCTCTGTGCAAGGATATTCGTCATACCTCGAATCAGCGGTTCTATACACAAGGTGTAAAGAAGCATCTATAATGGACATCCCTGCCGTATAGATTGCAGGATCGGTACTGGTTGCATGTAAAATCCATTTATTTGAATACTCGAATGCACCTTGTCATAGATGCGTTTAATGAGGCTTTGAAAGTCCAAAGAAAATCCAAATTGTCTTAAAACTCCCCAAAGATAGCCATGATGAACCTTGTCAAAGGCGCTTGAGAAATCCAGGGCTAAAATTGCCGCAGTCAAGTCTGAGTCCTGCTCACAAGCAATAATAGTATCCCGGAGTGTCATGAGAATGTGCGTAATTCTCCTTTCTGGAATACCGCATGTCTGTCCCGGTCCAATGACATTTGACAGAACTGCCCGCACACGATTGGCAATTATCTTGCTGAACAACTTAAAATCGGCATTAAGTAGTGTAATAGGACGATATTCGGTGAATGTTCTTGCCGCTGAATGTTTGGGTATTAAAACAATAATTCCTTCGTTGAAACCCTCATTTCACTCTGGTTCCGTTGCAACTCTAACATTACTCCAAGCAGTGTGTCTTTTACAGTCTCCCAGTTCTCTTTGTAAAACCGGTAGCTGAGGCCATCTACTCCCGGTGCCGATGTCATGCTGGCTGATTTGAGTGCCGTCCATAGTTCTGTCAAGGTTATTTCCGCATTTAATGCCTCATTATCTTCTGGTGATAGTTGTTCCACAATGTTCTTGTAAACATTTTGCTGTGCTGCAACATCGACTTCCGTTTTCCCAAATTTGGAAGAAAAGAAATTGCAAGCCTCTGCTAAGATATCTCGTGTTGTGGTCAGTAGTTCTCCAGATGTGCATTCCAAAGCAGAGATATATTTCTGCGTTCCGCGGCACTTTTCAGACGCAATGTGATAGAGCGAGGTATTCTCTTCACCCTGTAGCGAGTTCTCTCCCGCTCGTTGTAGTGTTCCCCTACAGAGTTCTTCCTGAAGTGAACAAATTTTCTTCTTTATTGCTCCGATGTGATGCGTCACAGTTTCTCCACCTTGTTGCCTCCTTTGTTGTTCGTATCTATCGTTAAGCAGTTCATAGTAATAATGTAAATACTTTCTTCTATCCTTTGCCTTCTCTATGCCTTCACTCTTGTAAAAATTGCGTATGGCAGGCTTCAGAGTGAACAGCCACTGATGTAACTTGTTGGCGGTTCTACTCTTCGCGGTTCGAGTCCAGCTTATCCACCTCTGTTGAAACTTGGATTTAATCATCGTATCCAGTAAGAGGGCATTGTTTAATTTCCAGGAACCTCTTCCAATCGGTGGTGGTCTTTCGGTGTGCATTATTTTCATGATCAATGCATGATGATCGCTAAATGGCACTGGTCTCACTTGGATGTCCTGAACCTGTGATGTCATCGTCTCACTTACGTAAAATCTATCTATTCGCGAAGCAGCGGAGTTACGATGGAAGGTAAACTCGACATAGTTGGCATGTTTCTTTTCCCATGCATCCTTCAGTTTTAAAGACTTACACAGACTATCTAACACTGGCGAGGGGTAATATTGGCCCTTCTGGTCTTTTGCACTAAGCACACAATTAAAATCCCCTCCGAAAACCAATTTGTCGTACCGATGGCGCAAAAAACAAGGCAACTCTTTGGCAAGAAAGTCTTCCCTTTCCTTACGTCTGTTGGAACCTGAAGGTAAATATACTAGTAAAAGATTATTATCCGTTAATAAGGAAGTAATTCGGCCACTCGCATGTTTTTCCGTAAACTGCACCCCCAGAGACGAGCGATAAACTATGGCGGTGCCCCGTTGCTCCTCACCCACATTGGAAACAAAATTATACCTCGGGCCAAAAAAGTTTAAGTGGGGTTCATTGTTCTCTTGCAAAAACAAAACATCAAGGTCGTGCTCAAATGTAAAATCCCGTACCAACGCTTGTTTAGTTCTACTACGTAAACAATTTACATTCACCGTCGCAAATGTCCGAAGAATCACTACCATAAGGAGGAACACTGAAGGAAGCAGTGTTTCACCACGTACTTAACCATCCAATCACTGTTCCACAGATGTATGAGTCTTTTTAGCCTTACGCTCTGTTGCAGTCTTTTTTCGTTTTTCCAATCGCGGGTCACGTCGACTCACTACGCCACTACGTAAAGTACCCCTGGACTCCCAATCCACGTTCACACACTAAATCCGCAGAGTCCATTTCCTCTTCCGAAATCGTCGGAGACGGTGGCATGTCAGTTGTTCGTGAAGCAGGATCTATGGTTTGCCGTTGGACCTCCACAGGTGCTTCGTTCTCCAACTCGGGCACTGCACATTCCTCCCCTATCCCCTTGGTACTCAGAGGTGACTTCACACTTGTTGGAGAGACTAGAGTAGACACTGGCGCAGAGTGTTCCAAGGTTACAGCAGACACTTCCGGACTACACTTATCTTCTTCGGACTGTCTGAGGGGTGGAAAGTCTGTTGCCACAAATGTCTGTTCACCCTCCTCCTGCTCTGTGCTTTGAGTCGGTAATTGGCGGTCATTATTAATTCTCTCTTCCCCTGAGGTCAGCGGTATTCTTGGTGTTGGCAAATTCCTCGTTACCAGCTTGGCCCATGTAGTCGGCTCCGAAGCAGTAGTCGGTGTTCTAGGAACGAATCTGCGGGGACACTGATTACGTAAATGACCAGCGGCATGACAAATGGCACAAGTGATGGGTTGGTCAGGGTAACTCACTATTGCGGAGTAACCATCAATATTCAAAAAAGAAGGAATATGCCTTTTTAGGAGCATAGTAACGGAACGAACGCCATTAGAAACCTTATAGCGAAATGTTTCATTCCAAACATCTTCCTTCACCTGTAACACAGCACCGTATGGCTCCAAAGCTCCCATCAACTTCCTATTGTCGAAATTCAAGGGTAAATTGTACACTTTCACCATCCGTCGTCCAAATCCAGCTACATCAATGATCACCTTAGTGCGCTGCCCGTTTGACAGAACAAAACTAGCTTCCCCATTTGACTGTGTCAGTACTCTTGTGACGAGCTCTGGCATTGTGCATTTAATAAAAATTTGTCTAGAAATTCCATTTACCTGCAAACCTGTGACGTCAGTTTCATCCAATTTTAGTGTGTCAAAAATCCACTCATGAATTTCATATGCAGTTGGTCGAATGATATCACGTTCAACAAAGCTAACAATTAATGTCGTTGGTCGGTTTTCCATTATTATTTCTGTCTTATGTAGTAGTAAATGTCAATATACAACGAGACTACTATTACTAGCAGTATTCGGCGAACACAAACAATATGTATCACTATTCACTAGGCAACACGTATGCTGACGTAAACACGCTTAGCAGCACCCGTGTGTGACCTTCCCTCTCGCCGGACAGCGAGCAACTGAGCACTCATGTCATCAGTCACACACCATTATACACCTCTAAACCTAGAAGCACATGTGAAGGATTTAAAGAAAATGGAATGAAAGGAAGGCGAATGAATAAGACATTTTGGTGTGGGAGTAACCACCCCAGCATTCTCCTACACGAATAGCGAAGTTCAATTTGGGCTTACGAACGCAGACTTTCCAAATGCAAGCCTTAAGCGATATCGCGGAGGCGCTTTGCTCTTTTTTCACACTTCCACTATGATTAAGTAACCAAGTTACGTTTATTTTTATGCCCCAGAGCTCAAACAACAGCACTTACAATGTATAGCTACGACCAGGCAGAGTTGCCTGCAGTACCTTTGGTCAGGAACCTTGATGACGCAAACCTCTTCACCTGAAACGCCGGCAGAAGAAGCAGCGATATCTATCTCCAAACATCATGAATGTTTGATATCCTGGCTCACTTTCGTTTTTATCGCACTAAGCTGCACTCTATGTAAAGCCAAGGTGTTTGCTCCTGGCTGACCATTGTCGCTACACTTCAAAGAGTAGGAGCATCCTGGAAGACTGCAGAAACTGCAGTTTAATACATAGGAGTCCACCTTAACTGACGGCTCCACTTAAAAGCTGCACCAGATCGGAAGCTCGTCCTTGCCTATTCTCGGTTCCCAAACTGTATCTCCATGCAATTGCAGAGTCTTCCAAAACAAGATTCTTCGCACTACAGAGAACAAAATAAATTTCTTGTGAACCTCCACAACTATGTATACCTTTGCTATCCGCAATCTCTCCTCTCCACCAGAATTAAGAGCAATTTAAGAGAGAATTCCTCTACCCAAGGCAGATCTATACGAGCAGGATTAACTCCACACTTCGCACAGCCAGCGTTTTCAGTATTGGGCTGGAATATAATTAATAAGAATAATAAGAATAATAAGAATTTTATTTGAATAAAAAATATTTCATCTGGAGCTAACCTTATTACCTATATGATAAGACTATGCTACAGAGGGGATTCGCACCGGAGGTTGAAACTTGGTCCATTGTACATAAGTTGTCCGAGAGGAAGGATGAGGTGAGAGGAGAGAGGGCGGCGACAGTGCAGAGGGCAGGATCCCTACAACTGACCAGTTGGAAGCTCGCAGGTAGACAGTACAACCGGCATCCCTCGCACCGTTGAAACGGCCCACAAAGCCGATCCTGAGACCACAGAACATCTTACCAGAGGAGGAAGTGTTTACTGGGGGAATCTTCTCCTGCCATGCAACGCCTAGATCCCTGCCGGCACTTCTACCCTGAAAGAGACCATCAGATGGGAGATGATGGGAAATGATAAGGGAGATGAAATGGAGGGACCGGAAATTCGGGGATATAATTAGTCGATCCAGCATTCACCCGGCGGCTTGGGGAATTCCCTGAAAAGAGCCCATTGGTCAGGTAGGCTGGTCAAGGTAATCGAACCCAAACCTCCTGAATGTGTGCCACAGACGAAACCGCCTGAGCCATTCCGCTCGGTGTTTTCAGTGTTACTGTGAGAGTACTCATTTGAGGTTTACCTCGAATTGTGTTTATATAATGACTATTTTATGTTCATGCTTTTTGTTATACTACTGCAGTTCCTTCAATGTCTATCTGTATTATATATTATGATGCGTTTTGTTTTGTTTTTGTTTCTCCGTCATATGAATATAATTAATAAAAATCGTATGAATAAAAATGGGACATTTTAATACCTTTGGAGTACACAAGTTCGGAAGAACAAAATGTGATCGATATAGCATCAAGGTTTGAAGAGATACTGAAGGTTGCAGCCACCCCTCACACGAACATCTTCCTTATATCTCCGCTTGTCGCGTTCACTTGAAGGTCCCTCGTTCCCTCGGTCTTCGAAGCGAAGATCTGTTGCCTTTTGCCGTACTCGTGGATATTGAGGCTGAGGAGACGCTATGATCTCAGGGTTCGCCTTGACGAATATCTGCATCGTCTGCTAATTGCTGTGGTGTTGGTGCTGTGGTAGGGGAAGGATTTGGGGATTTATCGCAGGGTTCTTGGTAAATAAACTCCGATAACCTTTAGGTGTCGGTGTTCCTCTCTACGCGAATATCTGCCGGGTTTCAATAAATTACGCACCACTCGCAAAATTAAAAT
Source organism: Mantis religiosa (assembly GCA_030765055.1). Lineage (NCBI taxonomy): Eukaryota > Metazoa > Arthropoda > Insecta > Mantodea > Mantidae > Mantis > Mantis religiosa. The sequence goes on along the minus strand of CM060948.1, from coordinate 258,587,383 downwards.
ATATTTGCTCGAAGCTTCAAAATATTTAACTCAATAGGTCATATTATTAATATAGTTCGGATGCATCTCGCGCTTTAGTGGATGGAAATTACTTAGGGCTGGTTGATGCTGCTACGGGATATCAGTTCACCCTGCCGAAGACTTCGCCAGACTGCCTCAACATTTCACTACAACACATACTTTCATAAAACTATGGAAAGCCTTCGAATTTTCATAAGCCAAGCCTGTATTCCTATCTTCCCATTGGTTATTTTATTGTTATCTTTGCATTAATTGGTTTCTTCTCCGAACCTGAACATTCTAACGGCATCCAAAATACTTTCTGCGGGAGACGCTTCTACACGGGAGGAACGGTTATACCATTTTATACATATTTTCAAGGGCCTTCTTGTGATAAATTTTTGTACAAACACTAGTATAAAACCGTAGATATTTGCTATTGAATAATAATTGTTACTAACTCTTAAATTAACATAGGATTCATTTTTAGACAAGAATGGGTGTGCGCAAATAACGCTACACCCTCTAGCATAACTTTACTAATGTGATGTGTGTGGCTTTACCTGTGGAGTACCGTTACTTAATAATTATTATAATATTAATGATACTGACAATTATTCTTTTCTTAGTAAATATTTACTTTATGGCTACCTTGACTACACCACATATTAAAATAACAGCAATATCAGTGGTACATTGCAGTTAACAGACTTAAACACTGAACAACCATTCTAATGAAAAATGAAGCAGTACTTAATGTGGAGACAAATTTTGTTCCCAGCAGAGCCCTAAGATGGAGTCAGTTGCAATCAATGCGGTCCAACACCCTTGTACTTGTTTTTGGCTGATCACACTGCTCCGAAATTTGATACATCGGAGAATAAAAGATCATCGGAGAAAAAAGTAACTACTCTTTCAAGAAAGCCCAATGTGATACAACAGGAGGTCCCATCTTCTACTGAAGGTCGAAACAGAAAAATACATTATCGCCATTGACAGCGACAAAAGACTTCATACATCTTGGATCCTACCATCACATCTGAAACTCCAGTCAGCAGGAAAAATGGAAGGAAACGCCTGAAATATATGATCCTATAATACCCTATTATATGCATAACATTTACATAGACAATACACTATTCGATCGATTCACAGGAGGCTGGAATACAATACTAAATTAACATCATTTTCTTATATGGTTGCATCTATCCACATTGGGTATTAAGGTTTAACTTTTTATTTCACTTAAACATCTTTATCGCTTCTAAAACTGTTTCATAATGAAACAAGTTTCTCCTAATACTCATCGTAACCACTGTACTACCATTTAGACAATTATGTTTGTATTAAGACCTGGTATACATTTTATTTTAAAAAATGTGTATTTATAATACTAATAATATGAATAATAATATAATCATACTATTAATTATGTAATATTTGTGTCATTATTCCTTTATCTGAATGCTTAGGAATTAAATTAACTATTGAAACTTGCAAATATATCGAATTAATATTCGTGAGACATCGTTTCCGTGTCTATCTGCAAAAGAAGAAACCCTCAACAACACGAGTATAAACGTTGTTCATTTCATTGCTACAGACAACTCATTTACTACAGTGTGATCCTTTCTACAGTGGAGCCGTTAATGTTTCTTTGGGACAAACACCTCTTGTTTATATGAATCGGGGTAGAATTCATTAAGGGAGACTATTTCTCAGCTCTTCTTCGCGTCACATGAAATATTAATACTAGTAAAATTCTTTGGTGGTGATTAGGACTTGATTCAGGACAGTCCGGCTGAAAGCTAGTATTGTTAAGTAAACGTGAAAACGTATAAGACATACGGTTACCATTTAGAGGACTGTCCTTGCACCTGTTTTATAGTGACTAAGACCAATAGTGCGCATGCAATCAAGCTAGGATGTTTTGTCTTACTTGTCTACACATATAAAGAGAATTTCCACAAAATGTCGCGACGCAGAAGTATGCCATGCAGCTAGTATTATGAAATGCTACATTTGTGACATTCTCTTCTTTCAACTCTTCCCGTCTCGTTCCACATTTTTTCAGAGTATTTTCTGCGCTGTTACACACAGTTCCTTTCCTTCTGCCTACTTCGCATTTTAAAACGATTTTGGTATCCTTTACCTCCTTATGCCTCTTGGATTTAGCAATTTCTAGGATTCTATCGCTTCCTCTGCAGTTTTCGTTTTCGATTAAGCCCCTTATAGGCTGACTTAGTGAAATTCCAAAAGATTTGAGAACTACATTGATATAGGATTGCAGAAAATCAGTTTCCTTTTATTAGTAAGATTGCTTCTCTGCCACATATCTGAAAACGTTTTATCTCTTATACACTTTTCTGCTATAATATTACATTACCTAGTACTTAACTACTGAATTTAGAACAAGTATGATTTGCAACTAAACATTCCTTATCGTTGCATGGTATGGGGTCCCCTGAACACAAAATACAACTTTAGAAAACGTTTCACGCACGCTGATGCATCAAGTTTCACAATTGGGCCATAACTTTTTAGTCTGTCAAGCAAGTATTTGCAGAACATCGAAATCTCCCTTTGTGTAAAAAGTTTGGTAACTTTTTATTCTAAAAAAAATTACCCAAATAAATAGATTAATATATTTTAGATTAAAGTATACTGCGAATACAGTTTGAAACAAGTTTCATACTGACATAACGTTTGCATAACTGATAAATCATAAGAGATAAATTACTGCATAACATAGAACTCGTGGAAATATTTAATTAGAATCAAGTATATTATTTTCTCCTAATATCTTCAAAATATTCATAGTTCTATGCTTAATGTTCCAGACTCAAGTGCAGCGCAACATCTGTAGGTATAGGTGTTTTATTCCATTTTTCAACAAATTTATCAATAACGGAATAATTTACAATGTACGAATAGTTGTGTTTTTCGTTGCGCAATTTGATTAAAACTGTGCCCATATTACATACTGTATCTACACCGCACACCTCACCTTTCCAAAAAATAAAAGTTAACTTTCATAAATTATACAGTATATAAAGTTTTAAGTGAAAGAATAATGGGCGGTGAATCAAACAAATAGGACACGCAGCATGAAAACTCAGTAGCCATCAGAGTGGCCAATATGACAAATTGTTGTTTACGAAGCCCAATACCATATACAAATTGCCAATATTTTTGCAGGCATTTTTAGAACTTTACGAACAAATTTGTAACAAAATCTCTAAATAAATTGTATTCTATATATTCAACTATTTAACTAGCTGGCGCACAGAGAGTACTTACGTGGTATTAATATCCAGACTATTCAAAGTTATAAATAAAGAATACCCTTCAATTAAAACTTTAAAGAAAATTTTAACCTGAAAATGATGAGAAATGATACAGAATAGTCTAATGGAGGATTATGTGGCAAAGCAACCGGTAGATCCTTAAAACGAGGTGTCAACAGACATTTAATGTTAAAGAAGAATTGTATAGCAAAGCAACAAACAAATTCGCCATATATGGTGTTAATGTCAAGATTTTGATGTTAAAATGAATAGTGTAGCAAAACAACGAACAGATTTAGCAAATATGGTGTGAAAATGCAGAGACTGATTTTCATCCATTTGAGGTTTCATGATATGGATATTTTGGTGCATTAATACGAAAACAGTTTATTTCTACAGATATATATTAATAGGCATCGTTCCAATATTTCGAATGCAAAAAAAAGAAAAAAAAAACAGCACTTTCTTTAGCAGCTTTGCATTTGTAACCATTCGCCGAGATTGCAGATTTAAATTACAGTCGTTCGCTCTCATGTTCTTCATAGGGTACTTTACTTCACCATTTAGGGAGCGCAGGCCGCGCCATGGCTTAGTGGTAAGACCGCTTGGCTCTCAACAAGGCGGCCCGGGTTCGATCCCAGGCGACCGCAAAGCGAGATTTGTGGTGGACAACACGGCGCTGGGGCGGGTTTTTTTCTCCGTGACCTCCGGTTTCCCCCGCCATTCTCATTCCACCGGTGCTCCATCTTCATCTCATGTACCATCAGTGTCACCGCCTGCGGTGCCGTATGTAGTAAAAGCGGGCGTTAAACGCAACGCTACGCTACGCTACACAACACAACAACACAACACAACACAACACAACACAACACAACACAACACAACACAACACAACACAACACAACACAACACAACACAACACAACACAACACAACACAACACAACACAACACTACACAACACTACACAACACTACACAACACAACACAACACTACACAACACAACACAACACTACACAACACAACACAACACTACACAACACTACACAACACAACACTACACAACACAACACTACACAACACAACACAACACAACACTACACAACACAACACTACACAACACAACACTACACAACACAACACTACACAACACAACACAACACTACACAACACAACACAACACAACACTACACAACACAACACTACACAACACAACACAACACTACACAACACTACACAACACTACACAACACTACACAACACTACACAACACTACACAACACTACACAACACTACACAACACTACACAACACTACACAACACTACACAACACTACACAACACTACACAACACTACACAACACAACACAACACAACACAACACAACACAACACAACACAACACAACACAACACAACACAACACAACACAACACAACACAACACAACACAACACAACACAACACAACACAACACAACACAACACAACACAACACAACACAACACAACACAACACAACACAACACAACACAACACAACACAACACAACACAACACAACACAACACAACACAACACAACACAACACAACACAACACAACACAACACAACAACACAACACAACAACACAACACAACAACACAACACAACACAACAACACAACACAACAACACAACACAACACAACAACACAACAACACAACAACACAACAACACAACAACACAACAACACAACAACACAACACAACACAACACAACACAACACAACACAACACAACACAACACAACACAACACAACACAACACAACACAACACAACACTACACTACACTACACTACACTACACTACACTACACTACACTACACTACACTACACTACACTACAACACAACACAACACAACACAACACAACACAACACTACACAACACAACACAACACAACACAACACAACACTACACAACACAACACAACACAACACTACACTACACAACACTACACAACACAACACTACACAACACAACACAACACAACACAACACTACACTACACAACACTACACTACACTACACAACACTACACAACACTACACAACACTACACAACACTACACAACACTACACAACACTACACAACACTACACAACACTACACAACACTACACAACACTACACAACACTACACAACACTACACAACACTACACAACACTACACAACACTACACTACACTACACTACACTACACTACACTACACAACACAACACAACACAACACAACACAACACTACACAACACTACACAACACAACACTACACAACACTACACAACACTACACAACACAACACTACACAACACACACACACACACATTTAGGGAGCGCAAACTCTCGAGCTTTGTATTATTGAGTTTTGATGATGTTTCTCAAAATTTATGTGCAGCGCAAGTCATTAGTACAATATAAATTAGGAAAGATTGCACAAGTCTTACTGAAAATCTGTACCCGACAGGTAGCAACGGTTATTTGAGAAGAAAAGTTAGGGCTAAAGAGAGACGAGATTGAAGAAGCCTGCTTTTACGAAATACACTCAATGTTAGGGATCGAAGTCTATAAAGATTAAGTAATATTTGTATTAAAATAATGAAAAAGTGGAGAACGTTATTAGAGTGCATCGAATTATATGAGTGTGGCAGAATGTGAGTGAGTGAGTGAGTGAGTGAGTGAGTGAGTGAGTGAGTGAGTGAGTGAGTGAGTGAGTGAGTGAGTGAGTGAGTGAGTGAGTGAGTGAGTGAGTGAGTGAGTGAGTGAGTGAGTGAGTGAGTGGTGTTTTAGGGCCCGTCGACAACAAGGTCATTTGGGCCCGTGGCAGAATGTTGTTTACATTACATTTTCTACGCGTGCTATGAAGTAAACTGGTTGCGGCTCAAATAAAATATCTCTTTTTAAGTAACTTAGTTATCTAGCAGGCTAAATCTGAAATTGATGACTTATAACTTATATCTATTCTATTTTATTTTATTTGAGGTTTTAAATAACTACCACTGTCATTTTTACAAAATTATTAACGATGTTAACTGCATTTCATTTGTAAAAGCAGGAAAAGACTCGATTTTCGAGTACTCCGAATAATTCTAAACACTGAAAATCAAGGTGAACTTTAGATGACAAATGCCTTAGAGATAAGCTTATGTAGTTGAGACAGCAAGCGTTTTCATAAAATGAACCTATTTGCAAAATCTGTCTGACAACGATAATTTTCGCTTTAGTTCCTGTTATCTCTTAAACTGAGCGAGACATAATTATGAGTATATTTGTGATTTTCCAGCTTATTTGTTGTGTTGAGAGCTACACTTGACCTATTCAGTAACATAGACAATCCGGAGACAATACGAGAGATCAGATGGGATGTTAAAAGCAGCTTATATACCAAGAGAGTAGTATATTATGTCCTATGGTTAAAGACTCATTATATATATATATATAATATCAGATATATGATATATTATATATAACCAACTGGCTAAAGAAGCAACCGAAAGACTGATGCAACAAAAATTTACAACAAGATCCCAAAAAGAGAAGAAAAGAGTAGTACTGTAAAATTTCAACAGGAATGGTCGTATACAACCAAAGTAACAGTTACTAAGAAGGTATTTCTATTAGTCCAAAACGGACTGAAGATAAACATTTCCTTAACAGCAAACTTCCTAGCATAGTGACTGGGCACAGAAAAATCTAGAAATTGCTGTCACATTTAAAATTATTGATTAACCCAGAATGCCTGTGTAATGGTGGAGACCAAACATTAATACACCTTCTGTAGATAAGTTACAAGCTCATCCAGCGGAATAATATTTTCAGATTGTTGTCCGGATGCAGTTGAAACGGGTTAATAAACCACAGTCATAACAAAAAAATATTTAAAGTAATGCACGAGCTCTGTCAACAACGTATATGTTGAACAATTGTACAACTTCAATTAAACCTTATGAAGGTTACGAAAGATATCTATTTTAACTATGACGTTAATTGTATTTCTTGTTAAACTATTACGAATAAATATTTACGTTTATTAAGTGTAATTTTCATGTTAAACAATTAATGCATAAATTGTGCAATTTTATTGAAGTGTAATGAGGAAAATGTGAAAAGAGGAAAATTTTTTGAAAAATATAGTAATGTTTCTCCGGACCATTACACAAAACCGCAAACCCTACTCTGATTAGAATTTATCATTATCCACACCAGACACTCCATTAAAGAGCTTGGTTTGATATAAAAGTTTACAATTTGTTTGATAGTTCCTTTTTCATAAATGAGAGCCATATTTGCTAGAATGGCGCAGTAGACTGTAAATAAATACATAAGATACTTTTTTTGTGATCGCCATAAATTTCATTCGCGGAACATTTTTCGTAGGAGCTAAGGTATTGTTTGGATTATATAATGCAACAGCCTGGATTACTAACAGTTAATTGTATTTCAACATGTGAGGCATGTATAGCCCGATATTTTCCCTATTATTGTTCTCTTACTTTGTAGTTGACATGAACAAATAGTGATTTATTCAGCAGATATTAGTGATTATTCTGTGCTGAAATATGAGGAAACCTAAGAAACAGAATAAACAAATACAATATTATATATTACATAGCCCCTTTCACTGTTCATTCTAAATTAAGACAGTCCATTCAAAGCAGCTGAAAGCAAAGCAACTTTTCAACAAGAAAAATTCAAATTATACAAAACGAACAAAGGTGACTAGAATGAAGCTGCTATTTCCCGAGAAATATTCACCAAATACAGAAGGAAAAAACTTAAATAGAGTTCATCATTGTCACTGAAACCTTTCAAGATGATTCTAATGAATCCGATATAGCATGTCTAATCTTTTGAGAAGTTTAATAAAAGTACGTTTAGTTGAATATATTTTCTTCCACATTAGCGTACAGAATTTGCTATATATATTCCCTTCTAGAACTTAGTTTCCTTAATAGAAAGTGCTGTTTTAAGAGTGTATGCTTAAAATACTATTCAATTTCCTATATATAACTCCTATTGGTAAAAGGCCTTAATCATTTTCAGATTGGTCAAAAAGGAATTTACACTTAAGTGTTCCACCGTAGACGATTCTAATATGAAGAATGATCCCACTATGTATCCAACTAATGCATAGTACTAATGCTGACCGTAGCATAAACAAGTCCATTTGTTCAGATATTTATGGCTTAATTCCTTCGAAAGTCAAATTGCTGTTTATGAAATATCACTTACATTTGCATACAAGACGTTTCATTAAATTTTTGGAAACATACAAAACTTGAGGTTCTATTTTCCGTAATAAAATATTCCAATGTCACAACAGAGATATTTTCTGAAGCATTAACACTTTTTTATATATTTTCTGCAAACTCTTCATGTAAAGACTTGTATTGATAATTTACAATAGTCCATAAGTGTTGCAGAAGGGGTTTAATTACACATTTCATTTTAAGTTCAAGGGTAATTAGTCCAAGCTGACAGTCAAACATTTAGAAGGGGGATAGTCATGTGCTGACGGTCACATTCTACTCCTTTCCATAGCATCACCGAAAACAACTGAAGGGTGACAAATTCCCACCAATAGGTAGTACCCGAAAAAGAGTTGGTGGCACAAAAAAGGGGTTCTCGTATGACATCTGTGTCTTAAGAATCTACATTCCTAGTGGTGTCTCTCTCTCTCGCCCTCTCTCTCTAACCCTTATAGCTTACTGCTTAAACAAAATCATACGTCATAAATTGTTTCCGAATGAATTGAATGGCATACGTTTTACTCAAAACTTAAAGGTACCTGCACTACTTGTTATTTATGTAAATATGTTCAAATTACGGTAGTTTTATAACAGCCGTAAAGGACAATTTATCAATATAGCTCATTTTAGGTATTGTAATTTTGTACGGCATTTTCAAGTCGTGTCCTTTAAGTATCTGAATGTAAATATGAAGTGTTTATCGCTGTTTTCCTAGGAGATACTCTTTTCACAAAAGACACACGTGTGCGCACTGACCATTTTCTGCAAACATATCTTTTATTCAGAGGGTTCAAACCATTTGCGGCGAAATCTCGCTATTGGATGCCCTGTAAGTAGCAAAATCGTACAGTTTTGTTTACCATTGCATACCAACATAAACTTAAGAATATATTAATTATATTTTGTGGATACGTGCCGTTTAAAAAAAAAGGAATACAGGCGTTGCACGTAAACAGCATCAATTGATGCTAATTAAATATGCATAGTAAACGTCTTCAGTAAATTTATTTATGAAAGATTAATACTATAAGGGCCAATATCACGTCAGGTAATCTCTGATAGTTATAACAGTGTATCTCATGTAGGTGAACCCTCTTAGGAAATCGCGCTAAAAATTTAGACTTCATTACCAAACTTTGCTTTATTAAAAAAAGAACAAACTAAGAAAAGCCTAATAAATTCGTAAAATATGAATCTATAACAGTGAACCAAACAAATATATACAAACGCTAGATGTTACTATGTTCTTGTTAGTACTACCAAAATCCGAAAATGAAACAAATTTAAAAACAGAATCGAAATACCGGCAGTCGATTGTTTTTTATAATTGTTTCATTTTCAGATGTGGGTAGTTATAAGAAGAACATCTAGCGTTTGTAATGACGACAGTTTTATTCATTCCTGCTGACGATGTGGAAGAAGTTCCATGAAATCGCGATCCCGAACAATTTATAAGAAAAATTATCATCATTTCTTATAAGGTAAGTGAAGTTTCAAGTTACAAATTGTTGTAATTGTATATAAGAAAAGCCTGTTTATTTTAACCATTTGTAAGTAACTTCTCTAGTGTTTACATGTAACAAGTGGAAGAATCCCATTGAATCCAAAACTTAGATATTCAAATTTCATTAGAAATGCATATTTTGAGAATGCCTAATAAATACAATAAACACCATAGAAAGTTCCTCTAGTGTATAGTTGGTGTCACCAGCACATCTCAGAAGCAACAAGCCGGTTAAATTACAAAATTGGCATTTAGGCACAGGATGTTCCGAAGATGAGACATGAAGATAGGTATTCAAGAAAATTGCTCCTCAACCATATTTCACATAGGACAGTTTTAGAAAAAAATTGATTTTCCCAAAGTTATAATTAACGACTGATTTACATACCACGTGTTTATGACATGTTCATGACAAACATAACGTTTATCTTCAATTTTCTGAAGGTAGACTCTTAAATCCGCTTCATTCTGCATCATTTTGGCCCAACTGGTATAAGACAAAATCCGACTACAAAAACCCTATATCTCTTTAAAGCAAATATTTTATGTCAAATGCATTGTTTGTGGAGTTAACACTTTGAGGTGTTCCTTTTGTTCGTTTACACTTTCAAACACATAATTTTCTCAAACGGGGAGCTGTCAACCTCCCTTTTTGGTTATGCCCAGAGAACGCAGTTAGCTGTTAAGATTTGACTAGCACTTAAGCCTTTCTATTCCGTTTTTTTTTTTTTTTTTTTTTTTTTTTGGGTTATTGTACCCAAACAGAAATATGTGATTAAAACATTTCTATAAATATTATATTGATGAATACAACTTGGATAAGCTTCACCAGCAATAGTTTGTTGAAAAATGGTTACAGAGAACTGGTTAAAAGTAACAGTAGAATTGTCGATTTTAGCATTATCGAGTTATGCGAAGGCGTAACTCTATTCTACATTGTGTTTGTTAGTGTCCAGATTTAACACCAGCTGTAGAGAAGCCCATTCTCTCTCTCCCAGTAAGTGAAATTAAAGGAGTGCAACGTGCAACTCGAAACTGAATACGTAACACGTATTATCTGGGTTTAATGAGCGGCCCAGGTTGTTTAATCTTTTTGTGTCTAGCTCTCACATTATGAGCAATTACTGAGCACTGTGCATTAATTACAAATTACTGTCACTTACTGGTGTTGAATGACCTTAATGTAATGGCTTTAGAGAAGAGAAAATATTCACCAATTAATTTCGGATTACGTAACAGCTAAACAGCCTAAGTTTCCCCAACTATAACAACATCAATATTAATTGAATAGTTAATACGCTGTATTCTCCTGTTAATTGACAGCTGGGAAAATTACTTTGCTACATAATGAAGAGCATACTGTGCAACCCTATTATGTAAATAATTTTGGGATATAATACGCAAAAGAGAAGCAAATAAAATATGTGTAAAACTTAATTTTTCTCCATTTTAAATTGATATCTTACACAAAAAGAGTTATGTTGCACAACCAGCTTTGTTTTCCTTTACTTTCAAATATTATTTTATGAACAGCAGGTATGACCCTCTTCCGAAATATGTGATACACTGCATTTCATAGAAAATATCTTTTGCTAAAGTTGCGTAAGTCACAATTATTCTTATCAAATCCATATTTTTGGTTTAACTTTTTTCATTGCCTTGATGAAGTTTTAGAGACAAAGGACTATGTTGTAAAGAGCAGGAATACTTCAAAATATGAACAAAGTATATGAATCAAAGCCAATAAAATTTTAAAAACCACAGGTAGGTCTACCTAAGCCTGTATCGATATTTAATTAAATTCTAAATTTGAAGTAAATATAAGGATCTGAAGACTTTAAATTCTTATATTACAAACATCGTGATTAAATTGTCCAATTTATCTACACAGAAGTGGAAACAGGTATTCTAACTATACTGCAATACATACTGTACAATTAAAGTTGATTACTTATATTTCTATATTGAATTAAATTAAAGTGCCAAGTTTTTTACCTATATGCTATACCATTAAACAAACATAATCGTAATGCAGCCTTGAGCATTAGATAAACCGGCTTCAAGGAAAATGCAATCCCAAATTTTGATGATATTTGACAGTGAAAAAGTATTGATATATTACTAGAAATGAGAACTGATGAACTGCTTGCAGTAACAAACGTCTTCAGTGGCAACCTGCAATCTTTTCTGCTGGTTCTGAAATACGGTGAAAGCCATGCAACACAAAAAGGAGCCGCAAAATAAAGGAAAAACTGTAGTGAAAAGACAAATAGTTATCTCTTAGTATGAAAAGGAATATAATCTTTAGCAACTTCTGATGTTATTGGAAGGACCCGGGCAATGGTTCAAATTATTATAATATAAAGAAAAGATGCTCTCATTGCCCACCTAGGTAGCACGGCTGTAGAACGTCTGTATCATTAGAGAGGACACTAGTTCGAATCTCGGTCAGGGTGACCTAAGGTTTGTTCCCAGGTATTCTTTTAACCCTAAAGTTATAACCCTAAGCTCTATGGACTCTGCTCACTTGAGCATTAATACCAAGGGCTGTTCGCAATATTCTAAGTATATAAGGCTATAGAGTTATGCTAAGCAAAAATCTGGCATCAGAACCAAGAACAAGAAATTAAGATTTGAATTATGATCGAGATCATATAAGCAAGACAAGATTCCTGGTCAAGATATTCTTCAAAGTTTAAAGTATATTTGTCAGTGATGGTAAAATTTTAGTGTGGAGAAGACGAAATACCTACATAACTTTACCCGAAACACGTTCACGTCATGGTGGTGGATGTGTGCGTTTGTGTGGACAGAAAGAAAATGAGAAAATATGCACTAGTGAAAAATAGATATCTCATAGCAATATTGGGTTTTAATAAGTGGCGTTTCTCTGTACTATAATATTCATGGAATTCCTCGTCAACATGAGGCTTCATTAATGAAAAACACTCCGTAGAGTTCAAATTTAAAATCTTAGCGGATCTATTAGGACTAGAATTTGAAACACCCATATGCGGTCCAATACGTCTCAAGACACTTGTTGGAAAGAGGGCTTGAATGACGCACCTATTGTATCAATGCTTCCCTCTGTTATATTCCTTTCCTTTTATTGCATATTAGATTTAGCATTTAGGGATGTTGCTTAAATACTTATCGTGAAATTCAGCAGTACTGACTTTGAAACAGGAAATAACTTCTAAAATAGCTCTTCACGGTTTAGTTTTTACTATGTATCGTGCACAAAATGCTGTGCTAAAGCGTGAAATTTTTGGGTAAAATTTTCAGTGAATTATGGTCACAATGACAAACAAGTATTTGAATTTGAACAGGAGGCAGGAACTGATATATTAAAAGAGATAATAAAGCAGCTATGAGCGGTTCATTCATGGCTAGTGCGCTAATGAAAACATACAGAAGTCACTGTGCGAAAGCGAGCTGCACATATACAGAATCCAAGGCCCGGATATAAATGGAACGCATTGCAGAACCAGTGAGCGACAATTTCTTAAATCACGAAGCGAATACATAATAAAGCTCTTTGTTCGATTAGACCACCTAGAGTCAGATTTAATGCTTATTATTGGCAGAAATGTTATCCAGAATCTTAATATTTTTATTATATATGACATGTCGTTTACATATTTCATTTGGACCTTTATTTCAATGGTCTGCATTTTAAGAAGTGGTCTTCACTTATACACTTTAATTTATCAAACAGCTACGTCATGGGAAAAATATTCCGTAATGTAACTCTTTTCTAGGATCAAGACAAAAGAAAGGCACCAAAGTTATGCAGGGACTATCTGAACTGCTTGAGTGAGTTTTGATTAATTTGTCATCAGAATCAGTGAATAATCATGAACTTTGAATTAGTAGGCAAGCATACATCCCCACAGCATTATAAAAATTAATATTTTTAATTTTACCAAACCTTTAGGTTTAGTTAAAAATTTGCAATGTTACGAAAATGTAAAGTCTTTAACGAACATACAGTCGCAAAGGTAAAACATTGCTTATAGGCTGAAAATTGTTCAGCTATGATTGCAGCACAGGATCTAACGCCCTAATTTGAAATCCGTAATGACTTAAAAGGGGGGCGGGTTCAGTAAAAAGCAAGTATTGAAAAAGGGATCTTGTTCATGAATGTGTGTTAGAACTAGCGAATCAGCCATTACTACTACTTTTTTTTATTTTCATGTGTATAGAAGGGAGAGATTTGCTTCATTTTGTATTTAGGGAGAACATTTGACATTCAACAAAAGGCCATTTGGAGACTAGTGTTCTAAGGACTGAAATAATTCTCAAAGTATCGTATGTGCTGCATTCACATAACTTTCTTCACTCTTTTTATACAAATTACTCCCACAAACTGTTTTTTGTCCTTTTCTTGCAGACCAAAATAAACTTCCATGAATATTTCTGGTATGTATAGGAAGGATGCAATAGGCTAAAGTGATAGGAAAGATTTGAAAAACGAATCGTTTTGAAATTCTAAATTCATTCCATGATTACTAGGGGAAGAAACTAGTGAATTGCCACTTCAACAAAGGTATTTGAAAAGGCAAACCAATAAAGAGAAAAACAGATATGCTGCACTCGCTTGAACTATGCAACTCATTCTTGGTCAGTTAATCTTACGAATGCGTATTCTACATACATCATATTAATTTGTATTATACTTACATTTATAGAAATTTCGTCATAATAGCTACAGTGTACAGTGTGTTTAGACGAGAATCTAAGCTGATCACAATGACAAAGGAGTCGTGGCTTTTCTGTTGAGAACGGTATAACATTTTAAGAGTACCTAAGAGTTTGTTGTTAAGCGATGCTTTGAATTTACTTTCTCTCTGCAAGCCCATTAGGAAGAGAAAACCAAATAATTTCCCTCTTACCGAAAACAATTCCCTTTTGAGAAGACAATAAAGCACTACGTATTTCAAAATTCAAACCAAAACAAATCTCACCCCCCCCCACACCCTTGGAGCTTATAAGCTTGGAGGATAAGCTTGGAGCTTATATTCTCCAGAGTACCTATACAGAGTGTCCCAAAATTAGACAAACTTTGGGAGCTGATAGATATTATTATTTTAAACACTTTTTGTTAAAGAACGTTTTTGCTGCGGTGCTCCGTTTAAGCGCTTGACGAGTTAATGACAAAGTAAATGTTGGACTAAACGCCCATTGTGATTAACACAAAGAGTACATTTGTGTGCCATATTCTGCCGTACTCTAGCAAAGACTCCAGCAATTTCTCCCATTTCGCCAGCTGCGCAGGTTATTCATGCCACGAGGTCCTCTTCAGACTCTGCAGGTGTTTCTTGCACTAAAGTCTTCGTGTGCTGCCACAAAAAGAAGTAGAGCAAAGTCAGGGGAGCATCCTGGCCAGGCAATGGGTCCACCTCTGCCTATCCAGTGACAGCTAAATGTCAACGTAAATGATGCACTTCAGCACCAAAGTGAATGGTGGCCCTTAATGCTGAAACCGCCTGTCCCGTCTGATACGGTTTCCATAGATCAGGCAAAACATTTTACAGATATAATAAGTAACTGTAAGCATTCAATCTGGCCGGACAAATGTATTTTCCTATTAATAATTTATCTATAATACCGGCCACACAATCTCAGTTGATGTGTCCTCTGAATGTAACATGGGGATTTTTGAAGGCCCAAATATGTGAATTCGGACAGTTAAATTACTACACACTTGTGAAAATTGTTTCATTTGTGAACAGGACATGGGATGCAAACAGTACATCGTTTTCAATGTTGTAGATATCACTGACAAAATTGCTGTCGCAGAGGATAGGCTTCAGGCCTCATTTTGGATGTTTTCAGGGTGATAAGGTTACAACAACAATTTTTCGCAGAATTCTTCACAAAGTGCTACGACTTAGGTGTGATTGTTCAGCGATGATGTGAATACTAGCTGCGGGGTTGTTCTCAATATACCGCAACGTCTTCCTCGCTCTGGAGTCTGTACAGAACGTGAACGTCCTTGACTTTCTGCTCGTCTATACAAGGGAAAATGGCTGTTGTCTTTGCGAGATTACGCCAGAATATGGCACACCGATGCACTCTGTGTTAATAGCAATGGGCGTGCGTTGCAACATTTGCTTTGTCATTAACTTGTCTAGCGCTTAAACGAAGCACCGCAGTAATAAAAGTTTCCTTAACAAAAAGTTTTAAAATAACGTTATCTATAAATTCCGGAAGTTTTCGGTAAATTTTGGGAAACCTGTATATTCTGCTAAGCAATTAACTGCTGATTATTTCGTTTCTATTTACTTGAACCTCCAATAAGGACCTAAACTTGCCAAGTGATTGGCAGATTAGAAGGTAACTTTGAATGATGGCCTAGTTCAGCTAGGGTATAAACATGCCTTAGTTTGAAAGCCACTAAACCTTAAGCTTCTAAGCAGCTGAATGGAATCCCAAAATTGCTTTAAGTGAAATGGGTTGAAATCTTTTATCATTGCCTTCAACTTTTTGAGATCGATTAGAAGAAATTGATATCTAATTCATATAATTCATTCTTGACACAACTGAGAAACAATTATCGGTAAATAATTATTTGTCAATCCATTCAAGTTCAACAGTTGGAGACTTGAACGATTTATGTCGAATACGTTTCAGTTTCTCTATAGTGAAGCATTTCTTTATCATTGCGCTTTAAGGTTTGAGATGAGGATCAACTTTTACTATCTCAGTATGTGTGTAGTGCGTCTGAGTCTGGGTTTATTTTGGAACTGTATAGTTCAACAAACTAAATTTGCTGAAGTACTAAACTGGATATTTAATTTCAGCCATAAGAAGGCATTCAAGAAAATCCTTCCGCCATGGACTTGCTTTCACAATAGAGATTTTTACATTTGTTCGGAAATGGCTGTAAGGAGTTTCCTTAAACTTACGCTCTTTCAATATATTGCTGTTGATATATGATATAGTTCTATAACTGATGTTTAATACAAATATAAAATAATATAAATGAAATAATGAAACATATAACATACAAATTGTTAGATTACATTCTTATTCTATAGAAATAACTTTATTATAGCTTTTCACATGTATTACATTAAAGAAACTTTTGAGTTATTATGTTAGCTTCATAAATTATTGATATTTTTTATTTAAATAGGGTTTTAGGTGAAAAATTGATTTTAAGTACAATAAGACTACACATGAATAATTGGGGTAGTAATTCTATTTTAGTAACAGCAACTGATTTTATAAACAAACCTTCTGCGAATAGCCACATAAGTCCTCTTCGTTTTATATTGAGCTGCACCGTGGGGGCTTAAGTACAATTTTGGAAAGGGATGGGGATTTAAAAAATAAGGACCAATTGTGATAAAGGTTTGACCCACTTCCTTCGTCAACTATACAGAACGTCTGGATAAATATTTTAAATTGCAAGAACAAAAATTACAGCTCTCGCCTATCTGGAATTACAGATTAACAATCACCTTCTTTAACGTAGCAATAAATTTCAGTCACACAGAGAAATTGGGCGATGTCCCAGTCTATTTGAAAACACAAATTATTTCGAAAATAAGGTAGTTCCTTCGAGAATTTCTCCCATGAAACTTAACGGAAGCAAAACCTAGGTAGGTGAGCCATCAGAAAAGCCATACCTCGAAGTACTTAATCTCAAAGCTTAAGACCAAACAAAATTACTCACCGTGCGCGTGCCTAGAAAGTTGAGCTACGACTACACTCGTCTCACCTGCCCGGAGGTATCCCGGTAGGCAAGACAAAGGGACAACCACGCGCCCTCTCGGGAAAGGCGGAACACGTGAAACAAATGAAACACGAGTCTCAGCAAGAACGTGCAATAGCACAATATGAATTGTGCACAATTTATAAGAGAACATATGAAAAAAAAATCTTATACACAAAAATTTAAAGCTAATTAACACACAAAATTTTCTGAAATAAATTTTGTCATATTGACACTTCTAATTTGTATGGGCTGGAAATGTTAAAAACATTTTCTTCAATTGTTAAGTCGCTATTATTGTTTTATTTTCTGATCATGCAAAGGGAATTTACAATTATTTCCAAATGCTTAAAGAGATCCACTTTTAAAAGATTTAAATATTATCAAAATCTATTTTGTCGCTCTCTACCTTCAACAAAATGTATAATAAACTCATTTCAGCAAATGTTTAGCTTGATTAACATAACGTGGAACGAAAAATATCGGTAGTAAGAATAGTTTATAGAAGAACGTGCAGGTTAATGAATGGAAAGCATAAAATTTCTCAAGTGTTCCTACTATTTCATGTATTCATATTACATTAACAAGGGCTTTTTTGGTACAGAGACTGGTAAATATGCCCCAGGAGTCAAAGCTCTTTTTTGCATGCGTGTTGCATAAACACCATATTGTGACCGGAGCATAGAGAGTGTTCAAAGTTACGCCTTTCTCCGGCGTCAAAGCAGAATGTATTGGAAAATGAAACACTAGCGCAAACTTCAAAGACTCCGACGCCTCGCTGTAGCAACAGTTATGTATTATCCTGCAAGTCAGGATCGTACATTCTACCTATCTGAGTCGCCAGCGTAGCCATAGCTGAATGAGCATATGATCACAATAAACAGTTAATATTTAAATACTTGTGTATTGTTCAAATTGACTGCACAGCTTTGTTCAGAATTAGGGACTAGCAGTCGTTAGGTATACAGAGGGACACTTGCAGTCAGCGACCAGTCTGTTTTTGAAAATGCCCCCCCCCCCCACCTCATCAGGAGAACATATGAAGTGAGAGAATCATAGCGGGTAGGCAAAGCACGTAGCAAAGTCCCTAACAGTTCAGGCCTAAAGACTTGTACCCCTAATAAGCTGTCTAGAGAGAACGTTAAGATTTATATCCACTGGTAATAAATTACTTTTAGAGTGCTATTAGTTCCATCTTAAAATGGATTTTATTTAAAAAATTAAATTATTGTCAATTTAATAATACATTGTAGGTACATGTCAGCATAGGACCATTCACTAAATCTATTCGGTGAAGGTGAAAGATTTACGAATTAGAAAGCATTAAAGGTTGCCACTAAGGGTATAAGGACACCAATTTAAACGTCATTTCAAATTATGTTTATGGCATCAGCTGTTTAACAAATACAAATCTTATTTAAGATTCGAATCCTTATATACCATTTAATTTGAAAAACTTACAAGGCAATTTTATGTCACACCAAACTTCGCAAACTTAAGAGAAAATATGTTAGTGGTTTCTTGCATCACACATTGGCGGAACGAATATTCAGCTCCGACTAGACGGAGTTATATAGCTTCCGTCTGAGTGCATTTCACTGTTCAGCGGATAACACGGCGTTCTATACTACGTTTTCAAATATAAATTCCTTATTCAGAATAGCACCAAGCTGACATTTTGAGCTAATGTAGAGCTCTAACATTATCCAAAACCGAACTATTTTGCTAACTGGCATAGTTTGATTCTAAATGGAGAAAGTAAAAATATAAAACAGAAAGAAATGTAAATACATATCGGAAAATACTGCGACGTAAGAACAATGAGTGCCACTGAGAAAATCAGCAAAAGCTAAAGAAGAACCCTGGAGAAAAACGAAATGGAAAACTTGAGTTTCAAGAGGGAGAAAAGGTATAAAACAGGACAAAAGCAATAAAAAATGAAAAGGAAAATATCTGAAAAGACGGTAGTAAGAAATTTCCTCCTTCAGTTACAACGCTCTGCTTCCTTCTTTTGTTTCTATGCCATGTGAAGAGACTGTGGCACAACAGCTCTCGAGTGGCTCTTTAGTGTTAAAGTAAGGACCCTCTTGTCACAAGATACGCCTCATTTTCAGACCAGACTGAAATACTTGTGACCCGGGAACATACCTTGAATCGATGTGTTCACGTGATGATATTACTCCATTGGTTTTTTTGAAGACGTATCACCTGCCATTAGTGTCTGTTTCAATTCACATCTTCTTCGATTAGAGACACATCTTTCTCCCTCTACAAAAGATGCACTAAAAATCAGTATGTCTGCCATAACCATTACCGCATTCGGCCTTCCTTAGGTCAGGCGTGCAAAGTGAAGGTAGATTGGACTGAAACGTGAAGTGAATCTGAACTTTACGTGTCACTGTGATTCCTATTTCCTTTTTCCAGTCCAGAACTCAACTAAGATCAAGTAAGTCAAACTAACATCTGAATATTATTGCATTTGAGAAAGGTTTTTAATGCAAAAGGTAACTCGTTAATGTAACTAGAAATTTTGCTTTGCAGTGACAATTTATTGCTGCGAATAGATAATTGCAAATATATCATTCAACCAATAACATCAGGAGTGACACAAAGGTCATTCTTATTCTATTCTGTAGTGATTAACGCCCGCTTTTCCTACACGCGGCACCGCAGCCGGTGACGCTGATGATTCATGAAATGAACTTGGAGTACCGGTGGAATGAGATGGCGAGGGAAAGCGGAGATTCCGGAGAAAACCCACCCAAGCGCCTTGTTGTCCATCACAAATCCCCCATTGCATTCACATAGGAACGAACCTTGGTGAGAATCAGCTACGGTGCGGCCAAGGATCATTCCTGGCACCACAAGTATACCACATAGTGATCAATAGCATATAGGATGCAAACCCTACATCTATTGTGTACGCAGACGGACAGTTAATTTCTCTTCGCATTCCTTCTTAAGTATTGTAATTAATAGACTAAAACTATCGTTAGGTCTGCTATCCACATGGTTTATAACAGGAATGTTCACATGGTTCACAACAAAATCTCGAGTAAAAGCTCCACCTTAAGACCGTATGAAGACCTGCTCTCATTACTGCGCTACGAAAAATAACATTTGGCAGCCGGCAGAAACACCAGTTAAATTTCTATTATATGTACCGAATTCTATTTTAGACAGAAGCGATTTTGTTTTAAACAACCGGATTGATCAAGCGCTCAGCTCGCCACATGTTTTACGCTACATATGTATGTACAGATAAGTGTTGTAATACCACCTCTAGCAGCCCTAAAGTTTTGACAATACACTGAATAAAGCATTTTGAGTGACAAAATCTAGATGTTACGGAATAAATATGATCATATGGTAACATGATGATTCCTCTTTGGGGTTTCTTACTCAAGCATCACAAAACAATGGGCGACCGTTTGCCTAGCATCACTTTTTAAAGCTTCCTTATGCTGCCTTCTATTTCAGCAGATTAACCCTTCGTTAGTCACGCATGTATCTGTGAGATACATGGTGTAAGTTTATTTCATTATTATGGAAATAAATGGAGGTATGAGCTTGCCGAGCCAGGATATCTTCCATCATACCTTTGTTATTGTTTCCTGTATGTTTCACCCACTTCTCTCTAATGCTAAGTTTGCAAACGAGGCAAACGTCATCACGAATGTGCTGCTATATCTGTCAGATACATCGCGCCAACTTGCGTTACTAATTGTTGCCGCTATGGAATTCAACCACGTGATTGCTGGAGAATGCTGATATAAGTGGTTGTGTTGTTGCACGGTAAATGAGAGTGCCTTTCTTTATTACTCTGAATCGTAAGTTTTAAAATGAGTCGAGCATATGATTTGGAAAATCCTGACGATTTGCAGGAGATACATCGCCTTATTTTCGACGAAGATGCGCTGCCGATTGAGGACAATTTTGTAGAAACTGATACCGAATATGAAGACATAAGTGAAACATAATCTGTGGGCACCGATACAGATTATGATGCTTATGAAGAGGAAAGTAATTGAGTGGTAGAAAATGATGACAATTACTGTTTTAGTGAGTACAAAAGACACAAGATAACGATGAATATAATGATCGTAATAATGATAATAAAAATAATGACAGTAATAATAAACTGCCTGAAGTTGTAGGGAATGCCAAAACTATGAAAACTGAATGTGACTTCTGGAAACTTTTCGTCAGTGATGATATTTTGCATAATTGTGCAACACACCAACAGACGCATAGATGATTTCAAAGTGAAATATGAATGTGAGAGTGAGAGAGATTGCAGAGACAGGCATAAATGACATGAAAGCCTTTATTGCGTTATTATATCTTGCTGGTGTGTTCCGCGGAGGTCGGCAGAATATTCATGACTTCTGGACAACAGATGACATTGCTGTCAATATTTTCAGGACGATTATGTCCGAGAAACGCTTCCGATTCATAATAAGGTGCACTCCTTTTAAAACAGTTGAAAACCGATAGTAAAACACAATTAACGTCATATGTATCCAGCAGATGCATCGCGCCTAACGGCGTCACGAAAGTTGACGCGCCCAACGGAAGGTTAACAAGCTTGTTCGTTCCATGATGGCAAGCTCAGCGCTTACAAGTGTCTGGGCTTTAGAGTTGTGCAAAGCAAGAGAGACCATAGCCTCAAATATCAGCAGTGATCAAAAATAGCTCCTCGATCAGCAGATCTTTGTCTAATAATACATATTAGGTTACATAACTGTTTGTTGCGAATAATTCTTTTAGAGTTCACGATCGCAGAACACGTGTACTTTGTGTATGTAAGGAATAATATACAAATGGTTCTAAAAATTTCTATGCTCTTATCTCTCTGAAGTTTGATACCGAAATTAAGAATTGCAATGTATAAAGAATCATGATGGATTTCAAAGGAATGTTGGTTCTTTGTTACAACACGTGCAAGGGCAGTTGAGTTGAATAGCAGTTGGGGTGAATAGTTGTTTTACCAAAGGAAACGTAAGAAACAGTGTCCTTAGCAGAGTTCTAAAGGGTAATACTTGACTTTGTTTGAATAGGGTATTCTTCGGTCCCTTCATAATGGATGACAAAATAGTCACAAAGGGAATCTTTGGTTGAATAAAAGGGCTTCGAGAAAGTGAAAGTCACGCACACCCACGCGCAACTGTGGACATTCAGTTCGTGGCTGGCAGGCCATTAAGAAGGTCATCATTTCTGTCTTGGTCGAGAGCAGACCAAAAGCGACGAGAGAAGATATTTGTCGGTTCATAAATACGTGAAGAACGAATTAAGTTTTATCGAGTAATAAGCATTTCACATATAGTAACTTTAAACAGTGATATTGGTAACCCTTGGTCTGCAACTTCCAAGTTCAATGTTCTGATAAAAAGAAGCAGTCATTAAACCAGTTTGAAACGGGCATTCCAGTGTCATTAAAACTATCCTCCTCCTACAGACTCACGCATATCCTGAGAGAAACCTCATTGCTTTACCCTGAGCTAAACACACACCCGAGGAGGAGGTTCAACCCGACAACGAGGTTCAACAGGAGGAGGAGGTTCGACACGAGGACAACAACTTGTTCATCAACCAGTAGCTCTACAACAGTCCTACTGGAAAGAAGAAAGGAGGCAAGCATCATCAGCGACATCAGGATGCCAATAGAAAAATCAAACGTACAGAGTGTTACCCTATCTACTAGACTATTGTGAATGTATTTGAGGAGTGGAAAAATCCTGAGTCAAAATTCTGTAGAAAACATGGAAGTTCAAGAGGTTGATGGCAATAGCAGTAGGCAGGAAGTCGAAGTAGCAGAGTGTAGTGTAACTGTACCAAATAATGTAGAAATGGAAAGAAGTACATTAGGGGAACTCATAAAAATGATGGAAAGTTTTAGAAAAGACATGAGGAATGACAATCAAAGTTTAAGAAAAGACAATGAAAGCTTCTGTAAAAAGGTAGAGAATAATATTCAAAGTTTAAGAAAGGACAATGAAAGTTTTAGAAAAGAGATGAGGAGTGACAATCAAAGTTTAAGTGAAAGTTTAAAGTGAAAAGATACGTGATGTTAATCTAAGTTTAAGAAAAGAGATGACGGATAATAATCAAAGTTTTAAAAAATAGAAGAAAAATTAGAAAATAAGGTTCAGAAGTTACAGGTAGGGCAAATAGAACTAGGAAAGAAGTTAGAGAATCAACAACAGGCGTTAGATAATGTGAGGAAGGAAGTTAGTCAGGAGATAGAGAATTCTGAAAATAAAATTGCCAACTTAGTTAAGGAAAAATCAGATAATGAAAACAGAAAACTGAGGGAGGAAATAGCACAGAAATTAGACAAAGATAAAGTAATAGCTAGAGAAGAATTGGAAGAAACTAGGAGTAAATTAGAAGTATCAGAAAGGGAAAGTAGAAGACAGACGAGGAATTTGGAGGAAATTTCCGATCAAATGAAAGAGGTAGCAATATAAATCAAAGGAGTAAAGGAAATCTCAGAAAATTTAAGACTAAGTGGAAATGTTCCTAGTTCTAGTTCTAGCAATGTAAGTGAGGTAAACGCACGAAACGAGGCGATGCCCAATGCTTCAGCTGACATTTCGTTGCTAAATATGGGTGCTAGCAACTCCATTAATGACACCAGATACAATAACGGAGACAGAAATGGCGGTCCGAATATGACATGGCCGAACTATATTCTGAATGAAATTGTGCCACCAATGTTTGAGAACGAGGATTCTGATGATCCTAAAGTGTTTATTGCAGGATTACAGGAGTATTTTGCGATCAAATGTATACCGTAGGAGTACAAAATAACCATAGTGAGAAAATGTTTTAAAGGTAATGCTGCGAATTGGCTAGATTTATCCATGGGAAATACAAATCACTTCAGGACCTTTATTAATTTATTCCTTAACAGACATTGGGGAGCAACCAGACAGGCTGGTATAAGGCTGGAGATAAGCAACGATAAATGTAACCCTAGAACCGATCAGTCAACGGTGAGCTATTTTATGAAAGTAGCTAGAAAATCAACAATGTTACTCCCCTATTAGTGAGAGAACTGAAGCCTTATGACAACTCACTTTTCTGAGACTATCCAATATTATTTAATCATAGTTAAACCCAATAATGTCGCTGCCATGATTGATTTATTATTAGCATTAGAAAGCAACAAGCCGAGAAACGATTAGGACAGTAAAAATCAAGAGACAAGCAGAAGAGGAAGGTTGAGTAATTTCGGGCAAGGGGCACAGTCACATCAGAATCGGAATGACATTAGAAATGGATATCGAGGTCCAGTGCCTAGGATGGAAGCGAACTCCTGGGAAGGTAGAGGTAGAAATAACTTTGATAGGAACAATAGGAATCGGAATGGGGAGAACCGTGAAAGGAACATTCAAATAAACTATGTGAATGCAGGCCGATTTGATAGGAACAGAATGGGACACGTATTAAGATTTAAAAAAACATTCTGGTAATGAATATTGGAGGAATGGCGATAGTTTTGAGTTTAGGCCGAGGTCGCCAAGGCAGGGATATAGGAACAGAGGTAGTCGTAATTCACCTGAGAACTCAGAAAGGTCTGAGGCAGCTAATGCAACTAGACAGATGGCGGTAAACAATCAAAATCAAGTGCCGGAAACCAGGAATATAAACATTGGAACAGGAACCGGAGTTACAAGTTGGACGCAGTGAAACGCCAATAATAGAATTTGAAAGATACAATAGGGATTCATGAGAGAAAATTATATGTTTCATGAGAGAATTAAGCAAAAAGCAGAAAAAACGAAATCAAAGAGAAAAGAAAGAAAGCATAAATGGGAGCCAAAGATCGGTGATTTAGTACTGGTAAAAGACCATAAATTATCAAGTGCATTAAAAGACAGAAATAAAAGGATGGAATTGTTATATAAGGGTCCTGCGGAAATTGTCGCGAAATTTGGGGAACATATATTCGAATTAGCAGATGCCAAAAATAATAAACTCTTAGGTAGGTGGCATAAGCAACTCCTTTGTCCTTACAAGAAGCCGTTGGATGCTCCTGACTCCTAAATGAGCTGTGGGTATAATTTGCTCAGAAAAGAGAAATATGTCCGTATTTATAAAGAACTGAAGTACCACAACGAAATTGTAAAGTTAGAAGAAAACCTATACAATTTACAAGTTTGTCTAAGTATAAACAGTGTGGTGTAAAATTTATAGTTTAAGTTTAAACTGTGTGGTGAACGTGCAATGAAATTTAAAATTTAACAAGTGATAAAAGAAAGAAAACTAAATGAAAATCAAAACACTGAAATACTTTTGAAAATAATATTTATATAGAATCTTCGAGAATTATTCGGAAATATTGTATGAGTAAAAGAAAAAAATCAAAATAAGAACATTAGACTTTTGAAAATAATATTCATATAGAATCCGGAAGAAGAATTCAGATATATTTATAAAAAGGTATTATTAATGTACAATAGTTTAAACATGGAAGTGTATACTTATGAATTTTTCTAACTGTAGCTATGATATGAATTAATTTTAAGTAGATCAGATGGAGAAAAAGAGAGAGATGATGATGTAGACTGAAGTATTTTCCATTGAGTGATATTTAAAAGTTGAAAATTGCAGATCAGAATGTTTATAAATGTTAAATGAACACTTGTTATGTAACCATGTGAACAATTTTTATGAAATGTCTATCTATGTATCATACAAAATTAACGTGAAAGGAAATTGTAAAACCAATTGGAAGATGCTGACAAAGGTCTAGTATTTTGCGTTGTATTCGGGCAAGACATATATTGTTTTATTATGGGATAATAAACTAATATATATGGGGGCAGTTGATACCGAAATTAAAGAATTGCTACAAGTAAAGAATCATGATGGATTTCAAAGGAATGTTGGTTCTTTGTTACAACGCGTGCAGGTGCAGTTGAGTCGAATAGCTGTTGGGGTGAATAGCTTTTTTAACAAAAGAAATTTAAGAAACAGTGTCCTTAGCAGAGTTCTAAAGGATAGCACTTGATTTTGTTTGAATAGGGTATTCTTCGGACCCTTCATAATGGCATGACAAAATAGTCACAAAGGGAATCTTTGGTTGAATAAAAGGGCTTCGAGAAAGCTAAAGTCACGCACAACCACGCGCAGCTGTGGACATTCAGTTTGTGGCTGGCAAGCCATTAAGAAATTCATCATTTCTGTCCTGGTCGAGAGCAGGCCAGAAGTTTTGGAAATTAATGATTAGAATTTTTTCCTTTGAAAGTTTAAAAGTAAGACTTATTTTTGGTTTACAATGATCTTAATAATTAAACATAAACCTAATAAAGAACCAAAATTTTTATCATGATGAAGTTTTGGAAATTATGATAATAATTTCTTTCCTTTGAGGTCTTAAAAGTAAGAGTTATTCATGAGAGAAGATATTTGTCGGTTCATGGATAAGTGAAGAACGATTAAGTTTTATGGAGTAATAAGCATTTCACATATGGTAACTTTAAACAGTGATATTGGTAACTCTTGGTCGGCAACTTCAAGATCAAAATTCTGATAAAAAGAAGCCGTCATTAAACCAGTTTGAAACGGGCATTCCTGTTCTTGAAACTACCCTTCTCCTACAGACTCACGCATACTCTGGGAGAAACCTCATTGCTTTATCCTGAGCTAAACACTATTTGCTTCAAACGTTAGCGTCAACGTGGAACTGTGCGCCACCAATTAAAAATTGTATCAGGTTAATCCCGCTTAAGTATCGATTAGGAAACTGCTTACAGTGCGATAACATCCAAAAACCTCTCTCCACAAATCAGCAGCCTAAGAGATCCGTTTCACTGTCAAAGTCACTGTACTCTCTGTCCCTCTTCCCCACCATGTGTTAACAACAGCATCGTTCTAGTTTCAGACTGTAGGAATGGTTACAAATCTATACATCCTACACTTCAAACTTAAGAACTTCTAGAATCTCAAAACCATGCCCTGCACTGCACAACAGATAACTACTGGGTCTCAAGTGTTCAATACTGCTATACGAATACCTTATGACAATCCTGTGTAGGACACATTTAATATAACTCATATTGCTTGATTTCACGATATATACAATTTGTCAGAGTTATTAAAAATGATTTAAAAGAAATTAACAGCTTCTTCCGGCATTTATATTGTTCCCCATAAAGCAGTTTTAAATAGCACTTCAATAAATTAGTAAGATAAACCGGAGTATATGACCTGTAATACCAAACACAAACGAACAAAAGAGGAAAAAACTTACTCACTGATTCCGAGTATAGTAATCACTCACACTACAATTTTCTCTCAAACTCTGTTCTTAATCATTGACTATGACCAATTTTATTGATATGTATAACTTTAAATATCGTTGTTATCTGTGCAAAATAGTGCAAGTTAGGGTAGCTACAAAATAAGAATGAACATGGTTTGAGCCAATAAAGATATCCCACTGTCTTGGTGTTGCCAGTTCAACGGCTAACGGGCAACAGAGATAGAGGTTATATCTGTCTTTGTCTCAACCTAGCAATTATCATACAGATGCTGAGATGTACAGTGACAGATGCTGACAGAGAAGTTCGCTTAATATTTCAGCATATGTTTGAGAACATACACAAAGATTATCGCACAATCTGAACCTTAAAATCTTGAACTGGAGAGCAGTTCGCTTACGTAGCTATCGTTCATATGCACACAAAACAAAATCATTCAAATTCGGTGCGTTCTACGAAATAAAGTGTTTGCTACAGTGAAACAAAATAGTGACACTTCAACTGTTTGTGAATATAGTTTCTATTTTAATGATAGTCATATTTGTATACTGTCTGTAATGGACTTTAAACCAGCTACTCTCGGCGTTTCGAATGGGCAATTGGTTATTGTATTTGAAGGAATCAGTTCTACAAGGTAGCTCGAACTCAGTTACGCCGGAAAATAACTGAAGGATGCTGGAATAGAACAGATGTGTATGTGAAGTGCAGAGCGCTGCTATTGCGTTCTATGTTGGGCGCACTCATCGGACAGGGAAGACGTCAGGACATGGAATTGTCGTCGCCTGACGTCCTCAGATACCATCACACCTGCATTTCGAGAGGCAGTAAAGGACTATGCGCATCTTTTGCCCTGGGTTACAACAGAGTCAGGATGCAAGACCAAACACTTGAACATCGAGTTGGTAAAGGAGTGCTTGCCTGTGCCAGCAATTGTTGCAAAATATCCAAATACAACATGGGATCGCATATGGAGAATTTTTCGGAACACCTACGCTCCACATAATTGGAAGGTTACCGTGTACTTCTTTGTGAATGAAATAATCCCCACGAAATTAAAGAAATGTAAACATAATTTAGCAACAGTCCCATGTGGTAAACGTTGTGGAAAAGTGGACACGCAGATACACAGAATTACTACCTGCAAAAATGTATCTGAGATGTGGAAATGGACTAAAAATAAATTCGGAGTACTGGTTGGAAGCAGGGCGGAATATGCCGCAGAGTTAGTAATTCTCTCCTGGAATATTAAGAAAGGCAACACTGCACGGACTGAAATGTGGTTGATAACGGCTTTCTACCATTATTGCCTGAGTGCCGATTGCCCTAATTTATTAGCATTCAGAAAGTGGCTCAGAGCAGAGCGATACAAAATGCGTAGATTTCATGATGTGTGACCCGAGTTAAATGATCAACTGGATCTCACTTGCTAACTTTCGCGTGGGTGTGCACGAAGTTTATTTCTTAAATGTTACAACAAAATATAACTCAACAAAAATACATAACGTAAAACCAGACCTCCCACTCTACCTTTCCCCTTTGTGATCCTGATTATTTATTTTAAAAATACAAAGGAGAAAAGGATTCTGGTCAGCATAAAAAATTGACAGATAAGTTTAAAAGAAGTCAACCTGGCATATAAAAAGTAAGTAGATGCTTTGGTTACAAAAAAAGCTTTGACACTTGGACGAGCAAACCGCTTTGTAAAAAAAAAAAAGGCAAGAAACACCACTCAAATTGATGATTAATGTAAAAAGACTCGGAAACTCCTGAACGTGAGGCATATGCGTCACCATCTAGGCTACCGAGGTTGGCTAGAGCCCGGGAAAGGAGAGTATCAGAGAAATAGAATGGAGGAAGAGTAACATAAGCGTTAATAAATAACCAATTGAATTTACGTGTTCTGCTGAAAGAAGAAAATAACATGAGGAAAGGAGATGGCAAAGTTTCTGTAAAAGAAGAGGGAGACAAATACATGAAGTTCCCGAAAAAGGAAGTGTATAAACATCAACATGGTAACGCCTGTAACATAACGCTAGAAAAGTGGAGACTGTACCTGAAGAGAAGAAAGAGGAAGTCTTGGTGAGGAAGAACATATATTATTTTGATGATGAAAGGGATACCTATAAACTAACATGACTTTCTTTACACTGGGTATAGAAACTTTGATTTGCTAAGTTTCTGACTGCTCTGTGTAGCAAACATAACCTGTACACTATTTGCCCAAACTGTCAATTATATGTTGTGCCTCAAGCTTCCAAATTGAGTAAATGTTACATCACACCTTTTGGCAAGCATCTTAAATATATTTTGTTTTAGAAAACTAATTATAAACATGTTTTAGGTAGTGGATTTTCCAAAATGCTTCATATAAAGGGACGAGTGAGACAGATACATTCTAGATAATCTATCGCTTTTTGCAGGATGGAGAGCCTACTTAAATATTTTTGGTATCTAATGTCCTTCGTTTTTCTGTTATACTGTGCGAAGCACACGTTGGAGTCTTTTTAATAAGACCACAGGGAGCTACACGCATGTATTTCATATAAAATCATCACTTTAGACTTTCGGGAGGAATACAACACCAGCAAAAATTATAAAACGTAATAAAGAAAGATGTGACCATGTATATTAAAGTACTATCAATATGTAATGCAGGTAATTGCAAATTGAAAATCTAAATACAAATCAATTTGTTGATGGCACTATGTATAGGATACCTTGGAATTATAAAACAATAACACACTGAATGGAAACACCGTTCCAACTAATTACTTCTATACAGTTTCTTGTTTATAGAGAAAGATTACATAGAAACAGAATGAATAAATGTACTTTTTCTGTTAAAGACGATAGCAAAACGATTTAGAGGGGAATAGAGCTCTAACGTTGGTTTCTATAACCCTACTTAGGTATTCTGCCATGTCGTAGTGAGCACTGCACTAGTAGTTCGTGTATAAACAACAGATGGCAGGACCAACTTTTCATGCTATGGTTTAATAATAAGTAAGAAGAAACAGAGCGTATGGTGAAAAGCATCAACAATGTTATACACTTATGATTGCTTTTTGATTTCAAAAATATTGGTAAACTTAAACAAAAATTACAGTACTTTCATAAACTATAAAGAAACATAAAGGTGTAAGTTGACTTTAAAGGCTATGTATACGGTAAATTTGTTCTTGAACCGCCTTAATTTGCATGCCTCTAGGTTACCTTTTCTTGTAATTTTTGGAGCTGGATCAGAAAATGCGTCTGATCCAGCAAATTAAAAAAAAAAAAAAAATAAACTTAAAAACCTTCCACAAATGTAGTAGTCTTGGGTTTTAGAACCACAAATAGACTGCGTACACTCAGGGGTTGGACCACTTGGCTCTCACCAAGGCGGCCCTGGCTCGATCCCAGGTGACCGCAAAGTAAGATTGCCGGTGGACAACACGGCGCTGGGGCGGGTTTTTTCCGGGATCTCATGTTTCCCCCGCCATCTCATTCAACCGGTGCTCCATCTTCATCTCATGTACCATTAGTGTCATCGCCTGCGGTGCCGCATGTAGTTAAAGCGGGCGTTATACACTACACATTTCATTTCATTTTAGACTGCTTACAAACCGGTATCGCTATATTGACAGAGTGCTATTTATTATATGTAACGCTTTGTGTGGACCGTTTTCTGAGCTAGATATGAAAACTTGATCGTTTGAAAATAATAAAGTATCTGAATATATATTTCTAATTATAAAATGCGAATCTAATTTGGTGTGCCAATCAGATATGGCATCGTCAATATAAATATTAAAAAGTGACGGTGAAATTGGACGCTCTTGTCTTGCTCTTTGTTTATTGCATCCATTAGATCTGTCTTCATTCCAGTTTCTATCATGATCTATTTCCTACATATGAACTTGTTGCTGTTGTCAAATTTTGGGGTATACCTTACTGTTTCATAATACTCCATAATTTACTTCTACTTACGTTGTCAAGGGTCTTCTTGAAATCTAGAAATGCAATATAAGTCGGTGCATTGAACTCCCTGTGTTTTTCTATTAGCTGATTAACAGTAAATATACAATCTGAACAAGATCTTACTTTTCTAAATGCAGTTTGCGCTTCCATAATTATATTTTCCATTATTATATTTAAATGACTTTTCAGAATAGATACAAACATTTTATAGCATCTATTTAAAATACTTATGCCTCTATAATGTTTACATCCATGACGATCACCTTACTTATACATTGGATATATTTCTGCTATTCTCCATTCTTTTGGAATATGGCCGAACTTCAAACATATACCTATTTATTAAGTCTAATAGTCGAATTTCAATGGAGTGAAGACATAACTAATTCATTATTAATTATTATCACAATCTACTCCACCAGTTTTATTATTTTTGAAGTTATCAATTCTAGATAATAACACCAGGGGTTTTCTTATTTTTGAGGCTATTAATTGTGAACAATAATTCTTAAAATGAAATTGTATCTATATTTTGCTTCTATTAATGTTCAGCCAGTTTCCTCATTTTCGTCTTCCTCCGTCCATAAATCTTGAAAATAAGATATTAACTTATGTTCGGAAATTAAATTTAAATTCAAATGTCTTTATCATCTCTATTAAAGAAGTTTTAATATTTTATATGGAAAAAACGAGTCAAGATGGCCGTGGAAGAAGAAATACTGTGTCAATATCGAGCTGCTGAAAATGCTTTAAATAATATAATTGAAATTGTTAATGGTGATAAAAGGAGCTTTAAGAAGTTGCAAGAAGTTATTCTTGATCACGTAAGTAAAGTGAAAGAATCGTTAGACTACTTCAAGACTGTTTCAGAACGAAATGTTTACGATCCTCAACCTACTTTTTTCCAAGCTTCTTACTCGGATGTGACAAAATCTGTGGCTAGTGAAACTAAACATGTAGTGATTGTAACTCCAAAGGACCAGAACAAAGTCGCAGACAGTTCGCAAACTTTACAATTAATGCGAACAAACATAAAATCTGTTACAGTAGGGGTTAAAAGGTACCAAGAAAGCTAGAAACAAAGCTGTTATTTTAGAGCTTCGATCCGAAGCGGAATGTAAAAGGCTTACTCAAGATATGGAATCAAATCCAGAACTGAATGTCAAGATACCCGATAAGTTAAATCCCAAGCTTATCATTCACGGTATTGAAGCTGATTTTCCTGAAGATCATTTAATTGAATCCATTAAACAACAAAATCCAAGAATCAAACAGTGCCTTCTAGATCCTTCACAATTCCTCAAGAAGGTATTTATTGGAAGACCAGGAAAGGAGATTCACAATATGCCGTGATTGAAACTTCTCCTATCATCTACAAGGCAGTGAAACAAGAAGAGAAACTGTATATTGGATACTCACGGTGTTCAGTGTATGACAATATTCATGTGATAAGATGTCATAATTGCGCTGGCTTCGGACACGTGGCTGCTAACTGTCAGTCACTTAAAAGCTGTTTTTATTGCACAGAAGAACATGATACTAAAGCATGTCCTAAAACCCACATTGAATGCATTAATTGTAAAAACTTCAATAATAAAATGTTAAAGAAGAAAACTAATTTTACTGCATCTGATACTAACCATCCTGCTAGCTCTTTTGACTGCCCAGCATATAAAAAGATTGTGGAAATAATAAGATCGAAAACAAATTATGGCTGAACTCCACATATACCAATATAATTTACATAAATCAATACTACCCACTGAAGAGCTAATAAGTGTCTCTAATCACTGCTCCAGCACAGATTTTTGCACAAACAACTCAATTATTAAAGTTCTTTGTGTACAAGAACCCAATACAAAAGAAAACAGAATAACGGGATTTAATTTACCAACTTTTACAACTGACAACAATAGCCGAAGAATACGTGCTGGCATCATTACTGAATATCAAAATATTATAAAATTAAGCCAACTTTGTTCTTTCGATTGTGCCCTAGTTAATATCGCTATTGGTGGAATGAATGTATATGTGTGTTCGATATACTGTGACCCTGACAAGGATATAGAAAATGGTCTTAACTTACTGACTCAAATATGTAATACTGTACAAGGGAATCCGCTAATCATTGCGGGAGACTTTAATTCGAAGCACACTGCCTGGAATAGCCCCTTTACTGATTCCCGTGGAAGAGCAGTGAATGACTTTTGTAGTGTAAACAATCTGTATATTCTAAATGAAGGATATACTCCAACTTTTCGAAGAGGAAATTCTACAACCTTTGTTGAAATCAGTATGTGTAATTCGCTTATGCTACCATATGTTACTTTATGGAATATAGATGATAATACCCTCTCAGACCATAGCCTTATTACGATTAAACTTAATTTTAATCATACTGTCAACACTAATTTCAACAATAGCTCTTTAACACGTTTACATAGAACTAATAATGTGCTTTGGTCACATTTTCATCTTGCAGTTAAGAAAAATATTGACCTTATGTTAGATGACTTGAAAAAAGTGAACAACCCCACACTCTTGAATGACTTCATCGATAAGTTAACCAAGTGTATTTCATTCATCTGTGATTCACATCTCCCAAAAATAACAATAAAACGCTGTAAAAACCAATGGTGGAACTCTGATCTTACAATAATGAGGAAACGAGTGTTGGCGAGTCAACGAAGATTCAAACGTGCTAAATGCGAGCTACTGCAAATAAAATATGAAAAAACTTACATTATGCTAAGAGCTGAATATAAAAAAATAATCTTAAATGCAAAATTCACCAGCTGGAAAACATTCTGTACAGAACAAGTCAATCCATGGGGCATTGTGTATAAAATACACGGAATTCAAAAAGCTTAAATAATACTTTAACAAAGTTGCAAACTGAAAGCGGGTACACTGCTAATGCAATAGAAACTGCAAATGTATTAGCAAGCAAATTTTTCCCAGATGATACTGAAGATGATGACCACCAAAGGAGGATCCGACATGAGGTGGAAACTGAACCTGATTCATCAGATGACTTTCCTTTTACTTATCCTGAGGTGGAACGAATAATATTAAAACAAATTGACCGTAAAGCTCCAGGACATGATGCTTTTAGTGCCAATATAATCAAACATGTGCATTATGTACATCCAACTCTCATAAGTAACATTTACAATAAATGTCTAGAATTAGGTGTGTTCCCAAATCAGTGGAAAATTTCAGTTGTGAAAGTTATACCCAAAACTCATGTAAATAATAAAAAGACTGCTGCTTACAGACCAATAAGCCTGCTACCTCTGCTAGGCAAATGCCTAAACTTGTAATTGATCGTGTAATGTATCATTTACTAAAACATGGCTCAATTAGTGACCTTCAGTTTGGTTTCATGGCTCAAAAATAAATTGAAATGGCAATATATAAGGTGGTAGACTGGATGAAAAATGTATACCTAAATAAACAATCTGGTGTTTTAGTCTCTTTAGATGTAACTGGTGCTTTTGATCATGCTTGGTGGCCCAAGATTTTACATCAATTGAAAACTAAAAAATGCCCAAAAATATTTACAATTTAATCGTGAATTATTTTAGAGATCGCAAATCCTTGCTTACTGTAAGTGGAGAAACCATCACAAAGAAAGTTACACGCGGCTGCCCCCAAGGATCTGCGTGTGGTCCAGGTTTTTGGGTTATACTGTATGATGATCTGTTACAGCAACAACTGCCGTCAGATTGTAGTATTTTTGCTTACGCAGATGATGCTTTACTACTTGTTAAATCAAATGACGCTAAAATCCTTGAAGAAAGAACTAATGAAGCCCTTAAAATAATACACTCATGGGGAATTAAAAATAAACTTATGTTTAATCCCTACAAAACCTTGGCGATGATTGTCACCAGAAGAAGAAAAATGGAGCCCATTACTCTTACCATGAATAACGTCAACTTGAAGGTGGTATCTACGGTAAAATACCTTGGCGTTATACTGGCTTGTAAATTAACATTTCGATCACACTTTGATTACATTGCTGAAAGAGCCAGCAAGCTCCTTGGTGCACTCGCAACAACTACAAGACCAACCTGGGGTCTGAATTCTAGTATTCTTAAAATTATATATCAAGGTGCTGTAGTGCCCCTAATCTTGTATGGTGTATCTGCATTCCAGGATGTTCTTAATAAAAAAATGGGCAGTTAAAAAACTTGCACAAATTCATAGGAGATTCCTCCTTCGCATAATTCGAGGATATCGTACAATCTCCACTGATGCAGCTCAGATTATAGCTAACATCGAACCTTTGGCTCTCACTGGTTTATCAAGAGCAACTATTATGAATTTAAGACATGAACGTGAATGTGCGTCTTATCTGTCTCACTTAAAACGACAAATCCCGGAGCATCCTACCACAGCAGGACACCCATCAAGTTTTGTAACCTGTTTAAAGGAAATATGTAATTTTCATGATTATTACATATATACAGATGGTTCGCGTTACCAATTTGAAGATAATGTATCTGCAGTAGGATGTGCTTTTGTTGTTTATGAAAACCAAACGGAACTAACTCATTCCATGTTTAAATTGTCACCTGAATGTTCTGTATTCCAGTCGGAGCTCTTAGCAATTAAAGAAGCTATAATGGTGTACTGTTAATGGGAACAGTGCCCGTATTCTTAGTGATTCACAATCAGCTTTACTCGCTATTAACGATAAATACAACTTAAATTCATTAGCACATGAAATTAGAACCTTGCTTCAAAACCATCCAGGACATATTTGCATGGGATGGGTTAAAGGACACAGTGGAATTTTAGGTAACGAGAGAGCTGATTGCTTGGCTAAGAAGGCTGCAGAATCCAATCTTCCTGTGACATACTCTTTATGTCCTATTTCTACTGTAAGAAGAATAATACATCAACATATTCTTGAAGAATGGAACCAACAATGGCTAACAACTCCAAATGGAAGTTTAACAAAAACATTATTTTTCCCTAGTGTATATGACAGAGGAAAATGTGAAACTCTTGTACCAAATTTTGTTTTGACACAATTTTTAAGTGGACATGTTAAGTGAAAACGTGATAAGTATACACCAAATTTACCATCTAACCCCAAGTGCATGTGTGGTGAAGAATTTCAAACTGTGGTTCATCTCCTTTTCTGTTGTTCCATTTTCTGGAGAGAAAGACAAGAATTAATATTCAAGCTAGACTCTCTAGCAACTGAATTTTCTCCTCCACTCACATCTTTGCTAATGAAGCCACAACAGTATAAGTACTTCATGATGTTTATAAACTCAGTGTTTAAACGTCTGAAATAGTTTAAATTAATATGCATCAGATTATAACATATTTTCTTCCTTCTAGTATTTAAAATGTTTTTTGTTAAAATTGTGTATTTTTATGTATCAACTATAACCCTAATATACCACTGTGTAAAATAGGGTTCATAAATCTGGATAAATAAAAAAAAAAATATTTTATATGTCTTATCTTGTCAGCCATGTGCATCAAATTCCATGTCACTAATGCACTTTTTTAATAGATTAGTTGAGTTTTTCGTACTTTTCTTAGGATAATAGCTCTTAGTCTTATGTATTCAATTAAATTCTCCTCATTTTCAAACACTTTAAGTGTAAATCTTTCTTTTAACGAGTTTAGCTATATCATTCCAGATCTTTGGTCCTCTACTTTTATAGATATTTTTTCTTCTTGTTCCAAGAGACTCATTGGCTGCCTGTACTATGGTCTTTTATCTTTCCATTCTCCACTGATGCCTTTACTTGTAGTATTGTCTGTTAAATAGATTTAAAGCGTGCTTGATATAGATTTATAGTGGATTCATCCTGCAATAAGTGAAATTTAAAACCTTTGGCACTACCTGTTTTTTATTTGTTCTTGTTCTACTCTTCCTCCATCTGGCAGGAATTGCTAGCTTTGTTTTCAGAAGGTAATGGTCACATCCTCAAAATACTCTTGTATCGAGATAATTATTAGCACATTTATAATAAACATAATGTTATCAGTTATAATTCTTTGGCTTCTTGCACACCAGGTATATTTATGCGCATCTCTTTAAGGAAAAATGTATTTTTTAAGTTTAAATTGTTATAACTTACAAAATTAATTA
Organism: Mantis religiosa; assembly: GCA_030765055.1. NCBI lineage: Eukaryota > Metazoa > Arthropoda > Insecta > Mantodea > Mantidae > Mantis > Mantis religiosa. The sequence continues at coordinate 258,549,242 of CM060948.1, read as the reverse complement.
AAAGCTTTCCATTATTATTTATAGCTTATCCTCCATGAGTGCACATTACATTATAGCTATCATAAGAAACCAAACGTTATGCTGACTATTTAATGTAGAGACCTTGATTTATCATATACTATTTACTACTTGGTCAATTTTTGGTTTCGACAGTGTCAACAACTGTATTCCCATAAACCACTACCGCGCTAAAGCGGATAGTACAACAACGAACGGAACTGCTATTGTGCTAAGTTCTGCTTTCATATCTACATCTTCAAACTCGATGTCATTCTTTCTATGAAAATAACACTCCATTTCAATTTGACAGCTATGTTTTTAACAATATAGTTAGTTTATTAATAAATTCACTTTCCTAGAATGATTGCGATTTGTTAATGTTAAAAACTAAGAGAAATTTGTTTCAGATTGTGAACTGGTTTTCTGTTGTAACTAGAGAAAATTGACATACATTAATTCATATATATATATATATATATATATATATATATAGTTTTCCTCAGTTGGCAATACTGAGTAAGTGTAACTGCACTAATCATCATGAATATATCTTAGGTTAATATTTTATTAAGCATAACATTTAATTCTAAAAATGTGCGATATTATATTTCAATTTATATTTTATTATGAAATAGTGCGACATCCTGACCATGGATGGATTTTTGATTCAGGTTTTCTAACATTTGGCCAGGACGGACCGGGGAATAAACGTATGCTCAGATAGTAATCATGATAGGAAAGGTTGGGATTCTTAGGTACTACAACGAAACAGAATCCAGATATTTTGAACTAAATGTATTAGTTTAAAAATACAGCAAACAGAAGCATTTCATTGGGTTCATAGAGGTCGGAAGTGAACCCCCTCACACAAAATGATCTTAGCTACTCATACATATGTTCACTCTACCAAAGCTGACTGGCTAAAGACACAGAATAAACTTCACACACACGCCGGGTTGCCAACCAAATTACATTGAATTTCGCTACTTGAGCAAAACTTGTTATATATAAAATAACAATAAACCTTTCTCTTTGAGGTGACAGATGGCCAAGACGATGGATTAATGGTGATTGTGATCCTGTTGTTTATTGCCTAATGAGCGTGTTAATATACTTAATAAACTAATAACTAATAACTACAAATAAGTGAAGGGCGATCCGCACTAGCTGCTTAAAACGGTTTAATAGTCATCACTGTCAGAAGATTCTACTGTCACTGTAGCACTCCTTGACAAATTGTACATGCATTTTCCTAATTTATTTACATGTTCATCAGATGTTGGGTAAGATATACAGCAGTTGCCTGTGTTCTGAATGTAAATTTTTACCTCCTACTCTGCACCAGAACACAAGGGGTGCTGATGGATTCAATTAACTTTTGTTATATAACTGCTGACACATAAACGCAACGTACTAAAACGTACTATTCACTGGAGAAGTTGAAAGTATTATATAAATTGCAATGAAGTCTGAGACCCTGATGGTGAGAAAGCGTTGCATCATGCTACGTAGCTTGCATAAACATGTTGATAACTTGACACCCATCGAGTATGGTTTATACTGTCCAGCCCGGTGCTTGACGTAAAGAGTAAACATGAGCTATAGTCGTGCTGTTCGAACGGTTACCATGGATTTATCTTTGGTAATAGATACCTCTCAGATAACGCACTGATTACTCCACGTGAACATGTATCTCTCATTTGTGATTCCTGCGAATTCCATTGCCTGAATTGATGCGTTCATTGGTGCTTAGCAACAAGGTCGGGAAGCGAGGCAGTCACCTTCCACTCTTACAAGAATAATCAGTGCGTTATCTGACAGGTATCTGTTAACAAATGTAAATCCATGGTAACCGTTTCAGCAGCAGGACATTGCCATCCAAATGAGAGATTTTTCAACCCGATTGCCTTAAGAATAGTTTCCTAACATTATTGCATTGGCTTTTAGCATAATTTTTATTATTAAAAATAATGACAAAAGTCGCTACATTGTCCCACTTTTTCGTATTTATCCGCTATGTCCCAGAATGCTTAAATGAAGCTACGCGTAGCGGAAATCCGATACGCTTGGCATCAATGACACACTCACATTGCCACCAGAGAAGTTGACGTCACAGGTAACTTGGCACAGGCCACCACTATAATTAATCAAAGGAGTCACTCGCGTGACAAAAGTCTAGATGAATACTATTATACGATGTGAACTTCCCAGATACATTCTCTCGCTACACTAGAGAATTCATCGGTTATGACAGACGTCGAAATCTCCCACACGCCCTCCCTCCCTTCCTCCCTCCCTCCCTTTCTTTTTTTCTTTCACTTTCTCTCATTTTCTCTTTCGCTGTCTGCTTTATTTCATTTTTCTTTCTTTGTTTTTCTTTACCCATATAGAAGGCAGAAATTGTAATGCATTCCAGCCAAAAATATGATAAGTGGTTTCATTGGAAACAGGTCTTTAAATTCCGGAGAAGCATTGTATTCCACCCAAAAATTCTATTTTGACATTACAACTAAAATGCATGCCCTTAATCTAAGAAATAAAGAAAAAGATTTGTCTGTGTGTGTATGTGTGTGTGAGAGAGAGAGAGAGAGAGAGAGAGAGAGAGAGAGAGAGAGAGAGAGAGAGAGAGGGGGTGGGTGAATAGCCTGACTCAAAGGATAAATTCCAAACTTGGTATTTAATTTAAGTATCTTCTGAAGATGCGAAATTAAGATATTCATAAAAATCCGCTTTTCGCGATTACCGTTTATATAGCAAATTTTTTGAAAATTGTCATTATCTCTAAAGAGCTCTAGCGATTTGATTAAAACACGCGTTTAAGATGATAAGACTGCCTATCTCCACAATGCTACTTTCCTGATTTTTGGGTGCACATGACTGAGAATTTCCCTAATTGGAAGGCGAATGTTGGGGTGGTTTCTGTTTTTTTTTTTCTTTCCAGCACCCCGTTCTCTCCTCACATTTTGGTAGCAGTAGTAAATAAAGCATTATTCGATTACCCTTAGCCTCTCGCACCTCAGCTATCTAGCTTTCTGTGTTCCCCGTCTTTTAGATGATCTTCTAGGTTTCGTAGAGTATGACGGTACCGGACAGATGGCTCAGTTTTTTGATCAAAGGTCAGTATACATCCCGTGGCTGCTTGATCGACAGGTTCTCCATGTCCCTTCCATACAGCTGCAGCAGTGGGACGGTTTATCAAGCCTGAAGGTGTTTGGAATTTCCGCGCATATCTGTGACCCGTTTGCCTGAAAGCTGATGTGGCACCCTCAGTTTATCCATTCCTGTTAAGAGGATGATAGACCAATAGTTCTATATAGGTGGCAGTGCGCGATTTGTTTCCCTTTGTTGTATAACCTATACCTCCTACCAAATTTATTCTCTTCCAACACTTTTTTGCTCAATCATTTATTCATAAACTATGGGTTAAAAATGTTAATTTTGGTAAACACAACCATGACAAAAAACAGTGTTTTACGCATCACAAAAGAATGCATCGTCGCGCTGCTAATCACTGTCCCAAGCGGCTATGAAATCTTGGGAAAGTCACTGCGGCTTGTTATTAGAAGTCCCTTCAGTAATTTCTAAATCATACAAAATTTTTTTTGTATTATATTGATTATAATCAACCAGATTAGGTCAGTGCATGTCAGACTTAAGTAAACAGCGAAAGCAGCAAAACATCGATGCTCTTCTTTTCACTCATCTTGTTGTGGGATACTTTGGTGAGCTGTTTCCATAAAAATGGCATACTAGTAAGAAAAGGAATAAAGTGTTCCAAGGATTCCAAAAGAAGAAACTACAATTCGTAAGACAGTAATATAAATAATGGGTTGGCTCATAAGTCCTGGTGTTTCCTTTAAGTGCTAGTTTTGCGAGCTAAATAAAATGTTTTGACAACGCGTTTTGTTATTCGATAGAAAACTATGTGCTCTAAAAACAGTATGTCTAGTTGTTATATGATTATATTTTGTTTGTTCTTCTCATTCCAATAAAATGAAGTAACAAGTCGACAGCAAAAAGCATTTTCGAAGCGACATGACAAAGCCACACATACTGCGTGGTCGGGCATTGTCTATTTAAGTTACGCTCTTCAAAAGATAGCTAGGCATACAGGCGCGCTCGTACACGCACACGCATACACACACGAGCGGCTGGCAGACAAGACTTAAGAAATGCTATTTTTTCCTTTTTTTTTTTTTTTTAGATTCACTGAATCTCACAGCATGCATTTCGGATAAAATCTCATATCAAATTCCTGGCCGGGATAGAACCATATCTACTTACTACACGTAGTGCAGAAAGTACATGTTATACGTTCGAAGGATAAGTGGAATGCGTAAGTATACATTGAACTTTGTTGATACACCGATTTTGAGATAAACTTTATTTATGTGCACACATTTCTAAAACAAGGATGTGGCAGTACGGATCATGTGAACCACGTGAAAAATAAAACAACGTAAATAATATCAGTAAATAGGCGACATCTTCATCAACTACAGAAGCTGCTTTAAATGACTGCATTTTATTTGTGATTATGGCGTGAACTCTTGGGATACAGTGTACGTGAGGACGCTAAGAGGCTGTTTGATTTATACACTCCTGAAATCCTAGCAACAAGGTTTAGGATGCACGAGGGCCGTTTGAGTAACGTTGATAGAATCATCAAGCCCCTTATTGTAGATCAGAATCATCTCTGTACTCCACAGTTATGTACAAGGCCACTATTTATTTGTTTATTTCCGCTTGACGATAGCATACAGTTTAATGCTGTTCAGTATGAATCTAGTAAACACAATGATACCATTGTGGTGGCTCTAGGGATTGCAAAGGACTGCTGCGCATGCAACAATAAACCTCAACATATAAATATTTCACCTTATAATATTTTAATTCTTATTTTAAAATAATCTGCTGCCAGTACTAATTCCCCTTTATATTTCAAGGGTACCAGCTTGTAAACAAACGCGTTTCTGGTGATGTGTTTATGAAGAGAATATGTTCACCAGACATCGGATCCCGTACACCTTAGCAATCTATGCACGCGCACAGATACTGTACAAGGTCAGGCGCGACATCAGCAAAGGTCCGTGTCAACAGGTATACCGAAGCGCAGGGTGTACATTCCGGTACGGATACAACATGTAACCTAAGTTACAACATGCCATCCTTCTCGTTGCTTTCGATGCGGGAATTACAGTGAACAACCATGTACATTCGTAAATTGTCGAATATGAGTTTTCTGCGCCTCTCAATTAAACAATATAAAATATTGGGAGAAAGTTCGTTCAATGTCCCATTACCTTAATGGTGCATAGTAGTAGTAAAAATCATTTCCTTGTGTTTGTTCGAGACTTAGTTTATTTCTTATATTACACAACACTGAAAATTCAGTATTTTTGTGTTGAATACTGGGCAATTCATTTTTTGTCCGTTTGCTAGGTGGTGCATTCTCTATATTTTTAATTTTTGCAGACAGCTCGAAACTACATTCAAGCTGTTTAATGGCTGCTGATATTAACCAAAACTCTTGATTTATAAAATGGAGACTGTCCAATAATTGTTATGAAAGTAATGCTATTAACATAATATGTCAAACACCTTGCATTCCCTGGGAGGCAGATCTACCTGCGTAACGAGCAGTAGTTGTAATGAAACTAAAGCTACGCGTTGCAAACCGGACTATCCCTGCGTGTTTTCCCCGGGACTAACGTCAGCAGTTATATCCTGCGAGATTCGTAAACTTCATATCCCTTTATAGGTGTACGGGCTCCGATATCTGATGATCACATAGTACCATCAGTTTACTAAGAGCCTTCTACAGAGCGGAATGGCTCAGGTGGTTTCGTCTGTGGTCCGCATTCGGGACACTCAGGTTCAATTTCCTTAGCCAACCTGACCCATTTTTTGGGTGATTTCCTGGGTCGCCAGGCGAATGCTGGGTAGGTTAGTTACATTCCCCGAATTTCCTGTCACTTCATTTCATCTCCATTATAATTTAAGATCACCTTCTCATCTTGTAGTCTCTTTTAGGATAGAAGTGCCAGCGGGTGTCTCAGCGCTGACGTGACTCCTCGAGTTGGCCGCCCTCTCTCTCCTCTCGACTCACCTTCCTCCCCGGGATGCCCGACTTCCGGCTTAGGTACAATAAAAGAGGTTTCTGTGCCAAATCCCCTCCGTTGTAATTCTAAACCTAATCCTATACACCTGTGGTGTATAATTTTACTTCTGACGTACAGAGACTGACTCCCGTTACACACGCACATACTTGGGAACTTGGTGTAATTTAAATTGTGGTTTATTGATTTTAAAGATTTTTTTGCTGCACAAACCCAGAAAGTCTTTTTTACGAATTCATGTAGCATTTCTTTGAAAAATAGTAACCTAAATAATACATGGCATTTATATTTCACAAGGTTTTTATGTCTACAATAATGTTTTGGCAGCATAATTCTTCATATCTCCGTACGTGTCTTTACTCATACTTATTATTCACATGGATCATTTGCTATAATGGAAGTCGGAAGCCAGAAGATGACGAATGCTTGTTCTACTTCGATGAGTAAAATATCAATCAAGTATGTCGAGCTAACCTCACAAACATGTAAGGGAAATATGAGTTCAAATTGTAGGCCCGTTATGAATGCAGCGAATATGAGCTCAAATTATCATTTATGAGGGTATAACATATTGTATCTAATAACCACATGAGGTTTTGAGGCCGTAAAATAAATTTGCGAACATTGATTAAGATCCAAACCGGAGAGATGTTTTGGACTATTACAGGCCCCCCTTAAAAAAGTAAAAGAGAAATAAATAATTCTCACAACATAGCATAATATAAGTCATTTGTTGTTACGTTCTGTTTCAGAAATCACCGCAAAGCCATGTGTTACATCAATAGTACTAAGAGCTTATTTAAAAAAGTAAATTGTTCCATTAATCAACACAGATGTAAACGGTCTAGAAGAACAATATTTCTCATAAATAAAATTAAAAGCATTGGCTTGATTAAGTCTTAATGCTGCTATTCCGTTTTAAACCTCCCACCAGCGGAAATAAACGATGGACCATATTCACTGCATAAATACGCGATTACATATATCCCGGAAGTGTAATTATCGGATTGTTATCACATTCCTGGATGTAGTTAGGCGTTTTGGTCGATATCTATGGCAATATCGTATTTCCATAATGTGAAGGTGTCAAACTGATATTGCTTCAAATTAAGTACAGATCGAAGCTAACAAAGTTTCTGCCTTGGAGTTGAACAGCTGCTGTTGCGTAGTGGATACTATCTTCATTTATTAGTTGTTATTCTGACTGTGGGTTCGTAGAATTAAAAGTCCAACTTTCAGAAATTCAAAATGTTTTTATTTCCGTAGAAATACACTTTGGTCAACCCTTAGAGTGTCAGAAGTACGTCACATACACAATTACAATCTTCTAGTTCGTCTGCCACACCCACAAACAAAGAGTTCAAAATACAGCCGCACGATTATCAAATTGCATTTCGACTCTGCCCCACTGGCAATCGCGGCTCCTTTTTATATACATCTTCATGGTTCCAGAAGAAAATCGAATGTTCTGTAAGACGGCACCAGACAAAACACGAACGTTCCAGACACCTAACTTTATCTGTTTCGGCATACCTTTATCTCCGCGTATCTTTATCTGTTTCAGCAAGCTCTTTGTCTCCGTGCTACACTATCCCTACCTTGCGCCGAACCCTTTGTGCGTGTCACCGCTAGTCGTAACATGAAACGGATACAGCTTGTAATAAATACGCGGTGCGTTCAAGTTAAATTACCTATTTTTCTTTGAGGACTGGAACCAAATGGAAACTTCTGCGTTTTTGTCCTTCTTTCCTTTTTTAAAATACACGTGGACAATTTGCATGCGTGACAGATGGCAGCGCTGTACAGTTCAAAGAACTCTACTGGCAGCGACGAAAGTTAGCAGCGTTTTTGATACTTAAAATAGAGAAGTTTTCATTGCAGGAACAGCATGTAATCATTCAGTTTCTCCATTTTCGTGGTGTGACAGCTATTGAAATTCATCACCAGTTGAGTGACGTATGTGGTGACGGTACCACGGATGAGTAAGGTGCGTTCCTGGGTGCGACAGTTCAATGAAGGCAGAACACTTTTGCATTTTTAGATCTTCCTGCAGGATTGGAAATGCAAAATTTGGAGGCTTTGTCTGCAACGCTCAATTGGCGATCCTCCAAAACAAGGTTCGCCACTCGTTGGATCATGTCGTCAGACCGGCTGGTTGAGGCCGTGACTGTCGTGCTTTGTTGTCACACGATATTCTGCCTTCAGTGAGCTGTCCCACCCAGAAGCGCATATTAGACACATCCAAGGTACCATCATCACATGCTTCACTCAACTGGCGATGAATTTCAATAGGTGTCACACCACGAAAATGGATAAAACATGACACGCTGTTCTTGCAATGAAAACGTCGCCACTTTAAGTATCAAAAACAGTCCTAATTCTCGTCACTGTCATTAGAGTTCTATGCACTGTACAGTGCTGCTATCTGTCACGCATTCACATAAAGTCCACATGTACTTAAAAAATACAGAAGTTCTTATCTGGTCCCAGCTCTGAAAAAATAGTTGTTATAACTTGAACGCAACTCGTATAAGGAAATATAAATAATGGTAGCATATAATTATGTCACCAACATTAAAGGATAGTTTATACCATAAGAAGCCACACTGTTTGACCACGGTAACCAATGCTATCCATTCCAAACATAGTTGTGCAGTAACTTAATTTGTGACAAATATACACACTGCCAATCAGTAACACCTTGCTATAATCCATAATAGATTAATAAAATATTACCATTCTTTGTAATGAAAAAGATCTCTCCGAATAATTAATTATTATGGCCGTCTTTTACATGAACCAGTTATTTAGAAATGCCGGGTTTTCGAAAGTCACTTCAAAATTTAAACTGCTATAAACTTAATTTTTGAGATGTGATTAAAAAGACAATGAGTCACATACTGGCCAAGAAACGCAGATTATTTTCCTTATTTCCCCTTTCTGTGTATTTTCTCTCTGGAGTTCACCGTCGACAAGAGTGTACTGTATTTCTGAATAAAATTTCCATAATTTTATTCACACACCTTTAATAATTTTTAAGCCATAAATATTGGTTCAATAACTACATGACATATATAGCCGATTCAATGTTATTTTGAAAGAAGTACTTTTCTCTTAGATCTGTAAAATGTGTAACTATTAGAAATATAAGAGCAGGACCATGTTCCCTTTATAATTACGAGAAGCTGTTTAGGAAGTTGAAACTAGTCCTATTACTGATAAGAAATATACGGATGTCCTATGGTGATCCAGGGAACTTCAGATAAGTAACAACACACTTCGGAGAATTCCAAGAAAACATTTTAGTCTGCATTCATGTGAATTGCAGTCAAACGTTCACACTCCAAGAAAGTGAGAAGAGAGACAGATGTGATTTTATTTTATATGTTTTAGCAGACATTCAAATTACTAATGTTTTGTTCGCACACGCACTCCGCCCTCCCTCCCTCCCTCTGTGTCTCTGAAGAAGCACATTTGGCTCTTATAAGTAAATCAACTCAAAATTTTTATTTTGTTCATAAATGACCCTGAAATTAAATTTCAAGACGGTCTTCAGCATTCAAGAGTTACTTTAGCATTGTTAGTCAATTTGCAATTCAGCATTGACCCCTATTTCTTCGTAGAACACAGCAATGAAATAAACGACTTACTGTAAAGGGCGGGTGATACTATGGCATTTTACAAAACTTCGCCATCCCTAGGCTGAGGAATTACAAGGAAAAGACAGAAAACATCTTCATGTAAGATGGCACTCCGCCCTGTAACTGCATTCTTGAACAATTATCTGGGTCTGGGGTCTGGGTAGGGGGATTCTGGGTCTACTTACACCCAAGGCTGCTTTAGGGCTTATTTCGCCCTCTTCAGCCAGAGTTTTTATTTGTTTGGGAGAGGCAGATGGCTTTTTTTATTTTATTTTATTTATTCATTTTTCATTCAATTTTTTTTATTTTTTTATTTTTTTAATTAGTATTGTGGCAATCTTATTAAGAAACTGCGGCAATCATTACATTGAAGAATGAGCTTCCTGACACATCCAACAACACGAAAGCAACTAAAACGTATCTCGCAAGCAAATACTAGCGAATTTTCTGAAAAATGTTGTGCAATAAGTAATGTAGTCGCGGAAAGATTTGTTAGTTGAACAAGTAAAAGGAGGACATCTTCCCAATATTTTATGAAACCCAGTTGTGTTGCCAGTATGCGAGTTCATTTGCTTTGATCTGAAATAGTATTAAGTTTTTAAGGTTTAAAGTTTGAAGAGCCTTCATATTAACCATTTAGTGGACCATCATATTTAGTTATCAATAAATATATAGCATGTTCACGAAGGTAGGAGGTGTAATACTGATGGCTTTATTTTATAGAGCATATGTGTTTGGCCCATAACAAAATTGTATATCCCAAAATTCATTCAAAGTAGGAACAATAAGAGACCAACTGCTTAACAATGTATCTGATGTAATGCAGGGCTTTTTAATGGCATAGTGAAAAAGCAAGGTTATTTTATTCGTTAGGCAAACAAAACTGAAGCGATATAATAGAGTATAAGTTTGCATTAAGAGCAAAAATGTTGAAAATTAGTACGCAAGTAACACCGCAGATAGCTGAATGTTTTTCCAATTCCTCCTAGACACATTTAAGCAAATCCATCATCTGCTCCACTACTTCATTTTTCTTTGTGCAAGATATCTATATTCTCTAGTGATAGCTATAAACAATACCCTTTAAATATTCTGCCAGAACACAGGCAGGGCTGGAGGTCTGTGGAAGGCCAGTTCAAAATTGCCAATTCCTGTTACTCGGTACGCTTGATGCAATTAATGTAGTGGCGTCCAGGTACAAAAAATATACATACACTTCCGAGCTGCTCATTTCACAACGCCCACATTTACTTTGGGTGTCTCGCATGTGTTCCAAAGGGGCACGAGGGTTCTCTGTAGTCGAGATTCTAACATGGCAATTTACTTTTCCTCCAGGCGAAGCGTTGCCTCCAGACACTAACTTGTCGGTCAATCTGTTCTCCTCTAACACGTTCTGCGTTTTAATGCAGATGAGGCGTCTGCTCTTTGTCTGCAAAAGCTGTACTTTGGTTGGTTTTAAAAACCCCGCCCTTTCTCGAATGTGGCATGGAATAGTTTGTATGACTAAGATTTCGACGATCACAAGTTATTGACTTCTTTAGAATATGGTAAAATGAAAATTAAATGTGTAATGTCTAACACCCACTTTTACTATATGCGGCAAGTGATGATACCTGCGATGATGGAGCACCGGTGGAATGAGATGTCGCGGGACACCGGAGATCCCGGAGAAAACCCAGCGTCGTGTTTTCTACCACAAATCTCACTTTGCGGTCCCTTGGGATTGAACCCGGGCTGCCTTGGTGAGAGTAGAATATGGTACCGAGCATAGATAGGGTCCTTCGAGATTTGCGGATGACACCTACAGTCGCAGTGTACTCATGACTTGGAAATTCTACACTCCAATGAAAAGTGTTTGGATCATATTTTAAAACAGTGCTTCCCATTGGGGCTTTGCGTGAATACCATCTTAAAAAATGCATGCTCTTACTTCGAGGTCACCATTCTCAACAATGAACACAAACAGGCAGTAACACTTCCAGCAGTAGTAGAAAAGGCATGGGCACGCCAAGCTCGCAAAGAAATTGCCAAGCATTAAAACGATAACAAAAGGAAATTAGACTCATCTGCTATCAAACTTTACGTTGTGAATATTATACCAGTTCTCATCCATCATACAGTCTGGTGGCGTTTGCAGAATAATCTAGAGACCGTATTTTACCTGACGTCAGAGACTCATGGTTGCAAAATGAAATACGAAATGTGTAGCGTTGAACGCCCGCTTTTGATTTGTGCATTACTGCAGGTGGTGACACTGATGATACGTGAGATGATGGAGCAGCGGTGGAATGAAATGTTGCGGGAAACTGGAGATCCCGGAAAAAATCCACCCCAACACCGTTTTGTCGAACACAAATCTCACTTTGTGGTCGCCTGGGATAGAACCCCGGCCGCTTTGGTGAGAATCGAGCGGTCCACCCACTCAGCTAACGCGCGGCCTCTACCTAGTTGCCTATTACTGCATGTAAACATGAAATATCATTTTATAGCTCTTTTTTAAATTTAACGTTATTTAGACTCCCAAATCATAGCGTAAATGAATGAAATTGTTCTCAAGCAAGACCGGGATCCTTACAGCTTAAGAGGTATCTGTCATCGTCTTCTCTAGATAAAGGAAACCCACAGTTGAAAGAAAAAGTTATATCCCATTAACTTAACCTAATATACCGAACCGTGACCTTTTGAATGAGAGTTAAATAAGGCTATATCTACACGACAGTGGTTTGTGTATGTAATTCTAGTAACAAGTAGAACAAACTTTACTTACAATGATATTTTTTCAAAATCCTGTATATCAGCTTTTCTTTCGGTTAGCTTTTACAGCTATAACTTGTTTATTTAAAACATTGGAATCGTAATTTGTGTACTAGTTTTCTCCTTGGAACGGGATTATATATCATTAGTATATTAAAAAAGCAGGTTTTTACAGGACGTGTTCATTTTGTTTTATTTTTCCGTCATGCCTTCAATCCTAAGTTACTCATAACTTAAGTCTTCTAACCACAAAACTAACAGTGCTCATTAGGTTTAAGGAATTAACCAAGTTAGATTAGCTGATAGCATATTTAAACTGGTAAATATTTCAGTTTTCTAGTGAAACGACGTTACTTTTCTACTTGTCTCGCAAAAGAGGACAGTGCACACATATAGTTGTGAAGTTGGACCTAGCCGAAAGCAAAACTAGCGTTTTTATTCCTTACATCAAGCACGGAAGGTGATAAATCAGTCCAGTTCATGTAATTTTATCCAGGAACAGCAATTTCTCAATATGACGCCCTCCCCCAACGTATGTAAACAGCACATTTGCCAGCTTGATGCATTCACGTACACCTCCTGCAGAGACCTCTTGTGGAGGAACCTGGAACTTCTCTCAATTTGTCGACTGTCATGTTGCAGACCTCGAGCTAGCCACTTCTCGGTGCTGCTGTGATTACTAGATTAGTTGAGGTATATGTGTAATTTTGGGAGAGGAGTTCAAAGCTGTGATGTATGGGTTTCCCTACCGTTTGTAATTTCTAGAATATTAAACTAGTGCTAGTCATTTAACTTGATCGTTACAACTGACCATTTCTTAAAAATATTACATGTGACGTCCTTGGAGTACGATAAAGTTTAATATCTAGTTTCTTATTTAACCCCTTTAACTTTTGAGTAATACTGTTGACACACAAACAGCGATATTTTCAGAAAAAAAAATGTTTATTTATTCAGCGAGCCCCAAAACCTATATTTTCGGTAAATTATAGCATTGAATTTTTTGATATAATGCAATACTTATTCACTTAACTAATACTCTTAAGTGCTTCACTTATGAAATATGAAATTAAATAAGAAAATAGCTGTGTCCGCCAGGGTTTAAACAGTGATTTACATTTCATGCTGTAGCATATGCTCTGAAGTTTAGTTTCGTTGCCTAACAAGTATTATTATTGCAGTTTGAAGCACTTGTTAATTTACAAATCCCAAAAATATTGTTATTGTATTTATATTTCTTATTTTAAATTTATTTTAAAAGTATCTAAAAAAATATTATTAGAAACAACTGAAAGCCATAGTAAAGTAAACTTCTTTAAGCGTTGAGCGCAAGGAAAATGTGTAATAAAATGTTAGAAATGGTAAATAATTATTGATAATTCGTTCCAAAGATGTAACTAGAAGCTTAAAATTATTTGAAATAATTATTGAATTTTGAATTGATTAAACTAAGCTTTGAAAGAAATATCATAAAAATAACCAAATATAGTATGATTGAATTGGTCTTTAGGTATAACGTGACCAATGGGAAAAAGTTTAATTGCATTGGTGACAATAAAAATAATCTTCATTGAGGAAAATAGCTGCACTTAGTGTCGGGACAGGAAAGGTGCAAGACGTATTCTTACAAATCTTTGAAAGGTTTCCTATGTTGAGATGTGAGAATGTAAATGTCTTACTTTGCGTCAAGATGCGGTAGAGGATGGACGTAAATGATTTCCTTTCGTAAGGGTTAGCATATAATGTGAATTAATGGTGAAACAATATTTTGATCAATGCTCTCTAAAGAAAAAGGCGTAGAGAGAATTATCTATCTACGTAACGACGTGTATAGTAAACTATATAAAAAATATTAAAGGTTAAATTATTTTTATTTATAAGGAAGTTCAACTTATTTATTCGATGAATAGAAAAACGATTCTTTAGACTTCTGCTCGAGACAGGCCAGAGTCCACGCATTAGCAGCAGCTACAAGAAACGTTAGAAGAAATTGTTACCACCAAACACATCGAACTCGGAAGGTTGAGATCTGGACATCGGCTCAACCTGAGGCATCAGTTTCATCTTACCCCACCACGAAGAGTTAGGTTCACCCCAGAGATATTGAACTCCGTTCCAAGTTTACCTGCATAACGCAAATATAATTCATGAATGACTGACTAGAAAACTAGACTTTTTCTTTAACAGGGAATTTTCTCTACATCGGTCACCATTTCCAAAAGACCCGGATATATACGTTTCACTTAAATGCGTTCTATACTGTTGAAACAGCTGGTTTATTAAAACAAATTTGTAAAGAAAGAAAAACAAATGTAACGGCTACACTTTCAGCTCTGCTGGTGCAGGCTTAAAGCACCAATGCGCTTTTCTGCTACTCCATACAGATGACCAAGAGTCATCTAAGGAGTGATATAGGACATCATTCAATAGTAGTAAAAATCTATTTGAAACTTGGATAAGCAATGCAATAATACTAAGCATGAAACAACCTATTCTTTCATGCGTTTTTCTCAAGTTAGAAACTGCTGAATAACTTCTTACTTGGAGTCCAAACCAAACGGTACAAGTGTACTTTGCTGGTGCACAATCTCCAAATGCAGGTATACAAAATAATGGTGGAGGTAACGCCACACGGCAGAGTACAAACGGCCAGGTGACCGATACAATTACACTGGACTCCGAGAGTGACAATTTATCCGAGGATTTTGTGTTTCTTTTTGTGTAATATAGCAAAATATAAGTTCATCAGATATTTTACATTAGGTACATACCAAAGCCAACATTCAGACTCCTCAACCCGCGCCTAACTCGATTAGATGTAATGTTTATTTCCAACTAAACAAAACAATCATCTTAATGCAGAACAAGGTAAAACTTCTGTTAGCATAAAATTGTGTGTTAATTTTACATGATTGTTTGTTCTTATATTAAATGTACTTGGGAGAATGGACGCACTGTTTAATACCGAATGGAAGAAAGCTTTAGAAATTGTCTACCACCGCAAATGTTTATATGTGCCTTATAGGTAAACGTAACAATGAAAAGCAATATCTATCAATAACGTCATTTGAATAAACTATAATGAATAGTTTTCTACTGAGAACAAGTATTATCACATTTGTATGTTTTCATGGTAGCTCAGTGGTTAGAGCACCGGATGAAGACCTGGAGATCCGTGGTTCCAATCCCGACTATGGCGTTGTATTTTCCACTCTAGTTTCTGCCTGTCCAAAACTTGTACACGCTAGCGTAAAAGAACAATTAATTGCAATTATTTGACGTAATAGTGGTTTAAACTATGAAGTCAAAGATATAAAGAACTTGACAGCATTATAGGTCGCCATTAAGGTTATTGCCTCATATTAAATGAGATATTTTGTCGTGCATCGGAGAAATTAGGGGTCAGTTGAAGTATTTAATATCATCCTAGTATTTTTTCCATGGTTCAAATTCCGCCTATGGTATTAAATTTTCAGTCTGACTTGAGTCCTCAAAGTATTATCAGTTTGGTCAATATGGATCATTACAATGCATATTTGCTCGTCCGATATGACTTAACATTGGAGGACGTAAAATTACAAACAATGCATATTTGCATACATTTAAAAGCAACGAACATCTAGTAGAAATAGAAGGGTGCACAAAAGCCACTAATTAATCACTTAATGCATTATCCGCAGTTGTATAATACGCATAATTACCTTAGGGACTTTATGCATTTGAAATAAAAAGCAAGAACAAAAAGGTGTCCTCAGAACATGGATGATTAATTATTTAACGTTTTCCAACGGAAAGATATCGCTAACGCAGTTCAGAAATGTGACGCGGCATCCACTTTGTGTTAAGCTGCTACCTACACTCTAATCGAATAGTTTTTCAATGTCAATGATATCAGCTGCAAAAATAGTACAAACCTTAAGTCAGTTTGGCAGCTGTATTTATGCTATGTTTACGGATTACTCAGAGTATTTAGAAGGTAACTAGAGTAGTAGAAAGCTTCATATATTCGAGGGCTAATATCATGACTATTCTGGGTAATTCTAATTACAGATTTGCACCCCAGAAATTTAAACATGAATCTTCAACCTGCGAACCGTTTCTCTGAACAGCTGAACTACCATGACGACATGTCAACACCACATAGAATTACCCAACTCACTGCAATTTTTCCCGGTAAACCATAAGGTGTTGAAAAATGCTCCAATCTCGTATATAACGTTCCTTACTACTGTTACACATGTTAACTATTGTTAGGTGGATCAGTACTTATTGTTCATTGAGTATCACTGATGGACCAGCGTGTTTAAATTAGTTGCTAAGGTCAAGCCAGACAATCGGAGACTCGTGTTACAAATTCCAGTTGTGACATTTGAGTTGTTAATTTTAGTTATATATTTCCATTTTAGCTATCGCTCAAGCTTATGTGGAAGTATAATTAACTATAGATATACTAGAAATTTTTGACTGGCCGCGATGGCACCAGATCGTGTTTCTTATGGAGAAACGAGGGAAGGTAGGAATAGTGGAGGTATTTGTATTGGGTATTATTGAGTAGATACGAGAACGAACACCAGAAATATACATACTGCATATTCAGTGGGCTATAGTTCCGAGGATGGTCCTTTTGTTTACGAAAAGTTGTTCCGCTGTATAAGTTTCTGGGCATTAAGTTTAGTGGGTTTCAAAGAAATTCAGTAATGATACAGCCTGCTCATTATGACAGTATCAAAGGAAGGCATTGAACTTGAATGCAGGATATTTTTATTGTGAATTTCAAACTCACTAGTTAAGTGTAATAGGTGTAAAATACCCTATTGTTAGGTAGGTTCAGAGGTCCTACTCCCATTAGTCCTGGACCCGTAGGACTGAGGACCCGATGGATACTCCAGGGCTCTTTACATAGGGCAATACCTGGAGTCTAAAAAGGCCCCCCTCCCGCTGAGCACAACCTCAAGACGGGTGGAAGTGGATACGCCACTTACGTGCGTCAATCCTGCAGGGAAGACTACCGAAAACCTCGGTGGGGCCGCCTGGTGATCTAGCACATCTTCTACTAGCTCTGCAGGCTAGTACCCCGGACTTATTAGGCAACCCTCTACCCCCTCCGGGCGGCCGTAGTCTGGTCGGAGGTACACAATTCCCCATTGGTGTCGGGAACACACTGCCCCAATCCGAACAGCACCCCGACGGGAGGGGCTCGGCAGTTCGGCCCGAGGTTCCTGTAGTAACGTCGGAGGTACCACGAGTGATAAGGGTCCGCAGGGTCCGCACCTGGTTTAACACTGTGCGCTTACCAAATTGTCATGCTAATACATTAATCACCATTTAATTAAAATCAGAGTTTTCATGTCCTAAACTTTTGCCAACTTAGAAGCTTAAGCTAAATTAAGTGCATAGTTTACAGTGTATAAGGATAAATTAAATTTTGAACATTTATAGATCTGAGCTTATAAATACCCCAACTGGAATTTAACATTAAAATTGCAGCTAAATGAAAGTATTTCAGTTAATAGCCCATTGTTACATCCTACAAAAATGTCAAAACTTACAGCAGAATATCTCACTTTGTAAAGCTGGGAATTGCAATAGGTGCAAAAATTATTTACAGCAACATATTTTGACGAGTATATTTGAAAAATCATTGTTATAATTTTGACACGCCAGTGTTTCATATACCCAGACATGAGATTTAAACCCTGCCTCAAAAATACAAGTTTGCACTGTCTGCTTTCTATGTTCCCAAGCCTTTCTGGAATAACGGAGTCGTCCTATGACATTACGGCACATTCAATTGAAAAGAACTGATGTATAACAACAACAACAACAACAATCAGAATAACAACAATCAGAATAACAACAATCAGAATAACAACAATCAGAATAACAACAATCAGAATAACAACAATCAGAATAACAACAATCAGAATAACAACAATCAGAATAACAACAATCAGAATAACAACAATCAGAATAACAACAATCAGAATAACAATAATCAGAATAACGACAATCAGAATAACGATAATCAGAATAACGATAATCAGAATAACGATAATCAGAATAACGATAATCAGAATAACGATAATCAGAATAACGATAATCAGAATAACGATAATCAGAATAACGATAATCAGAATAACGATAATCAGAATAACAATAATCAGAATAACAATAATCAGAATAACAATAATCAGAATAACAATAATCAGAATAACAATAATCAGAATAACAATAATAAGAATAACAATAATCAGAATAACAATAATCAGAATAACAATAATCAGAATAACAATAATCAGAATAATAACAATAACAGTAATAACAGTAATAACAGTAATAACAGTAATAACAGTAATAACAGTAATAACAGTAATAACAGTAATAACAGTAATAACAATAACAATAACAATAACAATAATAATAATAATAATAATAATAATAATAATAATAATAATAATAATAATAATAATAATAATAATAATAATAATAATAATAATAATAATAATAATAGTAATAATAATAATAATAATAATTGATTAAAAATGCTTTTTTCAGCTAATCTAATTCCAATGTTTCCCACCTTCATTCACTTCAAATCGACAGGAATATAATCTTCAAAAGTGTGTAGTAAAGTTATGCAAGGAAATAATTATTTATATTAGAACTTCAATTTTATAAACCGTCTTTCCCGGGATCTAACTTTTGCTATGATTTTAAGAGTTCGAGTGTTCAGTTTTGACCAAAAATAAAGATATCTGAAGTAGTCTACCATTTATAACCATTTGTAAATTAGAACCGATAAGACAGAAAGCCTTATTGCAATAGCATTAAAATACGATATAGTGATATCTCGATTGAAGTTTGTGTACTGGAATAACTTAGGATGTCAAATACCATCGTGAGAAGCTAGAAGTGAATTTCAGATGCAAATCTTCAGCGAGAAGTATTACTGCGTTATAATCTTCGTTCTCAAACGATCTTGTTAGTACCTATTCTACTGGCATCTCTCCATGAAATATGTCAGAATCACTCCATCATTATCGTTCTATTCGGACTGAAAGCGCATAAATTCATTCTTCCGGAAGCATATCAATGTAAGATGATGGATGTGGTCTTAACGTGATTTCTTTATTCAGATCTTTAACAACGGAAACTTTCTTACACCATTATTCGACTCCTTAAGATCCTTCAAAAGGCTTAAAAGTCTTCCTGGAAGCAAAAGGAAAATAGTCTATAATGTCGTACGATTTCACAGCTGGAGAGTGTACTTATAATATTATTCGCTTCCAGTCTTGGTTCACTTGCACTCCTCAGTTTCAAAATCTAAAAGCAATGAAACTGCATTCTACAATTTAGAGAAGATAGTCCCAATTGCTTTGAGCATTCTAATGATAGTGTTAGATAGTGTTCATATTTCTATAATTATGTAGGCAATATGCCAAAAATGGAATCCGAAAGGAAAAAGCGGAGTGAGGTTTTTTTTCACAATCATTTTCTTTTCGTTTTAGCATCTCTTTTGATTGCGCAACACTTATTTTCGCATCAAACTAAAGTACAATACGGTCCACGTTTCTGAGTTTACGATGCAGTTTGAAAGTTTACATGCTAGTAATATTTAAGTATGGCTGCCCCACTATCGGGCGGTCAGGCCAGAAGTTTTAGAGGGAAAGTTAAGGGATACAAAGTCTTGAATTGTTAACGTTTCCAATTCTCTTTCGCACTCAACAGGTGTAGCCTTGTAGCCTTGCTAACTTGGCTGTTTCTTTTCTTTTTTTTTTTCTTTTTTTTTTCTTTTTTTGCTCGCTCATATTTTGCATCTGCCATTGACTACAGAATATAATTTTCATTTCAAATGGTAAAATTCATACGTATTGCACTCACAGGATTTTTCTATTTTCTTATTTTCATAATTATACTAAATGTTAATAACGAGACAATTTCAATTTACATTGACATATTTTGTGATAAGGTACTTAGGTAAAGCAGCTGTCCGATTTTTAGATAGCGTATCGCTATGTAATACCTTAGAATGCCTTTCCCCGAGAGGAAAAAATACTGCATTATCAGTAGAAAAAAATTGAAAATGCAAACAATATCAAGTAATAGCTCGGAAAAAGTTATCACAGAAGTTTGTCTTCGGCATTAATTGTATTTAGTATGGTAGGTTTTTGTATATCTTACAATTTACAGGTTACATATACAGGTGCTAGTTTTACTGTGCCAAATTTTCCGGTGATCTCATTCCAGAATCATAATAGTAAAAAGGAAACGTTATTTAAACATGCACCTAATATTGATTTATAGCTCTGTAGGAATATAATCCTTCCTTTGGCCGTAGTGTTGATTTAATGAAACTAATGTCCGTTAATTTTATTTGGTAGCAGTTGTAGAGCAAATACTTTATAATTAACTGAATTTAACTGTCTGCTCTTTGATTGTTTTCTGTTTGAGTAAGGCTGAATAACAACGGAAAGTGGGGAGCAGACAGGAAAAAAATTGAAGCTTAATGAAGGGCGGCAATGAATCGGATAACAATATGCAAATGTAAGCTAGAAATGGCAACCAAGTAGTTAGAAAGAGTGTATGCAGCACTAGTTGAATCCAAAATTTGTATGCAGTGGAGATCTGGGGGAGCTCAGAGGTAAACAAAACGGTGGACCAAAATTACAGAAGGTTTCGTTATGAGCTACTATGCTTACCAAGATCAGCATCTAGGGAAGTAGCTTTATTAGAATTAGGAAAGACAAGAAATGGAATAATAATGGAAAGAATAATAAAATTTTGGTATTGGTGTTTGGCCAAAGATGAAGCGTAAATTATGAAATTATGCACAAGACAGCAAAAAAAGATTAGCTAATTCAAATAGTTGGTGTGCAGAGATAGGAGGAATTATATTGTGACTTTGGTGGGTTCGTGAAATTAAAATGAGTTCAATTACACCACTCAAAATGTTCTTTATTTCCACCTTATTTCAATTACAATTCCAATTTACACAATTACAATCTTGCCAGTTCGTCTTTACACGTAAGCTCAACTCAACTGCACGTCCGCCCGCCCACACTCACTCATTCAACTCAGCTACACGTCCGCCCGCCGCGGCTTACTCCACTCGACTAACTCTCTCCTCGCTTGTATCGATCGTCCCGAAGCCTCTCGAACCTTCCATTATGGAGGGGGAAATCATTCTGGAACCTTCGTGCACCTTCGCGCGGTAGGAGGAGGGGCCACCCCTGCGTCTCCCCACCACCGCCAGTCCGCATTATCGATCGGCAACGCGAGTTCGCCGTCTGCGTGACAATATAAAAAATAGGAATGGGAGATATATGGAGATTAGAGGAAAAGAATACAAGCGATGTGGGTAAATTGGTAAAATGCAGAATAGAAGATATGTAAAGACACGAAATATGGGGAAGTCTAGAAAATATTAAATCATTACAATTTTACAAGCAAATAAAAAGAAATTGAGGGCGAGAAGCACATGTAGATTACTGCAATAGGCGAGACAGAAGGGTTAGCTTGGATGAGAGAACAGGAACAATATTTCTAAGAGGGATAAGAGGTATAGAAAAGGGAATCTGTGAATTGTGTGAGGGAGAAGTAAGTATAGAACACTATGTAACAGAATGTGAGGAGTTTGTAATGTGGAGAATAAATGGTTTGGGAAGAAAAATGGAAGAAAGTAGAGAAGAGGATAGTAGCTATAAAATGTTAACGGGCAGAAATGTTAACGGAAAAGAAGGTAAGAAGTTAACTTTAAAGAGAGTCGATTAGTGACACTAAACAACACTTACTTTTAAATTTTTCCGGAACATGTTTCTGAGGCTTTGCCTCTATCATCAGCCGGCTCTCGACTAGTTCTCATTGGTGTAGTTGACGATATTTTGTCACAGGTCTCCTCTGGTAGCGGTTCAAGGAACTTGCTGAACGAATCTTTCTGGGGGATGTCGAAATTGAATACTTTGTTCCTATTTTTTGAAATGAAGATTTGTTCCCATGTGGATAGTTCTTGTTTTCCTTATGTATGTTTTAGTAGTTTTGGTTCTGGATTTATGTTGTGGTTTTTTTTCCCCCAAAAATGCGTGGCAACTGCTGATTTTTCTAACTGTTCATATTTTGTTTCTAAAGTGTTCCTTTGCTCTTGTTTCTAAATTTCTTTTGGTTTTTCCAATATACATTTTACTACAGTCATTGCATTCAATTTTATATATACCAGATTTTTTGTTAGATGGAATGGCATCCTTGATGTTTGAGCAAATTAGGTGTTTTAAGGAGAAATGGTTGACTGGTGCTAGTTGAATGTTTTGTTTTTGAAGACTTTTTTGAATCTATCATAGGCCCATGGATGGTAAGTGAATTTTTTGAAAATGATATTAGTTTCTGTAGCTGAGAGGGTTGTGGTTTCCTTTAGTAGCTTCTTCTTTTTTGCTAAGTTCACTTTTTTGTCCACTAATGATTTGGGAAAGTTATTTTTTGTGATATTTCAATTATTTTGTTGTATTCTGTTTTGTACTCTTCTGCTGTGAGAGCGATGATTACCAGTCTGTGTGCTAAACTATTGAAGATTGCCTGTTTGGGGGATCTAGGGTTGTAGCCATTAGCTTTAATGTAGTTGTCCGTCTGTGTTGGTTTTCTGTAAATGCCAAAGTTTAGTCTGTTTTTATTCCTCATTATTTTTAGATCAAAAAATGGTAAATGCTCATCTTTTTCTATTTCTACAGTGAACCTGATGCTTTTATCTTTGATATTTAAAAGTTTTAGTGCATCACTGATGTGTGTTTTGGTACTATTGCAAAGATGTCATCTACATATCGTT
This sequence comes from Mantis religiosa, assembly GCA_030765055.1. Classification (NCBI taxonomy): domain Eukaryota; kingdom Metazoa; phylum Arthropoda; class Insecta; order Mantodea; family Mantidae; genus Mantis; species Mantis religiosa. The sequence goes on along the minus strand of CM060948.1, from coordinate 258,525,915 downwards.
GCCAGAGTTTGAACATCCAAGGGAAACCTTTGTTGATCCTTATTTCAATTTCGACATTCAAATTCCATTTATTCAATTTCGACATCCCCCAGAAAGATTTGTTCAGCAAGTTCCTTGAACCGCCACCAGAGGAGACCTGTGACAAAATATCGTCAACTACACCAGTGAGAACCAGTCGAGAGCCGGCTGATGATAGAGGCAAAGCCTCAGAAACATTTTCCGGACAAATTTAAAAGTAAGTGTTGTTTAGTGCCATTAATCGACTCTCTTTAAAGTTAATTTATCATAACACTATTTACAACACTTCCAAGAAAGGAAGGTAAGAAGTATTGGTGAGCTCTTTCAGAAAGTAAAAGAAAACTGGGCCAGAAATGAAAAGAATATAAGAAAGGAAGATGAGGGGGAAGAATGGGACTAATTAAGTAACGAGGAGACATGGAAGTTATGAGCTACCTGGCAGAATCATGTAAGCCAAGGTAGCAACAAGGTAAAGACAAATAAATGTAGTCGAAAGTTGTAAATTCTAAAATTTTGGAATATGCACAATAAATCTAATCTAATCTAAAATCTTTTGGAATATTGTTATGGAGCACAAGAGTTGAAGAAAATGTATTCTATAAATTAAAATACAGATAAGCAATGAAATAAAACCTTATATTATGAAAGGTATCACGAGTGCAGGAGATTTATGCAGAGAGGTATCAGGACGGGCTGTTACCTTGAATTCTTGCCAATTCTCCAACACTTGACAGTGACTCATTTCAGAAAGACAAGAGAGGTACAAAGCTTTTGCCATGAAAAGATATTTCTTCGTGATGTGAACCCAAGCCAGTCGGGTAGCACAAGATTTATTGCAGTCAAGGAAGGGATTAGTCGTATGGCTATCTGGAAACCTTTGCATGAAATCTTCTGTAAATCACCTTCAGCTAGTGCAACTTTTAATGAACATTCTGCCATTGCAAGATACAGAGATTTTCATGAATTAAGGTGCACCTTTTTCACTGATGAGTGAGTCATTCATGATAACCATACTTTAGTTATTGCTGTCATGTAAACTTCCAAATTGCATACGTCGTAAACTCAAAAAAAACTGTAGATTATTACCCACTAAGTTTGTTGCGAAAATCAGTGCTGAACAACCAAAAGAAAACCTTATTGGTCGACGTTACTTGCCTCTCCACCTGAATTCATGGACGTGTCTACAGTCTCAGAAATGAGTTCAATTAATTCATTTCTTATGTGGCTCTAAACATCATCCGATGGAATATAGTTTTTAGGTAATGGCATGCCAACTTATTTCAGTTGGGTAGTACGTAATTTTTTGAAAGAAATTTCCGCATAAGTGGCATAGTCGAGATTGAGCCATTCCATGACCTGTTCGATATGCTGATTTTAATCCACTGTAGTTCTTCGTCTGGGGACATTGAAGTCCCTGATATAAGCGGCTTCTGTAGCAGATATTGACACTCTGATAGGACCTGTTATCTAAATTTTATAAAATACAGAATGCTGCAGGAATTTGTAAGAGTAGCGATGGTATGGATTGCAGGCTTACTGCAGGCACGAAACCACTTTGAATAATTCTTGTAACATTCATTGTTGTCTTTAAACCTCAGCCATAAATGATTTGAACCCACCTTAATTTAAGCTCTGAGGTGTGCATAGGATCTATCATAAATATTCGCTATTATTAGTTTGAATTTCTCTAAAAATATTACTTTTAAATGTTGCGGCTGTTCAGTTATTTCTCAAATATGTGGACAACGTGTCCAATTTCAGGACCAATACACAGCAGCTCCCTCACAAACGTTTAATCACTGCGAGTTTCATTATTCCATCTGAAGCCATAGAACAAATAAATAGCTATTTCTTTAACCATTTATCTGGATTAACAAAGAAAATATAAAACTAATTATGTGTGTAATTACAGTATGTATTAATGATGTTACATTATATTATAACCTGAGTAAGGCTCATAACGTATATTGATTAGTAGCACACAGCCCTAATCACCTTATTGCAAAGATTGATTTCCACCGCTGTCCTCTCTTTCTGTGTCTGCTTCCCTTCTCTTTTCAACAATTCCCTCTCCTTCTGCTTTCTCTTGCTCTATCAAGCTCAACCACTCTCTCCGGGTAACTTTTGAATTCAGATTGAAAGGAAAATTTAAATGATGTTTTGATAAAATTGTAACAGAAGTGAAATGTTAAGCAGCGTATAAATTTGTGCCCTATTTTTACCTTTGTAATTTGATCTGAACTACACTATCCTTATTAATATACTATTAATGGAAATCTTAAAAGTGTTATAGGCACATGCTTTCTTCCGCCATTCTTTAGCAAACTGTACTATTAGAGGCTTACCCTTCCATATCCTTCATGTTAATTGAGATACATATTTTTAGAAATAATTCCATTGTAGAATTTCCTTGTTTAAAATGGGAATAGCAAAGAGAAATCAAAAGCGGGTCCACTAAGTAGTGTCTTTGAAATTCCACTTTCTCTCTTTGCCCAAGAGAAGAAACAGCAGAATCTGATGCATTAAATTCAATTGACTTCCTCTACCCATATTCAGCAAACTAAACTTACTTTTTGACTTAGTGTAGTAATGCAGTAGGCTTAAACGGCAGTCAAATATTTGAGTGGCGGTCACGGTATAACGGTGTTATAACGGTATAACAATATTTTTGCAGAACTATGTGTAAAAGTAAATGAACAAACGAATAATAATTTTTTAATTGATAAAAGTATAAACAATGGAATAGCAATAAGAAGAAATATCTCCGAAGCTGTAAACGTTGCAAGGAAATGCATGCGAAAAATGTGCTTTAATGAGATCTACAATGTTGGTGTAGTAAGACTTTGTCTATCGCTAGCTTTCATTCAGAAGGAGGAAGCTACTGCCGGACATTCAAGATATACGTTTAACTTATGAGAAAAAATACTTTAAAATGTGATATGATAATAGAACTCGTTATGACTCATTTAAACAAATTGAAAAGTTTGCAAATAAAGGGTGTCTTGGGGTTGTGGAATTTACTTTAAAATATTTCTCTTATACGTGGAAGACATAAAACTAAACTTTCGTACTTGACGAAATTACACTTAGCGTGTGCACACAGACGCTCGCGCGTGCATTTTCGGGACATTGAATATCAAAACAGGTATTTCCGGTGAAAGCACCACATTGAATTTTAAAATGGAACGCAACATCTGTTTCTACTATGTAAGTGGTAAATAATACAAAATCCATATAACAAGCAAATTTGTGCTACTGTTATCTCGTTTTGGTTAGGTTCTCACTCCGTTAAGACAAGGTAATTAATATAGCATATCATCTATTTTGGAAATGTAACTTTAAGTATGCCATATATTAGTTTAGATAACAGTTGTTCGGCCATTGTTTCGTAATCACTCCTTATGTACAGACCTGGAGAAATGACTACAGAAGTATTCGTTTTCACTTGGAAACAATTATAGCGAATAAATTAAGGGTGAAAATGACATATTATACAACTGAAAGCTATAATTTTACATGTTCTTTCTGAATATTAAATATTAAGGGCTTCCTTTTCAGAAGCTAAAATATTTTGAAAGGTTTCGTACGTTGTTGTGAGGATGGGTGAGTACTCCGATTTATGCTAGGTTCTGAATGTGCGCACAGCTTGCCTTCCGGTCCTCTCAGATTTCAAGTTCTGCCTGCTGCTGTTTCGTGAAGACAGCAAGTTAAGCCTATCTGTATCTGATCTTATCTCAGGACTGGGTGAGGACAGCAACACGAAATTTTTCGGTTATTAGTTGGAATTCAAATAAGTGGCAAAATACATCATACAAAAAGCAAACTCTGGAAGCGTACATTTGTCTAAGTCCACATGGTTTCCACGGCCGATTTACGATGGTGTCACGGAACGCATCTCTTTAGCTTCATCCTAAAGAATTCTCTCAATTATAATTATGAGTAGCGCCCGGATTTTGATCAAAAGTCACCTTTTTCCGAGTAGTCACATACGATGCTTATTGGAAATGAAGTGCATTCTGGAATAAATACGTTATATATATAGTTTTTATAGGTAATTAAAATACATTTGTTTCCACATTTTTATAATAGTCATTATTTAAAATTTATATGAAATTTCCCGTCATTCTCTTTCTTTTTCACGAATTTATTGAGCATTTTCATCTATAACCCACATTCGGGAGGTCCGGGTTCTATTCCCGTGGCCGACCTGACCCTAACCCATGGGCGTTTGGGGTTTTTAAAATAATCTGCGATTAAAAGTTCATTTATATCATCTTTTATAAATAGTAACTTTGTAAGTGTGGTAAACGTGTAATTATCAGATTACGATTACGTCAGGAAATAGGTGTGGATTGCAATAGTCAGGACTTCAGGAGCTGGAAGTGTCGCAGTAAGCAGAGTAGTTTGTGAGGTGTGTAGATATGTTGTGGTGTGTAATTGAAATGCCGAAACAAAAACAGTCAACTGCGCGTCACGCTTGAAATAGTATGTTTCAGAATTTGGCGGAAACATATTCTCTACTGATGGAACTGTGTTGTTCTGTAAAGTGTAAAAAATTAAATTCGCTGCAGACAAACGGTTCACCATACAACATATTGGGCGAGAAAAACATTTGCGAGCTCTTCAAAATGTTAAAAAATAGACTAGCGTCTCAGGTACCGTTAAACGAAACTGCTACGACGTCAAGTAACAAGTCATCTTCCTTTTATAAAGAATTGTGTGAAGTATTTGTTAGTGCAAATATTCCGCTAGGAAAATTAATTAATTCCAAATTACGAAATTTTCTTGAACGTCCCATTGGTCATACAATTCCAGATAAATCAAATTTGCGTAAGAGTTACCTTCAAAAGTGTTATGAAGACAGGTTAAACCGAATACGTGAATGTGTGAATAGAAAAAGAAAAATATGTATCAATTGATGAGACAACCGATTCAGAGGGGCGTTATGTAGCCAACATAGTGATAGGTACGCTAGAAGCTACTAGTGCCGGACAATTGTTTCTTCTGGCCTCAGAGGTTATGGAAGCTGTTAACCACTGTCAGATATGCAAACTGTTCGATAAATCATGTGTTTATTGTGGCCTGGTGGAATACAGAATGACAACGCATTTTTCTTCCTAACAGACGCAGCGCCTTACATGGTAAATGCCGAAAAATCGATCCAAACATTTTGCAGTAAGATGGTGCATGTTACGTGTTTGGCCCATACTTTTCATCAAATTGCGGAGTAGGTCAGATGAACATTTCCAGAAGTGGATACACTAATTTCCACATTAAGGAAAATATTTTTGACAGCGCCAACCCCAACTTATGTATTTGAAAGAAAAGGCCCCTAGTATAGCTTGGCCCCCGGCACCAATTTTAACACGCTAGAGTACATGATTAACTGAATGTATATAGCACTGTGACAATTTTCAAATAGTGAGAGAAGTGGTGAATAGCTTTGATAGTATAGATTCTAAGGCAATTGATAGCTCACAGGATTTGTTTTCTGATACTCAAATCCAAGGTAAATTAGATTTCATTAAATCAAATTTTGCATTTTTGAGGGACACCATAACCCGCCTTGAAGAAAGGGCATGTTATTGGATAAGTCGATTGAGTTAGTGAGGATTGCGGAGAAGATACGAAATGTAAAAGGTGAGACTGGGGACAAAATTAGATAGGAACTAAAGTTTGTGTTGGAGAAAAATAAAGGCCACCAAACAGTTTGTCAGACTGCCGATATCTTGTCAAGATAAAAGTTCATAACTGATATTCCTGAACAGGATTTAACACGCAGTGACATAGCGCTTTTCAAATATGCACATGTAACATCTGTGGAAGTGGAGAGAAGTTACTCGAAGTATAAGACAGTTTTAGCTGACAACAACCGTACCTTTACATTTGATAACTTGAAGATGACCATGGTGGTGTACTGCAATACTAAATAAGGCATGTTTTGACTAATGGGTACAGTAACTTATATTTTTGTATGTTATATTTTTTCATATTTTATTTTAATGACCTGATGAATTTTGAATGTATTATTTAATAGCAGTAATTGCATTATTTACTACGAATGTTAATTTTAAAATGTTATTTGAACCATTTATTCATTATTTGTCTATGACAGTTAATTTATTATTATGAAAGAAATTTTTAATTTTTGTTATGGCGTTTTTTTTTTTAAATTTTATGTGCATTTTGTTATATTTTATGGGCATTTTATAGCTTATTTTTAGAGATCTTTAGGTTAACTTCCGAGCCCTAATTATGAGAATATTGTGGATTGTTATATATGTTTCGTGCATATTCACATAGAGTATGCTTCCCTTTTTTCACACTGTAATGTGTGCAAAAAATTGAATGTTTTAATTGACTTATAATTGAATCAATTGCCAAACGTACAGATAGTCGAGCGGTTATAGACAAGTATGTGGGAGCTAGACCTACAAAGGTTCCAATCCCCAACATCATTTTGACTTTTTTGCTTTAGAAATATGAAATGTGTATTATAGCTTCCAACTGCTAAGGTTTACTTGATTTTATGGCATTTATACTCACACAGAAACTGAAGCACTCTACTGTTTTTAACTAGCTGATAAAACATGTTTTACTCCTATTTGTAAAATCAAATAAAAATATAAATTAAGTTTGTAGCGGGTGTGTAAACCCTGGGCTTCTATAACTGCCCTCATTATACAGGGGCATGAATGAGACCAAATGCCGAATGAAATTTTCACGAGAGGATGCTTCGCATTATATTCTAGCACCATTCATATCACGTCAAAATGAATAGGATTAAAATATTATGTATCTTCTGCAAGAAAGCATAAGGCAATGCCACTAAAGTAAAGACAATAAAAAGAAACCTGCACATCAAGGATTCGAGTTCATGTTCGCCAACTTACGAGACACACGCGTTTTACCTCTCGGCTACCATGCATACGGCCAAGTGGCAAAGCAATTCCCTATCTACCTCATAGCTTTGAAATGAAGCCAGAGTGGAATCAAGGCGCATATTGGAAAACTAAATGTTCTTTCACACTAGCCGTGTGTAGGACAAAGTATGGAAAGCTAGAGTCATACTGAAAACTTCAATGCCATAGCCGGGATACAGATTATTGAGCTTTTCAGTCTGACTACCTTTCCAAGGAATATATTGTGAACGCAGCCTCAAAGAATGCTTCCGATATTTCCCTCAATTACATGTTTGCACTTTTATCTTTAATATTTCCTCTGATACTCCACTACCTGAAATAATTAAAGCGTAGTCCAGCTCTTTATCACAGATGTATTGCTCATCCTTCACAACACGTGCCAAGGATTCAGCGTCCCGCTGCTTAGAAATCACAAGGTGAGCTGTTCGGAAAAAGTTTTCGTATTTATATGAGAATGTCCTAACGAGCACATTCACACCAATAATTCAATCTATGTTTTGAATGGATAGAGTGAACATGAAAAATTCAATGCCATGGCCGGGATTTGAACCACGGATCTCCTGGTTTCCGTCCAGTCGCTCTTAACCTTTGAGCTACCATAGCCAACGTGCCTTCCTGACATTAAATTCTCCAGTTGACTCGTATATTTTCCCCGGTAGACCACTAGGGGCTCTCGCATCCGAGATACACCGTTTGTGGCGACTTACTATTGTAAGTACTTAAGTCCCAGGCTTCATCATTTAACTCTTATTATTTTAGTTAATTGATGGAAATTAATCATTTCTCCACATTAGCCGTATATAGGCTAAGATGTTTGATGGATAGAGTCCATATGAAAAATTCAATGCCATGGCCGGGATTTGAACCACGGATCTCCTGGTTTCCGTCCAGTCGCTCTTAACCTTTGAGCTACCATGGCCAACGTGCCTTCCTGACATTAAATTCTCCAGTTGACTCGTATATTTTCCCCGGTAGACCACTAGGGGCTCTCGCATCCGAGATACACCGTTTGTGGCGACTTACTATTGTAAGTACTTAAGTCCCAGGCTTCATCATTTAACTCTTATTATTTTAGTTAATTGATGGAAATTAATCATTTCTCCACATTAGCCGTATATAGGCTAAGATGTTTGATGGATAGAGTCAACATGAAAAATTCAATGCCATGGCCGGGATTTGAACCACGGATCTCCTGGTTTCCGTCCAGTCGCTCTTAACCTTTGAGCTACCATGGCCAACGTGCCTTCCTGACATTAAATTCTCCAGTTGACTCGTATATTTTCCCCGGTAGACCACTAGGGGCTCTCGCATCCGAGATACACCGTTTGTGGCGACTTACTATTGTAAGTACTTAAGTCCCAGGCTTCATCATTTAACTCTTATTATTTTAGTTAATTGATGGAAATTAATCATTTCTCCACATTAGCCGTATATAGGCTAAGATGTTTGATGGATAGAGTCAACATGAAAAATTCAATGCCATGGCCGGGATTTGAACCACGGATCTCCTGGTTTCCGTCCAGTCGCTCTTAACCTTTGAGCTACCATGGCCAACGTGCCTTCCTGACATTAAATTCTCCAGTTGACTCGTATATTTTCCCCGGTAGACCACTAGGGGCTCTCGCATCCGAGATACACCGTTTGTGGCGACTTACTATTGTAAGTACTTAAGTCCCAGGCTTCATCATTTAACTCTTATTATTTTAGTTAATTGATGGAAATTAATCATTTCTCCACATTAGCCGTATATAGGCTAAGATGTTTGATGGATAGAGTCAACATGAAAAATTCAATGCCATGGCCGGGATTTGAACCACGGATCTCCTGGTTTCCGTCCAGTCGCTCTTAACCTTTGAGCTACCATGGCCAACGTGCCTTCCTGACATTAAATTCTCCAGTTGACTCGTATATTTTCCCCGGTAGACCACTAGGGGCTCTCGCATCCGAGATACACCGTTTGTGGCGACTTACTATTGTAAGTACTTAAGTCCCAGGCTTCATCATTTAACTCTTATTATTTTAGTTAATTGATGGAAATTAATCATTTCTCCACATTAGCCGTATATAGGCTAAGATGTTTGATGGATAGAGTCAACATGAAAAATTCAATGCCATGGCCGGGATTTGAACCACGGATCTCCTGGTTTCCGTCCAGTCGCTCTTAACCTTTGAGCTACCATGGCCAACGTGCCTTCCTGACATTAAATTCTCCAGTTGACTCGTATATTTTCCCCGGTAGACCACTAGGGGCTCTCGCATCCGAGATACACCGTTTGTGGCGACTTACTATTGTAAGTACTTAAGTCCCAGGCTTCATCATTTAACTCTTATTATTTTAGTTAATTGATGGAAATTAATCATTTCTCCACATTAGCCGTATATAGGCTAAGATGTTTGATGGATAGAGTCAACATGAAAAATTCAATGCCATGGCCGGGATTTGAACCACGGATCTCCTGGTTTCCGTCCAGTCGCTCTTAACCTTTGAGCTACCATGGCCAACGTGCCTTCCTGACATTAAATTCTCCAGTTGACTCGTATATTTTCCCCGGTAGACCACTAGGGGCTCTCGCATCCGAGATACACCGTTTGTGGCGACTTACTATTGTAAGTACTTAAGTCCCAGGCTTCATCATTTAACTCTTATTATTTTAGTTAATTGATGGAAATTAATCATTTCTCCACATTAGCCGTATATAGGCTAAGATGTTTGATGGATAGAGTCAACATGAAAAATTCAATGCCATGGCCGGGATTTGAACCACGGATCTCCTGGTTTCCGTCCAGTCGCTCTTAACCTTTGAGCTACCATAGCCAACGTGCCTTCCTGACATTAAATTCTCCAGTTGACTCGTATATTTTCCCCGGTAGACCACTAGGGGCTCTCGCATCCGAGATACACCGTTTGTGGCGACTTACTATTGTAAGTACTTAAGTCCCAGGCTTCATCATTTAACTCTTATTATTTTAGTTAATTGATGGAAATTAATCATTTCTCCACATTAGCCGTATATAGGCTAAGATGTTTGATGGATAGAGTCAACATGAAAAATTCAATGCCATGGCCGGGATTTGAACCACGGATCTCCTGGTTTCCGTCCAGTCGCTCTTAACCTTTGAGCTACCATGGCCAACGTGCCTTCCTGACATTAAATTCTCCAGTTGACTCGTATATTTTCCCCGGTAGACCACTAGGGGCTCTCGCATCCGAGATACACCGTTTGTGGCGACTTACTATTGTAAGTACTTAAGTCCCAGGCTTCATCATTTAACTCTTATTATTTTAGTTAATTGATGGAAATTACTCATTTCTCCACATTAGCCGTATATAGGCTAAGATGTTTGATGGATAGAGTCAACATGAAAAATTCAATGCCATGGCCGGGATTTGAACCACGGATCTCCTGGTTTCCGTCCAGTCGCTCTTAACCTTTGAGCTACCATGGCCAACGTGCCTTCCTGACATTAAATTCTCCAGTTGACTCGTATATTTTCCCCGGTAGACCACTAGGGGCTCTCGCATCCGAGATACACCGTTTGTGGCGACTTACTATTGTAAGTACTTAAGTCCCAGGCTTCATCATTTAACTCTTATTATCTTAGTTAATTGATGGAAATTAATCATTTCTCCACATTAGCCGTATATAGGCTAAGATGTTTGATGGATAGAGTCAACATGAAAAATTCAATGCCATGGCCGGGATTTGAACCACGGATCTCCTGGTTTCCGTCCAGTCGCTCTTAACCTTTGAGCTACCATGGCCAACGTGCCTTCCTGACATTAAATTCTCCAGTTGACTCGTATATTTTCCCCGGTAGACCACTAGGGGCTCTCGCATCCGAGATACACCGTTTGTGGCGACTTACTATTGTAAGTACTTAAGTCCCAGGCTTCATCATTTAACTCTTATTATTTTAGTTAATTGATGGAAATTAATCATTTCTCCACATTAGCCGTATATAGGCTAAGATGTTTGATGGATAGAGTCAACATGAAAAATTCAATGCCATGGCCGGGATTTGAACCACGGATCTCCTGGTTTCCGTCCAGTCGCTCTTAACCTTTGAGCTACCATGGCCAACGTGCCTTCCTGACATTAAATTCTCCAGTTGACTCGTATATTTTCCCCGGTAGACCACTAGGGGCTCTCGCATCCGAGATACACCGTTTGTGGCGACTTACTATTGTAAGTACTTAAGTCCCAGGCTTCATCATTTAACTCTTATTATTTTAGTTAATTGATGGAAATTAATCATTTCTCCACATTAGCCGTATATAGGCTAAGATGTTTGATGGATAGAGTCAACATGAAGCCTGGGACTTAAGTACTTACAATAGTAAGTCGCCACAAACGGTGTATCTCGGATGCGAGAGCCCCTAGTGGTCTACCAGGGAAAATATACGAGTCAACTGGAGAATTTAATGTCAGGAAGGCACGTTGGCCATGGTAGCTCAAAGGTTAAGAGCGACTGGACGGAAACCAGGAGATCCGTGGTTCAAATCCCGGCCATGGCATTGAATTTTTCATGTTGACTCTATCCATCAAACATCTTAGCCTATATACGGCTAATGTGGAGAAATGATTAATTTCCATCAATTAACTAAAATAATAAGAGTTAAATGATGAAGCCTGGGACTTAAGTACTTACAATAGTAAGTCGCCACAAACGGTGTATCTCGGATGCGAGAGCCCCTAGTGGTCTACCGGGGAAAATATACGAGTCAACTGGAGAATTTAATGTCAGGAAGGCACGTTGGCCATGGTAGCTCAAAGGTTAAGAGCGACTGGACGGAAACCAGGAGATCCGTGGTTCAAATCCCGGCCATGGCATTGAATTTTTCATGTTGACTCTATCCATCAAACATCTTAGCCTATATACGGCTAATGTGGAGAAATGATTAATTTCCATCAATTAACTAAAATAATAAGAGTTAAATGATGAAGCCTGGGACTTAAGTACTTACAATAGTAAGTCGCCACAAACGGTGTATCTCGGATGCGAGAGCCCCTAGTGGTCTACCGGGGAAAATATACGAGTCAACTGGAGAATTTAATGTAAGGAAGGCACGTTGGCCATGGTAGCTCAAAGGTTAAGAGCGACTGGACGGAAACCAGGAGATCCGTGGTTCAAATCCCGGCCATGGCATTGAATTTTTCATGTTGACTCTATCCATCAAACATCTTAGCCTATATACGGCTAATGTGGAGAAATGATTAATTTCCATCAATTAACTAAAATAATAAGAGTTAAATGATGAAGCCTGGGACTTAAGTACTTACAATAGTAAGTCGCCACAAACGGTGTATCTCGGATGCGAGAGCTCCTAGTGGTCTACCGGGGAAAATATACGAGTCAACTGGAGAATTTAATGTCAGGAAGGCACGTTGGCCATGGTAGCTCAAAGGTTAAGAGCGACTGGACGGAAACCAGGAGATCCGTGGTTCAAATCCCGGCCATGGCATTGAATTTTTCATGTTGACTCTATCCATCAAACATCTTAGCCTATATACGGCTAATGTGGAGAAATGATTAATTTCCATCAATTAACTAAAATAATAAGAGTTAAATGATGAAGCCTGGGACTTAAGTACTTACAATAGTAAGTCGCCACAAACGGTGTATCTCGGATGCGAGAGCCCCTAGTGGTCTACCGGGGAAAATATACGAGTCAACTGGAGAATTTAATGTCAGGAAGGCACGTTGGCCATGGTAGCTCAAAGGTTAAGAGCGACTGGACGGAAACCAGGAGATCCGTGGTTCAAATCCCGGCCATGGCATTGAATTTTTCATGTTGACTCTATCCATCAAACATCTTAGCCTATATACGGCTAATGTGGAGAAATGATTAATTTCCATCAATTAACTAAAATAATAAGAGTTAAATGATGAAGCCTGGGACTTAAGTACTTACAATAGTAAGTCGCCACAAACGGTGTATCTCGGATGCGAGAGCCCCTAGTGGTCTACCGGGGAAAATATACGAGTCAACTGGAGAATTTAATGTCAGGAAGGCACGTTGGCCATGGTAGCTCAAAGGTTAAGAGCGACTGGACGGAAACCAGGAGATCCGTGGTTCAAATCCCGGCCATGGCATTGAATTTTTCATGTTGACTCTATCCATCAAACATCTTAGCCTATATACGGCTAATGTGGAGAAATGAGTAATTTCCATCAATTAACTAAAATAATAAGAGTTAAATGATGAAGCCTGGGACTTAAGTACTTACAATAGTAAGTCGCCACAAACGGTGTATCTCGGATTCGAGAGCCCCTAGTGGTCTACCGGGGAAAATATACGAGTCAACTGGAGAATTTAATGTCAGGAAGGCACGTTGGCCATGGTAGCTCAAAGGTTAAGAGCGACTGGACGGAAACCAGGAGATCCGTGGTTCAAATCCCGGCCATGGCATTGAATTTTTCATGTTGACTCTATCCATCAAACATCTTAGCCTATATACGGCTAATGTGGAGAAATGATTAATTTCCATCAATTAACTAAAATAATAAGAGTTAAATGATGAAGCCTGGGACTTAAGTACTTACAATAGTAAGTCGCCACAAACGGTGTATCTCGGATGCGAGAGCCCCTAGTGGTCTACCGGGGAAAATATACGAGTCAACTGGAGAATTTAATGTCAGGAAGGCACGTTGGCTATGGTAGCTCAAAGGTTAAGAGCGACTGGACGGAAACCAGGAGATCCGTGGTTCAAATCCCGGCCATGGCATTGAATTTTTCATGTTGACTCTATCCATCAAACATCTTAGCCTATATACGGCTAATGTGGAGAAATGATTAATTTCCATCAATTAACTAAAATAATAAGAGTTAAATGATGAAGCCTGGGACTTAAGTACTTACAATAGTAAGTCGCCACAAACGGTGTATCTCGGATGCGAGAGCCCCTAGTGGTCTACCGGGGAAAATATACGAGTCAACTGGAGAATTTAATGTCAGGAAGGCACGTTGGCCATGGTAGCTCAAAGGTTAAGAGCGACTGGACGGAAACCAGGAGATCCGTGGTTCAAATCCCGGCCATGGCATTGAATTTTTCATGTTGACTCTATCCATCAAACATCTTAGCCTATATACGGCTAATGTGGAGAAATGATTAATTTCCATCAATTAACTAAAATAATAAGAGTTAAATGATGAAGCCTGGGACTTAAGTACTTACAATAGTAAGTCGCCACAAACGGTGTATCTCGGATGCGAGAGCCCCTAGTGGTCTACCGGGGAAAATATACGAGTCAACTGGAGAATTTAATGTCAGGAAGGCACGTTGGCCATGGTAGCTCAAAGGTTAAGAGCGACTGGACGGAAACCAGGAGATCCGTGGTTCAAATCCCGGCCATGGCATTGAATTTTTCATGTTGACTCTATCCATCAAACATCTTAGCCTATATACGGCTAATGTGGAGAAATGATTAATTTCCATCAATTAACTAAAATAATAAGAGTTAAATGATGAAGCCTGGGACTTAAGTACTTACAATAGTAAGTCGCCACAAACGGTGTATCTCGGATGCGAGAGCCCCTAGTGGTCTACCGGGGAAAATATACGAGTCAACTGGAGAATTTAATGTCAGGAAGGCACGTTGGCCATGGTAGCTCAAAGGTTAAGAGCGACTGGACGGAAACCAGGAGATCCGTGGTTCAAATCCCGGCCATGGCATTGAATTTTTCATGTTGACTCTATCCATCAAACATCTTAGCCTATATACGGCTAATGTGGAGAAATGAGTAATTTCCATCAATTAACTAAAATAATAAGAGTTAAATGATGAAGCCTGGGACTTAAGTACTTACAATAGTAAGTCGCCACAAACGGTGTATCTCGGATGCGAGAGCCCCTAGTGGTCTACCGGGGAAAATATACGAGTCAACTGGAGAATTTAATGTCAGGAAGGCACGTTGGCCATGGTAGCTCAAAGGTTAAGAGCGACTGGACGGAAACCAGGAGATCCGTGGTTCAAATCCCGGCCATGGCATTGAATTTTTCATGTTGACTCTATCCATCAAACATCTTAGCCTATATACGGCTAATGTGGAGAAATGATTAATTTCCATCAATTAACTAAAATAATAAGAGTTAAATGATGAAGCCTGGGACTTAAGTACTTACAATAGTAAGTCGCCACAAACGGTGTATCTCGGATGCGAGAGCCCCTAGTGGTCTACCGGGGAAAATATACGAGTCAACTGGAGAATTTAATGTCAGGAAGGCACGTTGGCCATGGTAGCTCAAAGGTTAAGAGCGACTGGACGGAAACCAGGAGATCCGTGGTTCAAATCCCGGCCATGGCATTGAATTTTTCATGTTGACTCTATCCATCAAACATCTTAGCCTATATACGGCTAATGTGGAGAAATGATTAATTTCCATCAATTAACTAAAATAATCAGAGTTAAATGATGAAGCCTGGGACTTAAGTACTTACAATAGTAAGTCGCCACAAACGGTGTATCTCGGATGCGAGAGCCCCTAGTGGTCTACCGGGGAAAATATACGAGTCAACTGGAGAATTTAATGTCAGGAAGGCACGTTGGCCATGGTAGCTCAAAGGTTAAGAGCGACTGGACGGAAACCAGGAGATCCGTGGTTCAAATCCCGGCCATGGCATTGAATTTTTCATGTTGACTCTATCCATCAAACATCTTAGCCTATATGCGGCTAATGTGGAGAAATGATTAATTTCCATCAATTAACTAAAATAATAAGAGTTAAATGATGAAGCCTGGGACTTAAGTACTTACAATAGTAAGTCGCCACAAACGGTGTATCTCGGATGCGAGAGCCCCTAGTGGTCTACCGGGGAAAATATACGAGTCAACTGGAGAATTTAATGTCAGGAAGGCACGTTGGCCATGGTAGCTCAAAGGTTAAGAGCGACTGGACGGAAACCAGGAGATCCGTGGTTCAAATCCCGGCCATGGCATTGAATTTTTCATGTTGACTCTATCCATCAAACATCTTAGCCTATATACGGCTAATGTGGAGAAATGATTAATTTCCATCAATTAACTAAAATAATAAGAGTTAAATGATGAAGCCTGGGACTTAAGTACTTACAATAGTAAGCCGCCACAAACGGTGTATCTCGGATGCGAGAGCCCCTAGTGGTCTACCGGGGAAAATATACGAGTCAACTGGAGAATTTAATGTCAGGAAGGCACGTTGGCCATGGTAGCTCAAAGGTTAAGAGCGACTGGACGGAAACCAGGAGATCCGTGGTTCAAATCCCGGCCATGGCATTGAATTTTTCATGTTGACTCTATCCATCAAACATCTTAGCCTATATACGGCTAATGTGGAGAAATGATTAATTTCCATCAATTAACTAAAATAATAAGAGTTAAATGATGAAGCCTGGGACTTAAGTACTTACAATAGTAAGTCGCCACAAACGGTGTATCTCGGATGCGAGAGCCCCTAGTGGTCTACCGGGGAAAATATACGAGTCAACTGGAGAATTTAATGTCAGGAAGGCACGTTGGCCATGGTAGCTCAAAGGTTAAGAGCGACTGGACGGAAACCAGGAGATCCGTGGTTCAAATCCCGGCCATGGCATTGAATTTTTCATGTTGACTCTATCCATCAAACATCTTAGCCTATATACGGCTAATGTGGAGAAATGATTAATTTCCATCAATTAACTAAAATAATATGTTTTGAATGTTACCTTACAATCGATGTGCGAGTGTTCAATCACTGATATTCTTGCTTCAATGCTTCTGCTGACATATTGAATATTCCTATGTAGCTTTGAGTCTCGCTTTAAGGCCGCTATCTTCTCCGCAAACTGAAACGTTTTCTAACTCCCTCTATATTACATATCTCGAAGTTCCTTTATATCTGTGATACTCACTTTTCGATCTCTTCTATCATAGAAGCTGTTACATTTGCCAATTCCTACTGCTGCTGAATTGTATTAACTTGCAAACTCAGTTATCCCGCCCAACGTTTCTTCTAAAATGTCGCCTTATTTTATAATAATACAATAACTGTGCTATTTACACATGTCACCTATTTTGCACTTATTTCGAATATTTTGCGCGTTCTTGGTTTTTTCCATTGTTTATTAATGTTCGTAATCATTTCTTTATAGTCAGCTGCGTATTGATTATGGGGTAGGCATTCCCCTACATTGAGAAATTCACAAAAGTATATTATATTTATTTACTACAGTAATTTCTACTTTTGACTATGTAAAGTAAAATTCAATAGTGGAATTTTTCCAGGAATACATATTTTGAGATGTGTGCGTGTGCGCGTGCGCGTGTGCGTGCGCGTGTGCGTGCGTGCGTGTGTGTTGAGCTTGAAAAGTGACAAGTGGGATAAATACGAAACTCAGTATTTCGTTTCAGAATCCTCCAGATTGGACACGAAGAGTTTCAAGAAAATTCTGTACCACACATTACTCTTTAAATGACACATTGTTTCGAAAACTCCAGTTTTGTCAAAAGTCCTTCCAATGAATTTGATTAGAATATCATTATGTTTCAAGATATTCTGGAAGTTCTTTTTATACTGAATGGCCTTTGCATAGCTGATAACTAGTAAGAAATAGATGAAAATATTACTACAAATAACTGTTGTGTTTAACGCCTGCTTTTACTATATGCGGCACCGCAGGCGGTGACACTGGTGATACATGGGCTGAAGATAGGGTGCAGGTGGAAAGAGATGGTGTGTGAAGCCGGAGATAGCAGAGAAAACCCACCCCAGCGGCATGTTCTCCACCACAAATATCACTTTGCGGTCAGCTGGAATCGAACCCGGGCAGCCTTGGTAATAGTCAAACGATGTAACCACTCAGCTACGGCGCGGCCTCCAAAATTTGTAGGTTCCTATAAATGAGAATTTGTAAAACCCACTTTTCTGCGTAGCCAATAATTTTGTAAATGTTTCTTGTTATTTTTCAAAGTTTTATAATATTCATAGTTTTCTCAAATAGGGGCCATTATTTATCTTTTTGGCCATACAGGAGAACGACATTCAAAGGCATCACATAGCCACCAATTCTTTAAAACCTTGACTCTCGCTTAAAGCTTACTGCATTCCTACATTCCCTAGCGGCTACTAAATATTAGCAATGAGATGCTCTCTGCAAATGTTTGATGCTATTAACATAAAGCAGCAAAAGGAAGGAGCCTGTGTAAGAATAGTTTGTTATAAGAGTGGAGAAAGTCATGTGATAACAACCTCAATATTTTATGATACTCAAAGTTGTAGTGAAAATTTTTTTACCACTGGACCACGAATTGTCCAGGTCAATATTTAAGTTCTTTAGCGCCTCATTTATCACACGTTCCCTAACTTATTCATCCATCAGTTTAAATCCCAGTGACAGGTGTCGCGTCAAAATAATTCCTCTACTAAAGGTAAATGAACTATTCCACTAAATACCACGCATAAAGCGATTGAAAGATCTGTCTTATATTCAAAGTCTTAAAACCAATAGGATCAAAGCTCTCAAAACTGTCATATAGTACACATTATTGCATACGTTGAAACGTGTTTCTGTTAAAAATTAGAACTTTCTTTATTAATTTAACCTACAGAATGTTTTAAAATAGAAACGAACTTTCTGGGGTGACTGCGTATATTTGAAGATTTAAAGTGAAACTTCTTCCTTTCGTGTAGTTCATTATATACATTAATTATTCATTTATCACAAGAAGCTTACAGAAACAAGCAGCTGTAACACATGTAGGAAATAGGTAAGTGAAGGAAATTCAGAAAATAAAGCGACAAATCTACAAAAAGCCCCTATTCTTTTCAAAGTGGCACAGATACCACAGATACAATTAGTATAAAAATAATTACTGCAAATTTATTTAAAATACACTATATCGATTGAGATTAAATGATAGTCTGAGTGTAATTACAGCTTTTAAGCGGAATATTGTACTAATATGCTTCAGAATTGTGGCTAACTGGACGGCGAGACAACGTGATCACTGCAACACTGGTGTAGCGGATGCTGAAAAGCGTTATTAAATGACAATGTCTGTTCTTGAGCGCAACGAGACAACTAATGGGAGTTTTGCAGCGTTGTCATAATTCATTTCCGATAATAGAAATTGCTGCACACCAACTGAACGGTTTATAATAAATGCCTCTTACGTTGGATTTAAGAATTCTAATTTTGAAAAACTTAATTCACTAGGAAAGTAGTTAGTCACGTATAAATGTAACCGTGAAAACCATATAAATGTAACCGTGAAAACCATATAAATGTAACTGTGACCTCATATAGCTTTCAAAATAATGAATATTATATATATATATATATATATATATATATATATATATATATATATATATATTAGTAGACAGTCACGAGGCATCGAAATGGCGTCGTTTCTATGTTATATTTGCAATTAAAAATTTACTGCAATGCAAACTGATTGGTTGGTGCTAAAGGAATTACATCAAACAAGCATCAGAAATGCGCTGCTCTCTCTCTCTCTCTCTCTCTCTCTCTCTCTCTCTCTCTCTCTCTCTCTCTCTCTCTCTCTCTCTCTCTCTCTCTCTCTCTCTGTCTCAACAACTCACTTAGCCTGGTTATATTTATGACAATTAAGTGTGCCTTATGCTCAGCTTTCAAAGCTCACATATTTTCTATCAGCAATCAATTGTTGCCCTAAGTAGCAACAGAATAGATCAGTTATAGAACTCTCAAGCGGTGAATTTAGGTACTAAATGACATAGCTAGGTATTGCGAAGTAAAGCCCGATGTATTATTTCAAATTATACACGTTTGTTTAAAAGATAACTACAAGAAGACGGCAAATAAACCCTGTTTAAAAATGTTTAGCAAGTTACTTTTAAAGCAAATGTGCCTCGGGAGCTATTTCAATTGCCAAATTAGTGCTACAATGTATGCGTGTTGAGAGAGAAAGAGAGGATATATACAAAAGAGCTGGTAATGAAGTGTTGAAGACAGTTACAGTGTCATTCGTTGGAGAGGAAAACATCTTCCGGTTTGAGAGCCGATGTAAACCTTGCAGTACTCCGTACTTCTACGCAAGCACTATTCGTAACGTTCGAGATTTGGGCAAACTATAGCTTTTTCGCTCATTTTGCATTAACACAACTTCTAGTCCCATCTTAACCATTTTTCATATGGACATAATGTGAATAATAAGGTTTCAGTGCACTCCTGTATTCCATAGCAGGAAACTGCAAATCTCACCAGAAAACTGCTAAATCTAACGGTGTGTTTCTACGGATAATTTAACTGTAACCTAGATCAAAAAATAGAGGAACTTAAAATACAAAACCTTAAAAATAAAAACGAACATAATTCCGCTCAGCAGGAAAGTTATAAAACTACTAAGGGACAAGATGAATCCTATATAAAGGCATAACTCCCAAGGGTATAACAGCTAATTACTGATCGCAGGTCAAGCATTTCTGGGCCAGTGAGTTGATCATCCAACCGTTGCTAGTGTGCTAAAACCAATTACTCTCCCAACGGTGAAGCTTCAGTTGTCCACACGATGTCCTTCATTGATCAGTGTGACTTGGGGACTTCATACGCCACAAGACGTACTATGATTACAGTAATCTTATTTCCAGAAATCTTATGAGGAATAATTAAAGGCTTTAATAACGAAAAGTTAGCTTTAATCTCCACAATACTATTGAAGATTCAATGAACAATGGATTTTAACCGACTAAAAGCTCTTAAAGGCGTTATAAGATACGCCTTGGTCCTGAAGACTAAGTAGACTTAAGAAAGTCCTGAAGACTTAAGAAAGTATTTGTAGAATGTGATTAATAAACTGTTGCCAACGAATTTATTTAAATGAAATAACGTTTTCCATATTATATACCAGCTTTAGTAACAGCGTGACCTGTTTATACACCCACTACAGTTTGTTGTTACAGATGATGCATAAAGGCAAATGCGTCTTATGTTTTTAAACGTGAACTACAAATAACAACGTTGTCTTTCATTACAAATCAGTTTTGGATTTTTCCTGTTGAAGTTTTATCGATATCTTAATTTCCCACTTATATGGAATTAAGACAACGAGGACTACTTTGTCATGCATAGCACTCCTGTTTTATCAACATACCATGTCCGTATTTCGAACACGATACTCTACACAAATTTAAGCTAATTTTCTTTACAAATATATATCACAGAGAGCATTAATTTAAAAAGTTGTTTGCTTTGCCTTGTTTTTATATTACTAATTTCAGGTTGGGTATTCATACAGGTTTTAGTTGTGTGCACGCACGCACACACACTTATTATACTCATCATCATTTACTTAAAGTAGTGAGAAAATCTGTCCGTTAAGCTTTGGGCAGCTGAACGGTAAAGAGGTTCGAGAAACACATGGTTTGAAGAGGTCAGAAATGGCACGGTTTAGACTGGAATGTTAGAGGGGATAAAAAGATCGTCGATTTCAACAGAACAATCTGGTCATTATAGACTGCGTGCATATTTTTTGCGGAATGCGCACAATGGGAAAATCCGTGAACTATTACACCAAAAAAAGATAAAAATTTAAACATTTTTTAGAAGAACAGAGACAATTTGGGATACACTGGTGGGCTGAAGGACGTAGATAAACATCGACAATTTCCTGGATAAAGTGTATGGAGCCAGATGAAATTTAAGTTAGTCGAGAGAAACTGTATCTATATTTTTTACTAATGAACTCGTATCATAAATCTGTATGTACGTTCACTGGCACACTATAGATATTTGTGTAACAACCTTAATATGACATTCACAAAAACACATCACACAATCCGTGGATATCGTTTTACTTTCATTTGTTACGTGAAATTATTTGTGATAAAATAGCTCACTTTTCCATTTTCTTACCATTAATAAAGCTATCTGTTAGTAGATTGTCTCTCTTATACATTCCCTTGTATCTACCGTCTGATTTGTAAAAGAAGATACGCGAACATCAATGAAGAGATGCCAAGTATAGGAGGGGAAAGTCGTTGCTATGGAAACGTAAACAAAGGTTGCCAGATTGGTTACACTGGTGAATCACGTACTCAGATAGCTCAAACCCTTGTATAAGTTTCCAGTGTTGAGGAAAAAGAAAGGGGATCTGCATTACTTCTTGTCTGCTATTGGGCAACACTCCAGCACCCCACGTGGAGAAATATATGACCTTCGCCGATCTTCTTTTTAAAATCAGATTATATAGAAGTGTAAAAGATGAACATATAGGCAAATGTTGAAATTGCAAAGTTGCCTATGCCGACTGATAGTGGTTACTCTTTCTGTGACCACAAGAGACAAAATAGGGCAATCTGGTTTCTTAAAACATTCCAAAATCAAGGCTTTAAAATAATACAAAGAAAAAATATTTTCCAAATCTTTAGTTCGACAGCATTTTTGTCTGACAGAAAATATAAATTTCATTGTGTTCTGAATCCTGGACATTATTTAATACAACTGTTTACTTCAACTCTCCATATCTGTAAACTTTAATTTGAATCAGTTAATGAAATGCTAATGAAAGAAAATTGGTAGATGAGAAAACAAAAGAGAGGTAAAATGAGCCGCTAACTAAGAAGATCCTCCTACAATAGGTGATCGTAAAATAATTACATTACCAGTCAGATGATTGGGGACTTCCACAATAAGAAAAAGAAAACGCTGACAGTTTCATTACGGTTAAAGAAATTTTGTAAATAATGTAGAATTTAACTATGCGTTAAACGAACTTTTAATAGTTTTAAAATAAAGTTTGATCTTCAGACCCCTACAAGAAATGTGATCTTCAGTCAACAGTTGCAAATAATCATCAAAACAAGACCGCGACCTAAAGACGCAAAATAGATTCCACTGCTCACCGGAAGAAAAACAATAATACGTTATCACCGGGAGTTTACTACAGCATCCATCAATAACAAGAAAAATATAATTCAAGCAAATATTACAATGTTATATAACTCGAAAACGATGACTGAAACGTTAACAAATTTTACGGAATGAGTGTGTAAAATGTAAAAGTGCAGGCGCCCAGGCTATCATAGTTATGGAGGATATTATTGTCTGTTTTCCACCACCACCACCACCACCACCACCACCACCACCACCACCACCACCACCACCACCACCACCACCACCACCACCACCACCACCACCACCACCACCACCGCCGTGCAGCTTTTAATTTTTTGCATGCAGCACAATTATTCAATATGTTACTTTCATGTCTTTTACCTTCCATGATTAGAACAAAAATGAATGATAAAAATGAAACAGTGGATTGTGTCACTTCTATTTAAAATGTCGTGTCCTTCCTCAAGTGAGGTTCAATAGAGAGAAACGAAGTATCAATATATCAACACCATAGGAGGAAAATTATTTGTAGTTCCATAACGTTAATTTATCATCACACTTTCACTCCATAATGTCAAAAGCTCTCTTTTTAAAGTATTTATACAGCGGAAAACAATATACTCAATACTGACAGTGTTTATATTAGTCTTCAAATTTCAGATGCATTTCGATGAAGTGTTTAAAACATTCGAAGAGAAGAATTAGTCTCACTGAGGTTATGTTATCACAATATAAATAATTTTTCATTCAGGTAATCTATTAGCATAAGCCACACAAATTATATTTGCAAATGATGAGATGAGTATGTCGCTGCCATAAACTGCCTTTCGTTAGGCATATTGCAACACAGGCTTATTGCCGATACAAACTGATTGTAGATCTGGAAGTGAACTTTTGTGGTGAAATAACAATCATGTACTGTATGCCCACGTTTGTGGAATGGCACATTGTAGTCTTACAAAATGGGTGCTTCTTTTCATATGGAGGTTATAATGCGGAAAGAAGTGTACATCAAATAGTTGAAAATATTTTTTGTTTGTTTTCAGTGGTGCTATTTTCAGCTTAACATTTTTGCTTGGTGAACCTGCATCTAGAGCCTGTATAACCCGAGCAGAAAAAACGCAGCAATAATATTTTTTCACTTATTCGTGTCCACGGAGGACTGAAATTAGAACATGTTTCATGTGATGTTTAGGCATCATTGACCTTTCTACCCGCATTAATATTTCGTCGACAGGTTTCTTCAAGTTTCTTTAAATTAATTTTTCCAAAAGTGCTTTGTCTCTTGAAAACAGATGCACAACTTGTCTCCTAATCTGCCTGTCAATGATAAAGCCACATCCATTGTGTAGCTGTGGGTAGAGTTATGTACAGACTGCAACACACTAGCTGTAGTTGCCTTTCCTCTGTGGGACAGTGTTGATGCTGAAGGCATTTCATTCTGGAATTGACTCTTGTCACCGTTCCAAACATTACCTTTCTCTACACCCTCCTCTGTTATAATCATGTTCAACTCCTCCACAATCTGTTGTGCCTTCTGACGTACTATTGTCGTGTCCTGTCCTTATGGCAACTAATGTAGTAATATGACTGGATGAAATGCCACATTCAGCCTCCAGATGGTCGATAATGAAATCAAAGCTTTGACATTGCCAGCTCAACCATTTTAGTGGTTTCCCGTTCTCAAATTTGCAGATGCTACTAGTGAACTGTAGATTCATACGTCCTTGCACTATAAAATTGCTGTAGTAGATGTACTTTTATAGTTTGTAATTCCGAAAGCCTCTTTCCTTTCAAATGAGCTCTTGCTCGTTTGTTAAATACATTTGTAATTAACGTGTAATTTGATTTACCCCTAAATGCACTTATAACATTTCATTAATTGCTATAGGAATTTAAGTCACCATTGGAATAGTCTTCATAAATGTTCTCTAGTACCCGTCATCAATGCCGTTCAGTACACTCGACCTTTTGGGTGGAGAGAGTTCGCACTTTTGTTGTACTTGTTGCCCTGAACATGAACGTCGTGTACGACTTGAACAGTCACCTTCCGGATAAGGTTCCTCCTGTCCTTCATAATCAAAGTATCTATCCAACCTAACATGTATTTTAGTACTATCCCCATTATATCCATATCCTCAACCCCGATGTCATTTGCTTATTCCTCATGTCGCGAATTTGTCCATAATATTTGGATCATATTCGTAGAACTAATTCTCTTCCTGGTATCACTCTAAACAGTTTACACAGTAACGCGCATGCAAACACTCCAACAAGCATATTGCAGCTATATCGTTCACGCAACTCAAGCACTGTTTAGTACATGTCACCGTCTAATGCCGCTAGCAGTAATGTGGGAACGTTTGCATGAAAATTGCACATACTACTTTTAATGATCGTTTGTTATTCGAGGTCAAATGTTTCACTTGTTACTGCTGTGGCAAACCACAGAGTATCTGTACGGTTAAGGCCCCGGATTTGGTTCTCGCATGTAAGAAGCACAAAGCTTATTCAACTCGCAACACCTACTATTTTTCGCTATAGAGCATTTCATGCATGGCTTTAGCTGAAATTCATAATAGAATCGTTACTCTAATACTTGTTTCGAGGTTTATTCATCCTAGCTGCAATACTCTCATCGCGTGATACGCAGACATTTGCACGCAAACGCACCAGGCACGCAACGAATCATACCGCGCTTGACAATGGCAGAAAGCGCACACAAAGACACAGGCATAAGGAAGTCCTACCTCCCAGTTGACAATGTTGCCGCTCGTGTAGCTGCAAACAGTATTGTGGTCCATGTATCCATAGCACAGGGGTGGGTGACATTATCCATAGAGGAGATTGAACGCTGTCATCCTAGTTCAGAAAGAACACGTGTGCTTACTCCCGAAATGACTGCAACTTCAATTGCAGTAGTAGATAGGAACCCCTTACAAACTGGTATGAAGGCATATTCACAATTTCATGGATCAGCTCAAACATCATATTTGTAAATGACAGTTCTCCCACATACAGTAGCTAAAAAGCAAATCTGGCAGATGGTTACAGATTGTTTCGCCCTGCGTCTGTAGAGGAAAATGTGAGCAGCAACTGAAACCATATGATGTACTCACTAGGGGACATTTTACTTCAAACTTTACGGAAAAAGTAATAGGATAGTTTCCAAAGAGTTCTCGATAAGATGTAAAAATACCTGGTTTTTCAGATGAATCACCTATCTTGTTGCGGAAGATTTCAATGAACAGTGTGCAACACATGGTAATACTCGCAATGAGGAATATTTGATTTTCTCCGTTGGGATGAGATATCCTAATGGAATTCTCAAATTCTCACAAGATAATTATTCTGTCCACACATGTAGAAAAGTTTCAAATTTGTGATGTACTGGCCCTGAGCCCAATTGAAAATGTATGGGCTGCGCTTCCATTTCCCTGCAAATGCACGAAAGTAATGGTGAGGGTTTATGGACATAGGTTCAAGAAGCCTGGAATATTTCTTCTCGTACATGTTACTACAGGGATTTAATTTCATTTATCACTCGAAGGTTTGTAGCAGCTATAGGTACTGAGGTTTCGTGCATCCGAAGCAAGTTTTCTTTAGTTTGTAATTAAATTCATTACGTAACAAATATACACACATATATACACACACATATATATACATATATATCATAATATTAGCAGTCTTGAAGAAATAAAAAATAAAAGTAATTATCTGCACAAAAGGAAAGCTCTCCTATTAAACCATTGAAACATGCTGCACATACACAGATTGATATCAATCCGACTAGTTGCTTCGTGTCTCTTCCCCTCCCTATGCATACATTACAGCAATTTTAATTGAAATATGGCATTTTCTCTACCTTTTGTAATTGAAAGGAAGTAATAAACTGTAAAAAATTTTAATGTACGCGATTGGTTTGTGCAGATGAAAGAAAGGATGAAAGAAATGGAACTATACAATTCATTTACAGCAACAAAACCAATTATCAAAGTTTCATTTAAAGATCAAAGGAATATCTTGAAAACAGATACTGATACTGATTGGATTGCTACTTTAAAATGTTGTCAGAATCTACTGCAAACCGTTTTAATCGCAGAACATTAATTTGAGAGAAACCTGTTCCTAGCTTTGAATGCAAAACACCACTTTATTTAAAAATTAAATACCCTTTTGGTATAATCAATCATGCACAAGCTATAGAAAATATGAAATATGAATTAATTAGTTTTGGTATTTAGAAGTTACCGAATCTCTCAGATAGGTTTTATGATGTATTTTAATTAATGCCTACTTGATATTCTCCGCCATGATTTTGAAATGGATGGAGGGCGGCTTTGCTCTATGCCATCCCTTTAGATCAAGTATAAAAGTCCACCTTTAAAACCTCCGATCGCCTGGATCACTAAAGCGCAATATAAAATTATGTTTTCATTTAATAAACCAAAATCCGTTCTTTCATATATGATTTTTAAAGGTGTTATTAACCCTCTCACGAAATCCATAGATATTTCAGTGCCCATAAAGCTGGTTTGTAATTTTCTTTTCAAGTTATTTGTTTGCATTCGTAATTATCCTAGAGAACTTAGCCGTTTATCTGACAATATGTTCAAAACGCAGAGGTGGCAGTAGCATTCGTAGTGCAGTACCAGATTAGCATTAGTAACAATAGCGGTACAAAGAAATATATTATTTCGGCTTTTTTCCTTCATCAAGAGATTAAGAAGATTAAGAACTCGCATATAACGAGAGGATACATTTGACGATCGATTTGTCTAATAAACGACTTTTAATATGTAAAACCCAAATGGCATTTTCTCATGATAAAGGATTTCATTTTACAATTTAATGTATTCGAGTTATCACATGGATCAGCCATATCATTGTCGAGTCAAACGCCTAGAGTGGAGCATTGCGCCGCTAGTACCGCATAAAATTAAGTTTGCATATTTGTAAAATAATAAAATGCTACTACCGTGTATACCTTACGTGTTTAAATCTATTGCTGTGCGTTCTGTTTGAATTTTTCAAAGCTGGCCAAATAATAAAGGGCTGTTGCAATCATATTGAAGCTAACGTGTGCAATGTATGTAAACCTTAGGATAATACAATAAGAATGTGAAATCATGACACACTCCACATCAATGAAGGGAAACTGCTTTAAAATTACAAATAAAAAGTATAGTTCCTTCCCATCTTTCCATCTCGGAACAAAGCTACAGAATTTAGATTGCCTGTTGCATTTTCTCTGAAGAGTACTTTAACTAAACTTCATGTAAACAGATTAATTGAAAGGGTGTTACATTCACAGGATTTTTTCTATCTCCTCTTTAATTTTGTGTAGTTACTTCAAACCATTATTACTCATTATAACTCTTTGTTGTTAATTGAGGTAAACGTTTGCAAAAAATGCTTAATCATACATGTTCCGTTCCATTCTAGTGCGGAAATTTCATATTCATTTCATAAGAGACTGTCTTCCTCCGTGACTAGGATTCACATGCTAGCCTGATTCCCACAGTCTGAAGTTCAAGTCTGGCATAGGATAATGGGTTTGTTCGGTCGTAAAAATCCCTAGCATGGATTACTTCGGAAGTGAAGTCGGCAGTTCCATAACGTAAATTTGTGACACATTAAGGACCTTAGACCTGAAAAGGGGGCTTCTCAAACAAATTAATGGCTGGTGGATAGAGTCAACATGAAAAATTCAATGCCATGGCCGGGATTTGAACCACGGATCTTCTGGTTTCCGTCCAGTCGCTCTTAACCTTTGAGCTACCATGGCCAACGTGCCTTCCTGACATTAAATTTTCCAGTTGACTCGTATATTTCCCCGGTAGACCACTAGGGGCTCTCGCATCCGAGATACACCGTTTGTGGCGACTTACTATTGTAAGTACTTAAGTCCCAGGCTTCATCATTTAACTCTTATTATTTTAGTTAATTGATGGAAATTAATCATTTCTCCACACTAGCCGTATATAGGCTAAGATATTTGATGGATAGAGTCAACATGGGACTTAAGTACTTACAATAGTAAGTCGCCACAAACGGTGTATCTCGGATGCGAGAGCCCCTAGTGGTCTACCGGGGAAATATACGAGTCAACTGGAAAATTTAATGTCAGGAGGGCACGTTGGCCATGGTAGCTCAAAGGTTAAGAGCGACTGGACGGAAACCAGTAGATCCGTGGTTCAAATCCCGGCCATGGCATTGAATTTTTCATGTTGACTCTATCCATCAAATATCTTAGCCTATATACGGCTAGTGTGGAGAAATGATTAATTTCCATCAATTAACTAAAATAATAAGAGTTAAATGATGAAGCCTGGGACTTAAGTACTTACAATAGTAAGTCGCCACAAACGGTGTATCTCGGATGCGAGAGCCCCTAGTGGTCTACCGGGGAAATATACGAGTCAACTGGAAAATTTAATGTCAGGAAGGCACGTTGGCCATGGTAGCTCAAAGGTTAAGAGCGACTGGACGGAAACCAGTAGATCCGTGGTTCAAATCCCGGCCTGGCATTGAATTTTTCATGTTGACTCTATCCATCAAATATCTTAGCCTATATACGGCTAGTGTGGAGAAATGATTAATTTCCATCAATTAACTAAAATAATAAGAGTTAAATGATGAAGCCTGGGACTTAAGTACTTACAATAGTAAGTCGCCACAAACGGTGTATCTCGGATGCGAGAGCCCCTAGTGGTCTACCGGGGAAATATACGAGTCAACTGGAAAATTTAATGTCAGGAAGGCACGTTGGCCATGGTAGCTCAAAGGTTAAGAGCGACTGGACGGAAACCAGTAGATCCGTGGTTCAAATCCCGGCCATGGCATTGAATTTTTCATGTTGACTCTATCCATCAAATATCTTAGCCTATATACGGCTAGTGTGGAGAAATGATTAATTTCCATCAATTAACTAAAATTAATGGCTGCTCACGCCCAAAACTGAATGGTACGCTAAGAACTACAGCATTTAAGTGCCATAAATAGAAACTCAATTTTAATTTTCCAGAAAACGACGATATTTATCAAGCAATACACCGTCATTTCAAAATGACAACCAATTTGTAACAAGCTTATTCCTAGTGTCCGCCAGAGTTTGATGAAGCTTTTTCATTTATGGCACAATACTAATGCGAGAGACTCCATTTTTCTGAACTTCCACATTCAGTAGGCACTAAAACACTACCAATATACTGCTAACCTATAAATTTCAGTCTAAACCTCTGATGGACCAAGGCGTACCTCATGACCGCTAGATCCCCTACCTATCTCTACATGGAACATAAAGAACAGGCTTCAGTTTTGGGTTGGCTTATAGCAAATTCAGCGCCTTCCCAGCCACGTTCCGCATTCTCTTCGCAGTATAGATTTCAGTTGTTACTAGATCTCACGAGACTAAGTGAAAGCTGCACCGGAGCTTCCCCCTAAGAAAAAAGTCATACCGGTACTGGTAAACAAACCCGTTTCCTTTCGCGTCACAGGCTGCAACGCCACCGTAGCAGTACGAAGATGGCTCTTTTCTCTCCTTTTTCTTCATAGGGTTAATTAATTCTAACACAGAATTACTTTAACATTTCATACCGTCGATGATTGCGGTTGAAGACACAGGTCTTTAATTTTGTTCGCTGCAGATTGGGCCAGGGACCTGTTATGATTACTACTGAGAGACCAACTTTAAACTCTTACGAACAGAAGTTGTGTGAGACAGAGTTTCAAACAAGTAATTTCCTCGCGAAGAAAAATAAAAGTGGGACATGGGAAGGGGAGCATGTTGGAGCTGACGTGTCGAGTTTACGATGACAATAACAAGCGGCCAGTGATGTATTGCAAGCATGGAGTGTACCCTGACAAGTGTCAGCCACAGTGTCCACTAAACAGCAAGGAGCGTTTCCATTCCTTTAGGAATATCCTCTCTTTGCTTCGTCTTTTTTCAAGTGTGGATACATAAAACATTTCCTCTTTAATTACTACAGTTATAAACCGGAAGCAATATTTTCGGTAAAATGTTCTCTGAAGTATAAGAGACAGATATTTTTAATAAGTTATCTGAAATCATTAAAACATTGACTTACCAATTACTATGTTAGGAAGAGGAAGTAATGAGAAACACATCAGATTCTTGTAACTTTCGGTACTATTTACTTAGAGTAAGGGAAGCATTGAATTCTATAAAAAATTTCGATTTCAGTGTATACATGTATGTAAGCAAGTAGGTATGTGTATTAACAGAATAACTCAAACAAATCACTTAACGTGCATAACCTTTCAAAAATCTCTATTTTATTAAAATTGGCTCTAGCGGTTTTGATTAAAATACCATATATTTAAGATAGTCATAAAATAACTTTATATCTTGAATTTCATTAGAATATCGTCATAGTCCTTTATTCCAAGCAACTTCCATAACTGGTAAACCGGAAGCTTACCCGTTATTGCACAAAAAGTGTAGATCTCATTGAAACAACAGGTTTTAAAATTCATTTCTTGGAATGAGCCGTTTCAGAAACATTGTTAATTTTTGAATTTGTAAATGCTTCCACATTTCTTAAATACGCAGTCACTCATTCCTCATTCAAAGAGATTATACTTTCAAAGACAACACATAATGCTCTTAAAAATCATTTCACGAACTAAATGACGAGTGAGTGTGTGTGTGCGTGCGTGTGTGTGTTTGTTTGTGTGAATTGTGCTTGGAATTTTGTGACATATCAAATGCAGGAATAGACAGAACTCCATTGTAGCTTACAGCAAAGACAAGTAATGTGAATGTGGATGTGAAAGTGATGTGAATGTAATTATTTGCACAGCATGTGTGCGCTTCCAATAAATAAAATAATGCTCTTAAAAGACGTGACTATTGCTTAAGGTCTACTGTATTCCTACATTTTCCTTGCACCTACTATAACATTAGCAAGGAGAATTTATACGAGACTTTGTCAGGATTAATATGAAGAGAAGAGGAGCATTAATGTTTATAAGTATGGCATTTACAAGAGTAAATAATGTCACTTGTTTACCATATTTATTATTGGTTTACTTTTTAAAGTGGAACTTCCGTGTCGTGGTGTTATACTTCTAAACCGACAATTCCCTCGGCGACTGAGGGATGAGATAGATTGATCGGCCCGCGGGATTTGGACCCCGCTTCCTAATGTGGGTCACAGACTTTACGGCCATAAGACTCGAATACATTAAGTTGAACAAGAGGTAAAGCACAGTAATGGTCTGTACTGCCAGATACATCAATCTCTACATAATTTTTTTCTCAATGTAGACTCACTCACTTCTGCATGGACAGTCAGTTTGGATAGGTATACAACAACCTATTTGTCTAGTTTGCCGGATTCTTCGGTCAATTCTTTTCTCTACAGTAGCGAGGCATTAAGAAGGAACGGTACAAAACACTTTCCACAGCGGAGAGAAAAACACGAACAACTAGATAGCAAACAAAACGTTATTCTTACTACGAAAGCGGAAGTGAGGCACATAAAACCAGGGTGAAAATAGTGGATATGAAATTATTTCGGTAAATTAGTTCACAGAAATATAAAGAACAAAATGTGCCCCTATTTAAGGAGGGTAGTGAGACATCAGTACATTTTATAGCACTGCCTGTCTATTAATCTCTGCGTAGAAGAAGAAAGCAGTAATTTAAAAGTTTTTATCTAACACTGACTAAATCGAACTTTACCTTTCCTTTATTATTTCACCGTGTAACTTGAGATTCGCGGGTTTCCTACATTTATGGTATCACGTTAAAAGGTTTACCGAATGCTTGCAGGGATGGAAGGATTTACCAAAAGCATTATCAAGGACTTCGCTATAAAAATAAAAGAATGTGCTATGTTGAAACCTGCAGCTCTATCTTCAAGATCTTATTGCAAAACAACTTCAACAACAGAAAGCAACTGTTACACGCTGCTCATTAATTTAAAATTTTAGCTAGCTATCAAGTACTCCAAGAGGATCGCTGTGATGTCTCACAAAATCATAGAAAGAAGAAAACTGGGAGGAACTTCGGGAGGGGGGGGGGCATTTGTCAATCACAGCATAAGTCTCGTGGCTTGTTCCGCCTTCAAGAAAACTGATCTCCCCACCTCATTGGAACCCCGAAGTAACTACCTTTCAGTTTATAACTCTTTGTTTTTATGTTGCCTGATATTCATCTATTCTGTTTATATGTACCTAGTATTTTCCAAATTAATCAGTTTATGTTTATTTTAGACAGTGGATCCCCAACCCTTCTCTAATGCATTGCTACTTATTATGCAATAGTCTATAATCCGTCACATACGTATAAATGAAAAGTCTTATCTCGGTAACCTACGTATTTTTTGTTGAGGCGTTGGCAACAAATTCTCACATTCATACTCAGTGCTGGAATAGGTATCACTTTATAAAATTACAGCATAGTTGCTTGTTAATCTTTACTGTTTTACGCTATATTTATTGCACTACTTAGTATTGGAATATTTTTTTTTCTACACACTGTTACACAGGCAACAGCGCGCCGCCTGACGAGAACTTTAGCGGGAGTCGAGGAATGACTGCGTTCCTGTCGTCTGTTGACTGCAGGCGGGGGAGGGACGCGGCACGAAAACGTAAAAACTAAACCTTTGCTGATAATTCACCCAAAACTCGGCCACAGTGTTCTTAAACATATTCTGTTTAACAGCCATGTTGGTTGGATGCTTGTGGGACTGGAAACCTCTCGAATTGCAGTTTTGAAAGGTATTTTGCGCAGTAAAATTCAGTTACGCTTCGGCCTCGTGACGTTTAATACATTAGTTATATTTTAGTTTTACTCTGATTGTATGCATATTTGCTTATGTTCTATCCATTATTAAAATTAAGGAAGCTTAACATTTATTTTTCTATAGACGATATGAGTTTCCAATAAAGCTCATGACATTTTTACTGCACCACAGAATCAGAATCATCATTCTGATAATTAAGGTTTATTCACCAAACTGCTTAAGAACATCGGTATCCTCTTTGCTAATTAAAAGCAAGTGTATTACCCGAAAAGTCGTTTGAGGTAGAGTTATTGGCATTCCACAGCAATTTATTTGCATACACGAGGTACACCTATTTTAAGTGAATAACTGAAATTTAAAAGAGTTCAGAAACTGTTTTCTAGTTGCCCTTAATCGATTTAGGCATAACCTCCAGACGCCTCACAAACTGCAAATATCTTAAGGCCGGTGGACAACACGGCGCTGGGGCGGGTTTACTCTGGGACCTCCGGTTTCCCCCGCCATCTCATTCCACCGGTGCTCCATCTTCATTTCATGTATCATCAGTGTCATCGCCTGCGGTGCCGTATGTAGTAAAAGCGGGCGTTAAACACTACACATTTCATTTTCCACTTCCTATAGATATGTATATTCTGTGTGTTATCGATTGAATGTTTAAGGTGCTCTTGTTATCATCCAGGTTTGGAAATAAACACTCATTTCTATTTCAAAAATACAAAAATGTACACTGGGGAAATATGTGTATTTGGATATTGTTGTGTGTAAAGCAAATAACATGTCATACAGTTATTAAAAGCTTTTAACAACAAAAAGCATGGATGCGCGAAAGCGGGGGAGACCGTACATGGAAGGTGAATTAGCAGGACCACAACACTCGGAAAGCAAACTATGTTACATTTCGTGCACGATGGAAGCTTTAATTTCTTTCCCCAGCGTGGCTTTCATAGAAATGTGAAAACGTGTGTTGTACCAGTGAAATTAGTCCATTATGTGATTACTTCAGAATAAATGGAATTATGGAACACATTTTCCAAGGTTTCTAAATTCTGAGAGCTTTGGAGTTATGCACAACGGCCGACACTCTTTAACGGTGTAGGCATATAACAGGACAGACAGATTGTTCAGCAATAACGATAAATATACTTATGGCTATGTAAAGTTACAAATAACCATTGTCTGTTTCTGTTCTACAGTGATAGCAGATTGCAAATAAAAATATGCGTCTCGTCTTTCCAATTTCGACAAATAATTAGTTAGGAAGGAGAATTTTTCACTAATAATATCTGATTCAATATAACGGTGTTTAAAAAGTATTTAAAACTTCCAAATATGTGTAATAATTATATCTTCTGGGCTCACCATGCAGTGCAAGTTTCTATTCCGCCCTAGGAAAATAAAGCTTCTCTTTTGGACCGTACCATTTACTGCTTGAGTAGAGCTTGTTGCTAACCATCTTCAATATACTATACTCTATTCAGTTTAAAGTACGCACGGATGTCAACATTACAATTTTTAGAGCGAACGGATGAGAAGCGCGACTGGAAACAGTTCGTAACAAAATGAGTATATTATAGCTTATTTGATATATTCAACTAAAGAACGGGGTAAATAAAATATCGTAATTGAACTTCCAAAGCATTTAAACATGAACTTAAACCTTTTTCTTCCATTTACTCTCACATGGTGCTTGGTACTTCTCTGAATGCGTTGTTTATAGCATTCAAGCTATGCTCTTCGTTTCGTTCATTCAGCATTGTGTTCGCGCGTGAAGCAAGCATGACGAGGTGCTCAGTTCCTCTGAGTAGTGTATATATATTTGCAATTTACGTCCTCCAACTTTAAGTCATATCGGACGATGAATGAAATGGGTGAAATGCTGCTCAAATGAGTCCGGGGTCCATGGAGTTTACAACTACCCGACATTCGTCTTTTAGGATAAGTCAAAACCCCGAAAAAAACCTTATCCAGGTAACTCACCCTAACCTAGATTCGAACTCGGGACCTCGAAATATAAGAGCCTTTGAAACCTGGTCAAATTCTATTGCATTAAGTGTCTAAACTTTTCTTTCAACATTATGACACCCTGGCTGTGAACAACTTAACTGAACTGACGTTTGAAACTGG
This sequence comes from Mantis religiosa, assembly GCA_030765055.1. Classification (NCBI taxonomy): domain Eukaryota; kingdom Metazoa; phylum Arthropoda; class Insecta; order Mantodea; family Mantidae; genus Mantis; species Mantis religiosa. Next base: position 258,490,238 of record CM060948.1, on the reverse strand, counting down.
TATAGATCTGTGAAAATAGTTTCATATTTGAGAATGAAAATTAAACAAACAAACAGTAACAACCCCTGCAAGGGAGAGGGAGAGGCCATTTAGCGTTTAAGGGGAAATGGATGATTTTGTTACTAGTGCTATTCGCTTTCAAGTGTGTAGCTTCTTGTAAACAACTTACTACAGGTAAGTTACTCGCTTTAGTAAGCTTTTTTATTCACAGCATTATATTTCAAAAATTTTCTTTGGCATGTTCTTTAAATAGTTGTTCTGGTTTATTTAATAAATATGAGCCCAGAACTTTTCTAACTCTACAGCGCTGCAGTGAAGGGCATGACGGTTGCGAAAAGTTGGACATAAACAACTGACTACAGAGAACTGCACGCGTGTTGGCGTGCAGTGATACAAACTGCAATGTTTGTGTACCAAATTTAAGCCTGGAGGTACCATAGAAACTCATTCATATCCAACTTGACTCATTCGGAGACATCAAAATATCTTCTCCTTGGAGCAAATTACGTGATATGTGGTGGTTTCACTTTATTACTGTGAACTCCGTAGTTGCAATGAAGTATAATTTTAAAATGGCCTTTAGACTAAGTAGTGTACAACAGATGGAAAAAAATCTTTAGAAATTAGTTTTCAAGATCGTTATGCCTCTTCAGTCCCAGTTATCTCAGTTGCAATCTTATAACATCTAAACATGGCGCGAAAGAGGTTAAGAATAACATTGAAGTCTTATCAGATTACTGATGTGAATAGCTTCAAGCTTAAAGCTTCAAGTTTAATTGAATCAGCCAACTAATATTACCAGAAGAGAACCAACCAATACAAACATTTTTATAACTGATTGGAAGTGGAAGGTTTATGCTTCAAAACCAGCGTACCCGAACACGAAGAGTGGTAATACACAATTTTACACACAGTTTGACGAAGCAAAGAGCATATATTTTCAATAAATCGCTTGATGACGCTCCACACAAGGGTAAAATAAATCTCAAAATGGTGGGACTTCGATGCTTCCTCCACTAAGGCAAATAACACTTAAGTATTGCAGCTAACATTTGGAATGGACATAAGTTATCTGCTGAAAAATATATGCCTTATAATTGAATGAATATTAAATGAGCGTAAATATATGATGCTTAATAACTGACAGTTACTGAAAAGTCAACCTAAATCTCGAAAAAAAAAAGAAGCAGAAAACAGTCTGTGTGACAAAGTCAGGTCTATCTGCCGAGGAAAACAAGAATATGCTAACGCAAGTTAAGGGTCCGAACGTAGAGAAAGAAGAAAATATATTAAAATATACCTTTCGTAGTTTTGCACCTATTATTAATGTTTTTTATGTAACAACGAAGAGAGCGGAATGTGCGATATACATCATTGCACCGTTGCTCCTCGAACTGGAAGCGCAGTAAAAGAATGATTGATTCAGCACAAGTATGCTTATGGCCAGTGAGTGCCACTAATTCACGGGATTTAGGAAGTCTCGCTCTCTAAATATGAAAACCAGATTTGACGGTCTCCGAGACAGCACGTTTTAATTAACTTGTCTATTTAAGGACTAACTTGATATTGTTCTTAACCAAATATGTATGATGAACAGCGTAAATATGAAACATGCTTCCCTATAACAATTGTAATATTGGGAACGGAAAAGGAAGGTGCAGAACATTTTGAAGTACAACATCGTCACCAAAATTAGAATTTTGATGATAGGAACAAGGGATCGCAGAAGCTGCTTTTACCAAATTCATTAAAATTAAATCCGTTGCAGTAAGAGTCTCGATAATGAAATCTGTGCCTTCTGAATAACACGGTAGTAACGAAGACTAGTACTTTTTCACTACAAGGATTAAAGTTCGTACATGCATGTAACTGTTTCTCGTTTGTAGCAAACTCATTAGTTCAGAAAGTATATGTGTGCTCTCGAGTGTCGATATACAGTGAAGTAGTTGGTAAGGAATTGCTAAACTACTTCTGCCACGCTCCTTACATGGTTCAACACATCACTTTATGTATACGTATTCCTTTCTTTTCCCCGTTCCTGAACCTGGATCGGACCTTATTGGCTAATATTTGAATGCCAGACTTTTGACATCATAATACGAGACGGCCTTATCCAGAGGTGCTACGCACTCAGGAGAAAAGTTTCCCAACTCCTCCCCTTTTGTCATTTACTTAATACTGAGTTTTGCTGATAAGCTAATGCATACGTGTTCGACTTAAATTCAAACTACTAAGAGTTTGGATCAGTCACTTGTTACCACTTTACTTTTCTACATTCACAGAATAATCTTTCTCCACTTATACCGACACCTATTGCAACATCATTTCTCAGCGCATCATTTCTCTTTACGTTTTTCTTAGCAAACTCTCTCTCCCTCTTGATAGCTTACTTAAACCATTATACCCAGCATCTAATAAAATAGACTTCGTTAAAAAATTCTATGTAAATAAAGATCCCAATATTACATGCAATATAAATAATTTCAGTTTTCTTTACTCGTAAATATATACCACTTGACGTGCAGGGTTTATTTTGATAGGATAAAAATATAACAATAACAATGCAGCAACGCTTGACCAAACCTTAAAAATGGCATTGCATAATGTAATCTTGCGTAATTGGTAACGAATGTATTAACTGAATATAAAAATTGAATACATATAGAAGTTACAAAACTTAAATTAGGCTTAAATGTCAATGTCGTAGTCGAATATATAAACCACAGATCATAACCCAACGCTCCCTAAAAGCTGAGCTACCATGATCAAATACCTGCATGACAGTAATTCTCCAACCGACCACTACTATCATGGTAGCTCAATTAGTTAGGACACAAACATGGCAATATCTAAAATAAGACCATCCCTTGGCTGTAGCTCTAAATGTTCAGCCTATTTCTACATTTTAAAATTTAGCCTACACACGCATGTGTGGTACAAAGTTAACTGGGATGCGACATTTATCTTTCCAATTACGCCTTAGATACAGGACAAGATATCCGTAGATACTATACCAGATAGCCCACGCAAACCGTACTTCGTTGAAGTTAGTTACTCCCAGATAACGCGGACGCCGAAAGGCTTGCCTAAGCATGTCAGTAAAGGGGATGCCAGAGAGACCTTGCTAAACTTAAGAACAGAGCTTGAAAACAAACCCTAACTAATGTAACTGGTTCCATAGCTCGTCACTAGAGCACTACCTCACAGAGGTGAGGTACTGGGTTCGATTCCTATTGCAACATCATTTCTCAGCGCTGAATACGACAAAATAACTTACACTAAGCAAACCATGTACATGTTTTCAGATACACGACTATAAGTCATTTGAGTTACCTTTTGCTTTCATTACCAAGTAAAAATGTGTCAATGTTTGATTTCTGTTAACTTCACGCTGCGCTCCCGGAATTATCCAGTATGAGCAACCGCACGTTGCTAATCTTCAAACTCTGGCTTTACATTCTTACAGTTTACTTCGCATTGACTTTTTCACACTGTAATGGAGATGTACGTTTGTCAAGACTAAGAGAAAAATAACATTAAATGCAGCATGTGTGATAAGAGTTTAATTCAGATGACCACAAAATGTGCATTTGCAAGGAATCCTCAATATCTATAGATCTTTTTATTGAATGCAATGCTTTGTCTTTAGGAAATTAAGCGGTAGAGAACACAAGCATATTCCCTTTTGTTCATGTGGCGTATCTGCCTGCCTACTTTCAAGAAAAGTAAGAAAGGGTTGCAGAGGTTACTTATTTATTTCACACAGAATTTTCAATTATTACAAACAGATGGCGCAAACAACATTTCTGAAACAGCATCTAGGGCGCGAAGCTGTTGCACACCTACACCTCTCCTGCTAATTAAAACTTGCTTCAATGCTGCTGAAAAAAAGGAACAATATGATAACACAAGTTTGTATCGCCACAATGGGTTGCCCCTCTCTTTCTACGCACCTCAGCTTTATATTGCAATATTACACCGTTATCTCTTCGTTGTTATCCAACAAAGTAAAAACTAAGCCACGTACCCTCAGTTAATTACACAACCTCGGCCTATTCTCGTTCACAATATGTACATGTATTTTCTAAAGCAACACAGATTAAAACAAAATTAGCAGCTGGTGAACGAATGTGGCTTTGAAAAATGCTGATTTTAATTGATGCTAATGGATTCTAGCACTTTCAAAGTGCTGTGCGTGTATAGAGTGGAGCATTTGTGGTCCATAAACTATAGCGTTTGCTTATCAGTTCCTACCCTGGCAAAGTTTATATAGCGTTAGCTAAAAGTCCCACAATACCTAAATAACCTTTATAGCATGGGGCTGATTAACACGAAACTCGGTGTCGAGATAGTCGTTTACAGGGAACACGAAAAAATGTATACATTAACGATTGTTTTCAACTTCCAGTTTAATAAGAATTGATTGTAACTTTATTTTAAATAGAACACTATTTTTACAGTTCAGGACACAACGATTCAATAGCTTTTCAACGAGTATCGACAACGATAATGATGTGCAACTCATTACTGTTAAATAGAGTAATAAAAAGTTCTTAAAAGATTAAATGATTCCCTTTGTTCTGTGGTTATATTCTCCTTTGTTTACATCCATGAATGTCGGTTTTTTTTTAAGATGCAGCCACTTCAGGTTAAACCGAAGGCTACAACGAATGGTTAATATATTTCTTGGGTTCCCTTTACATGATTATCTTTGTGCATCAAGTTTCGTGTTAATCACTCACATGCTACAAAAGTTATTCAGATGGTGAAGGGCTTTTAACTAACATGATGTATCATTTTCTGAAATTATGGCAATTGTGAAAAAACAGCATGTGATGAGATTTCACGTTGCTTTGTCTACCCATTAGAAAAACACTCAATCCCACATACAGTGTGTTCTACAGTTCACACATAGTACGATAAAAACGCTAAATGCGCCCAATATTATGCTTCTCTATTATTCACTTATAGTAAATGAAGGAATTATTGCACTCACGAAAAGGTTCGATGCCCAGATTTGACCAGCAATAAGTTTTTCAGAGTCTCGGTTCAAAAATATTATGATAAAACCGTACCTCCGTAATGTGTGTGCGTGCATACGATTTCAGGTGAAGTTCAAAATATATTTCCTGAGCAAACTAATGTCTAACTAATTTTTATTGAAATAGAATAATTACTCGAAGTGTCGTTTGATACGATTAAATTAATTTTATTCATATGAGTTGGATATACTTTTCCTTAATGAGCAATTGAAGCTGTGAGTTCTCCTTTTCTTTTATTCATTTTATACTTTTGTTGAACATATTTGTACATTAGCATTTGGAATTCGCAATTGGCTACTGCTATTGAAGAACAATGTATAACCTTTACGATATAGCTGCTTGCCTATAAATGGTCAAAGAGGCGCAGTCTTACCTGTAGATTACTTGTACATTTCAGTGTATGTTAAGTTTCCTACAATATTTTACTTTAATATTGGCTGAAACTGTGGGTGTCGCCACGTAACCCATGTGTAGAATATTGTCATGCAGAATTTTTAATAATTACATTGGAATAATTACGTTCAAAATTAGTCACTCAATGACCTACATATTACCGGAAGTAAGTCGTGCTTGGAACATTGAAAATCACGTACTTTCTCGAGAAGGATAACTAACTGCCTTGGCTTCTATTAGTAGAACGGCAAAAGCGAGTCATTCTGCAAGATGCAAGCGCAGACAATGGATGCATGTTGTCTACGATTCTGCTCTCGTTGAGCAGAATCAGTCATAGCAATATATTCTTAAAATTATTTGTTTTGTGATGTAAAGTGGAAGTATAAAAAGACTAGATTACAGACTGTGGTGTAATAAAGAATGATTTCTGTGTGAGTAAGCAGTGTTTTTTTTAAATTAAGGTTCCTCACGCGTAGCGTCTCCCAGTGTTTAATTTAGTAAACTGTTTTAACCTATGACAATTATTCCCAAATGTAACAGTAGAACGTTGTAATATTATATATATATATATATATATATATATATATATATATATATATATTCGCAGTTTTAGCGTATACGGTGTCGGGTGTTTGGTCCACCGGCCGAGGTTCAGCGGCCTACGTCTTCTTTTCTAGAAGATCTAGACCTAACGTCCAGCACAAATAACTAGGATTTTGTGTAGCAGCAGATGCAATAAAACACGTGTTTGGCATTTAAGTTTTATTTATATCAAGACGGATTAAATCAATTTAAGGGTCTAAAATATTGATAAATAAGCAAACAATATATAAGAATACATTTTATCATGAGCTATTTCTCAGCACACATGCATCATGAAACAGATATTTAGATATTGTTAAGTAAAAGTCATCCTCGGAAATTGCTCTAGCTCCTGTAACCGAATAATTCTGTACTTTCCTGTCGTAATTTAAAGTTTCTCATGCTCCTGTGCATTTCGATTAATATTCTTTTAGCTACAAAACTAAAATATTAAGTATTGTTCATTCGTTAACTTCACAACCAAATATAACGTTCCCCTTTTAACATATCGTTTGATTTCATATATTATATATAGTATGCATATAAACTGAAGGTTTTGGGCGAAATTTAATAGAAATTTTGGTTAAGCGCACTTCTCTAAGAACCCATTCAGAAATTTTGTGATGCATGTTTTTCTTTTTCTCTTAAACATTGTAGCAGTATAAGATGATCCAATTGCATAAAGTTTACTCTCACAAAGGCCACTTATGCTCTTAGGAATACTAACTTCTCCATGCACGTCCGCGCTTAACGGCTGCAAGCTGGCGACTCTATAATCTTTAGAATTTACACAAAGTAGTTTTGCTACGGCCTGTTGCAGAGTTAGCTTTTATAACGGGAAGCCAAGTAAGGAACAAAAGCCAGAGAAAAATCAGGAGACAGAGGACGCTCGTATTGTCGAGTTTTCATTAGAAAGGATTCTGCCCGGAACAACTGTTCCTCCAGGCATGCCAGCTGAGATTTCCTCGAGAACAAACCTTTCCATTTAGTGCAGAGGTTACTGAATTGGAGGTACACAAAATATGCTAGCTTCTTTCGAGAACCTATGCGTATCACACTAAACAGCTAATTTGTATCTGTATCGATTTCTACCCCCCCCCCACCATTATTTTGTGGTAGGTCTGTCAAGAGCAGAGAGGTCTACCTTACAAAGAAAATTAATACAAATGTTAATCCTATTTATTATTAACTTTAGTTTTTAGAATAAACACTCAATAATAAGTAATCTTACCACCATCTATATGGTGAGAAAATGAGTCATGTAGCCACACTGTGACGAGCTGCCAAGGTAAATATTGAGGGGGTGTGGGTAGCAGGAATGACAAAATTGAGTGAGTGACTGAGTGAGTGAGTACCCGTTGACACCTGGGTTATTTGGGTCCTGATGATAAAATAATACAAATGAAAACTGAAATGCTGTAACAAAAAATACATATTGTATTCAAACTTTTGAAGTGGCTGAAGATGGTTTGCCATCAGCTTCAACGTCTTTGTGCGTTGCCTAGTTATGTGATGTCGAACTTTTGAAAGGAGCTCTAATACGTAAATTTAGAGAACGTCCACCTTGGTTTGTAAATACTTGTTTCCATTAAACTCCTCTTCTCTCTTGGAAACCTGGTGTGGGCTGGGTAAAGCATGTCGAGGTAATGTTGGGAGAGAAACACAAGCATCTTACTTTCTTTGACTTTTCAATAGGTGGGATGCACTTCAGTGTACTCTTCATTTCGGAATAACAGCCGTCATTGTTCATTCTCATATGGTAGTGCACATAAATGAAGAGTGTTTAGGAATATCGTAAGCACCATTATTAGCTACAGGTTTGATAAGCGGTTGCTGTACAACATGTAATAATTGATGCAATCTTGATAAATAATTTTTAACTAAGGAATGTGATGTCCACTGCTTGTCACAGATTCTACAGTGTCCTTACCTGCAGCCATACCCCTCCTCTTCCTTTCAGGCTCTAAAGTGTAAATGATCATGTTGGACATTGGTTTATAAATACATAATGGCCATAATATACATATTAATCCATCGCTTAGCGATTATTTCTTACCTCTTCTATTGCCCATGTGAGCAAGTTCTGCGACTGATAATTCTATTTGCGAGACGAATTTTCAGTTAACATCCTTTTATTAAGTATAAGTTCATGTCAGCGTCTTTAATTAATATTCGATCGTGCAGTACTATGAGAATGACAGGACTGTAACGTTATTCTTATTACATTTGTGGTTAAGGTTCATTTTACTTTTCTGCATACGGGGTGGCGCTCGAAATTCATACATTAAAAATTGTTTATATAACCAAAGCGTGTCAATATTATCACTTTTATATTCATCATCAGGATGAGTATGCTCAGTGATCGTGCAGTAGATGTTCAATATGTCCATCTTGTTGACGTACCACCTCTTCCAGACGAACTGTAACGTTTCCGACCACTCTACGACACATGTCTTCTGTTACTCTCTGGAAATATGTTGTAATAGCCGCTCGCATTTACATTAGAGTGAGCGGTTTGTTGCGGTAGACTTTCTCCTTCAAATATCTCCATAAGAAATATGGGCGGCCATATTAAGCCGCGCTGAAATCATTCAGGATATCGATGGGACATCACACGGAGCCCGATATGTTGGTGGAGGAAATCCAGAATAACGTTTACCGTATGTGAAAGAGCTCAATCTTGCTAAAACATTGAGTCTCCATTGGTAACCCTGTTGCACACAGCTGTGGAAGAAAATTGTTCTGCAACATGTCCCAAGTAGCGCGCACTGTTAACTGTGTCATTGAAAAGGATTGGCCCAATGACTCCATGGCTGGATATGGCACCCCATAAATTAACTTTTTCTCCGTAATTTTCAATCTCGTGTACAACATATGATATGATATTCATCCCAAAATATGATATTCTGCCTACTGACGCTACCATTCAAAGGGACGAAGAATACCATGTGTATGATGAATCACGGCATCATCATTTGCAAGAGCCAAAGTCGCAAATTGTAATCTCTGTACCTTGTCATGTTCCGTCTGTACAGCGCTGTCACATTGTATGGAAATAATTTCACCTCAGCATGAAGAATTCTTTGAAGCGAACGACGTGAGATACCCATTTCGGCCAAAGCTCATCTCGTGGATATCCTGGGACTTTGTGTCAAAGCCACTCTCACAACCTCGATATTCTCTGGAGTACGGATTGTGTTGACACGAGGTCGCCTTTACTCTAAAACATGACCGTCAGTTTCAAATTGTGTGGTTAGTCTATACACTGTCTGTCTGCAGGGGGCCCACCTCGTACGAAAATGAACACGAAAACTTCTTTGTGTCTCTGCTACGCTCTTCGTTTCCGTGTAAAACAGCACAGTTCTCACTTTTTGCTCTAGCGGCCATCGTCCGCCATTTTATTAAACTGAAGCGGTGGAATCACGCATGCGCGATATTGACAATCTGTTGAACCATGCACGAAGTACGGCTAATTGTCACATCATTCCAGCGTTGCCAACCCACAATTAACTTATTTATTACACAACTTCAATGTATGACACCCTGTATATGTCAGAGTTTATGCCACTTTATTATACATATCAGTCACAAATGCTATCAGAAACCACACGGTTAAATTAATTAGGTATATTTTCTATGCTTTTTTTATTCAAAACGATTTTATTTGGAAAGCGGCTATTTATGTTTAAATATTAGATATGTTAAACATACATTTCTTTCAAATGCTACTCAACTTCTTACTTTCGTTTGTAATTTATCTTGAGCTTTCATCAATATGGTCAAATAAACCATGCCTCTCCATTATTGTACATACTGCTTTAAAGCTTCAAAAATTATGGTCAAATAAACCATGCCCCTCCATTATTGTACATACTGCTTTACAGCTTCAAGAATTCATAGACCTGACACGTGTAAATTAAATAATGCAGGAGAAACACTGCATTCGTTTTAACCTACTAACTTGTATCTGAAATTCACTGTCTCAAATTTCAAAATAATATGTCACTATATTTTTTGTATTGCATTATGAAATGAAAGGTTTTCATTAAAAAACTTCAGTTCGTTCCAAATTAACTTCTGTTTGTTCACCAGTATTTTCAATGTAAAACATCATTGCACAGGATTGGCCAAATCTAAAATCATTAAATCCTTCTAATGATATTGTGTCCGATACATATAAAAATCATAGCCTAAAATTAATATATTAATATTTCGGAATTCTCGGTAGCATTTTATTTTAATTAGAATTTCTATTAGGCATATATACTAATTTATAGGTTTAAAATATATATATATATTATAAGCAACACACATTTAAATTGCAAATTTCACAAAGCAATTTTTAGAAAAATTTATTACCCGTGTTTCATATCATGCAGATTTTGTGTAGAAAGTACAGAAATTGGACAATTCTTCCGTCGAGCCTAGAAGGAGTGTAACTGCAATTGGCATACACTAATGCAGTGGTACGGACTACGCGGATGGTCTGAAAAGTTTCTGACCTAATAAAGGTACAAGATATTTTTTTCAGAATTATTGTTGTTTTTATTTTTCAACATAGTCTTCTTGTAACTTTTACACACTTCTCAAAGCAATTCTCCCAACTCTGTAACCCGTCCAAATAGTACTCGGGAGTTTTTCTCTGCAAAATAATTGTTCAGAGTGTAATTGCATCTTCATTTGGCGAAAATCTATCCTCCGAGCGCAATTTTCAGATGAAGGAACAAAACAAGGTCGCTTGGGGCTTTATCAGGTGAGTAAGTCGGATGGTCAAGCAGCTCAAACCGTATTTCGTGGATTGTCGCAATTGCAACCGCTTAGATGTGAGACCGTGCGTTGTCCTGGTGAAACAGGATTTTCTTTTTCTGCAAATGTGGCCGTTCATCCGCAAGTTCTGCCTTCAGCTTGTCAAGTAATGATGCGTAGTATGCTCCTGTAATGGTTTTTCATTTTTGAAGATAATCTATTAAAATAACTCCACAACTATCCCAAAAACAGTCGCCATAATTTTCCCAACCCGAAAAGAATTTTGATTTTTTTGGAGCCGGTTCCCCCTTTGCAGTCCACTGTTTGGACTGTATTTTTTTGGGTGTATAATGATGTATCCAAGTTTCATCTACAGTAAAAATCGGCGGCAAAACTCGGATTTATTGCGCCCAAATTGCGCCAAAAGTGCGTTAGAAATGTTCATTCGAATGCGTTTTTGCTGTAACGTGAGCAAACGCGGCACCCAAAGCGCGGACAGTTTTCTCATGTCTAAATTTTGATTTAATATGTAACAAACACGTTCCTTTGACATTTTCATAGCCTCTGCTCGTCTAGCACCAGTTGGTGAACTTTGGCGACATTTTCGTCGCTAATTGCAGTTTCTGGACGTCCCGAACGTTCGTCTTCCAAGCTCTTACGATCACAATTAAACTCAGCTGGCCAAAATTTTACTGTGATAAATGATGGTGCAGAGTCCCCATACACAGAATCCAACTCACCTTTGATTGGCACAGGCCTTTCAAAAACAAATATTTAATGACAGCTTGATACTCGATTTTGCCCATTTTCATAAAAACACTCACATCAACTCACTCAAAGACTGTTACACAACTTAGGGTCCAAAATGGCTGAAATTTTTGTGAGTAAATCTCAACAGATGGTCTACGAAATTCACTAGCTTTTGTTTACGAGTGCTGCCATCTTCATGTTGAGGTCGGATACATTTCGGACCACCCTCGTAATATTAAGTTTACTAAAACTGATGTATCTGTTATCCTTTTGACTAAATCAATATAATAATCATTAAAAATTTACATATACTTTTAAAATGACACCTATTTTGAAAATGTCACTGCATCTGTACTTAACTAATGGGCGTAAAAGCTCCGTACCGTAGTCATGCTATATATGTATACACAAAAAGGCATAAAAAGAAGAAAGTTAAAACACGGAGCTCTCGCTAGAAAAGTTTTGCTTAAGGTGTGCTTGAAAAGAAATGACTCATTCGACACATCTGAACTGAAAGCGTCCCGTTATTCAACATCCATTGGGAAATATGAAAACATCAAAAGCTAGGTACGAATAGAGGTGACGAACTAACAGTAATAGGACTGGCAGCACCGCAAGCCATGAGGCTATCTGTGTTAATGTCCTTTGGAATTGGGGTAGGACATGTTACCTGTCGACTCCGCTACCGTAATTATTTATGCTTACCTTCACCTGTTATTTGTTGCATGCCTGAGTTTCAGCAAAACATATACGAATATTAGCAATGCTAAACTCGATAAACATTTTACAATAAAATGCAATTTAAGTTTTCTTTAAAGCCTACTAAACTACAGAAAAAATGTATATTCCAACAAAAGATAAACATCGGTATTAAGGCGGTGGATGTGAGAAGTTAACAAAAATTGTGAAAATTAAAAGAAAAGGTTCTTATTATTGTAACATGAACCATAAAGAGGTCCTGTTATATTTTCCTTTGATACACCTAAAATGAATAGACACATGCTTATTATGGCAAAACTTTAAAGTTCAACTTGTTTTCTTGAAAACTTTCTCCGAGATTCTTCCTTGCTGAAAATACTCACGCAATGCAGTTTCTTATGTAACCGTTTCAAAAATTCTAATATATCTCAATCCCATTTAACAAAATCACCATGTTTTCTTTTAAACTGTTGCTCCCTTTTCTGGTTACAAGGGCATTTATCTTTTAAAAAGTAGGAATTGAAAACATAAAAGGTAAAATGCTTTCTAAGATAAGCAGGTTTCATCACAAAAATTCGGATCCAGCAGATAAGATTGTAAACATACACTATAAACCTAAACGTTTGATGCAAATGCTATGAAAAACACATCGAAGTACTGATTCCAGAAACAGTTTACCAAGCAAATTAATGCTGATGTAACTATGTAAGCTAAAATTTTGAAGAAAGAAAAGGGTACATTTAGGATTTTATGTGCAACGTCTGGTACAAATTTCGTAAGTATGTTATATGGCTTGGGGTATGTATTTCACAACTGCATTTCCTTGATGGCCTCTCGAATAAAACAGGACCGTGAGCATAAAAAGTAAAAGTAGACGATTTATAAACTATTTATTTCATCCTATATATTGAGTGCATTCAGAATATTTTCATATAACAACCCCACCACTAACAACTCTTTAGCCTTTCCATAAATTCTATGTCCTCAACGACGGTTTTGATCGGAGGAAGACAGCTTCGAGAGTTGTGACGTATTTCAACCGGGAGCGAGGCCTTCAGTGCGTGTGACGTCAGGCAAGAACCGTGTAGCACCAAGTTGCCTATATAAATGGCGCTATGAGTAGAGAATCGGAGGTTTCAGTCAGGTATAGTACTCTCGATGACAACGTAGCTGCCACGTACCAAATGGAGCTCTTAAATTCACAATATGACGATTTAGTGAAGGACAAATATACACACAAAAAAGAATTGGCTGATTTTTACAACAATGTCCCCCAAACTACATTTCCGAGGTTGTATACCACTTGCCGCACCGACATTGTGTATGTTTGGCTCGATATGGGTGCGAACAATTTTTTTTCTGTTATGAAATTATCCAACTCCAAACTCCGAAGCACCCTGTCCGTTCACAATCCAACATGCAGCCTTCGATTTTAAAGTTCCTAGACATTGATAAACTAGTTAAAGAAAAACGAAACAGAAAGTGTCGGAAAATGTCCACGTAATTCTGTTCTGAGCGGGTCTTCTCTAATTTGCAGTGAAAATTACTTTATTTTATTTTATTTACTTTATAACATGCCTGACCTTCAGACAAACTATGAGTTTAAGTTTTATATATTTTATAATAGCACAGAGCCAAAAGTAATTGCTTATAAACTGTGACCAATTGTGTAATTAAAGTAGTCAGCATTAATATTACAACACCCAAGATGTAAGTTATACTTATTAATATCCGATACGTTTCCTGTCTTTCCTACGCCGCCGGAACTCCAACACATCAAAATATTTCCTTTCCATTGGGCAGCACAGATCAAGCCCGCCTTGGCAGCGTGGTGGTAGCACGTCTGCCTCAAGTTCAAGAGGTGCCGAGTTCTGACCTCGTTCAGGGTGAGTTACCTGGATAACGTTTTTCCGGGATTTTCCCCTATACTGTAAGACGAATGTCGGGTAAGCTCCATGGACCCCGGACTCATTTGAGCATCATTTCATCCATTCCATTCATCGCCCGATATGACTTAACGTTGGAGGACGTAAATTACAAAAAAGCACAGATCAGCGTGGTGACGTCACACGCTAACCTGCCTTTCGTTCGGGGGCATATTTGGCTGTTAGAGCTGACGTCACACCGCCATGGTTTTGATTGTCTTATTTAACGTATTATTCATTTGGATACAGTTTCGGCAAATAACCTATGAAGTGCTCCTTTTTATTGAATTTTGTATACGATTTTCATTCAGGAAATAATTTTTGCGTATTATATTCAGAAAAAACGTTTATTTAATGAAACATTACTTACGTAGAAGTTTAGTTTGTATCTGCACATAACAAAGTCTATTTTTTTTTTCATTTGAAATATCTGCCTACGATGTTTATTATTTTGTTCTGTAATCGGCTGGCGCCAGTCTGATACGCCAGTATCGAAAAATATTTTGATTTGTAATATCGGGTTACACGTCTGACTTATTAGATTTTGTTCTCTAAATTCTCCAAATCATCTGTGACATGTGGTATCCGTCCGGTGAAGTTAGGTTATATACATTTATTCGTCTATTGTTGAACATTTAACACTACTTCCCTATATTTATTTTTCCTCAATAACGTATTCAGTTGACAGTGAAGTTTTGCAGATTTAAAGATCCGAGCATTCAAAAATCCAATATATCTCAATGCAGAATAATATGAACTTCGTATCATACAGTTCCTTTTTAACAACAGGATATGCAATAATTCTTTTCCTTTGAAACCCCCAGAACATTGAGGAAAAACGTTGGGGAAAGCATTCGTCTTCGACAGAAGCCAAACAGCGATCGACGCAGCCGTCATATACATCGTATATATGCGAAATCACAAGCAACAAGCAAAACCTACTTACATACCTACATCTCTAACGACAGAATGCATCTTTTAGTGTTCATGGCTCTTAACTGGAACTTGAAGATTACTATTAACAAATCACTAACGGGGTAAGTAGGATTCACTCTACTGTAATAATTGACAATCAAAGTAATTAAATTGATAGAGTTATCTTATTAAAATACATAGTTGCTTGTCATAGAAACAGTTATGTAACATTCATCGTTCCGAAAATATTCAACTGTATATGGTGTTTCCAGTGTAAGATCTTAGATTGCCACCTCCAAATACCAAACAATTAGTGGTTCTTTTAGTGTTTGAGGCAGTAATTGTTCTTTTATATTATTTATAACAGAGTTATTAATTTAAAACCTTAAATTTTTAATGTTAAAATGTACTCGAATCCGTTACAAAAGGCTCTTATAGACAATGTTTAATGCTAATGCATTAAATTCTTAAAATATTATGCCAATAATATCTCAATATACCACGTGGAAACCTTCATCATACATTTGTTTGTATTTAACCAGAATACTAATCAACGATTATGTACCTACAGCATAAGCTTCCACCAGTAAGCTAAAGCAAAGGTAACTTATTTGTGTTCAATTCTATGTTCATTATTTGCCCTTCCACACGTCTTGTGTAGCCTAAATTTGGAAATGTCAGACATCGGAGCCCGTACACCTTTAAAAGGATATGAAGTTTAGGAGTTTCGCAGTTTATAACTGCTGACGTCGGACAACACGCAGGGATAGTCCTGTTTGCAACACGTAGCATTAGTTTCATTACAACTGCTGCTGGCCACGCAGGTAGATCTATCTTCCAGGGAGTGCAAGGTGTTGGGCATATTGTGTTAATAGCATTACTTTCACAAAAATTATTGGAAAATATTCATTTTATAAATCAAAAGTTTTGGGTATTATCAAAAACCATTAAACAGCTTGCAGAATGAAATTTCGAGCTGTCTAAAAGCAGTCGAGGATGTGTCTGCAGAAATTAACAACATAGAGAATGCACCACCTACCAAACGAACAAACAATGAATTGTCCAGTATTCAACACAAAAATACTGAATTTTCAGTGCTGTGTAATATAAGAAATAAACTAAGTCTCGGACAAACACATGAAAATTATTTGTATTACTCATATGCACCATTAACGTCCTGTGACGTAGAACGAACTTTCTCCCAATATTTTTATGTTGCTTCAGGGGAGGCGCAGAAAATTCACATTCGATAATTTACGAATGTACATGGTTGTTCACTACAATTCCCTCAACGAAGGCAATGAGGATGGCATATTGTAGCGTAGTTTACACTTTATATCCGTACCAGACTGTACACACACAGCGCTTCGGTATATTTGTTGACACGGACGTTTGTTGATGTCGCGCCTGACCTTGTACAGTACCTGTACGCGTACATTGATTGCTAAGCTGTACAAGATCCAATTTCTGGTATTATACACCATTTCAAAGTGAAACTGAGAACTCCCTTTAGTATACCGCAAACATCGCGAAACTCGATTGATTTTGAAATAACATTTTATGTTTCGTTTAAAAATTAGCCATTATTGTGACGTCATTTTCTATTAAGTTATTTTATGTTATTTTCAATAATTTTCTATGCGTTGGGTTGTGTTGCGACTACTTTAAAGTAAGTAACAGTGTGATAAAAAACTAACTTCCTCCCCGGCATAGTTCAGTCGGCGAACACAAACCAATCTCCTGGACGTGGTCTCGGATCGACGCTTCTGTTTCTGTTAAATTATAGAACTAATATTACTTGTAGTTCCTTAAAGATGGCTATTTACTTCACCAACACAAATTATAAATTAGAACACTACAATTCTCAACTACTACTTCGGAACAGGTCCTTCTTGCTCAGATGCAAATCTCAATAAGCGCCTTCCAGATGTTGATTCCATCCCCATAGCAGCCATTCCATACAGATTACACATCAAGCCCTCGTCGTCAACTGTCTTGTCTGCTTCTATCAATAACTATACTTTCTTATAACACACAAAACCTTTAAGTTCTTTTTTAATTTTAAACAACATTTTAAAATCCGTAAATAACCCTCGCTTCGGGCCAAAATTAAAATACGTCTTCAGCTTATTGCCGAAGATTCTTGGTCCAAATCCCGCTATGACACTGAATCTTGCAGCGTCATTATACTTCTTAAACTTCAGCCTTCACTTGGAGTGACAAAACGATTAACGCTATTAACACAGGTTTCTTATATCTCACCAGGGAGCCTAAAGGGTGATGTGATATGATATGATATGAAAATTTGAAGTTTAAATTTGAACATCTTGAAGTTGACCATATTATATTGAGCAAGGTGGCTTTACAGAACTTGAATGGCCACGCCGTGGCTCAGTGGTTAGACCGCTTGGCTCTCACCAAGGCGGCCCGGGTTCGATCCCAGACGACCGCAAAGTGAGATTTGTGGTGGACAACACGGCGTTGGGGCGGGTTTTCTCCGGGACCTCCGGTTTCCCCCGCCATCTCATTCCACCGGTGCTCCATCTTCATCTCATGTATCATCAGTGTCACCGCCTGCGGTGCCGTATGTAGTAAAAGCGGGCGTTAAACACTACACATTTCATTTCATTTTTACAGAACTTGAGAGATTCGCATTCAAGAAGTTTCAGGGTCAGACCACCCTGTCGAATGCCTTCCCAGACCGTTGGTACTTTTCTGGTTTTCCCCGTTGGTAGGCTTGCGCTGGGGTGGTTTCTTGTCTGTCGTGGTTTCTCATCTACCGCATTTAACTTTCCAGTATCACTCTCTAATACCGTTTCCTGATCTTCAAGTGCTTTTCGAGGTTTCGTAGCTCGTGGCGATGTCGACAGATGGGACTCCCTACACCCCTTCAGAAGTGGGACAGTTAGAACTTCCGCATATCACTGAAACCTATATGCCTGCAGTGCAGTCTCCTATGGTTCCTTTATTTCATCCCTTCCACCTGGGGGGTAGCTACATACTTAGTGCACGCGTACCCTCCGGTATATAATCTATACCAACATCACTTCCCTCCATTTTGATATTCGCAGCATTTCGTTTCTTCATATTCTAAAAGAGTTTCAATTAATACTAAAAATAATCATACTATCTTCCATTGAAGTATTAATATCTTGACTATGTAGCGCTACACTACAAACAAAAACTGACGAAGCTAAAGAAAGGCTAACTAGAAAAGCTCATCAAAGTTCATAGGAATTATTCTTTTCTGAAATAAAGAATGATGTGCGTGGAAGACAAATATTAGCATATAAAGGAATGAGACATTTTAATTGGAAAGAGATAAATACAACGGATATCAATGTTGTTGACAATTAATAATGGTTACAATACTATAAAACATTACGGTATACGGAAGAAATAAAAGAGAAATGGTGAAGAAATTGAAAAGAAAAATACAATGGAATTGATTAGGACATTACAGGAATTTCATAAAGCATTGGGAAGTATGAAGAATAGAAATACCCGTTAACTTGGTAAAAGAAATGCGGAGATGATAAAATACTCTGGATTGATATGCCGCCTAAGACTATTACATTTGTATAATAAATGCCGTTGGAATTGAAACGTTCCTAACTACTGGAAAATGGCATAAATAGGGAAAGTAGCGTCTTGAACATCGTATATAAGATATAAGCAAAAATAATCGAATCGTTACTAGAGGAAGAACAGACTCTTACAAAAGTTCGGTCCCGTAAGGATAATATTTTTAGTTTAAAAATAATTTTAGATAAGTGACAAGAATCAATTTAGAAACTATGTTTCTAAAGCTTTTCCAAAGGCTTTCCATTTTATGGACAGAAGCAAATTATGGGTGGACAAAAAGAGATATCCTTTGCTTTTAATTGTATAAAGGGTTTAAATAATGAAACAATAATATTAATAAATATAAATGGAATATAAACAGAAGAAATCAAGACAAATCAGGGGGTCAGACAAGAATGCAGCCTGTCTCCCAACATTTTTCAGTATACATATAGAGGATCTGATTAAGAAATGGAAATATGAAATTACCTCAGGAATAAATATATGGAAAAACAAATTCTTAACTATTTCACTTTATTCAGATAATACTATGATTATTTAGAATGGCGAAGAAAACCTACAAAGAGCAGTATTTCAATTGTATTCAATAAGTAAAGAATATAATTTAAAAATACCGCATGAGAAAGCTAAAGTAAAGACACACAACGGGAAATGTCCTGTCCGTTCAAAGATAAGCATACATGGAAAACGTTCGATACAGGTTTCCCATTTTAAATACTTGGGCTGTAATATAACTGTAGACAGATGCCACAATGTATAATGTAAAATAAAGAAATTACTCCCCCCCAAAAAAGAAGTAAAAAATAAAGAAAAACTGATTACAATATATACAAAGAATCAACGAGGATAGAATACCCAAGATTGTGTGTAGTTATAAACCTCGAGGAAGGAGATATGTTAGTCGCCCGAGGAAGAGATGGGAATGATGGAGTGAGGATGTAACAGACAATAAACCTAATCCCTGGATTGCAGAAGAAGATTAGGTATATATTTATTTTCATAGTAATTGCCGAGTCACGCAAGGAAGGAAGCTAGCTGTTGTGTTATCTGTAACAACACAGTAAAACGGTAACGGAATTTCCTGAACTTCAAATGCCACTAATTAAGACAGCCTTCCTACAGTTAAGTTTAAAATATAATTATATCCCGTAGTACTGCACTACTCATATCTCTAGAAAAAACGCTATGTTAATTTAAGTGCCTAATAACCATTTACACGTTGCAGAGAAACACTGAATATTCGCATATTTGTCGTTATGAGTTTAACTGACCATAGTTAACTAGTTAACTGTCAAACGGTGCATTTCATATTTATGATTTTATAACTATGTCGTTCCCTTAGGAGTTTCTCATAGATAAACCACATCACTGGCTTGATACCGGAACGTATCACATTTTTCACGCCGAAATTAATAATAATTATTCCTATCTCTGTAGTGTCAGTATCAACCAAAATGTTCGTGCATCGCTTTAAGGGAACCTAATCATAAAATCGCTAAACTGAATGAGATATTTGTACAATATTTCATTTACAAATGATTTAAAATCCCCATACATATATTATAGAGAGAATTTTTTATGTGTATGCACTTCTATTTCACAGGATAAACTGAGAAATCGGTGGACGTATCTAGATATTACATATGCCTTTGAAAGGTTTTCCTTTAGATATACATAGCTTTGACGGATATTTTTTTCATATCCAAAGGAAAGAAAGTACTATCAAGGATTTTAAAACACTGAACATAAAACGGAACAATATTGGCAAAATTAATAAAAGGAATATATGAAAGGTTAAAGCCAGACTGAAAAAATCAATGCCATAGCCGGCATTTGAAACACGGAACTTCTGGTTGCCGTCCAGCCGCTATAAACCATTGAGTTACTATGGCCAACGTGCCAACATGGTATTAAATTCTCCAACTGACTCGTGTTTTCTCGGTAAACTACTAGGAGTTCTCATAAACACATGAGACAACTACCTTAATGGCGACTTACTATACTTTAAGTACTTTAAGGCCCGGTCTTTATAGTTCGGACATTATATTAGTTACAATTAATAGAATTATTTAATCTTTCACACTAGCCCATTGTAGGACGCACTATGAAAGGGTAGAGCCAGACTGAAAAATTCAATGCCATAGCCGGGATTTGAGCCAGGATCTTCTGGTTGTCGTCCACGAGTCAGTCATGTGTTTTTGAGAACTCCTAAGTGGTTTACCGGGAAAAACACGAGTCAGTTGGAGAATTTAATGTAATGTTGGCACGTTGGTCATAGTAGCTCCATAGTTTAGAGCGGTTGGACGGCAACCAAAAGAATTGAGGTTCAAATCCCGGCTATGGCATTAAATTTTTCAGTCTGGCTCTACCCTTTCATAGTGCGTCCTACACCCGGCTAGTGGGAAAGAATAATTAATTTCCATTAAAAGGAATATAATTTAGGAAATAAAATAAAATAAAATAAAATAAGAAGTATCACATGCTTTCAAGCATAGCACATGATATACTTACCTTTGAAACACGTGAACTTGTAACATGAAGTAACTCTGAAATGGCTAACCCTACGGAAAATAATTATTTTTACTTTAATTATCTTTACGTTATTCTTAGCAAACTCTCTCTCCCTCTTGATAGCTTACTTAAACCATTATACCCAGCATCTAATAAAATAGACTTCGTTAAAAAATTCTATGTAAATAAAGATCCCAATATTACATGCAATATAAATAATTTCAGTTTTCTTTACTCGTAAATATATACCACTTGACGTGCAGGGTTTATTTTGATAGGATAAAAATATAACAATAACAATGCAGCAACGCTTGACCAAACCTTAAAAATGGCATTGCATAATGTAATCTTGCGTAATTGGTAACGAATGTATTAACTGAATATAAAAATTGAATACATATAGAAGTTACAAAACTTAAATTAGGCTTAAATGTCAATGTCGTAGTCGAATATATAAACCACAGATCATAACCCAACGCTCCCTAAAAGCTGAGCTACCATGATCAAATACCTGCATGACAGTAATTCTCCAACCGACCACTACTATCATGGTAGCTCAATTAGTTAGGACACAAACATGGCAATATCTAAAATAAGACCATCCCTTGGCTGTAGCTCTAAATGTTCAGCCTATTTCTACATTTTAAAATTTAGCCTACACACGCATGTGTGGTTCAAAGTTAACTGGGATGCGACATTTATCTTTCCAATTACGCTTTAGCTACAGGACAAGATATCCGTAGATACTATACCAGATAGCCCACGCAAACCGTACTTCGTTGAAGTTAGTTACTCCCAGATAACGCGGACGCCGAAAGGCTTGCCTAAGCATGTCAGTAAAGCGGATGCCAGAGAGACCTTGCTAAACGTAAGAACAGAGCTTGAAAACAAACCCTAACTAATGTAACTGGTTCCATAGCTCGTCACTAGAGCACTACCTCACAGAGGTGAGGTACTGGGTTCGATTCCTGTGCTCGGAAATGGTTTCTGTGTAGGAGAATGATCTCTCAGCAGAACAATACCCGCAAGCACCATAGCATACTAATTATTATCTGTTTTAAGGTATATCAACTACCCAGCGTTAATTTATATATACATAGTGCAACAATTTGTGCCTCACAGTTAGAAATATTAAAAGGATGCCGTAAAATAGGCTATAATTGGAAAGATCCCTTGGTTCTTAAACGCGTCTCTGTACGTCTAAAATCCACCTGTAGAAGGTAGATGTCTCCTTGGAAAACGCTGCGAATACAGCATTCATGCCTCAGATGCATTGCGGTGCGTAGGTCACTTAATATCTGTATTCTTCGCTCGAGTACATTTCACTTGCTATCTGTTTGACTAAGACCTAACTCGAACTACAAGCAGACGCCGGCCCTGTTATAGTGTGTGTGTGTGTAAAACCACGGAAAACAAACCTTAAAACATACTGGAACAATTAAAAATGGTTAAATAAGATGTACACACACACACACACACACACACACACACACACACACATATATATATATATATATATATATATATATATAGTCCTGAACCCGATCGCGATAGCGCGGCTTGTGTACACAAAAAGCCTGGAGATAAATAGTACGCCGGAAGAAATAATGATAGCGCGGGATAAAAGACCTGCCGGCACCGATAGTGTTACGCTTCTGGAAGGTGATAGAACATTCGATTCCTGTTTGGTCCAGAAATATCTCGAATTTACGAAATATGTGTTTAAGGCCGTGACGGCTCGCAAAGAGTTAATTGTGAAGCATTGTTCTGAAATGAAAGACAGCCATAGTGTTGTTGTAACGAGAGCTAAGGATGTAATCTGCTGTCACTGTTTATTGTGATCGACCTTGGTAGACTGATGGTGTATGTAACGTAATGCTGCTGTAATCTATCAGAGTATTTCTACAAAAATAAAGGAGATTTTTAATTTCTGCAACTCAGCCTTTTAATTCTACGAACCCACAAAGTCACAATATTAATATAACATAAAAATAAAACAGACGGCCACGCGACCTTAGAGCGAAACCGGGAGGAAACGCACGTAGATAGTAGCTCTACGTGCACTTTCCCCCCCCTTGAACAGCAGCGGCGAGGCAATCCTTGCACTATCGTATGCGGGAAACAAAACTGCAGATGACGGTTTGCGAGGACCATCTATATATACTTATATTATAGACAGTGAGTATTTATTTATATATGTAGGATACTGGTGTTACTGAAAGAGACCAAGATTTAGGCGTTGCTTTCATCGGAATGCCA
Organism: Mantis religiosa; assembly: GCA_030765055.1. Classification (NCBI taxonomy): domain Eukaryota; kingdom Metazoa; phylum Arthropoda; class Insecta; order Mantodea; family Mantidae; genus Mantis; species Mantis religiosa. The sequence goes on along the minus strand of CM060948.1, from coordinate 258,466,831 downwards.
AACGTTCAAGTGGCTTCCATTTTCTTAACATGCTGTCACCTCGAAGTCCGATCACTGCAACACACGGTGGTAAAAGGGTGCAATTCAATGACACCGCGGTTAAAAAACTTTTCTTGTAGTAGAAAGTGGCATCGAGTAGAAGCATATTTTGTTACTCCACAAAATATAACTAAATTATTGTTGATCTCATCAGGAAGTGAAAAACAAACTCCTCCTGTTCCAATGAATATAGCAGAGATGACCATCAATTAGTACTTTGACGAACTTAAGACAAACAGAAGGTTTAAAATATGAAAATAACTCCTAGGTTATATTAGTTCTTTTGACGCTATTTAGTAAGTACTGTGGATGCGACAGTTTTATGAAAGTTGTCAAAACCTCTTAATGTTTACGATAATTCTCTAGAAGTACGAATTGCGAAATTTTTAAGTAATAATAGTTTTTCTTCATTTACTTTGTACCGTTTTACCAGGTAGTCAAGGTATTGGCAGGTAGTATATATAACGGCATAAAGAGAGAATTGATAATATATATTATAGAACAGATATTTTACATTAACCAAGGATATTGTGTTTATCGATCCTCAGAATCTGTTCTCTCTAGAGAGGTTTTCCGTTTTTTCTTTGGCGGTATGGGTATGCGGAATATTATTGCGTTGTATATGTTAAATATTTATATAATATGAAACTCGTAGTTTTATGTTACAAAACAAACTACCAAGCTTAAAATACTATACAACTTACATACTAAGCACCAGTTCCAGAACTTGGAAGAATGTCGAAGATGTTTAAAGAAATAAGACGTTCCGTCGATGTTTCACATGCTTGAATGCGAATATCGGGTTTTCCTGCTCGGTGTTCGAAATAATAGGAAATATAAGATTCTGCAATTGAAATAGGCAACGAGGAGGATTCCAGTATAAAAATGTAGCCCATTTAAACATAAATTCTTAAGAATAAACCACGTGGGAAATATTTGAAATATATTTACTTTTGGAGTTTAAAAAGCCCAAGGTGCAACGTAAGTCCAGTCATCTAGTTCACCTTGGAGCGGTTCCCTCCTTGTGGGTTGGATTTATATCACACGATGCGGTGACACATCTGAAGGATTCGCCACGTCGTGAGGTCTACGCCCCACGCGCGCAAAAGTTTCGCGCTCCCTCGGTGTGGCGATGCTTGTAGAAGCCAAACCTTACCTTGATGTAGAAGCGATGAACTTTTCGTCTAAAAGCCGTGAAGATGAAGTTATCGAAGATTTCTATAAATCCTCTCTCCAGCAGCTGCCACGAGCGATGAGATGTGAAACTTCTCAGTTATGGTATCGATACAAAAGGGTTTTCACTTTTAGACAACTATGGAATAAAATAATTAATACAGTTTCACTTTTCTTGGAATTATATTTCTCGACATCATTTTCTTCTTTACATGCGACGTTTTTCACTGATGTATATAGCCCTTTACTATATATTAATTTTCTCCTTTTATTTATAAATGATGCAACGGTATTTTAGTTAAATTATTTATCATACCGTCGCGTATTTGATGTATATTTTAAACGTTTACTAAACCTTCATAAATGATGAACTCCAATAACTTCTTTTAGTTACAAGAAGTATTTTACCGAAAACGCGCCTACCCTCTTCGAGAGCTCAAGCCAGAAAAAAGATTAAGAATAAAATCATTGTTTTTTTCTGATTTTTGTTGCTAAGCCACCGCAATACTTAATTCTGTGATTTCAATAAACCTAAGCATTTGTTGCATCATCTATATTGCCTGCTTGGTTATTAACTTAAGTTGAATTACAGATGGCCATGTTTACCTAATATATCCATGTATGCAATATCAGCTTCAACCTATATATTTAATGTGCTAAGGAATGCTATAATGAACTAAAATATACTTTATACTCTTAATTCTACTTGAACCTGCACTTTTTATTTTGTGTTAGACCTGATGTTGAAGCAACTACTAAGGGAGAAAAATGAACAGGTGACATTTTTGGCAGCTAGGTCTTAATTCACGTCAGTGCTACAGCTTCACCCGACACATCTATGTCAATGTCACTTTCACCGACCAATACATAAGATGGAACGATAACTTTCCGTTATTAGTTCGTAGAGTCATAAAACAGCTTCACTCTATTCGCTGATTAGGCCGTGGCAGGTCGCTGTTATCTGTGCTACCGGGATTAGATGTGTATGATAAATGCGACTCTGACAACAAATCCAGTCACAAAGCGAAATTTAGTGTTTACTGCGTAAACAGTAACCGGAGTATGCTACCCTACATGATTTACGTCCGAATTATCTTGAGATTGCTACTGCCGTGTTGAACGTTGTGGATTTCCATCACAGGTATGTATAGGATGCTCCAATACATAGTAAATGAAACAGCAGTTATGCAAACTTCCTGAAAAATAATTTGCTTGTCGATATATAAAGTTTGTGTAAATGCATAAATTAACAAGATAAATAACTTAATTTTGTTTAACTTATAGGAGCAAATGGTATATTATTTCAGAAGTGCATCCCTCGGTAAGAGGAAGAACTGTAGACACAGGAAAACGTTATGAAACATTATAACATAGATAAGATATAGTAATTGTTATATTCTTGTGGCGAGGATGATAGTGGAACAATTCAAAATACTGAATCTAGTGAATTATTAGGAGGAAATGAACATAGAAAAGGAATAACGGGCAGAAGTGAATAGAATAGAATAGAAGAGAAATTGCTTGCTTCAACTCCATGATTTCTACCGTCACAAATAATCTATAGAAACATGAGTGATGAACTATTTATATGTACCAGTACACAAGAAATTTGCCTCTGGTGCCAGAAACAGGTGTTTACACAGAATTTTACCTTCATTATAACTACCATCTTTCCAAATATTGGTACCCTCATTTTCAGTTCTAGAACAAGTCTGCGAAAAGAGGTTATTCGACTTATCAAAATTCGCTTAATCAGAATCTGTTACAAGCTTCTTTATATTAATAGACATCACGATGGAACTTTTAAAATCTATGTTGCTTTCTTAGACGTGCAGAGAGCAGAGAAAAATAAGAAAGTCAAGGTAAACTAATTTCTCCTCACCCCTATCCGGCATGAGATACAAGATGGATTAATTCAACCCAAGGTCTATATTTAAAATATCTAACTCATGGTCGGTTTAGGATAAGATGTGGTTATACAATGTTATTACCGCAAAAGTTAAAGAGATAAAATAACAATACAACGCAACTTCGTCTACATGATCACCAAATAAATTCACATGGAGTACTTAAAAAGTGGGGACTGGCGAAGTAGAAGAAAATGTAAAATAATCTTTTAAAACATGATTAAAATACACCGTGGCTGGTAATCACTTCGCCCAAAGGAGGAAGCTAAAGGTGTGCTCTAGTGTAGCGCAGTAAAGATAAAACTGTTTCGTTCTTAACTTACACATTCGAAGAATACTCTGTAAGGAAGCGTTTAAACAGTGTGCTTCAATAAAGTTGTTTGCTTGCAAAATTTTCATAGGACATATGTTTAAAAAACCTAAATACAGATTTTGTAACGATAATTTCTATAAAAAACCGATTACCACGATTTTGATTACATTGCAGCTTGAGTACTGTAAAATCCTTAGGTAATTTGTGCTTTGCCTTTTATTAGTTCTATCATCATATTTTTTAGAAACCATGACATGACGTGTAAGTTCTACAAGGACGAAAGAGAAGTGCAAGCGAGTTGGAGCAAAAGATATTCAAAGATCAGGAGGGAGTGCAAGCATAGAACAGAAAGACAAATTATAGTGACTATTTCACACATACGTCGCTATAAACCAATCATCTACTAGGAATCGTCAAATACCGACCAATAACTGATCTCTAAGGCGATAATTGTATATACCTTGCAAAATTATCGCTCAGAAATTATCACGTGTTCTTCTACTGCTGGGTATAACATTCAACTTCAGTAATTGCCAATTTTATAATTGTGAAATTAAGTAATGTTTACTTTTCTCGTAAAAAATTAATATTCACCTTAAATAATTGCCACTTTATCGTAGTTTAAAATAAGTGAATTTTGATGCTTCAAATATAGGTTATATTACCTTATTATTTTCTTCTAATTAATCAGCGCCACCTGACGGCCTTAAGACCAAAGTTGCTTTCATCAGTGTTAAATTGTGCACGACCTTCGAGAACTATTTATCTTGTATGCCATGACTTGGGAGGTTATGTTTCATTCATCGGTTAATATAGGCCTATGTGATTTAGGGATTCAAATAACTTATTTTACAGCTTTTAACGATTTGTTTTATTCGTGAAATAGTCTCTTCAAATGCAACTAGTGGTTTTGAACTTCCCTAGATAAATTCAAAAACACTGGTGACATTACCCATGAGAGCCGAAGAGCGATAAAGTGGATATGCATGGACAGTAAGAGAGAAAGAGGAAAGGACTAACAGTGAAAAGGCGACATAGCAACATAAGCAACAAAGTCATCGGCATTTAACGTAATAATAGAAGCAGAAGTGCGGATTGGCTAGGAATGAAACTAATAATACACACTAATTCATAGTTAATCCTCCGAGATGTGAGCTATTTTGTATTAAAACAGCTTACCTATCCCTTCCTATACTATGTGCCTGCCAGTAACACCAAACACACACAAGGCTCTATTACATGGCAAAGCGTGGAAGCATATCGAAAAATGTGTGAAACAACGGTGTTGTTTACGGAAGCCTATCGCACATACAGTGTATGTAGACTGTTCAGATGCCATCGTATTTTCTCGACCGCGTCTCATACTTTGGTAGGCGTTAGAAATCAATTATATAATGATTTAACAGTGTGACAAGGAGATGGAATAGGGAATGAAAGTCTCTTTTATGTCAAGTGGTAGAATACGCGGCTGCAATATTAATTTATATTTGCGTGTAATAATTAATTGGCTAAATTTTCATATTAGACATACACATTCCAACGGCTTTATTTGTGTTTCGTCACTTACTGTATGCCTGGTTATTGGTATTTCATTCACCTGAAAAAAAAAATATAAGCAAATGCAGCGCTCGTCATTGAAGGTCAATACGTCTAAACGCTTTGCCAAGCAGCACCTGCAGTAAAACAGCCAGCTCAAATATGATTTAGTCTCACGGTTTCAGGTAGTTATAAGTGATGCTGAACTAAGGGAAGATCACATTATTACTGTAGCTTTTTATAATCAAGTATTTAAGCTCATTTCACAGGATTAAAGCGTTTAATGACATGTTCTCTGGTTCTAATAATTCCCCGTGTTGATTGTTATCTCACTAATTTTGAGGTATGTGAAAAAAAGATTGCCTATAGTCCAGTAATGTTTGGTTTATAAAATTTGATTGGCTGAAATTTAACATACATTCAATTCAACTATGCTTTTTATGGTTTGCTGTAAAGCAGCAATGATTTTAGTTCCTTCCATTTAGAGAGAGAGGGTAATGGAATACAACACAGCCAGTTATATGTACAAAGATTTTATTTCTTTATGAAATTAAAAATATTAGCGTTAATTACACAACAAGCACTAAGCGAATTTAAATTATATAAAACATCTTTTGTGAAAAGTAATATACTTAGTACTTTTCAAGATGTACTTAATTCATTTTATGTTTTAAATAAAGTGAATCATTTATGTATCCAGAAGAATTTTTGAAAATGTCAAAAAAGCTTTCATTGCAGCGTGAATTTAGAATAAAGCTAAAGATATTCTTTACTGATATATTGGTGATGCGCATTAACACACATTTTATACCAATAATATTATACGCTTTTTTCGGTAACGTATTAACAATTAAAGTTATGAGGACTAACATACTTCTGAGTAATCCTGGTGACTGAAATTTTTTCATTTGAACTACCTGTGTTGCACAACGTACATGCCTCTGTGTATGCACTACCTATCGTTGAAATAAAAGACGGATTTCGTATTACAACTTTTACGTTGTTCATTTTCGTTGAAAACGTCACATTTATCAACGCTGGCACTGTCCCAATTGTCAATAAAATATATGGAATCGTGTATAACCCAAAGTGTATAGTCATTGCAATCTTCGTATAATTTAATTTTCCGTTTATCCGAGGGCTACGACAGCACTGCAAACCTAACACAGGTCACAAGGACCCCGAGGGAGTAAATTGTTATGTCAGCGGAGAAGTGGTGTTATTTACCTAACTTCTCCCGATAATAACCTGCAGTTAACCGCTTGACTCTGTTTTAATTAAAATTTAACAATAACATTACTAGACATTCCCATGCCAGGTGGCAACAAGAAAACACAGCATGGTGGAATTTACGCCCTTGTGCAATAAAACCCTAGACGAACGGAGCACTCAGTTAAACGGGAAATGCAATATCAGAAGGTTTATTTTGTGAGATGTGTCATACCCACGTGGGGAGGCGCACGTAACCACATATTATTGCAAACCTGATGGGGGGTATGAAATATGGCTTCCCTGCACACATTAAGTATGACGTCACTTTGAAATTTAAGCTAGTTTACTTTGCCCAGGTTGGCAAGTCATTAGTAAAAGGTAGTTTATAAGTTTTAGAACTGCTATTCGAGGTAAACTACTAAACTCAGGAAAATTAAGACAATTTAATATATTACTTATAATTAAAAAACATTACTTCCCTGTAATTCGGGATGATGATTGTACTAAGAGGTGCAACATTAATCGGAGTGCATTTATGGACGACTGCTCTTGGAAGGAAAGAACGGAAAGGGAGAATAAAGGAAACAAAGCAAAAAAGAAAATACGTACCCTTAGAAGATGTGACACTTAAATAACAAGTTTGATTTTTAACTGAATTTTAGGTTTTATGTAATGCTAGTCGTAGTCGCGCGTGCGCAAGCAAACACACATACCCGCCTACCCCCTCACACGCAAACAAAACATACTAAAAGTGCTTTCTTTCTTCAGGATATATCAAACGCACGAACACATACACACGCACACACACACATATATGGGTTATTTTTAATCTCTTTTTTCTCATTTTGTTTTTAAGCTTGTATGGAAGACCTACACCCCTAGATTCACAAGTGGCTGCCTACATTCAGATGCCCTTGAGGAGCAGAGGAATACTGGAACTTCTGACACAGTACTCACGATGGAAATAAACCCCATGCTTGGGGCGAGAGAAGAAGTAAGATGTTATTAAATGGCGATGTAATAGATGAAAGGAAAGCAGCTTGGTGGAATGAATGGTGAGGGAAACTGGCGAAACCGGAGAAAACCCCTCCAGATACCGCTTTGTCCATCACAAATCCCACATGTAATTGACTTGGATTTAGCCCTCCCCTCCAGCTTAGGTAGCGTATATGGTAACGTGACTGCCTTACGTTCAATAGGTCCCGAGGTCGAATCTCGGTCAGGGTTAGTTAACTTTTTCAGGGGTTTTCCCTTATCCTGAGAGACGAATGTAGGGTAACTCTAAGCTCTATGGAACCAGAGCATCATTTCACCCATTTCACGTATCGTCCTATATGACTTAACGTTGGAGGACACAAATAAAAAAAATTAAAAAAGCCAAAATGCCTAACATGTAGGTGAGCAGTCTAAGCATTCAATCATAGCGCTGTCTTTTTTAATAGACTACATATAATTGACAAAATTCGTCCACGCTTGTAAGACAGTAACGACACTATAGTGTTTAGAAACAGGACATACTGTCCTTGAAGTGCCATATACTTCCATGACGTTACGAAAAACAATTCACACACACACACACACACACACACACACACACACACACACACACACACACACACACACACACACACACACACATACACACTTACTGGCCCACGCACGCGATACGTTATATTTACATGACCACTATCACTGAGGCCGCGCCGTGGCTCAGTGGTTAGACCACTTGCCTCTCACCAAGGCTGCCCGGGTTCGATCCCAGGTGACCGCAAAGTGAGATTTGTGGTGGAAAACACGGCGCTGGGGCGGGTTTTCTCCGGGACCTCCTGTTTCCCCCACCATCTCATTCCACCGATGCTCCATCTTCATCTCACGTATCATCAGTGTCACCGCCTGCGGTGCTATATGTAGTAAAAGCGGGCGTTCAACACACACACACACACCACTGCCGTTTACTTTATATAACTATTATGTGTTTGCCCATCTAGCCTCCAGTTAATCGAAGAAACTTTCCATAGTTGTAATAGAATTAGATATTTACAGTCCATGCCTTTTTGTTTAATCCCAGTACGATATAAGTGAAGACCGCGGACGTGTAGGTTTTTCCAAAGTTATACTGCACATAGACTGCACTGTTATTGCTGGCGTATGTAAACAACTGCAGATAGGTATAGCCTTACCATGACAACCGCCTCACTACCACACCTTGATCCTCTGTCTGCATACACTTGCAAGCCAATGCTTTACTAATTCGCAGAGTACTGCGTTATCTTGTTTTCGACCTTTGCACATTTGATGGCCTTACTGTGCTCAAACTCTGTGTTCAACTAACTTGTATCGCATGCACATCTCTCCGACCTTTAGTTAAATGGATTATGAGCAAAATTAATATTAGCTGCAAGTTAATTATTTTTAAATATTATAATGTGGTTAACTATTTGAATGGCAATTTATCACGACTCTGTATAATAATTCACTGTAAACTTAATGAGCCTTGGAGAAAAATAATATTAGAGAACCTGTAATATACTGCTATTTACACTACGTGTGGTTGAAATGGGACAGATTGGATTGATTGTTTGCAGGGGATTCGGCACCTCACCAGACTGGTCTTTGTATGTACCTATTCCCCAAGTGGGAGGGAGTATGAGGTGAGTCACTGCAGTACAGAGCGTGAGGTCCCTACTCTTTACCAGATAGAAACTCACCGGCGGTGGGTTTAGGACAGTCGTCACTCTATCTGACGTCTACCCGAAACAGTTATAAGGCCGGTTCGGAGACCGGAGGCCACCTCCCCAGAGCAGAGTACTCCATGCAGTCTTGTGCAACCGGCATCCTGCTTGCCGCGTTTCTGAATCGGCCAACTAGGTCGGCTCGCCGGAGGGGAAGTGTTTTCCTCAGAGCATATCTTACTGTCATGCACCACCGAGACACCTGCCGACTCTTCTACCCTGAAAGAAGTCACTAGATGAGAGATGATATGAAATAATGGAAGTGAAATGAAGGGACAAGAAATTCGGGCTGGGGGGTTGTAATGAACCAGCCCAGCATTCAACCGGTGACCCGGGAAAACCCCCGAAAAAGCCCATAGTTAAGGTTGCTTGGCCGCGGGGATCGAACCCAGGTCTCCCGAATGCGGGCCACAGACGAAACCGCCTGAGCTTTGAATTGGGATGCTTTTACCAGTGAAAAATTCTCATCGCGAACTAAGCTCAATAGTTGTGTTCAACATTTCCATTTAATAGTTCAGAAAAGTTCACATTGAAGAGTTTTGCCAAATCAAAATGAAAATAAATTTGCAGATCACGCCTTTAGTTTTTATTGACCTCCAACGTAAGTCGTATAAGACGATGAATGCAATCGGTAAAATAAATGAGCCAAAAATCTATAGAGATTAGAATTACCGGACGTTCATATTTCAGTATAAGGAAAACTCTGGAAAACCCTTATCCAGAAAACTCGTCCTGACCGAGATTCCAACTCGAGACCTCTTGAATGGGATGTAAACGCGGTACCACTACGCTACAGTGGCGGGTACAGATACTGACAACAACTGCACAGCATACACAGCTTGTGTTAAAAAGTTTTTGCCAGAAACCTGTTGGAAAATCGGTATTTCTCGAATTTGAAACTGCTAGTTATGCTGTGATTTTTATTATGGGTTTAATAAATAAACATAATTTGTAGCAACTTTCATTATTCAAAATCATTCAAATAGTTATTTAAATTTATATACCCACATGCTTTGATATGTTCTATGCAAAACTACATATGTTATATTGTACATCCTTTGAGCTAGCATTGATTTCTCTTATTTATCCTAAAAAGATTTCTGTATTGATGTAGCCCTTAAACAAAAAATACTATAAAATTTCAAAATCTTGATTTTCACGACGAAGGCTGACTTTCCATGTTTCCTTTGTAAAAGAGATCCCATCGGCATGAATCAGGTGAAGCAGAGGGCAATGAATGAGAAAGTGGTTAAGAGAATGCACATATTTTAGTTGAATTTGAAAGTTACATCCATGAAGAAATTATGGTCATTTTTCGGAGGGAACTATTCTTTAGACTCAATAAGAGGATCTAAAAATATGCCAGTAATATGCCTGAACAATCAAAGGAGCCGTTCCAGGATTTTTTTTTTTTTTTTTTTTTTTTTTTTTTTTTTTTTTTTTTTTTTTGCTTGTTCCATTTATGCCCTTAAATGGCTATGATCATATCGGCGGCCGTTCTCCTTTGGAACATACCGAAGGTGTTAACTCTCACGCGCACATTCACACTCATTCATACTTCCAAACTCTGGGGAAGATGGGGAATTATCTTGGTCGGAGAAAAATCCCCACCCCCACCGCCGGGAATCAAACCCGGGACCCCTAGCACTGCAGGCAGGTGCTCTACCGACTGAGCTACGGGGCCAGCCTCCAGCATCTTATTGCTTGATAAATTTACGTAATTTAGTTTTAACTATTTAGTTAACTTCTTCTAACTGTGTGTTAGAAATAACTTTCGCCACAATCCGTACAATACTTAACGTGGAATTCTTATCCGCAACAGCTATCATGAGCATTAAAAATAGCCAACATGCTACATGTAACGGCAAATGTGGGCGAATTTTGAGAAAAATTTATTACTTTTTCCGGAAGGAAGCTGAACTTTAAATAAGAAGATTTTGGTATGCACACTCCCCAGGCACGCGCACGCACACACACCCGTATATGTACCAAAAAGAGAACAGAGAATGGTTTATGTAAGGGGTAGGATCGATGATTTTTAGGAATAAACTTTTGAGTAGAACCTATTATAAACTTTCCCTAACAAAGTGGTATATAGTAATAATTTTGTTTTAAAAGGTAACCCTTAAAACATCTGTTTAGTGTGCAGTTCTAAGTATTTATGAATAATGGAAGCATCTCTTTCAACTGCAACAACTGTATCCTGGAAATGGATACCTCTCCACTACGGAATGAAAACAGCAGAAGTAAACGCCCACGTTGTTAAAATATTGCTTCTCCCAAAATGTGACACCACGCCAGCGCACAGGCAATATACATCGACAAGCATAGTTTCGGAAACAAATAGCGGAAAGTGATGCGTAATGCGTAACAGAAACCGACTGGGCATTAAATGGGGATTTGTCACATACGGAAATAAAATAATTACTGCATATCCAACATGCCTCTCTAAATGGAAAGTCATTGCAGTATTGGAAACAGCAGTAATGTGACACGGATCAGATGAAATTTGTGGGCGAAATTATTTGGCTCGTTCGAATAAATTGGACGTTTTAGATAGCGCTTCCCCCATGACTGTCAAGAGAAGAATTTGTCAAATTAAAGGGCTGCATCGTATTTGTTTGCAATTTCTTTTCTCTTTCACTGGTAACATTATTGGCAGCCGATTCCCAAACTGAACGGCTTATATCCAGTTTCCACATCATGACTTAAAACTAATTTAAATAGCGTTAAGAAATAAACAAAGGAATCTTTCACAAACAGTGATGCAGTAGTGTATTTTTCAGTAACGTTTTCTATTAGAACGTAAGCAGAAATATCGCGTTTCCAAAATACAACTTTAGCTGAAGATCAGAGACCTGATCAAAATAGAAAGAATAAAAGCAATGTTTATGAAGAGGATTACCCGAGTTGGAAAAACAGCGCCACCGCGGATGGTATACGAAATGAGGGAGACGTACTTCATAGAATACATATGATCACAATACTACCTACAATCAACAGAAACGAGCAGAGCCCTAGTAAACATCAGGGAAAGGAACAAAAGCGAAATCGACCTCGACTTCTACACCTCACCAGCGATGATGGACAGCAGATGGACTAGAGTGTACAACACGTCATAACACGACCCTGCATACACGGATTTCACTACAAGATATAAGTCTACACGAAGTTCCAAGAGTCAGACGAAGACTGAAAGTCTATATTATGCGGGCAGAAGTGTAATAGATATCACATCCTAACATTCACGAAAAGCACCAGCACAATTACAGACTCTAGCAAAGACTGAAATGTGAAATTAGCCCAATGTATTTCTCGAGTCTGTGACGGCTGACGTTATGAAGAACATTAAAGCTTTCTTCCGGGCTTATAGCCCGTGGTCCAGTAGGATTTGAATATTCTGACATTTCGCCAAGGACTGCGCTTGGCATCTTCAAGAGGCGCGGTCCGTGTAAGAGCCAATGATTCGATAGCGGCTGGCACACTCATACGGCAGGTGAGTGGAGCTTGCCACCTAGCTGAGCGTTCATTAATCCGGGTCTTCGGAGGACTGTCTCGGGAGTTTATATATTTCATATTTTTCAGCACTGGCATGCAGGTCTTGTGTATGCGGAGGGTTCTTCCTTACGATTGAAATTGTTCGGATATTTGAAAATTTCTATTACTTCGCGTTGTAGGCATAGTAGTTGATGGATGATGCTAGGAGCTGTGTGTCTTTGTAACTGACATCATTGCCAAATAATAAGCAATGTTCTGCTACGGAAGATTTCTCTGTTTGCCCTAGTCTACTGTGCCGCTCGTGTTCTCTTAACCTAGTGGTAATGCTGCGCATGGTTGTGCCAATATAAACCTGTCCACAGCTACAAGGAATTTTGTAGACTCCTTCGGACGAGTGCGCGTTCCGTTTGTCTTTCGATGATTTTAATGTCTTATTTTTAATGTTTGTTTGTAGATGGTATCGACCTTGTGGCCTCGTAACAATTTTCCTATTCGGCCAGATACACCTTTGATGTACGGAAGGACCACGTTGGTTAGCGAGCGGCGCTCTGCCTTATCTGTCGGATGCCTGGGGCGTTGTGCGCGCCGTATCTCCTTGTGGCTGTACCCGTTTGTTCTGAAGGCTGTGTGTAGGTGTTTGAGTTCCTCTTCTAGATACCTTTGATCACATAGGTCTTTGGCTCGCTCAGAGAGTGTTTTATGATGTATTGTTTCTCTCTTGGGTAATGGTTGGGTGTTTTGTGTAGATAAGGATCCGAATGCGTCAGTTTTCTATAGACGGTGCATTCAAGACGGAGGTCTGAGGTTTTCATGACAAGAACATACAGGAAGGCTATTCTATTGTTTTCTTCTTTTTCCATGGTAAATTGAACTTTATGGTTAATGCTGTTTAAGTACTGTAGAAACTCGTCTAGGGTGTCCTCTCCATGGTTCCAAATCACAAGTGTCACCCACTTAACGCAGCCAAGCTTTCGGTTTTAGGGGGCGTTCACAAGTGCTGTCTGTTCAAAATATTTCATAAAGAAATTCGCTATGACAAGACTGAGTAGGCTTCCCATTGCGATCCAATATTTAGTTGGATATTGTATATAAAGATAAATTATTTTATATAGGTACAATTCAAGTCTTTTCATACAGCTAATAGCTATTGAATAACAATGATGTTCAACTGACTTAGTAAATTAATTGGAGCGTAATTTAAGCCTAAAATTAAAACATCCGTGAGATAGTACTCCGGCTCCTATTCGTAAGACATTCTCAATTGCATTAAGAGAGTATTGTATTAGCTGTAAATATGAGTGTTTTAAAATTTTCCATAGGTTTATGCACAACAGCATATTTGTTCCTTCAGTCTGGTAAGACGTAGGAGCTATTTACTTGAAACTTTGTGTACGAATAATAATAATATAGCACTATTTTGTGTTTCAATATATATTTGGATTAACACTTGGCTTACCAAAACCTGCTTCAAAAAGTGCAGACCGAAACCATAATATTCTCTTTTTCCTTTAGCTCAACCCTGTCCAGTGCAGTACAACGATTCCATTTCCTGTTAGCTCAATATCTTTATTACACTTCCTCAGAAACCAATTTATTGGGCTCCTCCAACACATTCAGTCATTATATATTCCCTCTTGCTCTCTTCCTCTGTAATTTTTCTATTCACTGCTGCTGCTGATACCAGTCCTCTCCCAAGATAAGTGTGATTATAGCTCAAATTATATCGTAGCTTCCTTTTCCCTCTTTGATGGGAATTGATACCAAATTCTGGTAAAATTGAAATTTAAACTTCAGGAAGACCACAAAATTAAATTGATAAATAATTGGATCACCTCCTCTGTAGGTTGGGCCCTTCGCTCTACAAGTTTTATGATTTGTGGAGTAGCTTGAAGAACAAATGTACAAAATAAATCTTCACTCTCTGGCAGAATTAAAGAAAAGTCATGTGAAAATAAATTGCACTCTACCAGTTCATAATATACCTTACACAGTGTCTATTTAGCCACTTAAAGACAAATTTACTGCAAGATTACATTTTATATACAAATTTTATAGAATCGAAGCAATGCATACGGGAAATTTCTTCCAGTTCACAATGCATAGGATACACTAGTCATTTCAATAACATAATTAGTGATATCAAGTAGTAAGTACAGCGGCATACATTATAAATCCAAGAAGGCTTTTCTCGTATATTAAATATGCTACTGCCTCACATATATGTACTAAACATACAACTCATAATCTATTTGAGGATAGTTACACAGATTCCAAGTGCAGCGTGTTAACTACAGCTGATGTATCTAACTCAACTTACTTGTGCCATTTGACTCATAAGGCAAAAATACACAATATGGACTTAATATCCTTATGAAGTAATACAATATGCAGCTACTCCTGTGAAACATATTATTCTATCCAACTTATAACTGAAGAGAATTTCAATGCCTCTGCCTATCAAGCTGCGTTTTAGCTATATGGTATAGCGAACGTGAATTCAATGTTCCGGAATGACAATATACGAGAATAACACAGAAGCTTCAACGTTTTTCAATCAAACTGCTACATTTGCTTTGGGCTTGGCAGTGGATATTCCTTCATTATTTTAAAGTTACAAGCAAGCAATTTACCATGCTATTATTTTAAATATTTTGTAGTATTGTGCTCCACGCACTTTGAAAAGCAACGAATAATAAACATATTAACGTTATTGCCATTATGCTTCTGGCAAAATTGTTTTTCGCTCTTAATATCCTTCAACCTGGTAGATAGCATCAGAATATTGTGAATGAAATTGAAGTGGTGTTCAAATGAACTGTGTCTATAGAGCTTAAAGACAACAAACGCTCTTCTTAGATAACACGTAAAAATCGTACCCAGGTTGAGCCTAACCGATATTTGGACTTGGCTTCTCTTCAATGTGCGGCAGATACAACAGAAAAATTTCTGCAGTATATGCAGCATATTACTTCAGTTATGTGTTAAAACTTAATTTAAACTATTGAGTTCTAGTGATGAATCTGAACAGTGACTAAACATTAAAATAGCGTTTTGACAAGAATTATAACCATCAATATTCAAAACATAAGTGGTTGATCTGTTTAGGTTAAAAATTTGTTCAGCTCTTCTGCGGTCTTTGTAAGTGGCAAATGTATAGGTCTAACTGTAGTGTCTTGCACAGTAATAACGAGCCTAAAAGCGCGATAATCAGCTTTTTAAACACTTACATTACACCACATTGAACCACAGCACAGAGGCTTAAATTTTAGAAATTCTCAGTTAATCTCTTTCAAACTAATAGTTACTTGCGCTTCGGCAGTATTTAATAATAACTAAATACAACGCCAGATAAATGTGTTAGAAGAAGCTTAGCTGTAACAAGAAAGTATTTTGGGGTGAAGGGAGGGTCAGATAAGGCTGCAATATGCAGGCTGCACGTTAAGATAACCTGGGAACGGTGTTCAAACACCTCGTGTTTTTCCGCGGTAAACACTACCTTAAATTGTTCAGAAAGGCGTAAACACTCAAATGGACCTTTTATACGTCCTAATTTCCAATTTTTCAATTTAATTCAGAAAACTGGCATCAAATATGTCAAAATAGTGAACAAGGAAGTAGGCGAAATAAGCAACACTGAACCTGCTTAAGAAATTTTTGATAGGAAAAATATTGGAGAGGAAACGAGTTTTGTTACTTCAGGTAAGCGCAGTAATGAATGGCATTTATATATGTTACTTTGCCACCAACTATCAATTGTAGCTTTGAGCCCAATTTTTTCTGTTTACCTGCTCTCGAAACCAGTAAAACCTCAAATAGTGAGGTTTATATTCTCTGTAACTCCCATAGTGCAAAGAGAGTATTCAAATATAGCACTTAGGCCAAAGATTCTACTAGAAATAGATTTGGTATGGAACTAATCAATATTTAAAATGTCCTTCTGTCTCATTGCGGCCTCCTTCAAAGATGCAAAGATACCATTTCAAACCAAGTACACTGCTAATACAGGTTTTCATTATCATCAACGATTAGAATGCAGGAGTACTCTCAACATTAAAGCGCCAGTATAGGCATTAGACCAGATCAAATAACCGTGTTTAGGCTGCACCATAATTAACTTCCCTTGGGGTGGTATTCAATTAGTTTTCTTTTTTTCTGTTCAGTTTCTTTCTCCCTGTACCAGCTAACCGATTTGGTTGTTTAACTATTTTGGAGTACATTTACAGGCCGACTTCTGGCTCTACTTCCTATATATTTTAGCTTACGTATATGCCACTACTGCTCAGGAATCTCATAGATATCATTTGTATTTTGCCTTTAATTCCTTTTCTTTCTTAAGTTTTATATTTGGTAATAAATGGCGTTTTGCTCCTTAGATAAAGACTGGTATAATCACTGCGCTTTGCCTGCCTCAGTAGCGTAGATGGTAGCGTGTGTGGCTCACGTTTAAGAGGTCCCGAGTTCGAATCTCGGTCAGGGTGAGTTACATGAATAAGGTTTTTCCGGGGGTTTCCCTTATCCTGAAAGACAAATGTCGGGTAACTATGTTTTATGGATCCTGGACTCATTTGAGCATCATTTCACCCATTTCATTCATCGTCCGATATGACAACGTAGGAGGACGTAAATCACAAAAAAGTCACTGCGTTTCACAAATTAAGAAAGCGATAATTAAGTGATCTTCCAGATAACTCATGTATGCCTAAAATGGAAAAGCAGATGCTCGGTGAAATATGGAATGAAGAGCAAGGAGGTTCTTTTTTTTAGGATTTCTGAACTAAATGTTGTTTAATATGACAGTATGATATTTGAATTTGCTAATGATACTTTAGAGCCATTAAAACGTTAACATGCAAACACCAATTCTGCTATAAAATTATTTCGATTTGTGTTAGATTCTAAAAATTCATACAGTGATCGTATAGCTAATATTTGTAATAAATTATCAATGTTTGGATTGAAGTATAGCAGAACCCCTTGGATAAAACTTTATATTATACCTTAATGTGGGGCAATCAGGTTACTCGGCTTATTTTGTCTTCCCAGGAGTAGGTTACTATCACAATTTTTTCATTGCCGTTAAATTTCTAAAAAAGAACCATAACAGTAAAAACCAAATTGAAAATGTCCAATAAGGACATAAAATAAATTATTATTCACTTTAACAACATCGCCAGTTTCCAGGTTCAGTGAATCACCGGTGTGTAGAAATTTCGTCCCGCCTGGAGTACCTTAACATGCCTGTAAATCTTGTTGGTCGGTTGCTTTTAAGCACACTTAACACCATTGGCCTTGATCAGATTTCAACCAACAACCTTGGGATCAGTAGGACAGAGCCTATCCAACTAACCCACCCAACCAAGAAAATCCACAGAATTTCCGCATAAGTCAGTACTGGAGAGAATTGCATCCTACAAAATGCCTTACAGAGTGAGCCTGTATGACGCAATAGCACAGACAGCCACTACGTAACATAGGCGAAGTACTACATACATTAGTGTTTAAGACAAAATATAGAAACTATAAATATTAATTCAGTACTACTGAACGGTGTGTTTGAAGTTTATTTGTATTATGCAAGTGTATAACACGATACTTAAACATATACCCGGGTTCTGAAGTCAATGAATAGTGCGAAACAGTCAAGCAAAAGAAGCTCGTTCTATGAAACGGTGATATAACACTCAGAGAAAAATAAGCTGGTACAAAACTAAAGTTGTCGCATTCGTGAACTCCTATAAGAATGGGAGTTACCAGTTACTAGAGATCCTAATAACTAGGACTGCTAAGACCAATAGTGTTTTCCGAGTTTCACTCAGGGTCCTTGGAAGAAATTCCTTTCCCGCGCCAACCAAAACCTAACACAATTACCGCATACAGATGATCCAGACCACTCGTTACAGCTGATCCCGAGACAACATCCTGAGATCTAGACACGACATCGACGAAATTGGCGATCGACGCCGAGACCACAGACCATCACTTCAACGACCAAGGTAACGGCGTACCAAGAGACACTGCTGCTATTCTAATTACACAATAATGAAGTGAATTTACAAATTATTCCAGCAAACTCAACAATACATTTGAATTATCTACAGAAATATCTTAAACATATAGTAGTTTAAAATTATCTATAGGTATATAGGGAAGTTTAGTGAAACGATTATTTCTTAAATGTATATTGGGTATCTTTACAAGATATTTCAGAAACAAGTTAATGAGTTATGCTGTTCTATCGCAGAACACATTTTGGACTTTGACGAACCTAAAAACGTTGGATTTCCTAAGGAATCTCGACATTACTACAGGATAGGGGAAGTAAGGGTAGCCAAGTCATAATTTTGCCTTATACAAAACTTATAATAAAGCCAATGATAGCCATTTTGTAAAAACTGATACAAAATGCATGCATCAGAATGGGTTTTCTAAGCTATAATTTAAATATTAAATTATGCGGGTGAGCAAAGTAACATTATCATCCTTACGTTCACACTACAAATGAATATCCGGAAAATGTTTAGCTCAATTTGAGACAAATACTAAAATAAAGTGAACTGAATGTTTGAGAAATCTGTTCATTTTGATGCTTCTGACAGTGCTAAAGCATTATTTTTTCTTTTATATAACAAACTATCCTTATAAGTAGGTGTATTCTACCAAAAGGTGTCTAGAAGGTTGTAAAGAATTTAAGTACTTGGGAGGAGGAATCAATAAAGAAGGTATAAGAGTGACAGAAGAACAGAATTAACAGAGCGAAACCACAACGGCAATATTAAATAGGGCTTTACGCAGGAGAAGTGTACGTACTATTGTTTAGCACAAATAAAAGGAACATCACATATGGGACCGAAATTTTTAAAATTAATAGATAATTAACATCTTAATTACTATATGTGCAGATGAACATTTCAAGAGGTAAAAATACAAAAAAAAAAAAAAAAAAAAAAACCGAACGAAAAGAACATGTTAATATAGGAATGGAAGATAAGGTTTCAGTAATGGTAGAATATGTAAAATATATTTAAACCCGCGTGGTCAGTTCAGAATTCTAAAGAAAATATTAACTAGAAAACTTCAGGCATTGTATTGACACCAGGGAAGAAAAAAGATGGCACTAAAGCTTAAGGACTGGAGGAGGAGGAGGAGGAGGAGGAGGAGGAGCAGGAGGAGCAGGAGGAGGAGCAGGAGGAGGAGGAGGAGGAGGAGGAGGAGGAGGAGGAGGAGGAGGAGGAGGAGGAATGAAGTAACAGGAATAAGTGGAGCAAGAAGTAAAATTTTAAGAGCAGAAAAATGTGTAAATTTGATATTTCACATTCATGGTGCTTGCACCCTAAGTTTAATGTCGCCAGTGTCCATTATGGCAGCTGCAACACGGAAGGACGAAGGGCAACATTATGAGTCGGTTTATTTTCTTTGAGAGAAGTTTAAAGAAAGGAAACCAGTCGTAAAAGCACTCCATATATAAAGGAAGATTTGTGTATATATAATGGAATACTGCTCTGTCGACTTTTTATATACTTCCCTGGAAGGCATTTAATTCCGTAGGAAATGAAACTAGCCAGAGAGAGACATGTACAGAAATTTAAAGCAGAGATTCAAGAGCGGAAGAGTGGTTTGTTTAAAGCAGTCTCTCGCTGTGAGATTATAAACGTCCTCTTCACCTTCAGGATATTGAAAGATACTCCCTTTCTCTACTCAACATGAGAATAATGGAAAGTACATCACACAGTGGGATATGAAAGCTTTGTGAAGCGCAATATTTTGTCAGGCAATGGCGAGTGTTACTGTTTTTAAAGGTTATTTCAACCCCTAAAGCATTATAAATGTAACATTTTATTTATGACATGCACACCATTTACTTACACAAACATTGTGCTTTCTCTTATATTTAGTTCTCTATTGCCCACCTATAGGAAATACAGGAATTACTGATTTCACAGAAAAATTTAAAATCGAGATTTCAATGCTAGTGCGGATTAAGACATCCCTCGAATAAAAATGCTTTTGTGAAGAAGGCACGTGTGGGTGTATATGTAGATTACATACAACTCAAAAATCTAAATTTGAAATACAGTTGAATACCGAACTTGCTATATAAACTCAGAATCTTGAAAGGAAGGGCCACGAAGTTTTTTAAATAAAACATTCCTCCCGTACTACACCTTACTTGTAAAAAATTACATTATTTGATTTTCTCAAAACGTCACCTTGGTTTAAAACACCATATTTTAAATATATTTTCATAAATAAAATACGTTGATTGGTGTGAATTTTCTTGGAATAGTCTGTGAAATACTCTGGTGTAACTGATCAACTATATAGCATATTGTGACTTTGTGGGTTCGTGAAATTAAAAGTCCGATTGCACCACTCAAAAATGTTCTTTATTTCCACCGACTTACAGTTGAACACTTGCCAATTACACGGAATTACATAATGCACACAACTACGTTTCACCAGTTCGTCTGTTACAGTTCCACTGCCGCTCAGTTACGCACACTCTTCCGATGCACGCACACAGTCTTCTCGTCCGTACACTAGCACGGCGCTGCTTCGCTGCTCGCCAAGAACTGACTGATCTCACTCATTGCAGACCTTTTTATAGGAATATCGCTGTTTTCTAGAAGTCTCTGGCTTCAGTGAATCACCGCGAAGATTCCAGAGGACAGGGGAAGGGGAAAGATGCGGCCAGCGACAAGTGACACTTCCCCAATCAACACCTCAGTTAGTGACTGAGATAGATGAGTGGGTGTGGCGCGTATGTCTCTGGTCCCTTCTCAGCTGTCGTTGGTCTGGCTTTCCGATAATTGGGTCGCACTGCTCCCTCGTCAAAGTTGGTCGTCCCGAACAGCACTATCGTGATGTATCTTTCCACCATGCCATCCGACTGGGGATGTAGAGGCGTCGTGCGGGTCTTGTTCACCCCAAGCCTTTGTAGTGCCTCCTTCATTAGGTTGGACTCAAAGTTGGTACCCTGGTCACTGTGTAGCTCTAACGGCACCCAAAATCGACAGAACATTTGCTCCACGAGGCAGACTGTGATTGTCTTTGCCTCTTGGTTTGGGATGGCATACACCTCAGGCCACATGGTGAAGTTGTCCACGACCACCCTTAGGTAGTTGTTGCCACGGGTGGAAACTGGAAACGGTCCCGCAATGTCAACGGCGTTCCGTTCGAATGCCGCTCCGACGTTGTACTGCTGCATGCGACCCCGGCTCCTAGTCTGGGGGGCACGACTCGCCGCGCACACGTGACACTGACGGCACCATCTCTCAGCATCTGCTTGGAGTCTCAGCCAGTAGTAGCGCTGCCGCAGTTTGTCAATCGTTCGGTTCGCTCCCAGGTGTCCTCCCGAAGTACCGGCGTGCACTTCCTCCAAGACTTCCGGGACCTTACTCAAGGGAAGTACCAACGTCTTCCCATCGGGTGACTCCCATATCCGTACCAACACGCCCTCTCTGGTCTTCAACGAGTCCCATTGGGCCCAGTACGACTTGTAGGTGGCACTCCTCGGTTGGATGTCCTCCCAGGTTGGTCTCGTCCCTGCCTCCACTTCCCTCAAGAGTGGCCCCAAGTCTGCGTCCGCCAGCTGCTCCCTCCTCAGGCCTACGCTATCCCAGCCGTCCGCAGGCACTGCCACAACTACTCGGACTGCTGCGGCACGCTTCTTCTCTTCCACTCTTGTGCACTGGCCGCACTCTCCTGGACAGGGTCTTCGGGATATAGCGTCTGCGTTACCGTGGCTCTTCCCTCCACGATGTTCTGAGGTGAAGTCTTACTCCTACAGCCTCTGGACCCAACGTGCTGTCTGGCCTTCCAGGTTCTTAAAGCTCAATAGCCAGGTTAGGGCGGAATGGTCAGTCCTCAGGTGGAATGGCTGACCGTACAGGTACTTGTGGAAGTGCTCCAAGGTCTTTACTACCGCCAATAATTCTCGTCGGGTGACGCAGTAGTTCTTCTCTGCCTTGGATAGCGTCTTGCTGTAGTAGGCTATCACCCGCTCATGGCCGTCCTGGATCTGCGATAGGACACATCCATTGCAATGGTCGCTGGCGTCGGTGTCCAGAATGAAGGCGCCACCGGGTTGTAGGAAACCCAAAATTGGAGCACTGCACAGGGTCTCCTTTAGGTGCTGGAAAGCGCTTTCGGCCTCCTCTGTCCACGCATAAGGCCGGTGCTCTTCTGTCAGGCGGGTGAGGTGTTTTGCGATGTTGGAGAACCCCTTTATGAAGCGGCGGTAATAACTGCACAGCGCCAGGAAACTGAGCAACTCTTTCTTATTCTTTAGGCGAGGCCAATCTCTCACAGCCTGTGTCTTCTCCGGGTCTGTGGCCACTCCGGTAGCTGAGACTATGTGGCCTAAGTAGTTCACTTCCTTGCGGAAGAGCTGGCACTTCTACGCGTTCAGCTTCAAGTTGGTCGCCTGCAGTCTCTGTAGCACCTTACTCAGATTCTCGAGGTGATCTTCAAAAGTCTTCCCGACGATGATGATGTCCAGGTATAGCAGGTAGGCAGCGTAAGTCAGCCCTCTCATCACTGACTAGATGAGGCGTTGGAAGGTAGCTGGTGCGTTGCAGAGGCCAAAGGGCATAACCGTGATCTGCCAGAGCCCTTGGCCCGTCGAGAATGTGGTCTTCTCCTTGTCTCTTGGGTCTAGGGCTACCTTCCAGTAGCCCGACTTCAGGTCCAGGGTCGAGAACCACTGTGCTCCAGCTAGCGTGTCCAGGGTGTCGTCAATCCTGGGTAAAGGTAAACAGTCCTTCCGGATGACAGCGTTCTACTTTCTGTAGTCTACGCAGAAGCGCAGCTCGCTATTCTCTTTGTCACCAAGACTACAGGGGAATACCAAGGGCTGTGAGACTCGTCAATCACTCCCCCTGGATCTCATGTCCCCCAGTATGTCTCGTACCGTCCCATGCTTCGCCAGCGGAACGCGTCTATGTGGTTGCCGAATAGGCCTGGCGTCCCCGGTGTCGATGCGTTGAAGCACTTTGTCCGTGCGAACGTAGTAACTGTCGCCTTGGCTGAAGACGCTCTGGCATCGCATCAGCAGTTGTCGAACCTTCTCCAGCTGTTTTGCGGTCAGGTGGTTGGCCGCCCTCTCCAGTAGGCCTTCTAGTCGGGGCCTCAGGTGTTGCGTTGGCACCAGCTCCTGTGTCTTGTCGCTTGCTGTTACACTCACCACGGGCTCGCACGTTCCCAATTCCGTCCCGGCCTGGACGTCGTGATCGGTTTCCGTTGGATTTAGCAGTCTCACTGGCACCTCCTCTCGGCCCGGCAGCAATGCCCTGGCTACACACAGTCCGTGTACAGGCGTCTTCTGGTTCAGCATCATATTCCTGGTTCTCTGGCCCTCCAGTCGCGCCGTCGCCACCACCTCGCTCCTCGAGGGGCCAACCACGTCTTCGTTCAAGACGACCCTGCAAATTCCAAGGCGCTCTTCTGGTTGACGAAGTATAACCTCTTCTCCGTTGAGCCGCAGGACCTTCTTGCCGACGTCGACCGTCGCCTCATGGCTCCGGAGGGCATCCAATCCCAGGATCACCTCCTCAGCCACTTTCGCGACGAACACCCACAGACGTACGGTGCTCCTTCCCAAGGTCAGCTTCAGCAGGGCCTCCTTCTCCACAGGCAAGGTGTCGCCCGGGGCCGTGACAAGCTGGTAGAGTCGGCTCGGCTTCCTTGTCGGAAAACCCTTCGCCACGTCAGGTCTGATGATGGTCACGGCCGGCACGGCTTTCCTCTTTCCCAACCGTCCGCGATGAGGCTGTCATCTATACGCCGGCTGACGGCGCGCAGTGCCACTCGAGGGGATGGTGGTGATGGTGCCGACGTGCCTCTCTCCACGACGGCCCTTACTCGTTTTCCGGCTGCTCTTCCTGTTGTGGGCAGTCTCTTTGCAGGTTTCTGGGCTGTCCACACCTCCAACACAGGCCACAGGGTGTTCGCCGGCGTCCCTCGGCTGGTATTCGGTCTCCGGTGTAGCGGACACTCGTTCTCGACGTCGGGATTGCCGTTACCTGGGCCGCCTCCATCCTTAATGCTGCCGTTAGCTCCTCGTGGATTGTTTTATAATCGCCGAGCATTAGGGGCTGAGGAAATCTCCGTGTCCTGTACCCCGTCAACGGAGGTGTAGGCAGCTTCCCGGGACACGAACTCTGGTGGGAGGTCGACCAGGGCCTTGCTTGCCAGTTGTTCAACTGCCAGGGCGAACTCCTGCAGCGTCTCCCCTGGCTGCTGTGACCTTGCCTTTAGCTGGCTGCGGTATGCTGCGGCTAAGCGGTGGTTTCCGAAACGATTCTCCAGGACCTCCCAGATGTCCTTGGGCGCCGCCGTTGTCTGCACCGCGTTTAGGACTTCCGCGGCCCGTCCCTGGAGGCTGGCTATTAACTGTGTGGCCTCCTCCTCTGGCGACCATTTGTTGTGCCTGGCCACTGTGTCGAACTGGCGGCGGAAGACCTCAAACGTTGACGCGCCGTCATATATCGGAGGTTTGACACGCGCCGATGTGTCGCGTCCCTGCGCGTCGGCCTTCAAATCCTTCAACCTCCTGCCGACGACGTCCTCCACCACAGCGTTCAGGGACTTGACGCTGCTGTTGGCATTTACTTCCAGATTGTTAACGCGGCTAGCAAGGTCTTCGACGTCTTCCGCCATGGTTTTTAGGGACTTGGCGTTACTGTCGGATTTTCCTCTAGGTCATTGAAGCGATTCGCCATGTCCTCGACGCGCTCGTCCACTTGGCCCATGCGCTTGCCCAGCTCCGGCACGTCATCCCTCACGCCGGCCAACTGTTCTTTAAATTTGGCAAGGAGAGCCTCGTTCGCCACCTTCATTTCCATGGTCAGTTCGGCTATCTTTGCGGTCATTGTCGTGTCCAAGTTGTCTGCCGCTTCTTTTTTGTTGTTAACTCGTTCATCTTCGCGGCCAAGTTGTCATTTGCCGCTTCCGTCTTCTATGTTAATTCGGCCTTCATTTCCATCATCTTCTCCAAAATTTTTCCCTATGCCGCGTCCATGGTTGTAATTTTCGGTGATGTTGTCATCCCACTTCTGACACCAGTGTGACATTGTGGGTTCGTGAAATTAAAAGTCCGATTGCACCACTCAAAAATGTTCTTTATTTCCACTGACTTACAGTTGAACACTTGCCAATTACACGGAATTACGTAATGCACACAATTACGTTTCACCAGTTCGTCTGTTACAGTTCCACTGCCGCTCACAGTTACACACACACTTCCGATGCACGCACACAGTCTTCTCGTCCGTACACTAGCACGGCGCTGCTTCGCTGCTCGCCAAGAACTGACTGATCTCACTCATTGCAGCCCTTTTTACAGGATTATCACTGTTTTCTAGAAGTCTCTGGCTTCAGTGAATCACCGCGAAGATTCCCGAGGACAGGGGGAGGGGAAAGAGGCGGCCAGCGACAAGTAACACTTCCCTAATCAACCCTCAGTTAGTGACAGATAGATGAGTGGGTGTGGCCCGCATGCCTCTGGTCCCTTCTCAGCTGTCGTTGGTCTGGCTTTCCGATAATTGGGTGACAATATGGACAAATACCTTTCTAACACAAAAGTAGATCTCGATAAAGCACAATTGATAAAAAAGATGTTATGGAGAGTACAACATTTCCAATATACTTTTTATTGTTTAAATTTGCATATATCCTTTAATTTGCGAGTTATTTTTCTTTTCTTTTACTGTTTCTTTTTTACCTTCTTTTTGAGGTGACCATCAAAAGGGAAAGCCCAAATATAGTAACCCAATTTTTAAATAGTTGCCTCGCTATAGCTTATTGCGCCGTTATGTCTAAAATATTATGATCAATTGTTATTCAACAAGCATTAAAATAGAGGAATAAGCTTTTTTAACAAAAGAATTAGCATTTTACCATACTAAATGTGTAATACGATTTTATTTCGATAACAAGAAGCGGGCAAAAGAATAGGTTTCTGTAAAAACACTTCGTGGAAAAATGATTTTAGAAAGTGATGGGAATGCAACACATCCGACTCTTGTGTAGGCGTATTTCTGTCTCTCCGTGCGCTTCTGGAAGCTATATATACCCCTTAACTGTGCACGTGTGCATAAAGAGGTTAGGGTATCGTATCAGTGATGATACCAATGTTAATCAGCTGTGCGTAGTGGATCTGTATAAGCATGTATACATAGAATAGAGCGTGTATTTCCTCTGCAGTCAAAATAGAATTTGACATCGGAATATCTTAGAAACGCGTCCCACTAATCACTAATAATTAAAACACAGCTGCGGGCAAAGCAACTACCTAAAAGGTAAACATTATATAATTGAAATTAATTGTTCTTTCACACTGGTCGTGTGTAGGCTAAAGGGGAAAACATGAGTCTGTTGGAGAATTTTATGTCATGTCGACACGTTGGCCATAATAGCTCAAGGGTTAGAGCGGCTGGACGGCAACCAGAAGATCCGTGGTTCAAATTCCTGCTATGGCATTGCATTTTTCAGTCTGGCTCTATCTTTCCATTATATACTTGATTCTATTGTCATTGTCCTCGTCCTCGTCCTCATCCTCATCCTCATATTCCATAATAAATTGCACTTCCATTGTCAAGTGTACAATTACAGTACACTTTCTACTTTAATATCACAGTTGTTAACTTACAGATATTAACTAGCAAGAAAATACTGACAGGAACAGCAATGTTATATTCCGTCTACTGTTGTGATAACCTGGCAACTTACAAATCTAACGGCTAGAACTATACAAGTGGAGTGATACCCTGTTATTGTACCCATAAATTGGCTTATGGACTACTATATGCCATCTTTCTGTTTCCATGTACGTAACTACCCGTAAAAAAGTTTTTGCAAAAATATCACAACAATATAAATTTCCTCACCTAATGCTGCGAGAAGTTCCATAAATTCAGTTTTCTCTGTTTCTTTTCCATATATTAAGATTTCCGACTCCAAAATATTTTCAGTTACAAAATACTTATATTGTAGGAATGAATACACCCGGGAAAACTGAATGTTAAAGGTCGCTTCTAAACTATTAAAGCTAGATAATCATTTTATTGGCAGTAATAATAATTGAAATGTTTGTGTTAAAACCTATACTCCAAATTCCTCCAAAACTGCAGCCGCCGATGTCCTGACTCACACTGAAGGTAAAACGGCTCCTGACTATTACACCTGAGGATTTATATGGAAAAATCACTAACCAGCATCCTTTTGGGAAAGGAAGTTTTTGGAAATATATAGGTCATTTTCTAAGAAAAAAAATTGATCAACACAGAAGAATGCACTACACTGCACTTCTGCTAAATTATTATGTTATCTAACACTATTTTTGATCTTCTTGGATTAATTCGTTTAAATGCCATGGTTTGGGATTTATTTGCTGATATTTTCATTCCATATTCTGTAGCAATTTTATCTAGACTGTACAGCATTTTCTGCGGGTGATCATTTGTGGCCATTATTATTTGATCATCTGCATACAACATAGTTTTCAATTTAGCTCTCCTGACATTAATGCCTCCATTTACTTTATTCGACCAAATCCTTACTGTTTCGTCAATATATAAATTAAAAAGTGCGGTTGATAAAGGACAACCTTGTCTTACGCCACCATTAACTATTACTGGTTCTCTTTTATTTATTTTTATTTTAGTGTCAATGTACATACTTTTTATAACTTCAATTAGTTGTATAGGTATGCCTATTATTGAAAATTTTCCAAGCGTGATACTTTGTCAAAAGCTTTATAACAATCAATGCATACTATGTGCGTCTCTAAATGTTGTTCTCGTCGTTTTTCTATTATTTGTTTAAGAGTAAAACATTGTCAATGGTGCTTCTTCCTTTTCTAAAACCAGTTTGTTTTTCTAGGAGTATTGCATCTGTTATTTTGTTTAACCGAGTACTTATTATTTTGCATATATTTTGTATGCAGCACAACTAATCCCTCTATAATTTTCAGGTCTTGTTCTTTCCCCTTTCTTAAATATTGATCAGTGAACCGTAAGACACTAAATCTTACCACAAAAATTTAAGTGTGTTCAAGTACGTAATTGATGGTAAATCAGCTCCCAATAAGATTTTATTTTCGCTTCCGTCTACTCTATCTGTCCATTGTAATCTACAAGGAGTACTTATCAATTTCAAAAATGCCCATATTGATAGAAATTAAGAATATAGGACATGCTGTTTAAGAATAATTTGTATCAGAGTGTTATTTTCCCTTCTTTTCTTCGTTTCCTCTTTTTTTGCGTTTAGGAGATATATTTGGATTAAACATAATCATGCTACAATCCCATTTGAAGTGTACAGAATTCAAACGCAGTTCATTTGCATCCCTTTTGATTTTTAATAGCTTAAGAAAATTTAACTGAGAGGTACACAAAGTATATCCAACTACAACTTTAGGCCAAGTAGCAAATTTTACTCATTCATCTATTCATAATTATGGCGAAATACGCCGTCGGAAAAATGACATACTCAAACATCTGGAAAACTCGAAATATACATGGAAAATAACGTACTAAATAGACGCAAACGCAAACTGAGCTGTGGTTACTTGTGGTGAAAATACGTCTAAAACTAAAATCAGTGTCTCCGACATCTCTTGCATAGGTTTCCCTATTCGCCAAGGGGAAAAGAATATATAAGTTTTAAGTTGTGTAGGACTGACTTAGTTCCGTCTTCCTTTCCACGATCAACTGCCTGGAACGGGATAAAAGGCTTCTACCTGCACCAAACCACGGTCTGAGCGCAAAACCTCAATATAACTTACTTAGAGCTAAAGTTGCATACAACGAAAAGAAAATCGGCCAAAGTTGCGTTTCATTCATTTTTCAGTGATAAATTTCTCCAAGTAAATAAAAAATGTAATAAACATAAAAACTGTCCATATTGGTACCTTCTGTTGCCTAGCATCTTTCGACCACCGATACTCAAGGAATTATATTGATATTATAAGTGAGTCATCATAATGTGCAAATGCATAAACTTGGATCCTTCTGAGAAAGCCAAGATAGGGATACTCTATTTTAATTACTACTTTCATTTAAAACCCAAATGTAAAAATTACCCATTGTCATTTTTTGTTCCATTTATAGCCCGCCTTCAACTGCAGTGGCCATATCGGCGACCGTTCTTCTTTGAAACATATCGATGGTATTAACTCGTAATCGTTGGATTGTATCATTAGATCACGCACACATTAACACTCTCATTCATACTTCCAGACTCTGGGGAAGATGAATTATCTTGGTCGGAGAAAGATCCCCACCCCCGCCGGGAGTCAAGCCCAGGACCACCAGCGCGGCAGGAGTACCGACTGAGCTACTGGGCCAGGCCCTCTCAATAATGAAAAGAACCAAGCGTAACTGAACGAAAGCAGTTACATATTCTATTCACAGGTTTTTGTAAATAACTGTCAATGAGGCCAGAAATTTAAAATTTTGGGCGTCCTACAAAGTAAGTCATATAGGAAAATGACACTCAAATGAGCGCAGGATCCATAAATCTTAAGAGTTTCCCTACATAGGGGAAAACATACAATCCAGTTAACTCACAATGACCGAGATTGGAACTCAGGACCTCTTGAATGTGAGCACCACACCACAAAGGGGGGCGCTTAGATATCTCATCAAGGTAGATTACTTTCTATTCATATTAAACCCTTTAATTGAGCGTTACATCTGAATATAAGAATTATATGGCACTTGCAATGTACTCGGTAGCAACAGAAGCGTTAGCAGATTAGTCAGCAAAATACTTATGATGCAAACATTTTGGTTTTCCCATAAGTTAACCATATCACGTTTTTGCAGAAAAGGCATCCCCCTTTAAGTTGTGGTATTATGTTTTTTCAGTCTGAGAACCTATTATTTTTCCTCCAATATTGGAGATTTTTACGGCAGTGGCAAGCAAAACGAAGTTAACTGGGGAAATAAATCCTTCCTTTTGGATGTTTACTACAAATCCTAAACATATATATACCTCCAAAATAAAAGTAACAGATGTTATTAGACCAAGGGGTGGGTAGAGAACTGAGCAATAAAAGTAGGGAAGAAATGCGTAATATTTTATTAACATAGATTTTATTAACATTGATTAAAAATAATCAAATGTGTTGCACCCACCCAACTTTTTCTACCTACTCTGTACACATTATTCTTACAATGGCTTTATCTACTTTATCATTAAATGAGGTACACATTTGTGGAAAATATTTCATTTTAACAGATTTCATTATATGGTTTTCTTATAAGTAGATTGGAAACAGCGGAATAGAGTAGACATAGGATCACATATTAAGAGCTGGTTGCTATTTTATTAAAATTCCGCTCATCTTGAATGACCAAGAAAAAAGTGTTACTCGCGCCTTAGCATTTGAGGAAAGTATAGGTTTTAAAACACATAAGTTAATATGAAGCAATGTATCAGATGGTTGTAAAAAATTAACATTTGTGCACTTTAAGAGCATCTAAATCTTGTGTAATAACCCAATTTTTACTACCTAAAATTTACCACTGATGCGGAAGATATTTAGAAAGAAAGGAATCTGCAGGCCATTCTCTGAAGACTTAATATATACATTTCATTTGTCATTAAAATATCTTAAAGAGGTGACATTTTCAATTAAAAGTTGTTTCTGTCATTTTTGAAAAAAAAAAATGGAAATGTTATAAAAGTGTTTCATATAAAGTGTAGTTTGCATTAGGAATGTTTTTGAACATCTTGGCTCACATGTTTGGAATATGCAGCACTAAAAGACAAACTTTAGCATTAAAGATACCCATCTGTGAAAATCCTAAAATTTACAAAATAATAGTTCACAGACCAAGTTCACTTGTGGTATTGATATATTTATTATGTTTGATTGTTATTTAATTAAGCAGTTCCACATGATGCAATTTTAGTTTCAGAAGATTAATGCTTCGCATTTATACTCATTAATACATTAGTAAATTTATGAAATAAAATTTTAATCCGACCCTTGGGTTCTGATAAAAAAAATTCTTAAATTCTTCATTTATTATTTTTAACATTTGTTTGTAAAATGTGTGCTTTGTTATTTAATTGTACCAACACTGGTGGCATAAAAATAATCAATTTTCTTTGATACTGTTTTTATCCCAGCACAAAAATTTAAGCTTCTAGTTTGAAAGCTGCATCATGTGGAGCAATTTATATTCTTAAAAACGTTGAAAATTAAAAACACGAGAAATTACCAAAGTAGGTAACTGTGCCCACTTACAGTGACCCACTTAAATAGTCATATTCCACAGTTTTAAACGGTCGCAGGGTATTGAAAATAATAGGAAATTGAAGTACACGGATTGCTCTATTTAATTAGGCAAAATAAAAATTGTCATTTCCTGCAACTTTTTACCAATTTTCACAGATCGGTGTCCTTGTGATTGTTCGTTTTTAATTATACTGTGTACAGGAGACAGAGACCATACAATTTGAAATTCTTTACTTCAGGGGTTCAAAAATACATTTCTTGTGAAATATTGATATCTAATCTTAACTCATCTACTTACTGATATAAAATTGTAGAACAAGGTAATAATCTAAGGAATAAATTAGAACTTAAAGACATATGTAATTTTTTACTCACTTAGAAATTGCAATCTCCCTGCATTGTACTATTCCGCAACTTACTCTTTAGGAAAGGTATGGGTTTTTTAGCGTATACTTAAACGTATTAGTCAATAAATACTATAAAATTAAAAATTAAAAGTTCTTTTTCTGTACCATGCTTGCAGCATACGTACTTAATAAACACACAATGAGTACTGTGACGATCGTGTTTCACTTTTCACCTTAAATGTTCCGAAAAGGTGATTTAGCTCATTGCTAATAATTACTTCGAAATATTCGGTAGGCTTTCTCTCAAATCCCCTCATAAAGAAGCTTCCTGCTTAAGTATTAAAGGTCTTCACATATTATAAACATCTTCATAATAGAAAGATCACACATTAAATCTTACAACATGGATTTCAAATAGCTTCAACTACCTGAATTCTGAATCAGTATTTTTCCGCGAAAAGCAAGAGCGTAATTTCAAAAACATCGTGGTAGCTCTAAAATAATTTGAGGTGCTCATACACCTACTATATAAAGCAGAGAAATGCATATAGCATTTTCGGACAAAATTGACATGGACTCTAAGTAAGGATCTGCAGATCGTACAGCAGTGGATTTTGAAACCGTGTAAGGACAAACTGTCCAGATTATTCTATTTTTCTCAAATAAAGCTTTGTGGTGAACTTTCCAAGCATTATAGAGTTATCTAATAGAAAGTTCAATATCAGTAAGCATAGCTATTAAAAATACAAAAGAGTAAGCGTTGCGAATTACATGGAAATTTTAAGGTGCCTTTAATTTTTCCAAATCTCTATAGCTTATTTTGACCATATGGACTAAACATGAAAAACTTCTACAGAACAGATTATAAATATGACAAAAGTACCTTTGAGATCTCTAAGGTAGCAACTAAGTTTCATTGGACCTTTAGTATTCGCACTAAGTTTTGTATAGGGGAGGCGGAGTGATAGTTCATGTGCAGGGTTTGGGGATTTCCTATATCAGGGTCATGTTTTCCATATTTTAGAACTAAACTTTATCAGGTTTTATCAAATTATTTCAAAACGCACGATGGTATTTTATCTCGGAAGGAAATTTGGCAATATTAGCACTCTAAAGAATCCCTCATTCCATAGCACTTTTAAAACAGTTTATACTTTCCCATTTATTCCGTTGGCCTCAAGATATTAAACAGTTTTCCATGTTTACAGCAAAATTACATAAATATCCCTTGATATATTCAACAAAGAGGGACTGAATTGGGCGATATGAATATCAAACGCTCACCAAAACCTAGTTTACGGCTATTTTGTTTAACATTTTGAAGTTCATGACCTTCTACACAACCAGAGATTTCCAGTAGCTTAAGGACAACCAAATCCGACATAGAAAGTGTCGCTTTATAATGTAGCGAACCCGTATCTACGATCGCACGGCTTGTTTACATAAAAGGAACTGATAGGCACGCTGTGTGAAAACCAAGATCCTGCGGACAAAGATAACATGCAGATAACGGTCTGCCGAGGCAAAAAAACTGAGATAAATGGAAATTTCTGGACTGATAGTTATTGTTCGGGTTCTGGTTTATTTTCGAATCGTCTAGAAATTCTCAGCGAGGTATTCAAGTGATTGTGACACGCCAGCACGAGTTGTAAGTTGTAAAACACTCGCGGGAGAGGTAAGCAGAGAACAGCAAAGAGTTGTGAGTAAACAGTAAACAGCTGTGAACAAATGCTGTGTAACGAGAGCTGATTGTTATTGTCATCGAACTTGGTAGATTGCGGTGTGCATATGTGATGTAATGTTACGTGAGAATTGAACAGTGTATTTAGACGGCAAATTGGACTTTTAATTCTGCGAACCCAGAAAGTCACAATAATAAAACCTTCATTTCAGCAACCTCTGCCCCTTGTTACACGAAAGCATATTCTGGTGCATCCTGCAAACAATGCACGTACTTTAGAGTCTTAATTGTGTTTATGACTAATGCAATATGGTTAGGGCTCCCAAAATATTAACATCTCTTGAACATAAATACTATGAATACTTTAAACTCAAACTTCGGTTAAAATGTAGGATATTACATAAAATGATAACTTCCTTAATTTTGGTTATACGTTTGATAATCATTTAAGTTTGGCACTATTCTTAGATATATACACGTGGTTAGCGTAAATAAAGCTGAAGATATGCCTTTGATAACAGTATAGTTAGATATTGCATTTCAAATTAAACTTTCGTTTAGGTGTCATTTTAAAAGCAATCTGCAGAGAATATTGCGCGCATTTATTCTTTAATTATTGTCAAATAATTCCTTTCCAATGTTCCTCTTTTTTGTTTAATATTGACGTGATATTTGAGAAAAATGTTCTAAAAGTGATAATACATCCCATTGTGCGATTTGAATACTCTGACTCTTTTGGGTTCGTGAAATCAAAAGTCCATGTTACAAACACTAAAATTTGCTCTTTGTTTCCCTAGAAACACACCTTTATCAACCATTACAGTCCAGAATTACGTCACATACACAATACAACTCGCAAGGTCACCAACCACAAACACAGCTGTTCACGCGTACGCATCCAATTACCGACTGACTGCCAGAGGCGGAAGGCGGCTCACTTTTTATAGATTACTCACTATCCGGAATGTTCTCAAACAATCAAGACCGCTCTAGAAGAAAGATGGGATTTCTAGAAATCTATCTCCTTCCCCCCACCGTTTCGGCGAACTTCTATATCCGCACTTCACTGCACGTCTCTTTGATCTCGTTGCCCGCGCCGCTTCGAGTCAACAATGCGTTCGCCATAATTGTTTAAGAAAGACAAAACTAATCACAATTTTCTCTCTTGATACTGCATGATAGTTTACGTATATTTACAAAAACTTGAAAGGTTTCATAAAAATCGATGGCAGTTTGTGAAGAATGGGTACAGAAAATTTAAAAAATATATAATTTGTATAATAAAGATCAATTTAAGTTTTTATGAAAATAAGGAAAAACTTTATTTGCGTTAAATTAGTAAAATGCTATAAGAATACTAGGAAACAACATGGAATTTGTCTTATTTTATCTTTTAGTTTACGTTCTCCAATGCTGTCATATCCGACGATGAATGAAATGGGTTAAATGATGCTCAAATGAGCCCAGGTTCCAAAAAGATTAGTTAGCCGACATTCGTCTTTCAGAATAAGGAGAACCTCCGGAAAAAACATTATTCAGATAACTCGCTCTGACCGAGATTGGAACTAGGGACCTCTTGAACGTGAGGTAGGCACGTTACCATCTACGCTACCGAGGTGGGTTGATAATTTATAGTTACAATTACCTATCGCTTTTGCAATAATTAAATTTTAAATGGTGTTGATGAGCGCCCTTTTATATAAATCATTATCATCACACCTAAGTGGGTGGCCTTTGTTTAGAAAATTGGTATAATTATGAGAAAATACTCAACATTGACACAGAGTTGGCAACAGTGCCTGCTATGGGTTATTCGTCAAAAAGTCACTATTAATAGAAAAATTAATATTTTTTCAGGAGTTGTGATACTTGGGGATTTTATTAAATTTAATGGACTTTCTGACGGAACTCTGAAAAATTAAACTTTTTAAAATATTTTAACAATGGATCAATATAAGCGTAATTTTAACAATTTAATTGGCATCTACTTTAAATTAAGGGTAAGGAATATACAACGCGCTCAACTACGGCGGTCATCAGCGCCCTTTAAAAAAACTAGTCATGGCAAAAGCCAGATATAAAACTTTCTAAAAACTATACAAATGTAACAAAACCTATTAAAAATACAGGTACATAAAAAACATCAATCAAAACCTACTAAAAATTTCGTTCACTAAATTTTAAACTCAAAACTAGACAAGAATCTAAAAGCCTTCTCCACGGGTCTCCACGCACGGCCTACACGTGGGTGGGCCTGTTGACCGTCTCCCTCAACCACGAAGAGGAGCCCACACGAGGGAGACTGTGGCTCGGGACCCCTGGTGCGCCAAACACGTACCTACCGAAGTAGGGGGGTTACCTTCACTTTCGAATATTAGAACAGGATTAATGGTATTGGTACTCGGCAGTTAGCGACTGTCCTGACTGTTCGTAAACATTTTAACTTGTTCTAATATTTAAAAGTAAATGTGAGTATAAATAAGTGCGACTACTTCAATCTCCAACAAATGAATACTAATAGTGTTTGTGTATTTAATATTTACAATTACTCATTCAGACACATTTAAATGTTAACGTAATGAAAATCCAGTCAGTCGCCGGAGAATCTTCCTAGACTCTATACGCCTCCCTTGACGTTGAAGCTTTCAAGTGAATTGCTAAGGAACTCGTGATTAATGTCTTCTGTACAGGTGCCGTTTAGTTTACAACGGTAACGCCGCTTTGTGAGGCAGTACGCGTAACAGAACTGCAAGAGAAGCTGCCTGCCTATAAACGTTGCGTAACAAACCTGTTTCTAGAATTACTTTGTGGCTCCGAGAGGAGTCCGCAAGATCTGTCTTTTGGGATATGCAATACGAGCAACGTAGACAAACATGGAAGGAAGATAACAAACATAGATGTTACTACGTTCTATCTCACTTGCAAGCGCGTTTGTTACACGGAGCAGTGTGCCAGTTTTAAAGGAAATCTAGGCAAAAACTACAGGACACTACTCCATTTTCGCTGATGTTATAAAACTCTTCTACTAGTTTTATAGTTAAACTTTTAACATAATTATAAAAAGGAAAGAATCTTGATGATGCATGCATAAGGATGCATCCATTTTACTCGCTACTAAATAAACATTAAATTCGCATTGCACTGTTATATGGAAACATTCTTCTACAAGTTTATACCTCGAAGAACTTCAAATTATACACGCTTCATAAATAAAGGTAACATTTTATTACTAGTGAGCTCAGGTGGCAAAGAAAAGGAGAATCACACTATTCAAACATTACCCATCTAATTACGCACCGAGTTGACGCTCAACAGAAAGAAATAACGCGAACAAATGAAAATTAATTGTTCTTTCACGCTCAACATGCGTAGGGTAAGCTCTGGAAACGAATGTCGCAGACTTTCTCTACAGCATTTCAAAATTTCAGTTACATGCTGCTCCACCGCAATTATAAATCTGTTTTACATTTCATGCAGATATATTTAGGACTTTTAGACAAAAACTGTAATTTGGTTGTACTAAATGAGGCGTTGTACGCCGTAAGAAACCGTAATTTTGTAAAACAATTACAGGATTATGTAAATAGCCATAAGTCTTGATCTTTAAGAATACCCATGGCTGAAAATTTGAAATCCTGAACCTTTTTAAAGAGTTAAACCACAGAGGTAACTTAATGCAAATATGATACAGCCAAAATTTTATCAATTTCACTTCCATAGTTTGAAAAGTATGGTCAAAATTATTTATTTTTGGTTAATCACCCAAAACGTCCATTGCTACAAAGTAACTTAAATTTTGGTCTAGTATTTTAACATGTTTCCAATACATCCATTTTTTATTTTACCCTAGGTTTCTCTGTGTCTCAATAAGTTTAGGCTCCAGAAATTTTTAAAGGTATGAATATGGCTATTTTGCCCAACATTTGACATGTTTGTATTTTGAGGTAAAGAAAGTGTGCTTAAGTGCATCTCACAATAACCTCACGGCGATTTCTATTCACTGTGTCTCTATGAACCTCTGTAGCAGGTTTCATTAGTTTGCCGGCCCTCGTAGCCATGGTCGTTAGAACGTTTGTCTCTAGCGTTCCACCGCATAGAGGGTCGCGGATTCGAGTCCCGCCCTGGGCATGGGTGTTTATGTGTATAGTGTATGTGTGTGAAACAAAATAAAACAGATAGGTAATTAAACGGAAACAAAATAAAAAACGGTTAAGTAAGGAAAAGAAAAATATATATCTATATACATAGATATATATTTAAAAAAAATAAAAGATAGTCTAACAGCTGCGACGCAAGGAGCATCTTAAATGATGAAAACTGCTGAAATGTTCAATAGCGAGAAAACAGGGATAAATAATTAGAATTCATATCTTTCACTAGCATAATATTACTTTCAAACTATATTAGAGCGAAATATGAGCTGAATCTTTCCTGGCGACGTACATGTTCTAGACGTTCTCGGGCTTCGAGCCAGGTAAGCAGATGTTGAGACATCGACGTTTCGGGAGCGTACACCTCTCCCATCTTCAGGATGTTGAATGACTTAGGGCTGGGGTGATCCATATATATACACTGGTCGCCAAGAAAATGACGCGGACCAATCAGCGAGCGGGCTCGCGTTGGTGAATATGAAATGATAATAGTGATTTTCATATTCACCAACGCGAGCCCGCTCGCTGATTGGTCCGCATCATTTCCCTGGCGACCAGTAAATATATATATATGGGTCACCCCAGCCCTAAGTCATTCAACATCCTGAAGATGGGAGAGATGTACGCTCCCGAAACGTCGATGTCTCAACATCTGCTTACCTGCCTCGAAGCCCGAGAACGTCTAGAACATATATTAGAGCGTTTAAATATGGCTTGCGGATGCTATCTAAGCATTATTTGGATTTAGGAATGCTTACACTATTTTATAGACTAAATGGAGAAAAACGTGATTTTGGAAAATATTCATGAAATGTCAGTAATACGTATCCTTAAGGAAACATTTTAAATGTGTAAACATAATTTAAACAAGATATTCACACCACCGAGTGGGATGGCTCAGACTGTTCCGTTTATGTCCCGCATTCTGGAGACACGGGTTCGATTCCCGTGGCCAACTTACTTGACCTAGGGTTTTGGGGGGTTTTTCCGGATCGCTAGGCGAATACTGAGTAGTCTAATTACAGCTCCCGAATTTCCTGTACGTCCATTTCATCACTATTATCATTTCATATCACCTCTCATCTGGTGGTCTCTTTAAGGGTAGAAGTGTCGCAGGAGTCTCGGAGGTACATGGCGGGATGGTATGCTCTCAGTTGACATCTTCTCCATTGGTGAGACGGACTCAGTTCTTCGAGCCAGCTTAGTGAGCGGTATCAGGAACGCAGCTGGCGGGATGCCGGTCTCCAGACGAGCCTTGTTATTGTTTCGGGACCATGATAATTGTGATGATGATTGTACTCGACCACCGTAGAATTTCTATTTAGTTAAGTGTGGGGACCTCGCCCTCTGTACTGCAATGACTCCTTGGGGCGGCCGTCCTCTGTTTCGTCTAACCTCATCCTCCCTCCCAGCGGTGGGTACAGCCTTGTCGAGGTGGCAAATTCCCTCCGAACAATCCAATCCAAGATATTCACACTACTCGAAATAATTAATCATATTTTGTGCTAATTAAAGATGTAGTTAAACGCATTCTAAATTACTATGCTCGTTCTCTCTTAGTCCTGGCTGAAAATTTAAATAATAGTATGTAGTTATAAAATACATCATATGGAACGTTAGAAATAAGTTTAGAACTGTAGCTTCAGAACGTTTACAGTGCAATATCTGGCTATACTTTTGTATTTTTTGGTTTACTATTCAGGGACATGTTCTATAATGATATTTTAGATTAACTTTATTTCTATATTACATAAAATTGTTTTTAAAGTGTGAATTTTAGTTAAATTTTTTAGAGAAGTATCTTAAGAGAAGTATACGGAAAAGGTTTTAAAATTATTTGGCTCAGATAGTGAATACACAATGTATTTAAGAATATCCCTATCTCATGTTTCAGAAACGCAATGCATCTGTAGGCACAAATTTGTATATCTATAGTAACACCTATAAAGAAATATTATCCATGAAATTTACATTTAGCACTTCAATAGCTTACCGTCTTTTCTGTAGCATTTTTCCCATGGTAATTTAGTAGAGTTAAGATAACGAATCATTTAAAGTATCCTAAAATTTAATTTTAATAAAAGACCTGGAAACCTTTTATGAGAAGATACCGAACAATCAAAAGCCTGAGATTGTTTGAATTGGGGAGATTTCTCGACATGCAACCTAATGCCCAGGTATTACATTTTGACCAATCTAGTTTAAGCTCCTATCCGTTTGACCCAATCATAGTCGACTACCATTGGAATCTTGTCGAAATGAGGTTGTCACATCTGATTAGAAATAATGTGAAAATTGTTGCAGCTGCTTTCTAATTGTTTCTAATTATCAAACAAAAGAGACGTAAAAACTGTACGTAGGTCACAATTGTGCTTTTGTATTACGTTTGTAAAATCAGTTAAATTAGACATGTTATTTTGTGACAACTGACATATTCCTTTATCCCTCCAACCTCGTGTGCTGGGGCAGTAAAGTGCCTACGGAATAGAAAATATTGAACGGTAAATGAACCGAAAAACAAACGGGGAATTGGGTTAAATAACGCATCCTATTCCATTCCATTCCATTCATTAATGTTGCTTTTATTATAATTATTGGACGTTATTTCATCAACGATACAAAAAGTGTACCCATTTTGGATAATTTCTCTGCGCTCATAAAATTTTACTATATAAAATGCACAAAGCCACTAACTACTTCGGTTTTCACTCAAAATTCATTAAGGACATCTGACTGTATAAAATTTGGTATTTTTGTATTTTTCTTTCCTAATGATGACGGTTGATCAATCGACCACACTATTAACCCAGACGTACCGAGGAGGGGAAATGTTCGAATCACGGATGGAATTACGGCAAATCCAATACAAGGAAAAGGACTGCCCTCAGATATTATAGCCACAGGTATTATAGCCAAAGAAGCTGCTCTGTAATTTCTCTTTGTCTACGTGAACACAGAAGATACAATGTATTAACATAACTCATAATTAATTTTACAATGTCTAGGCAAAAGTTTCATACAATTATCTGGGAAGCAAACAAAGCTTGGAACGTAGCTTATATTAGGACAGTCTGTCGACAGTAACCTGTGCCACCTCAGTTAATGCCTCCTAACCATAGTAAACAAGGAAATCTAAAGTCGCACAACAAACTTTAACAAAACACTGAAAAAACTCATTCCAATTACTACTCGGTTTGTTTTTAGTTTAGTTAACTATTTAAGTTAATTTTAGTTAAATATTATAATTTACATAAACTATACATAGCAAATGAAATGGACTGAATCCAGAAACACAATTAAGTGAACTATCAACAATCTATATAGACCCCGGAAGCAATGATTAAGGAAATAAGAATTATACGTAACGGGAAAATACAAACACATCAAGATTAGAAATTTTCGGCGCCTCATATCTCTTGGAACTCAAAAACCCATAAAATACATAATGCCAAAGTGAAACGGCAAAGCCCAAGTCAAGGAACGCTGTCAGTCATGCCAATCAAAGTAATAACACTACGATTACACTAATGGGTCCAGATATTCGGGATCCGTGTACACTAGTGAAGGAACAAGATGCGAGTTCACGACCCATGGTAACCATGAGTCAGTTGGCCCGAATGTCTGAAGCAGTGCAAATGCGTAGAAAAAAAACCTAATTGAAAACACAGGAATGCCACTTACCAACATATCCTGAATTATTAGCTATTGACTAACTGCGAAATTATCAAGAGCAAACCTCCTCCACGAGACTTCTTTACGTTAAATTGGTCTTTCAGGGTAGTATTATGTAACGTCAAAATCTGAATTTTGGGCGAAATTTTCCCATTGAAATTTCTGAATGAAGATTGTATTTCCGTGATACACGACAGAAGAAGTAAAATATTCCATGAGAAGGGTTAATCACAGCTGAAAATTTCATTGAAGGCTTACGCCTTTCTATGTTAACATCCAACTTCATCTTCCTGTGCATAGTCGATATTAGCTATGGCTTTAGCAGATAATATATGGCGTTGGCTAAGCATATTCAAACAGCTGTCCCAAACATGTTGCACGATCCATATGCAAACATGAGGCCGTTATCTCTAGTGCACCTGTCACCTGCTTACTTCATTGACTTTCGATATTGTGGGCTAACGAACAAAAAGGCTACTAAAATATTCAACCCCCTCTCTGAAAGCCAGCAGAAAGGAATCAGCCCCAAAAGTAGCCTCGCTAAAGAAACCGCTGAAAACTGGGATCTCCCGATCATTGTACTAGTTGTAAAGCAGTTTACGCAATTTGTTATTTATTTTCGTACCCATTTCAGGACTTACAAAAATCGCACTGTGTTTACTTTCTATTAATATCGAAAAAAATTCGATATAATTAGTTTCAGTACACTAAGTTTGTAGACACAGGAGAATTACGATCCTGAGATGAGTGCCCAACTTTATAGAAACAAACTTAATATTATATTTGCTAAAAGTATTTTAAATTTAAAATGTGGAAATATTACAGAATTTTAAATATTAACAGACGTTATTGTAAAGAAGCAATACACACATCGCAAATACTACATTATTTTATTTGATGATGCTTTAGAACGCACAGATGTAATAATTATATACTCAGTGAACCATATTCTATGAAGATGCAGCAATATAAATATTGCATGACTTATTTGAAGGGGGAAGATGAAATAATCTTCGAAGACTAAGCTTCGTAAATTAGACCTGTTTCGGAACTACGCGTTAAATTCGGCTAATCCCAAACTATGTCTGGTTGCATGATTAAAGCCAATGTCTTCACCTAGGTCTGCCTTCACTTTTGCAGTAGTTGGCATGATTATGACGACTTGCTGACGTATCATGCGTAGACATTACGTCATTCTCGTCGCTTATCATAAAAGTTGGTGAAATGTATATGCATCGTTTATTTCGACTTCGAACCTTCAAATTATTACTTCTGTAAGCTTTGCATCATTCTAAGCTTCTTGAAAACTTCCTTTGTCGTTTTAAGAATCTGATATTGTAAAGAAAATAACGGTATTAATCAAAGGGCTCACTGATACCCAGGGGTCTACTACAGTAGGTACTGGAATGGCGCTCCCAAGGTCTTGAACCACACCCTTGATTAGATTCATCTAAGACCTCAGAGACTTATGTCAAACCCCACAAGTATGTTTTACCTGCCGCTAGAAATACCTTCCTGAACACTGAGTGATATCGTTGCAGGAGGTGACAGGGTAAAGCAATTTCCAGCCCTTAGTTAACATCTAGGACTATGTAGGACTACAGGCTAAAGGTAATCCTGGAAAGGGGCCACTACACGAGCTGAGATTTGAAATTTGTATCAAGGATGAACTTCCATCTAAAGATTTACTAATGTCGATAGCAAAGATTTCGCATCTTTTGGCTTTTTATTTCTCGGTCACTCTCTTTACCCTTTGCCTTATAATGATTAATTCGATATTGATCTATATCTTACTTTTGCCAGATATTTTACGTGATATTCATCTTTATTTGTGCCCTTTGCGACGATTCTTTTTATAAGGGCGCTGATGACGTAGTAGATGTGTCATTCATTATCATCTTAACATATGAACAATTACATTTTGTGTAATGACGCATATTTGTGCCTACCCTACACTGTATCAAGTTACCATCGTTTAATCATTAGAATTTCTATTCAAATACAATCCTGACTTTAATGTACTTCATAACAGAGGCGAATCTCGAAGCGAGGAAAATGAGATTAAGATTTTCTGTTCAAAGTTTTACGAAACTCAATGGAAATATGTTTCCATACACGGTTGTTGCATTGAGAAAAGTTACCTTCCAACCCATCTGCTGTTGTCATGGCAACGGGTTAGACCTTGCAATTGAAGCAATGGGCTCGAGAGCGAGAAGAAATAACAGAAGACTATCTAATCACTTTCCACTAGGGGAATGGGCTGCAATGTTCTGAAAAAGGTGTTAAGGGAAGCAATAAACGAAATAGGATGCTGCTGCTGTTGCTGCTCCGGAATTAGTAGCAACAGA
This sequence comes from Mantis religiosa, assembly GCA_030765055.1. Classification (NCBI taxonomy): domain Eukaryota; kingdom Metazoa; phylum Arthropoda; class Insecta; order Mantodea; family Mantidae; genus Mantis; species Mantis religiosa. Next base: position 258,422,976 of record CM060948.1, on the reverse strand, counting down.
TATCTCGTTTTACAAGTGGTTGCTATCCTGTACAACATTTTTATGCTTATTATGTCTACAGCCACTTGAGTAGTTCATTACGTACTAATAAAACCAATCAAGTGTTTACAAATCTGAAAGATACCCACCAAAATAGGATTACCTGGTGTAAACCAAAGTAAAGTGAAGACAACGAAAATTTGGAAATATATTTATGTGAACAAAAAGAAATTAGAGAAACCGTTCGTATATTACATAAACAAACAAGCAAACAAACAAATGTTTTAGAGAACATTAAATTGCAAATAATAAATGTATCAAGTACCACTACCAATGTTTTATAAAATCAAAAGCACTGTCATAAATCTTTCGATGCATACACATTAAGTATAGTGCCCCGATATGCTTTAGGAGTGTATATTTGATTATTTAATATGGAAGTTGTAATTAACTTACAATTTTGTACAAAACTATAATTTATTATAGCATTTATAAGTTACATGTAAAATTGTAGAACAATAGTGAGAGGACAAAAATGGGTTTGAACTATGTAATGTTAAAACTACCATTTAATTTTAAAATTCTCCTTTAAGCAAGAAATGTAGATTTTCGCCCATTCCATTCATCGTCCGATATGACTTAACGTTGGAGGACTTAAAATTGCAAAAAGTGATTTGTAAACGAACTGCCAATATATGAAATGGCATTGCCTGAATATTTTGAAACTAAACAAATCCGCCTCAGGAAAGGTTTTGTTGTACCTACAATTTTAGCTGGATAATTCCATAAAATATTTGAAAACAAAGCATGTGGCACATTAAATAAATGTTTTTAAGACCATTTATAATCAACCGAATGTGAAAAATGAAACAATGTTAAAACAAAGGTATAAATATTAATATTACAAAATATCTATTTCTGCCATTTCAGTTTTCAAAACAAACATACACCCACACCCACACACAAATTAAACGAAGCCATATATGACAATTCCAAGGTATATCACTACGTCTTGGCGACTAAACTATATATATAAACTTTTGCCTCCATTTAGCATAATTTTAGATAGTTAATCGAAATATTGTTCAGAACAGATGTTTAAAAACTAAAACCCTAAAATATAAAACACTCTTCTTGGAGTTTTTGTCACATTTGATTCGAAATTTAAAATTGCGTCACTCATTGCGTTTTCTACTTGATCTTATGAAAAGCTGTTGTTAAAGTGCCCTTTTTTTCCTGATGATTATTTTCCTTTCTTTCGATCACCAGAGATTGCAACTGTTTCAATACCACTGTTGCTCAAAAATGAAGGTGTTCTATATCCATAAGAACTGTTCATTACGGAGATAAAATTGGAAAGCTTGATGAACTGTATTTGGCGATCGTCATTGGCTGACAATCCTGCCGAATTGGCCCCTACGAGTACTTCTCCAAGCGGTTGAAAGTTAGTTAGGATTACCTTAAGAGCTTTCCACGCACGTTGAATAACTCTAATGCAACTTAAAATTCTCTCACATAAATTGTCAAAACTACAATATGTCATCTGCAAAGTGCTGTGGGCGGTATTAGCAGAACAATGGTAAGTATGCACCCAAATTTTTGTAAAAATTGGACCTTCTGTCAGCCTAAAATCATCTTTATTTTGATTCTCCATGGTCTCTTAAGTCACAATATTTATTGCACTTCAAATTTTGAAGTGACTTTACAAAGAGGTAACTCTCTCTCTTTCTTTCTCTCTCTCTCTCGTGACTATGGAAAGCTAATGAAAATTTAAAATCATCATATAGCGACCTATTCTTATAACATTTCACTATAGCTTAATCCTACTGTATTGCAAAACTTCCATTCTATCTACAAGCACGTAATAAAAGTATTTCTGAAAATATTTTATCTAGATAACATGACATTCGTTAATACCCCTTTTACACAACGTTTAAGTAACTGGTAAACAAAGGTATATGAATGTTATTCATTCTATTTTTGAAGTATTTTAGTTACAAGTAACCGTAAACCAAAAATTTTATATTAAATTTGCAACAAACATATGCCTTTTTGGATCTTCAGAACTAAAAAGTAACGATTGAAAAGAATTCAAAGTGAGCGAATGATAATGTTGCTCAAATGCAAAAGGGTACCCGCAAACTATTTCAAAATTGACGAGGAAATGTGTCACCCAGCATACGGTGGCAAACCAAATTATTTTCCTCCTATTGCTCGCATGTCTTAACATAGTATGATCAAGTAGATAGCTGAGAGCTTAAATATCATTTAATGGTTTTAAATTATATACTATTTTTCAAAAATTTGTTTTCATTTAAATTTTTATGAATAGGTGATAACATTATTTTAAATTAAACCAAGTTGTACTTCATGAAGTTATTTTCTTCCTCAATCCTTAACCTAACCTTCATTAAATCATTTTGTAAGTTACTAGTGATAACGGGCCACTAGGAAGGAAAGTAAACGAAAATAAATTCAAAGGAAGCAGCCAACGTAACAGGTGGACAAATCAGGACAGAATGTATATCAACCTATGTGGGAGAATGGACCACTATTTATGCACCTCAATATTTGACGAACGTTGCGATTGTACTTCATTGTGAGGGTCCTCCCTTTAACAGGACGGAATATATAAATACCTTTTCAATTTTTGTGGAACTAAATTATATTCCTCATTTGCAGTCATTCCTTATAGTATCTTGATAATGAATGGTGCTTATGTGAATAATACCTATGGTATAAAACTTATATGTGGATTGCGCCATGGATAGAGAATGTCGTGTGAGTATGCGTATCACAGCGCTATTTTTATTTCAGATGCTTCTTTGTTTTCCTGTTTGCAAAACATCATCATGTTTAACATTTCAGCCATCCATTCAGATAATTATAATGCTAATGAAGAGGCCGTTGTTTCTGTTACATATTTATAGTATTAATGAAGTTTTCATGTGTGAAACACATTGCTTATCTCTCTGTGATTAAATCAAGAGTAAATCAGCAGTTTGCATTCATTAAACATTATATATACACCCATGGTGAACGCTGAAATGCTGTAAAGCTACATTAACTTAGCTCCTAATTCAAGGGAGGTCCTGTACATCAAAAATAAATTTAAACGCATGCACTATTGGTTATACACTAAAATTATTACTGATAAGTTTGGTTTACCGATACTATGATGTTTCGCTACTAGTATGGAAATCATTTCTGTGCATTATATACCTAGTATCACACATTTTTCCCTCACTTCATTACCGATCTTTTTCAGGATTACAGGACCAGGCACGATGGAAGGTAGTGTGCGGCGTATGCGGTGTAAGTGGTGAGGATATGCAACGGAACCTGGCAACCTCACTTCACCTTGGACGGGAATGAGACGCTTCGAACGGTTAGATCACGTTAGTCGTATTAGAAAACTGTTCAGATTCTAAAGTGATGGGTGGACATTTCAGTGAACATATTAGCCTTCAGTCGTTCTTTGTCTTTAAGGCGGTTCCTTCGTACACCTAAGAAGAAATAACTTAAGATATTGCAGGTGCAACATTGGCTCTAAGTTTGAACGAAAAAATAAAAATTTCAATTTAAATGTTTAGCTTTACGAAAAAGCTACGGTAGCCTTTATTTGTCAAAATAAATACATGTGCTAGCTATTCAATGGAAGCATAGATAATTTGCGTTTTTACTTTGGTATTTATGAGGCTAAAATGAATTCAAATTAGTTGAGAATTAGATGAGCGTAAAAGGAACCCTAATCTTACTTTAGTTTGAACCTACAAAAATGATTAATAAACTATTAGTAACTATTAGTAACACATTCAGCAGAGCCAGGTATCTTAAGTGTCTGAAATGTATTAGCCCAATTTCAAACTATGATTCTTAAAAAATATCAATTTTTCTGGAACTAGGTCTTTAAAAGAATTATAACAAGTTTTATTCTGTCAAACATTTACAGGACTGACTTGTTCAAATTTGAATTGGATGCCACGAAAGCTACGCATGAACATTCTTTTTTCGATGAAAAGGGCCCAAAGAATAAAATAGGATTATAGTTCTTTCGTATTAATGAGAAGAGTAGCTTCCGCAATAAGATATATCTACAGCTCTTCCACTTTATATATTGCTGTAGCATTAATGTTAGATGACAGTCAGATGTTTGCAGTCCGCTAGATAGTAATTTCATGAAAAGATGAAGATAGATGACCATCATCATTATTTCTATCATTGTTACTTTAACCATTGGGGTTTTCCTCCATACTGAATCTCAGGGCACACAACTCCAACCTAGAGTGGATAGTTCATGGCTGGGTAGAACTGGTACTCGGCACTTCGAACAAACTATTGGCGCTTTTAAATTAGAACTATCCAACAGACAATTTTTGATTACTATTTATAATCGATAATACCTTTAGAAATACAAATGAGCTCGTGTAATCGACGGCCTAGGTATACCACAGATCGAACGGTATCGTTCTCAATCCATAACAGTTAGTGCCGAGTCCGAACACGCTGGTGCCTCATCTCCTACTGGAACGACCACTGTGACAAATTTTAAGAAAAATTACCTGGTCTCTTTGTTGCACTGGCATTGTTGATCCAGCCTAATGTCACTTGATGGTGTGGTATGACGTCTATTGGTAAAAGTGCCAATCAGTAACAAAGCTTTGAGTGACGTTTATGTCAACGTCTCCTGTATATTTGCAACTCGTGCACTTGGGTCCGAAGCTTGTTGCCTGCATACAGGTGGAGCTCCCATAAACGTTATACCACGCTTCGCTCCTGGCGCAAATGTTTTCATTTTCTTTTGTTTTACTTTAAATTAAATGAAGGAGCTATCCCTTAGAACAAAAAACCTGAGGAAAAAATGCTTAAAAGCACTTTGTAATTGATAACTAGGAAACAGTATAAAAGAGGCAATAACAATAAAACCACAAATTAATACTGATGATGACAACTACGATATGAAGCGTTTCAGTGTTACTTTGCTTTGAGACTTCGTATATACTTAGAGTTCCCCGTTAGAGATTTTTCTCATTGTTATCTTATTCGTCCTGAAATTTGTTTATTCGTATGATTGTCAAACCAGAATGGTATTTAAGTTGGTACAATGTTTTTAGAAGCGCATCTAATTTACTAAAACATTAATATAATACGTATTTTGAGAAAAATAACCCTTATATGTTTTACAGGCTAGAAGTAACATACTTTGCTTTAAGACGTAAAAGTTTTTTTTTCGTTTATATCTAAATAATTATTTAATTCATTGCACTATGTATCAGCTTTAATGTTCAACGAAATGTTTACGTAAATGACATTTTTTCTCTCTGAATAAATTAAATTGTATATAAAACTTGTCTGATAAGCTTCAAAACATGTTTTAAGATAATGACAAGGAAAAGCTTGAATTTGTGTATTACACGGTAGTAAAAGAAGTTTCGACACCAACAATATGTGAATCAGAGTCGAAATTACGGTAACATAACACCACTGAACGAACCATTTCTATGTGAACCGTTGAGTGAGCCAATACTCTGAGTACATGCACTTCATGTAAGAGCCCATAAGAAGCAGCGGATCAGGCATAGTTGAGTGTATTTGTTGCTACTTTTTGAACGAATTGGATTCTAAGAACTGCCACTGTCATTCGCTACCATCTCGAACTTATGGGTAAACCCTATGTTATTTATAGTAGTTCATACAACCACCAGAATCCAGACTAGAGTACATCAACCCAAAGAAGTAAAACTATCAGGTATTCGTATCTGGTGGTAGATGAACCCCAAGAAGTAAAAGCATCACATTCAATAATTTAAGCACGACAATCAGCAGAAGTACGACAAGAAGCAGAAAATGAAAATAAAAATAAAGAAATTATTAATTGTGATTTAAACAATTGCTGTGACGATCCTCGTTGGAATCACGTGGCATAATATTGTAAGTTAGAGGGATGAACACGAATTTAGTGATAGTATTCAATATATACTTTTGCTTCTACAACTCGTGATTCGCTCGCCTACCACGTCTTCCAGCACCTCTCCCCATCTCTTAACTGGTGTTTCTGAATTTCTTTCTTTTTGGATCCATTTAAAATGCGAATTTAAGAAAACGTACATTATTCGCTGTACGAGTGTGCTGTGGCCAATTATAGTGATATTTATCAACTATAGTTATTTCCTTTTCTACTTGCAATTTCTAATACAGTGTTCTCTACTGCAACCGTTTTTCTTGCTTAGGAATTTCATTTCTAAACTTTGAAATCTTAATGGAGTTTCCTTGTACAGAAATTTCACATTCAGACAACCCGTCTCTGTAGCGGGGATCGTTACTTCCGATCTGGTCAGGATGAGTTATCTGGATAAGTTTTTTTCCCGGTTTTCCCCTTATCCTTAAAGGTGAATCTCGGTAACTTTAAGCTCTATAGATCCCTGGCTAAATTAAGCGTAATTTCCCCTATTACATTCATCAACTAATATGACTTAACTTTGAAGGAGGTTGAATAATAAAAAGTAAAATATACAAACAACAATATTGGAATTGTCATTGTTGTTCAAACCTTTATCCTCGTTTCAGGTTTAGTTTTGTCCTTTATAGTGTTATGTACTGTAGCGCAAATCATTCTAAACCTGGTTAATTTCTTGAGCATAACTTTTACTATCGTGCTTATATCATAACGAAATAATTAAAGAATATAACTTGTACTAAAATTCTGCACTCAGACACAGTTTGGACAAACATGATCTTTAACCTAGAAAGGCATCACCTTAATCTTTTACTTTGCGAGATTTGAGTCACGTGGTTTATAAATGTCATTACATTTACAAAAGAGTTGTGATACATCATGAGTTTTCTCAGATCATTACAACATTGTCAGCATCTATTAAAATATTTATCTTGTCAATTCAGTTCAATTCTTTTACTGACATTTATTTACATAAAGGAATAATACCATACAAATATATAATAAAGAGACTGATCGAAATGCAATTGTACGATATGCGTATTATAAGACACTCTGTAGTCTTTTTTAAAAATCATGTTTATAGTACTGATGGTAGCTAATTGGTTGATTTATCAATTTTAATAGACTACACTGTTTCTCTTAAGTAATAATTTTAAATTTGCGTCATAAATATAATTGTATTCTGTACATGCTCTCTGTATATATTTTATATCTCCATATATATTGTGCTCTCCATTCCATTTTGTATTACTATTCAGAGTATACAAAATATATAACTGTTACTGTCAGAAAAAGGTAAACATAAACCCGAGATGTTATTTGAGATTACCAAAGGCTACAGAATATGCGCTTGCATGTGATACAAGTTAGCTGGACACAGAGTACGAGGCTAACAAAAGAGACCGGCTTCGGCGCGACAGGGAAAATTTCCTCTGACGTCACACAGGCAGTCAGAGAGTGGACAGCGTAGCGCAGAAGTTACATTGTTTTGTTAGTGAACTGAATGATTAAGGAATAAACAGTATTTCACATGTTCATCATTCTAGACAATTATACTTTAATTAACATAATTATATAAGCAATATTATATTAGAAGGGATTTTATGTCTCGGAACTGATTTTTGGTATGCTTGTACTACTAAGCTATATTACGTTTCTTGTAATTACTTACGTATTTATAATATATACCACTTATGTTATTATACTTTTTAGATCTATAAACATTATACTTTAAAAAATAAAGAAATACTGTAAAAATGATAAGATACAGTATATCGCTCACCTTCAAATAAAGTTTTCAGAAGACATTTTGAATCCCTTTTTCCTAAAAAAATTACTTATATTTCTCGCACAATAATTTCAGTTAAATTGTTTATCGAATCAGAAATTATGAATGTAAAATGTTAGGATAATACCTAGGAAAAAAAAGGTGAGGTAATTAAATAAACAAATAAGAGTTATATGCAAGAGTTATATGCAATTAATATATGGAGATATTTATACGTGCCAAGCGTATGAGGTGATCCTTGTATTCTGCCAAACTCCATACTTTAGCATAATTATTTTTTTTACAGATATTAGTGATAAATCCACAGGTTTAACACTGATATATACACTGAGTATATACAAAGTACAGAAAGTAATGTAATCCATCAAAACAGTTTATGAAAGAAGTCTTATTATCACAAATAATGCCAAAATTTATGTTCTCAGTTTGTTTACTTTTCTTGTAGTGTCTGTATCCCAAGATTTCTCATTGGTCGTTTTAACAAAATTATTAATCAATACTTTGTTAACACAAAGAGCAACACTATCCAGTTTCTCAGCTAGGGTCTTCTTATGTAAACATTTACATTCAGTACCAGTAATCAGTACATCTGATCTCAGAAGTTTAATTTTACCAATTTTCTGAACTACAGAGAGCTGTTTCCCAGAGGTTAAGAAATTTTGAGAGTCTCTTGCTAATAATGACATTGTGTGTATGTGTGTGTATTTAATGCTCAGAATTTGATAAAATCATTTTTCTTCTTGCTTCCCAATATTTGGAGACTAGATCTTCTTGATTTTGGAGAGTTTCACATACCGTTAGATGATCGATGTTCATTAAATCATCTTTACCACATAAACAGCACTGTGGAGAAGTTGTTAATCCAACCTTGAATAAATGTCCATTCAAACAATCGTGGCCTGTGATTAATCTGAACATTGGTACTGAAGAGTTTCGAGGTAGATCTGGAATTGTCTTTAGTTTGTTTTGGAGATCTTTCCAATTAAGTTTTTCAGAGGAAACTAGATAGTTGTTATATAGTTTTGTGAAGATGCTTTTGATTAATCTTTTAACTGTTTCATAGGGGATATTTTGTTTCGTTGTTTGAGATATTTTGGAACCCTTCTTGCCCAACATATCTGCTTGCTCATTACCAGATATTCCACAGTGAGATGGTATCCATTGGAAAACTATACGTATATTTAAATTTTGAAGATGTTTAATCATATTATGAATTTCGTTTATCTTTTCGGTTTTTGGGCAGTCATTTGAAATAATAGCCTGAATAGCTGCTTTAGAATCTGTTAAGAAAACTATATTGATAAGCTTATTTGTCCAGGCAAATAGATTTTGTAAGGAAGTATAAATTGCATCAATTTCTCCATCAAAACTTAAGTAAATTCCAACATGCATATAGAAAGAAAAGAATTTACAGGTAGCTCCTGCTCCTGCTCCTGCTCCATCTTCTTGATTATAAAGAGAGCCATCCGTATGGATCAGTGTCCATTTGTCAACTGGATATCTTACATTTATGGTTTCAAGGGCATATGCTTTAGCTTCTGTAGATGAGTATTCTTTCTTTTTAAAATCTGCAAGTAAATCTAGGTAGTATTCTAATTCAATGATGTTCAGGGGGCTATTAAGAGACATGAAAGGTTCTATTTTGAATGGGTAATTTAGTTTATTTCTTAGTTGTTGAACTTTCTGTATGAAGCCTAATTGAGTTTACAAACTGAATGTGGATGTGTGTTGTTTTACCCATTTATTATTCTCTGGAATTCTTAAGTGCTTTTCATATGTTAAAAGGGCTTGCATTTCTAAATCTGTCATTATGGGTCTGTTACATGTAAATGCTTGTAAGGTTATTATAGGAGTAGTTTTTATAGCTCCAGTAATTAACCTAAGAGCTTGATTTTGTGTGCGCTCCAGTATCATGGAAGTTGAAGGTGATGATGTTATCAGTACTTCTCCACAGTAATAAAGAACTGGCCTTATATATGTATTATATGTAGTATATAATGTAGATCTTGAACAACCCCATTTAGTTCCTGCAAGTCTTTTTAATATCTTAAAACGGTTAATTGCTTTATCTCTCATTTTTTCAATATGTTTCTTACAAGTTAATTTTTTGTCAAACAATATTCCAAGATATTGAGCATTTTCTGTTCTGGTTAATTTGGTATTATCATAACTTAAGGTAATACTAGGTTGTTTCTTTCTTAGAGAGAAGAGCTGATAGTTACTTTTCAGTGTTTACTTCCATGACAGTTTTAGAACACCATTGTTTAAGGGTATTCAAAGAATTTTGAATATTTGTCTTTAGAATTTCAAGTTTGCCTGATTTCCAAATTACTAAGTCATCTGCATACAATGCAGTGTTGCGCCTGTTTGTTGAAGTTATTTGGGCAGATCATTTATATAGATATTGAATAGAGTAGTGCTAAGTACTGCTCCTTGAGGTAAACCTAGATGGATTTTTTTGAATCTTGATAATGATGAACCATAAGAAGTTGCGCAATATCTTTCAGAGACAAATTCTGATATCCAGTGAAGCATATTATCTTTAATTCCCATCTGTTGTAGTTTCTTGATAAGATTACATCTCCATACAGTATCATATGCAGATTTCAGATCAACAAATACAGCTAAGGTATCTTCTTTTCTACTAAATCCTCTTTAATTTCTTGACTGAGTTTAATTACTTGTTCACTGGTTGTATGGTTTTTCCGGAATCCGGCTTGGCAGGGTGATAGGAGGCTATGTTGTTCAAGATACCAATTTAATCAAGCTGAAATCATTCTCTCCATAATTTTTGCTAAAACACTGGCTAATGATATAGGTCTATAGTTGTTTATATCAGCTGCTGATTTGCCTGGTTTGAGTATTGGATTAATTATAGCTTTTTTCTAATTGGATGGAACAGAAGATTTCCAGACATGATTATAGAATTTGAGTAATATAGTTTTTGCTTTTTTACCTAAATTTTTAATGAATTCTGGATGAATTTTGTCTGGTCCTGGAGCTTTTCTATTAGGTGTTTTACAAGCTATATCAAGTTCAGAAGCTGCAAATTCATGATACAATATTTCATCTGTTGAAATTAAATAAGGTTTATTTTTTTATTTTTCTTTATTTCTTTTATTTCCTTCTTTATGTTCTTCTCTAGCTTTTTATATATTCTTGGAATTTTAGATGATGTAAAATTTGAATTAAATGCACCGGCAATTTTTTGGTTATCAGTTAGTTCTTTATCTTTATATATAATAGGATGTTTAGAAACATTATCATCTTTATAATGTGTTGAAATGAACTTATGTATAGCTTTATTATCTTTCCTATAATCAATAGTTTCAATAAATTTATTATAGGAGTTTATTTTTGCACAGAGAATTTCTTTTTTTGAATTTTGCTGTTTTGATTTTCCAGTTGAGAATACTTTTAGGATCTTTGTTAATTTCAGCTAACTTTCTAGCTGATTCTCGTTCATCTTTTAAGGTCTCTAAATCTTTAGACCAAAAGGGTTTGTAAGTTTTAACTTTTCCTTAGGGATGTACATTTTTGCAGTATGTAGTAGAAGCTGGCAGAGATTATCTTTAATTTTGTTAGGAGAAATGTTAGTGGTTTTGATCATAGAGGGCATCAATTTTTCTAATTCTATTTGGTATCCTTTCCAATTGGCTTTCTTGAAATTCCAAGAGCTTTTATTGTTAGTCTTTGTCCTGTTTTTACTTAGTTATATTAGCAATTGTTGCTCGATGATTGGAGCCCATACTTTCAGAAATATTATGTGACTTCTATCTATTAAATCTGATGAAACAAATAATAGATCTGGATTATATGTTAAACCATTGTGATGGATATATGTACCAATATTGTCTTTATTGAAGATTAATTCTATATTATTGGAATGTAGCCAGTCTTCTGTTACTCTCCCTGGTGGATTAGTATCTTTATAGCCCCAACATTTGGAGTGGGCATTGAAATCTCCCATTATGATAGTTTTTTTTAGTTATATTCAAAAAATTCAATTCTAGAACATTATTCGGAGGATTGTAGGCAAAATATATTGAGAATTGTTCCTTTCCTTTCCTTTCCATAAGCTCAAATATGTTAATTCAAATTTATCATTTTCATTCATCATTTTAACAATTTTGAATTTTGAGGTTAAATTTTTCTTTGTTCCAATTAAGATTCCACTAGCAATTTGCCTACTTTTTGGAAGAAGATAAATTGTATATCCTCTCATTTCATAAAATTTCATTTGATCTTCTGAAATATTTGTTTCCATAATACCAAAGACATCAATGTTTTTCTCATGTAGTAACTTATGGAGTTCTGCTTTCTTATCTTGACTTAATCCTGTTGGATTCCATTGTAGCATGTTCAAATCTCCAAATACAGTCCCCACCCAGAGATCCGAACGGGGGACTTTTACTCCGAATTGTTTTGTAGAAGGAGACAAACAGATTATTGAGCAGGTTTCAACTGTTTCTTATGGACACCTCTTTTTTATAAGTAGGCAGTTGAATCATTCCTTCTTAACCCTCATATTGTGGAGGGAACATGCCTGTTGTTGGTCTACGGATCCGCCGGATTAGGCTTGACAAATCATTGATATCACCAGCCTTTCCTTCATTTGCCAGATGAAGGACGCTCCTACTGCCATGACAGGTCAGCAGTGAATTTATAAATGGCATTTCCTCCATTTTGATGGAACAGTTATACCGCTGTAGCTCGGTCCCCAGAGCCTCATCTGTTAAAGCACGGTGCACCACGGGCAGGGAGAGGATGGGATTTGGATAGGAGAGGCTATAAGAGGCGCATCACTATCCCTTACATCCATTAATGGCATTGTATGCCATGCCAAACCAACACTGAATACCACTTTGTCTTTGTCTATCCAAGTCCTTTGCAAAGTCATATGAAGAATCGACTTCCACTTGTTTATTTAATTGGAGCCATGAACTGCATATATTACACTTAGATTTATGTAGCACTTGTCTAGATGCAAATCCCCCCAAATATGTCAGTATTGGCACTGTATCATTAGGAATTACTTGCATTTCAAACTCTTCAACCAGAATATCAGAAAAACCATTCAGATCAATATCATCATAATTTTGTTGGGTAGGTAACAGTTCTTTCAAATTTACACTACCATTATGAGCAGCAAACAACACAGTATTTTTAAATCTCAATTTCCTCTCATTTTCCAATACCTGTAAGTAAGGTATATGGTAATTTGCACCACTTAGCTGTCTGTATGATTCAAAACGACCCTCCAAATTATCACTCTGAATATTGCTTAGCAAAATGTAATCAATGTTGTATTTCTCAAATAGATATGGAATGATTTTTAGGAAAGATTCCAGCGTGGTAATCAAGGACTGAAATGTCTGCGGAGTTAAAGCATTTACTGATGGAACAGACACCCTCCAAATTTTTAGCCAATGACACATTTTACTTAGAAATTCAAGGTGAATATCTATGGACTCTCTGTATGGATCATGGAATCGTTTCCCTTTGAACACACTTTTAACATTAACCATTTTCCACCAGTTAACAATGATATAAGAAATTTGCAGTCTCATCAATATCTTCAGAAACATCAAAACTTTTGTGACATGTTTCAAGGCCACAATGTTATTTTCGTTGAAAATTTTCAATGCCAAGCTCATATTCTGCTTCTGAATTGACGATGAATATAACACTTTGGCGTAAAGTGTGTGCCCATACTTAACTAGGTTTTTCTTTTCTTTTTCATACATCAACTCTAAGTGCCTGTATTGAGCTGAAAGTATATTGGAGTGATGATTGAAATCAGGAAAATATAAGGTCTTATTTGCATTTCTTTTGGTCTGCCAATTATTTCTGATACATTTTAAAATGTGGACGGTGTCAAATATAAAGAAAAGCCTTCTTGATGAGTCTAGTGGGTGAGTAATGCTAGGCTGCAAAACTTTATTTGGGGTCATAAGCTCATATGTTTTTCTGTTCACAATATTACTGTCTGCAATTAAACTAATAACTGTAAAGCCAATTCTTTCCAACATACCCAGAACTTCTATAATGTATGTCTTCAGCTGTTCACTTGTTAAATTGATAACTGGTATAATGGAAACGACATCAACATATTTAGAAAGTAGTGAGGATATCATGAGGAATTGAGCAGTTTTTGCACATTTCTGAGCATCAGTTGCACTACTGCCATAAATCGCACCTCCTTTAAATGACAGTTGTGGCTGAATATATATTTCATCCATCAAGAGATACTAAGTGTTCATGAATTTTTAAATGTTTAAATCTGTTTTCCAAGTAAGAACTACTTTCCAAGGGCAATTCATAGAACGAAATTAGTTTCTGCAGTGTACGTGGCTGTGGCAAAATCAACATATCGCATTTTCTTAGTGCATTGTAGGCGGATGATGAATGGACATACAGAGTGGAAGCAAGGATCATGCATTTGTTGCCATAACGCCTGTTATTCTTTGGAGTCTGTGAGAGACTTAATTGCTCTACAGTAAACTTCGTATGCTCATTCTCATCATGGTTTGGTGGAGACTGTAGCAGCTGAATAGCAGATTCTATTTTATCTCTAGCTGCGGGTAATATTTCACCATTTTCAATTTGTGTCATAATACTATCCAAAATATTTAATGAATTCAATTTTTTCACATTATTAGTACTAGAAGCATTGATGCAAACGTTGTCCAATACAACAGTATAAGTTAAATCATCTTTGACTATAATGAAAGAAATGACACAAGGTGTGCCATTATTTATACCCATTAAACAAATATAAATTGTTCCCTCGTCCTTAATTACTGTCCAGTTAGCCTTACTGGAATTTATTTTTCTTATATCTACAAAAGAAATAATGCTATGTACATTATTTATTAAATCCCTTTCCACGTGCTGATTATTCGATTGAATGCTGTCTTGAAATGCCTGGACCAAATTTTCGTTTTCTTTATCAGCAATACGTTTTATTTTGGAAATAAAACACGACTCTTTTTTTTTTTTTTTTTTGTAATTTACGTCCTCCCAACTTTAAGTCATATCGGACGATGAATGGAATAGGTGAAATGATGCTCAAATGAGCCCAGGGTCCTTAGAGCTTAGAGTTACCCGACATTCGCCTTTGAGGATAAGGGAAACCCCGGTGAAAACCTTATCCAGGTAACTCACCCTGACCGAGATTCGAACTCGGGACCTCTTGAACGTGAGGCAGACATGCTACCACCACGCTACCGAGGCGGGCACACGACTCCTCAAAATGCTTTATGCACACAAAAGGATTTTTTAATTTCGAAACATCCGTCGGAATATGCCGTAGCCAGAACTTACAAAGATTTTCTCTTTTGGTAGTGAAAATGTAGTTTTTTCACTTTCTGTGACATAATTTGATCTACACCCAAAGACTCTACAACGTCGAGGCATTTTTTACAACTCTGAGTACCTAAAAAGGAAAATAATAGTAATAATAACATTAACTTGTCCACCATGTGGTTGAACACAAGTTATTTCGTCCAATAATGGAGATAATTTTTCTGTACATTTAAACACAAGATAGAACTATGTAATATCACACGTATAATAAAAGAATAAGCAGAATTTACTAAAATAAATGCATCAATCTGAATTCAAACGAGAAGATGCAATATGGCATCGAAGCCGTTAGAACGTTCCCAGAGGTTAACTTACAGCCTACTTGAAAACACTACTAAATACATAAAATTTACGAACAAACTGGAATATGGGTTAACTACATGATAATATAACACTTTCACTAACCTGAACCACTATATATTATTCATTTCACTAGTTAAAGTAAAACAAACGCAATATCACACAGACCACACGAACGACATACCGACCAATACCTATACCGCACAGGTTAGGACTGCTGTTATCAGCTGTTTCAAACGCACCATAGCCTGCCTCGCACAGAGTATGAATGACGTCAGATGTACAACACAATTGAGCAAACTTCGGAAACAACCTAACACAGTATTCTGCGAACAATTGAAGCGCAAAGTCAATGTGTTATACAACGCGAGTGTTTTGTTTCCTCTGGCAGTGTGGCAGTTGTCATGGCCAGGCTATACCTACCTGCATTTGTTTACATTCTTGAGCGATAACACTACGGTCCGTGTGCACTATACCTATGGAAAAAACTCACACCTCTGGCCTTTAGTGAATACTTTTTTCATCTAATCTATGCCTTTAATAAAACAGGAAAAGAAGTTGTTAGTAATTTGAAACTGCAGATCAGAAGTAGTCCCTTGTTTAGCATATAATTTGCTTTAGGTAAATATTCGTACATTAGAAACTATGCATCATTATACACCAATCAATTGTTTACTTTAATTTAACAAAGAGAGCATCGAGTTCCACTGTTTAAAATCGTTACGAAGAATTGTGAGATGGAAAGAACATCCTAAGTTTTAACAAAATTTGGAGTTTGAGAAGTTTCGTACAGAAAGTTAGAGAAACTATGATATATTTCCACTTCACCTCCAATTACTTATCACCATTTTATGATGCACTAAAGTACTCCTTAAAGGTGTCCTGTAAGGAAACTTGAAGAGCGAATCAAATAAATCTCCGAGTGAGACAGCTACAACCAACAAGATGCTCACACAAACCCAGCAGTAATCCATTATTCCTCCTTGTCAACTCAACAATGATTGATGACGACAGACTAACATCTCGATTAGTAGCATCACGTGGCGTCAAACTTTAAACGTTGTTGACTTGCTCTTCCGATGGCCTCACTCGGCAATATACCACTCCTTACTTTTCTGATTAATTGTAGATACTTTGAGGGAGTAATTAACAGACGTTTAGAATACAAACAAAAAGACTAATGATGTGGAATACCCGGCAGTAAATTATTCAGGAACTGCCATGTCTGGGTTCCTACAGGAAATTCATTTGCATATACGATTGTTATATCAAAACTAAAATGAATATTTTGCATAGATTGATTCTGAATTATCACCATAACCATCAATAACATCAAGTAGGAAAATATAGGTGTTTTAAATCTAAGCACAGAAAATATTAGCATAGCTTGGATGAATTTCTTAGGAAAAATGTGAAACTTGAAATACCATAGAATATTCAGTTCCTCTTTACGGGCATAATTTTGTAAGGCGGAGTTCACTCTAAAGGTCGAAGAGTGAGCGAAACAATATTTAAACGATTGATGTGCTGCATTTACATTTACATGAATTTGTCTGCCTAAAGTCACGTAATTATTCTTCCAAATTGTTAGTCATCTACCCTTTTGATGTTAATGGAGATAAACATCTGCATAAATGGTTTTATCACAGGTGTGTTGGACACTAAAAGTGAGGATACTCATACTGAATAATATTATTTCATCAATGTAAGATTTTCACAGCAGAACCATTTTTCATATTATAATATCCATTAAAAAATGTGATATGTATAATATAAGGATCATTTAACGAAATAGGACAATAGTTTAACTTCACAAATGTATTAAATTGTTTATTTAACTGACTTACAAAGATACCTATCACACACATTGCGCCCTCTGCTGCTACATTTAATATTGCGCCCGACGGAAGGTCACTACACATACATTTAAATAAATTTTGAACAAGCATCAAAGGTAAATTGGCTATAGTTAGCCAATTATACGGCTACATTCTACTTACAGAGTGTTATCCGAATAATTTGTGTTTATTTTGTGAACCTCATTCCTTGTTATATATCAGGACCAATTCGTACAAGCAACCTTAAGAAGTGATGCAACGAAGGGTTGATGTATTCAGTCTCCTAACCCAACCCAACCCAACCCAACCCAACCCAACCCAACCCAACCTGGCCCTCGCAGCCATGGTCGTTAGAACGTATGTCTCTAGCGTTCCACCGCGTAGCGGGTCGCTGGTTCATGGATGTTTATGTGTACAGCGTATGTGTGTGAAACTGCAGAAAACAGATAGGTAATTAAACGGAAACAATTAAAGACGGTTAAATAAGGAAAAGAAAAATGTATATCTATATACATAGATATATATTTTATATATTAAAAAAAAAAGAAAAAAAAGTTACCTTTGCAAGAGCGTCTGATATGTGTCTCATATTATTCGTATAACATTCTTTTGAATAAGATATATTCCATTTAGTTTCTACCAAGTTGTCCCAGTTGTCAGAGCTCAAACTACACTAATCCATGAAGTGAGGAAGTTGACTATAGCATAAGAAGAATAGACAAATATTTGGTAGCCAATTTCAGCGCTGCAGGTAATTTTTTCACGCAGCCCTGCATCTACAAGTCTATTTACGTAACTCGTTTTTTTTTCTTTTATTTTTCCATCACACAATATACCTATAACGTTTATTTTTTCCATGAAAGTTATCCGCATATGCATATCAAAATTTCTCGTTAATAGCCTCCAACTGTTTCATATGTTTTCATACATTATTTTTCTTTGTTTGCAGTTCCTTCTTACACTACACCTATGTTTCCATTGCATAGAACACTTTATTCTGCAAAATTTCCTCTATAAATTCTCTTTAACCACTCCCTGTTAATCTCTGCTAGTAAAGTTTCTATATTCTATTTCCTGTCACTACCGCTACACCAGTTCCTTCTATCTGTTTACCATGAAGAGGCATTAAAAATAACATAAGTGTACAATGAGAAATCTTTAATATTTCTCGATAATCTGTTTGGTACTGTAAAACTCGTGCAGAAATATAAACCTAAATTATTGAAAAGATAAGGAAAATTAACTTTCGAGAATGGCTCGCCAGTGCGAAATTGCTCTTAATAATTCTGCTTCTAATGTGACTGCCGGATCTAAAAGTGGTGTAGTGGTATCAAGAGTTACAGTGCGGTTAAGTTGAAAAGAGATAATGATGCTTTGGAAAACGGAATGCGGAAGAGGAGCATGCTACAAGCTCAAAGAGAAAGCTATTAGTGAAATTGTCAGATTGCTAAGCTTGTGAGGGGAATGAGGATGCAGATTGCTCTCCGGAAGCCATCATATTATCGAATTACATCAGAAAGTGAAAGTGATGGGCAGTGTTATCATAAGGGTCAAAGAGAGAGAGTGTGTGGAATATTAGAATACAGCACAGCATGCTGTATATGAGTCATTCTGTACTAACACATCTAACATCATGTCAAGAGCAGTTTACATAAAAGCTTCTTTCTTATTCACTCTCTTCTCATTATCGTTTATTTATTTCGCTACCTATGTAACAGAAAATATCGTATTCCACTCAAAATGTCTCATGTTAAGCTTGCAACAGAAATTCATCTTTGGAGATTAATTGAATCCAAGAAATTCTGTTTTAGACAAACATCCCTATAGGTGCACATATCTGAATAACATAACTAGGCTCAGAACACGGTTGCTGTTTCGTTACATTTTGATTAGAAAGGAAGTACGCACAGAGTTTTACTGTGACCTCCCCCTCCGCAAGCATGGCCGGTCATTCACAGACTCAGTTGCGCAAGAGACTGGTGCCTATCTCCTCTCCGCTCGCTTGTAAACATATACTTTTATAATAAAGGTAAATTGAACCTACAATTATATTCGCCTCAACATAATTCAGGAAACGAAATGTTTGATAAACACCAAACTTAGTATCTTCCAAAATATGCCATAAGAAGAATTTAAAATAATAATCCCTCTAATCCATTAGCATAAATATTCTTTAAGATTCTTCTTTATTTTCTTGGCAATAGCTCTAAATATTTTGAATTAAATAGCATATATTTAACATATTTACATAACTTATCCAATACGTATCTTGAATTTTCTGAGAATAGCCCTTTCAGTAAAATTATTGATAATTTTGTACTAGAGCACGTTCAGGGAGAGAAAAACAGGACTACAGACATAATATTGGGTCTCTTCAAATCATTTAATTTGTTTAATATAATTTGTTGGCATCAGATACTTTCTAGAAGTCCTCTGCTATCAGTTTGAAATACCTATTCTGTTTTCTAAATTTTTAAACAGTGTATTCAGTTGTTTCTTGCGATAGCACTGAGACAGTATGGAATGCCAAGTTTTTCATGTAGCCAGCCGGTTTTAATCGGCCTGTCAATTGGTTTTATCTACCTCCATTGTATATTCAACGAAATGAATGCCCGCCTTGGTAGCGTAGATGGTAGTATGTCTGCCTCACGTTCAAGAGATTCCTAGTTCGAATTTCGGTCAGGGTGAGTTACCTGGATGAGCTTTTTCCCGGGGTTTTCCCTTATCCTTATATAAATGTCGGATAGCTCTAAGCTCCATGGACCTCGGATTCATTTGAGCATTTCACCCATTTCATTCACCGTCCGATGTGACTTAACGTTGGAAGACGTAAAAAAAAACGAATGAATAAGACTACCGTTTCTGAAAATAGATGTCATTTTTATGTAACTATAAAAATAAAATCTCGTAGTTTAGAAAAGAAGCTCATAAAAGGACAAGGACAACAATTTGAGAACAAAATGCAAAGGTAATTGGAAACCTTAATGTTGCACAGCTTTAAAAAGTTGTTTTAATTTTCATTCTTGATTTACCAGTTGTACCTACGGTAGAAAGCATTTCACAAGAATATTCCCAGCAAACTCCAGCTACTGTTTTAACTGAGTGATATATTTATATAATAATTTTAAAAATCGTTTAAAGCTACTTATGAGAAACTAACTTCCTTCTTATAAAGGCCACTTAATGCAAGAGTCTTTTTGAACTTCCTAATGTATTTTTATAGGAGGCTGAACTTAAATATGATGTTTGGTATACATCCCAATTTTCGTTTGGACATTTTGCCGTTATCCCTCTCTCTCTCTCTCTCTCTCTCTCTCTCTCTCTCTCTCTCTCTCTCTCTCTCTCTCTCTCTCTCTCTCTCTCTCTCTCTCTCTCTCTCTCTCTCTCTCTCTCTCTCCTCTCTCTCTCTTCTCTCTCTCTCTCTCTCTCTCTCTCTCTCTCTCTCTCTCTCTCTCTCTCTCTCTCTCTCTCTCTCTCTCTCTCTCTCTCTCCTCTCTCTCTCTCTCTCTCTCTCTCTCTCTCTCTCTCTCTCTCTCTCTCTCTCTTCTCTCTCTCTCTCTCTCTCTCTCTCTCTCTCTCTCTCTCTCTCCCACTCCACACGCACAGGCTCACATACATTTATTTCTAAAATGATTTTTGTTCAGGGGAGTCTCAAAGCTGGATTTCCAGCAAATCTTAACATTTTAATTTAATGCATATTTAACGAAGTGTTCAATTCGTTGACTTCCGAATCTCTCATTACACATAGACTCTGTTAAATATTTTAGAGCTATCAGTTTAGTTCAACTACCGAGCGTGATGGCTCTGGTGGTTCCGTCTCTGGCCCGCATTCGGGAGGTCCATATTAGATTCCGTGGCCGACTTGCCTGAACCATGGGTTTTTTTCGGGGGTTTTCCCGGGTAGCCAGGTGAACGCTGTGTAGGTTAATTACATCCCCCAAAGTACCTGTCCCTCCATTTTATTTCAATTATCATTTAATATCATTTTTCATCTGGTGGTTTCCTTCAGGTTAGAAGTGTCGGTGGGAGTCTCGGCGGTTAGGATTGCGAGATGATATGCTCCGAGTGAACACTTTCTCCTCCGACGGAACGAACTGCGGTCTCCGATCCTGCTTAGTGAGCCATTTCAGGAACGCGGCTGGCGGGAACCTGGTTGTGCAAGCCTGCCTGGGGTCTTCCTTGCTCCAAACCGGCCTCATGACTGTTTCGGGGCCGCAGTAGGTGAGATGGCGATTGTCCTGGACTACCATGGAGTTTCTATCTTGTAAAGTGTAGGGAACCCCCGGAAATGTAGTGACTCCTTGGGATCCGCTGCTCTGCTTCCTCTCACCTCATCCTCCCACCCGCAGGTGTCCCACTTCGTTTATAGATACAAAACATCAGTCTGGCCGAGGTGCCAAATCCGCTCCGAACAATGATATCAGTTCAAATAATATTGTCCAATCAAAATTTTCTAATAAATGAACAATATTGCATTATTACAGTTGTACTTCATACGCTATTAGCTTACTCGTTTTTCACCGACAGTGATTCTTTTTAGGAACCAAGATTTATTAGTATTTATCTTGAATTTTTGTTTTAGGTTTTTTATAATACTTCGCATTTTTATGGCTTTTATATTAATATATTGACTTATAAGTAATGTATATGCTATGTTTCTGTGTACTCTATCGTTGCTGTCCCAGGAAAAACCTCAGTTACGTTGGGTGAGGTGACAATAGGTGTAATTTTGGAAGATGTTAGTGCCCCTCACATGATAATCAGTCAGACAGGTTCTAATATTACTAATAAAGGCGATGAAGATGTGGGCCTAAAGAGTGAACGTTCCCAGTAGGTATGGCCAATTTCATCTTCGAAAAGTGAAATTATAATGGCATTTCTGTGTTAGTGTATATAATACTAGAGTAGGACAATGGCAAAATTGAAGTTAAAACGACATTTCTAGGATAGTAACTATTAATAATAACATGGGCGCAGAAATATCAGAACAGCACATACACTTTTAAGCTGTGTAAAGCACCTGTACACCAAATTTTCAGCTTTTCATTTGAATTAAGAATGATATAGCGTGCATGTACGTAGTGTGTTCATTGTAATTTTTAAATAATAGGTAATTAACAGAAGCAAACTAAAGAAAACCATTTTATTCCCAGAGAAAAATTAACTTCTACGATTTTTATACCCGTCTCTCTAAAAATACAGAACTGATATATTGTGTTTACAAATATAATGTACTCCACGTATGTATTTATTGATGTGGCATTCTTCCTAAGCACGAGTTTCTTCTCTTTAAGGGTATATTAGGAGGGTAATATTAATCGTAATTATCCACCAAAAATATGCAATTATTGTTATACTTATTATTATCACTAATATTACTGTATAATAAATGAGATATTGCTTTCCAGTATAATAATATAAAGGTAGAGCGAAGTATCTGTGCTACGCTGAAGTTAGGCAATAGTTGGTGAGAAATGTGTGTATAACGTGTTTTATGTATGTGTTTACTAATTTCCAGCAAACCATCATCAAACATTTAAATTTAAACAGTACGGCATATATAATATAAGATACGAAAACGAGCAGTAAATCATCATAAAAAACAGGTTAATGAGTTACGAAGTTCTTGTACTACCCCATAATGGAGGGTTTTAAAGAAACGTTATTCCAATATATTAAAAATAGGAATGGAGGATGTACTAACACACGGTAGGGGGATATCAGGCGGCTAGAATATCCGAATCTGAAAGGCTAACTGCACAAGTGAGAATGAAGGGAAACGGAAGGAACGTTATCGACAAGACTGTTCATTGTACAATGGTATGGGCACGTAAATAGGACGACTGCGGAAAGATGACCCAAGACATTCGGAATGGTAGCTCTCTGGAGGATAGAAAAGAGTCGGCCGAGAGCAACTGCAATGTGGTCCAAAGAAGATGACGTAATATACTGGATGGGTGATGGGAAAATCTTGAATAACTGCTGACAAGTAGAAAATCGTAAAAAGTTAGGAAGTAAGATTATAGATATAGACTGAACAGTCTTTCCCTAGACCAGGGTTTGCCAAACTACGGTCCACGAATTACTTACGTGTGACCAGCCTACAAATTTGGATTGAGTAAATAAAATTAAGAGCTCATACTTTTAATAGATATATTGCAGCAAAAGTTAAATACAAAGATGTTTCTTGAGTTGACGTTTACAACACTCTACCGAGTAATACTTTTCCTCATTTGAAAGACTTTGCACGAGGAATTTTTTTTTTTTTTTTTTTTTTTTTTTTTTTTTTTTTTTTTATGTTAGCTGTGACTGCTGTGGTTCTCAGGTACCATTCAATATTGGTCATGGAAAACCGCTTAATATTCCTCGGAATCTTTTCTATCAATTTTGAGGTTCTTTTACGTGCCGTAGATCTATGACATAGGACCACCAGCTTTACTTCGCTTCCAAAGGAGGTTCCCAGGACTGAGAACCGGAGGCTGCTGTTGCACCCTACACACGGGGAATGACTGCACGACGACCAACATCAGTGTTTACATTAACGTATATCGGCAAAAACCTTTTCAAATCTGAGAAACTGTGTCCGATTTGACGAATAGGCAATACAGAATTGGAATAAAATTAATGCAAGTTACTGCACAAAAGTCAGTTTTGGTTTTTCATTATAGATAAAATACTGACGTTAAAATGCTACTTGCAGCAGGTTGGCAATATGCACAATGTGAAATGTGTAGTGTTTAACGCCCGCTTTTACTACATACGGCACCGCAGGCGATGACACTGATTATACATGAGATGAAAATGACATGTGTAGTGTTTTAACGCACGCTTTTACCACATACGGCACCGCAGGCGATGACACTGATGATACATGAGATGAAGATGGAGCACCGGTGGAATGAGATGGCGGGGAAACCGGAGATCCCGGAGAAAACCAGCCCCAGCGCCGTGTAGTCCACAACAAATCTCACTGTGGTCGCCTGGATCGAACCCGGGCCGCCTTGGTGAGAGCCAAGCGGTCTAACCACTGAGCCACGGCGTGGCCACATGAGATGAAGATGGAGCACCGGTGGAATGAGATGGCAGGTGAAACTAGAGATCCCGGAGAAAACCCGCCCCAGCGCCATGTTGTCCACCACAAATTTCACTTTGCGGTCGCCTGGGATCGAACCCGGGCCGCCTTGGTGAGAGCCAAGCGGTCTAACCACTGAGCCACGGCGTGGCCACATGAGATGAGGATGGAGCACCGGTGGAATGAGATGGCGGGGGAAACTGGAGATCCCGGAGAAAACCCGCCCCAGCGCCATGTTGTCCACCACAAATTTCACTTTGCCGTCGCCTGGGATCGAACCCGGGCCGCCTTGGTGAGAGCCAAGCGGTCTAACCACTGAATCACGGCGCGGCCTCCAATATGCACAAGGGCTACTACTGTAATGAGAATATGAAACACTGCTTCCTTCTGAAGTATGTAATTACTTTAGTTATTAATATGTTAGTGTAGCTATTAGTTGATACATATGTGAGACTTGCAGCAGCGAATTTATCGCTCATATCTAAAACGTAGGTGTCTTCAATACCCGAGATTAATGTGCCCCCCATTGTTAAAGGTTTGGCAACCATGATCTAAGGAGCGTTGCAGGACATTATTGCGAACAATTTTCATGCAAATATGTATCATTATTAGCAAACAAGTCTGTAAAAGTATTTAAAATTGAGAAAGAAGACATGAGAAATAGGGATAGATGTAAAATATCCACATGGAAGTTACACATTCTTCCCATAGTGCCCACAAAAAGCATTGTTTCTTTTAGTGGCTCGTTACTTTTAAGGGAGGTCCGATAAACTCGAATAACATGTCAATACTTTGCTGGTGGTGCAAGACTTATTAAATACTTTTAAAGGTAAAAGCAAATTTTCTGATTTATTTTTGTCGGTTCTGCACCTTTGCAACATTTATTGGTCTCTCTTTACCTAAAAATCTCCACTGTAGGGAGAGATGTGCTGACATTCATGAAGCCGATACTTTAATACTTTCGGGAAACATTTTCTGCGTTTATAAGTCATTTTGTCTAGAGAACATGATAAACCCTACTTCTTTAAATGCTTGCGTATGTGTATTGCATTATCTTTTTACTTTATCTACTACGTAAATAGAAGTAGCTAGAGGAGTAGATGAGATGTTGTACAGAATGGTCCAAAAGTCTCGATCAATTTCCGCTACAGTGACATTTTCTTCGCTGTGTTTCACGTGCATTAGAGCAACAGTACAGTCTGGGGGGACCACTGCATTTCAATCTGTCCCCTCAACTCTGTACTATTGCCCTAATGCACGTGAAACACAGCGAAGAAAATGCCAGTGTAACGGAAATGATTCGAGATTTTTGGACCATTCTGTATTCACCATGAATTATGTACCGTTACTCTATAGGAAACATGTTTCGATACTTACATGCTGAATAAAATTATATACTGAGAAAAACGGTCCTCCCTCCCTCCCCCCCCTCTCTCTCTCTCTCTCTCTCTCTCTCTCTCTCTCTCTCTCTCTCTCTCTCTCTCTCTCTCTCTCTCTCTCTCTCTTCGTATCTGAGTTCAGTATCCCCCAAGGTCACGCAGGAAGCTTTTAATAATATCCTAGCACACCAAATACCCTTTACATGAAAGAGTTTGTGAAATTTTATGTCTTCATAAAATAACCCAACGATTTTCATTAAAATGTCACGCAAAAAGGTTATGTAAATTAAAATTGAGATGTATATGTATGATATTCTGTGATATTCCTATCCACTGCTTTCCATTTGGATTGAGCTGTGTACAATAATCTTGTTTATTTGGAAAATGTTTAGCGTTACATGAAACCGTACTTCCCAAGAAAAGTGTATATATTTAAAACAATTTATTTCAAACACATTGAGGCATAAGCGGTTTCCGAGTTATCCTATTCTACAAGGTTATTATAAACGTCTGTCACATTCAGCTGTTTCTCGCAATTGCTTGTAAATAGAAATTAAAATGAGCATATAGCAACCAGTTCTTGAAACAATTGACTACCACTGTTCCTTGTATAAGCAAATGCGTGATGCATGTATATCTTTAAAGTTCATCACCATTAAGACCGAGCAGCATGGCTCAGGTGGCTTTGTATGTGGCCGCATTCGGGAGGCTCGGGTTCGGTTCCCGTGGCCAACCTACCTGAACTATGGATTTTCCTGGGTTTTCACGGATCGCTAGGAGAATACTGCTGTGTTAAATATAGCCACCGAATTTCCTGTCCCTCTGTTTCATCTCCATTATTATTTTACATCATTTCATCCAATCATCTGGTAGTTTCTTTTAGGGTAGAAGTGTCGGCGAGTGTTTCGGTGGTACATGGCAGGATGATATGCTCTGAGGAAAACGACTTTCTCCACGGGTAGATCGGTTGCTGGTCTCCGAACCTGCTGCTGGGATCATTTGGGGTCTGCCTGCTGGGACCCTTTCCGTACCGCAGTATGGGGGAGGGGTCCATGGTCGTGCCCCTGGCCTGCCGGAGGAGATCTCTAAGTAAAATTTTAGAACCATGCCATCTGCACTTTCATGACTCCTTGGGAAGGCTTCCCTCTTGTCTCCTCTCGCCTCATCCTTCCTTCCGGGGTTACGCCACTTGGGGGCATAGGTACAAGGGATCACGACTGGTCTCCGTGCCGCATACCCTCCGTAGTACAATCCTAATCCTAATCACCATTAAGACGTAATATATAGAGAGATAAGCTTAAGTAACATCGTTTTGGTACACGCAGCAATAAACGACAAGAGGTTAGAGAATGCCACGTGAATTTAATACATCAGATATGTCGATTATAGTTATCAATATGTAGTAACTAAAATACTTTAATCAATACAATAAACTTCATTGATAGTCAACATGAAAAATTCAATGCCATTGCCGGGATTTGAACCACGGATCTCCTGATTTCCGTCCAGTCGCTCTAACCCATTGAGTTACCATGGCCAGGGTGCCGTCACAACATTGAAATCTCTATTTGAATACTATATTTCCACGGTATACCACTAGGGTCTCTCGCATTCGAGAGTCGCCGTTTGTGGCGACTTACTATCGTAAGTACTTGAGTCCCAGGCTTCTTGGTTCAAATCCCGGCCATGGCATTGAATTTTTCATGTTGACTATCTAGCAAAGACCTTAGCCTATATACCGCTAGTGTGAAGAAATGATCAATTGCCATCAATTAACTGAAACTTCAATGATGTTTATTAGAGATTATGAATATGAAAACAGTTAGTTTTTTCCACCAGCATAGAAAAATAGGTAGTGAGGGAGTTAAAGGACAAACAGTGCAATGTTGATTAATCCTTGTGTGTTGCTGAACACATTAAATTCAATATGGTCTTAGAGTAAATACTTCAAAGCACAGAAAAAAGAAAAAATGCCCCATTTTCGGTTATACTACAAAACTAGTCATATTCCTCGCTAAGAAATGGAACGAAATTATTTCCATCATATGTAATATCTTCTCTGTTCCTTACAGACATTCGTTGATAGTCCTGCAATTTGATGTCATTTATCTACATCAGTAATAGGAAATAATTTGTTTCACGACCGCCCATAAAGGAGTCGAAGTTTGTCAATATGTATACAACTCTCACTCCCACGTGCATTAGCACGAGTTATCTTCCAATTATTGCTAGGAGGTATTATAGTCAGCATCACGCTTCCCGAAAGTTACTTCTTTTGTCTTTCGTCTGCATATTCTGATAATTCCTCCCCGTCCTTTCTCATTATGCAGAGAGGGCACAGATCCAAAACATAATCTCCCTTCCAATGATAAACCTTCCTTATAATGAACTGTAGATATCCTAACTTTAAGCTAAATATTTTCTGGTACTTTTGGATTTCGGATGATTAATTGAAGTTATTCTACCTGTAGTTAGGACTGTGTATATGTGTGAATGTTATTTACAATGATCAGCCAGAAGTAATATTTGAAATGTAACCTGGTACACAAGAACTTCGTTATCCATCGCATAATAATCCAGTTCATCTGTATTAGCTTTTTGCTTACGCGCCTTTTTTTCTGCTCTCCAGTACAACACAAAGTGAATGCAACAAATAAAACATAGTTTATTCTTTGACACAGTGTACGAGTACAAGTGCTAGAAAAACTGATCGTTTCTTACTTTTTGGGCAAAAATAGGTCTTACAACAAATGAAGAATTTATATTCATTTAGTAGCTTAATTTGGATTCATCAGAATTTTTGTAGACCCAGAATACCTCCAGCCTCCGGATATATGAGCTTCTTGTGTACACAACACCTAAAATAACCTAAATACTATGTAGAAAATTTTATGTTCACTGAATCATCAAATTTTTAATTTTGAAACTATTATGTAACGGTATTATAATCACAATAAAAGGGTTACTGAATTTTTAAGAGATTGCATCGATTTTCCGTAGGTATTAGTGTTTTTCGCCTACACCGTTTGTCATGCCCGCCTCGGTAGCATCGATGGTAGCGTGTCTGTCTCACGTTCAAGAGGTCCCGAGTTGGAATCTCGGTCAGGGTGAGTTACCAGGATAAGGTTTTTTCCGTGATTTTCCCTTGTCCTTCAAGACGAATGTCGGGTAACTAAGCTCCATGGAACCTGGACTCATTTGAGCGTCATTTCACCCAAGTCATTCACCATCCGATATGACAACGTTGGAGGACGTAAACTGAAAAAAAAAAAAGTTACACCGTTTGCCATGAAGAGCACCATGATAGCCATCGCATAACACGAGTATAAGGAACAGGGTTCATCATGAGCAGACATGGTATTTCCAAACACTTTGCTAGGGGAAAACAAAATAAAATAGAGCTGTCTCAAGGACGTTCTAGATAACAAGTCACCCCGTACTTTTTGTGTGTGTACATATTTGTGTACTTTGATCAAATTTACCTGCTTGTCACTGGTCCTTGAGCTATTTTGTTTTGCATGTTTTAGTATAAGCGTTTAAATGTAGAAAAGTTGATAAGCGAATTGCACAATAATTTTTATGTCTGAAAGTGAATATTTCATTAATAGTTTTAAAAATGTTACATTTATTAACCCATGCTTTCGTTACTCATATGTCCTGGATCAGTAATTCATAATGTAAATATTTTCAAAGTTATTCACTTTAAGGCAATTCATCACCTTACACACTAACTGTTTTAGCGCTATGTATTACTATAATCTTTATGTATCCTATTATATAAGAAATGTACGGCTGCGAAACGACATAGTATTGCAATAATATGAAGTTTGTATGTAGGTTTCTGTTCAGAAAGAATCAATATTTTAACTTCTACCACAGAAATAACTTCAGAACCAGGTTATGTTCTTTTAACCATTGTTATAACATGTATTACTACTCCCTATAAATGTATGCATTGCTAGTTTTTACAGCGTTAAATGACAAGTATGTGGCACGGAGAAGGAGAGGTAAAGAAATGGAGACAGAGAGGATGAGAAAATGGAAATGAAGGATGGAAACAAAACCGCTTCGTCAACTAATCCAATAATACAATCGGAGTTACTAAAGATTTTGCTAATTTACAATAAGCTAGACTGAATCTTTGTTACCAAAATGATATTTATGCTCGTTCAAGACAAAACGAACGAGAAAATTGCTAAAACAAGAACCTTTTAACTTTTGAAGCCTTATTGAATTATCTTCATCTTTAATATGTTTTATATGATATGGCATCAAATATTTATAAACATTTAATTCTCTTCGCCGACAGAGAGAGAGAGAGAGAGAGAGAGAGAGAGAGAGAGAGAGAGAGAGAGAGAGAGAGAGAGAGAGAGAGAGAGAGAAAGAGAGAGAGAGGAAAGGGCAACATAACTCCTACTTACTTTGGCGAAGAAATGTAAACTTCAGTGTTTCGTTCAGCGAAGGTTTTCCTCTAGAGGTTCGTATCACTACCTAATATGGAAGTTTGAGTGCTTAATTTATATGATGTAAATATGAGAGTTCACTTTCTTAATTTTTTCTTTGCTGAGTTTCATTTTCCGGAAAATGTTTTCGGGGTTAAAGTGGCCCGTTCTTAAAAGAAATACTGATTTTATCTATATAAAGCTTTCAATAATGAGGAAAAACCTCCAAATGCTGTTGCAGTTAGACCTGGATTTTAATAACATTTTGGTTATTTTTAAGTAACAAAATGTCTTAATCAAATAACATAACTGAAGAAAATGCATATCTTCTTTAGCAAGACACACTAATTCGATAAAAGAATGGCCATAAACGAAGATTGTATATGTAAATCTACATTTACATACTGAAAATATTTGTTTATATATTGTGACTTTGTGGGTTCGTGAAATTAAAAGTCCAATTGCACAAACTCAGAATGTTCTTTATTGCCACCGAATTACAGTTGGAACACTTGCCGGTTACATAGAATTACGTAGCGCACACAATTACAATTCGCCAGTTCGTCTGTCACAGGTCCACCCTACACTCACAATTACGTACAACTCCTCTGATACACGTACCCAGTCTTCCAGTCCGTTCACTAGCACGGCGCTCTTCACAGCTGCTTGCCAAGAACGGAACTGACTCGCCAAATGCATCCCCTTTTATAGGAAGATCGCTGTTTCTGGAAGTCTCGTGGTTCAGTGAATCATTCCGACTGTTCCAGACGTCAGGGGGAGGGGAAAGAGATGGCTAATGGTGTTTTTCCAACCATCCCCTCGTTAGCGCTACAAGATAAATAGGTAGGCGTGGTCTGAATGCTTCCCGTCTGGCCACTACCTGCCAGCTGCTGGTTCTCTCGGGAATTCCGAAGTTCGGGTGGCAATATCTTAAAACACGTGGTTTCAATAAAGTGGTTATTCGTTAAGCATATTTAATATTGCTGGGATAGCGGTTTCACTCTTCTTTTAACAGCTACCAGGGACCTGCCTCCATATAAATCAGTAGGCTTCTGAAGGTATAAGAAGGCAACAGTTTGAATCACAGCCGGCATTTAAACATGGATTCCGCACTTTCCATAGAGTACTTCTAACCATGTCAATATAACAGTGGAAGCTCGAATTCAGGATAGAAACCCCGTTTCGGTACTTCAGCAAGTATCTCGTGGTGGGGTAATTTTGGAATCACACGACTACTTCAAGCTATGTCGTTTACAGTATGTACATTGGCTGTGTTAAACATTCTTGTTAAAGAAATAACTCCCAAGGGTTATTTTGAACGTAAAGTCTGGCGTAAGCCTGAAGTCATTTCGTTTCAAATCTCCCACATATTTTCTATTACAACTAAAGAATTTGTTTCTTCAAAAACACGATCCGAAATGTCAAAAAGTATGCTTTAAAACACTTTTAAAAGTAACAATCCATTAATTTCATTGCTGTGAAAGTTGAAAGACCACTGTTATTTATATTTTTAAAGTAAATAACAAAGTCAACATTAAAATAAATAGACTGCAAGTAAAAATGTGCAAGCAATTAAACTTACGTTGAAGTCAATCCAGCTGTCTTTCACTTAGATGTGCACATTCCTTGCAACATCCAATCACCATTAAAATCTCACTTTCGTTTCTGACCATTGCTATTTTATATTTGTTTCTACAAATACACTGGACAATACTAGGAAATTCTACTATTTGATATTTACTCTAGCAAAACTTGATGCATAAAGCAATTGAAAACTAGTAGATATAACCATACAGAAAAACAAAACTTTTGAAAGCCAAACTATAATTAAGATATAATTTAAAGTGTTCCCGATAACGTCCCAAGTATGTATGTATACCAACACACCCCATATGGCGGACGGCCTTCGGGGTAACCTCGCCCCTCTACGTGATGACCGGACCCATTTCTCAGATGGAGGCACTCAGAGGGCGTTGGCCATGGGGGACACTTGACATCAGGTAGAGGTGAAGGCGCGGATAGGGCCGACTTAAAGTCGCCACTCCAGAATCGGGAATCGAACTCTGACCCTCAGCACGAGAGTCTCAAACGAAACCAATGCACTACCCCTGCGCCCTAACGTCACAAGTTGTCCAACAATAATTATATACGTACAACTGGTTTAATTAATTGTTCCTTAATATGTATCTACTACAGTGTGAATTATTTTACCTCTTCAGTTTTTCCGCAAACATATTTTATTATTGATATCTTCTGCATGGTCATAGCTGTGCCACGAATTTAGCAACGCCCTTCATTACATACCACCCGTTTTGACTCCACGTGCTTACATGCGAGTGCCTGACTTGCCGGCCCAGCCAGGTCCTTAGTCATGCAGAAAGTACTCTCCGTTATACATTAAAATATGCATTGGCGTATTCAAAACGCAAAGAAAGATATTAAATTAACAGTTAAACGTATTTCAAATTTATTTTTCATATCTCTGCCTAAAAAACTAAGTTTTTATAGCACACAATGGATATTTTGCTACAGGAGAAGCACGACTTATTCCTCCATGTATTATTAGTTTCTTGTGAGTAGTCTAGAAATTTATTATTCGAAAGTCTCCCTTTCTACTTTAACCCCCAATATAACCCATTCCTCTCTCATGGAGAAAACAGGCACATTTGGACTGTGTGCCACTCGTACTTGATGATACTAACCAATCTGAAAGCATACTACTAACAACCAAATATAGTAGGCTGAAAATGACGTACGATTACGACTTCAAATATCTGCAATAATTCTCTTAACGTCCTGTATTTGTGTGTACACACTAAACATTGCACCTGGCTAATATCTTGTTCTTATGGAAACAAGAACAAACGTGTGAGCTCCCCAACACTGTTGAACTGCTCTCCTAAAGATGAACTGCCGTTATACAGCTACCCAGACCTGCTAAGTTCTGCGCCTGTACTTTATCTTGGTTAAATTTGCCTCGGACCTGTGATTACATACTTGTAATTGAACTTGCAGCCGAGACGGGCCATTGAACAAGACATAAAAATAAATTACAATTTGGCTCCCTCTACGCCGGACAGATTCACGCCTCGCTGCACCCCAGGCCTGCCAACTTTCCTCCAGAATACAGAAGGTGCTTTTCTCTATTACCATGCAAATGTGAGGAACGCTGAGCTCAAAGTTACACCAATATCTGCGAAATACTGAGCAAATTGGCTGGATGAAATTAAAAGATGACTGTGCGTACAATTAGGCTAGAATATTGCTTTGACTTCCAGTTTTAAACCGATTTTCAGTACCTAAACTGCTGATTTAAGGAACTTCTAGCCATTCACCACCAGACGTCTATTAGACTTCTCATTTTGGTAGATAATGGGACTATCAACTTTAACATCAAAACGTCCTGTGCAAAAATCTTGGAAGGCTGGCAAAAAGCAACAATCTGATGAGACACAGTTGCATTACTTTTTCAAATGGCTAACTATTTTTACAAAATCTTGTTACCATTCCTATCTATTTTATTCTAATCGTCACTTTCGCATTGTGATAATTATCTGATTGCGAAACATCAATATAAATGAAGTCATCTTGTAAACACATTAACAAAACGTTATGTTCAAATTTGTGAATCATTGTGAACGACACATCAGTTTAGAAGCGAAGTGCTGAGAAATTATTATACTTAACATCTATAATAATTGGTTCAACAGTATTATAAAAGTTGCAGGCTTAACAATGGAACAACGTATTCTGGCTAATGCACCGTAAGTCGTTCTGAACTGATGTCTCGGAAGATAAAGCATGTAGTATTATTTCCATGAAATCGCGGGAAATAAATAAACAATACTGGCAGTTTAAAGATTGCACAGTATCAAATTTTAAATTAATAATGGTTATTTCGGAAATAGTGACTGCTGCAAAACTATGGAGGCTTCTATCCCTCTCATGCAGATGAAGCTATCCAGCGCAGCATTCGGATAGTGACCGAAGAAAACCGCACGTCAGGTTAGTAGGAACACCAAATCCGGTACCTCCCGATTGCGAGTTGCACATGTTACCTCGGAGCCACGGAGCCATTTCGCTGGGTTGCCGGTATGAACATTGCAATTAATGGCGGAATATAAATGACGTCTCGATCGGTAAATTAAATACTAAGCTCTATCGATTAAAGTAAAAGTTCATTTAAAATTAGAAACATTATTCTTGAAGCTCTCTGAATGACAAAAATTAGGTTAAGCAAAGGGTACTTCAAAACTTACTAAGATACAAAAAATCAACCTTTTTCATTGTTTAAAACATTAGTGCGTGAGAAGTATTACATAATCTAAAACACTCTAGACTCGCCGGAGACCATTTTCAATCGAGTTCAGTAGTGTCTGAGTTAGTTCCAAACTTAAGAGTTATTTTTGAACTTTCTAAACAAGTAGAACTTGTATATAAAAGAATATATTAAGTCCCAAGCATGTACCTTTGACCACAAGGTTTACCTCTGCCAAAACGTAACTCAAATTTAAAACTAGCTTGAGAATCTGTCATTGATAAAGACTTGAGGATCCATTAATTATTATTTAACAGCTTAATACCCGTGCTTACTTTCATTTTAAGCGTCTAGTGGTACAGTCCTTTGGTGAATATAGAGAGATTTGATTTTGTGTTAAAATTAAAATCGGCTCAATTGAAATGATCAAAGAACTTTTATCTTCCATAAAGCATATCTGTAAAATTGGGTATAGACATAAAACTGCGCTCAGAAATATAACTGAGGTTCAAATAGACTGCGTAACGGTATTCAGAGTGGTTAAAATAGCACAACTATATATTTTCATTTAATTATATTTTTTGTAGCAAAAGTAAGAGAGAATTGGATCATAGAGCGAGTCTAACTATTTTGCCTCTATAAACACTAGAAAAAAATCATCCCTAGTTGCTCCTTGATTCTCTTCAATATCCCTTAATATCAGCGATAAATTATCCTGGATCCGTCTCTCAGCTAAGAACTGTCAGACGCTAATAGGGATGGGGGCAAATCTTTCTCAGCGGTAGATTAGTGGTGTAAAGGAAATAGATGTACTTTACAATTATACTGTTGTAAAGATTCCTACCCTTCCCATCCCGTACTGCAAACCGAAAGGGTGTTACGTCACAAAATTGCATTACGTCACAAACGAGCTGGAAAGTAATCTACAGTGTACAAACATACGTGGGCTACATTTAATGCAGACATGGGGTAGGAGTTTCTTAATGATTTTCTGTAGCAATATTCAGCGTAGATCATTTACGCAAATTCCTATATAAGAATAATCCACATTTAATTTCTGCAATGTTGGAAATATATTGATATTTGAAAAGTAGTAAACACTTATTGGGTTTTCTTTCCTTTCCTTATTTTAATTCGTATTCTTCGCTTATATGTGCCTAACTGCATAACCTTGAAAACATACTGTAATTTGCTTTTCGCACAGGCGCATACTTTGAAAACAAAATACTTTAACTGTTTTTGTTAGCTTCAAACAGTCATGTGACAAGAATGTATTGCCATCGTAAATCAGTAAATATTTGCAGGATTATTTCTACACTGCGACTCTCAATAGGCAAAGAAAGAGGTTTTACCTAAAATACATATCTGTAAACTATACTGAGATAAAATTATCTTTACTGCATGCACTTTGTCCTTAAATCTATTTCGACTGATCTGGCCAATGGATTGTCGACTTCAGCTCCCCCCCCCCCTTCTGCCTCTGGGCGCATAGTTAAAAAGTATTGGAGGTACTCTTCGGGGCGATTCTTTATTTTTGTACCAGTGTATTGGTGAGTGCTGTAACTTTAAGATGAATTAAATACATGTATAATCTTCATATGAGGTTCTAATTGGTACCACATTTCTGCTGCTTCTATTTTACATTCGTCCTACATTAGTAATTTACGTAAATCAGTGTAGAAACCGCAACTAGTTTAGGCATTCCAGCTACAGTAGACAATGGAATTACATAATTAAACGTTGAGAATTGGTTTCAAAATTTGATTGGAAATTCCTTTGTATAACTAAGCATACGTCGTATTTATATTTTACAAAGCTACTTCATTTACTCATCGTTTGCAAAGCATTTATTTTCATAATTAAACATACCAGTATCGGATGTTTCAATTAATATGCATTCTACTGTGTCCAAACTGACATTTATGTACTCGGTTAGCTAATGATATCAGTTATATTTAGTTTACATATTATGTTATATATTAATATACATTATATTTTATGTACAATTTCTTTTCTGTGTCATGCACGTAGGAATTGGATCATGTATCTCCATATCAACTAAACATTTATATTCAGAATCTCTCCTTAGAGAATTTTTAAGAAAACAGATGTGTAGATATACTTAGTGTGTTTGAACAGCATAAGTAAAAACGATATGTTTGGAAATTATCATACGTGGTAGGTAGCATCAGCACCCTCTAAAGAGCCCGCCTCGGTAGCGTGGTGGTAGCATATCTGCCTCGCGTTCAAGAGGTCCCGAGTTCGAATCTCGGTCAGGGTGAGTTACCTGGATAAGGGTTTTCCGGGGTTTTCCCTTATCCTGAAAGACGAATGTCGGGTAACTAAGTTCTATGGATCCCGGGCTCATTTTAGCATAATTTGACCCATTCCATTCATCGTCCGATATGAGTTAACGTTGGAGGACGTAAATTACAAAAAACACACCTCCAAAGATGTAACAAAATCAATAAAACCTCCTAAACGCGGCTTACTATTTAGGAAGAAGATTCATCAAAGTTTTAAATCTTTTCAAAATAGCCCTAAAATTGTCATTAAACATAATTACTATAATAAGATTAACTTTTAATCCTTTTGGAACAGACTGCAAGGTATTCTTCGTTAAGAAGGATATTTTTATAACTGTTCATCCACTAAACCGTAAGACAGCTCCTGCATGAAAAATACAAGGGGCGTCCAGAAAGTAAGCTCTGTTTCAATTAATCTCCGCTGCAGCACTGCGATCGCAGTTCCGCACATGCGCGGTAGACGCTCTGTATCAAGGGGAAGAAACGTGCGCCATTATGAGATCGCTTTCAGCCACGTAAGCTTTGTTGTGCTTGTTTACAATGTCGGTGTTGATTGAAAATCCCGCCGCTTGTGAAATCAGATCTGTGGTTTGTTTTCTGAATGTCAGCAAATTGAAAGCAATTGAAATTTATCGGCTGTCAAAAGGTGTTGTGTTTCTTCACGACAACGCACGACCACACACTGCAAATGCGACGAAAAGCATCCTACAGGGATTTGGCTGGGAAGTGTTTGACCGCCTCCCTGTACAGCCCTGACCTCGCTCCTAGCGACTTTCATCTGTTTTTGCATCTCAAATCTTTCCTTGGCGGTCAACACTTCAACAATGACGAAGAGCTGAAAGAAAATGTTTCCAACTGGTTGAAGACATTTACAAAAACTTGCGCCTCGCTATGACAAATGCCTGCAAAATTTCGGCAGTTATGTGGAAAAAGAGTTTAAGAGTTGTAGAATTTTGTGCAATAAATAATTTTTCTGTATCTGTACACAATTTAAATCTATTACCAAACAGAGCTGACTTTCTGGACGTACGTCGTATAAATGACTTC
This sequence comes from Mantis religiosa, assembly GCA_030765055.1. Lineage (NCBI taxonomy): Eukaryota > Metazoa > Arthropoda > Insecta > Mantodea > Mantidae > Mantis > Mantis religiosa. Next base: position 258,385,242 of record CM060948.1, on the reverse strand, counting down.
AAAATACACAATTTATTTAAACTAACGTTTTCTATGGTATTAATTATTTCCAATGTTATTGATAAAATTATCCAAGAAATTGTCATTTTTAAAAACATTGTAGCTGTTCAGTTGTAATTTCCGGTGTTACAGAAACAGTGTGAATTTCTAAACCAGTATTTAGCGAGTTGGTTATTAAACATCTGAATAATTATATATCTTCTAACCACTTGGCAACTTCAAGCCAATATGCAATAACACTATTTCTACAAAGGTTTATCACATTTGTTTCGAGTAGATAGAAATACAGTTTTTTAATAATAACAATTTGTGAGGATAATTTGCAGAAGCTCTATAAAACAAGATGATGGGTGGACAAAGCTGTGTGAACGTAACACACTGTTGTTCTCTATTCCAGGATTAATAAGCATTGGTATTAAAATATTTAGCGGTACACTGTGTACTATTATATGCAAGCAGATTTTCGCTCTTATTAAAATGAAAAAATAAAACGGCCATGCCTATTTAAACAGATCCATCATACAGACCAGTGCTTCTGGAAAGTAGCCGTTCAAACCTCATTAGGTTACATTCATCGAGTTTAGAACCTGCAAAACTCTTTATCTATTTAATGTGACAAAAGTGTTTCTTAAGCCTTAAAGTTGCATGTTCGCCAATTGATATCCTTAAAATTTCCTCCAAGTGCAGATATTTACCAGAGTTTTACCTTTTCAGTTTAACGCGCAAATACTTTTTTGTAAAAAAATATTTAAGTTCAAAGAGCCTCAATGAATGTGTATTAACTGAGAGCCTAAATAAAGAATTTTTGGGTGGAATAACATACCTCTACTTGCTAAAGATAAGTGACAAACTAAAATGGGCATGCAATGCTTACGGTGTACAATAATTTAAACTGTTTCAAAGGATAAGTTTATGGTTGTGACATGGGAGAATCATCAGCATATCACTAGGTAGCCTTCACATCGGTAGGGACTCGAAAAGCTTGGAACTACATAGATTGCCAGTAATCAGCTACAAGACAGCTCAAATTAGGAGACTTGGATGCAAGAAGTAGCACAGACTACAGCATGTTACGTCACGGCACGTGTTTAAAGCAGCTCAAGCTTACAACAAATCACCCAAGTTTTGAGACTTCACAACGAACAAACAACAAGGAAGACAATAAATTCCGCCTAGACGGAGCATGTTGCGCCCTAATTGCTGGGAACAGTGTCATGCACACTTAACTTCTAAGTTCTTTGAAGATTCCGTCTTCCTTCAGAGCTCCTAAAAGGAAAGATAAAAACGAACGCTTGCCGTTATGCAATTTCGTGCATGAAGCAACTTCTAAATGCGTTTTTGGTGTTATCAGGGAGACAACAGCCGTGTTTCATAGGAAGATAAACGATAATACCTGAGGACACCAATTTTCATCTGACATTTCGTTGATGTCCTTAGCCTGAATATTTTAGTACACAAGATATCCTTCTTTAAGTCCAACTAACCCCGAACGGAGCTAAAATAAGGAGCAAACAAATATTCCAATATTATACATTTCAATGAATTAAGTTTATTCATCCAATATATTGCTGATATTTCATATCGATTTATCTTTAAACGCTGACCTTATGGATAGTCAACATGGAAAATTCAATGCCACGGCCAGGATTTGAACCAAGGATCTCCTGGTTTCTGTCCAGTCGCTCTTACCAATTGAGCTACCATGGCCAAAGTGCCGTCCCGACATTAAATTCCCCAACTGACTCATTTTCCTGATAAACCACTGGGGCTCTCGTATCCGAGATACACCGTTTGTGGCGACTTACTATCGTATATTATACTATCGTGTACTATCGTAGATATAGTGCTATCGTGTACTACATCGAAAATTGAGAATTAAGCATTGGAGAATTTTGACCCAGAGATAAGTGGTTCAAATCCCACCACGACTTTGAATTTTTCATGTTGACTTTATATATATATATATATATATATATATATATATACAAAACTATAGCCTATATATGGCTAGTGTGAAGAAATTATTAATTTCCATCAGCTGGCCTTATAATTTTACATTCTCAAATATTCAGCTTGGGCGTCTGGATCAGCCTAGTGCAGGAATGGGAAGGAAGGCATTATAGGTGTGAATTTACTCTCACTTGTCTCCACTACATTCTGTACACAGCTAGTCTGAACCAACTAAAACGGTTATAGTCGCCTGGCTTCTTGATATAGCAGAGGTGGATTCTGTGTGCAACTTGGGCAGATAATGAATATTTGATCGGGACTGGTAGAACAAGCACTTTTTTTATCTTCATGATGTGTCCTAATAATATTGAATACATTACGAGCTTCTCGCTAAGTAGACATCCAATACTCCTCTTGCTGAAGCTTATAGCGAAAGCAAATTGTCAGAGCATTATTCAACTAGAAACACACTGTATAATCGGCCACTTTGAATAAAATTGTGTTTTCCTACCTTAAAGCTGTAAATATAATTACAGCCCATGCACTGTTTCAAAAAGTCTTGACAAACTAAGAGTCGAAAAATTTCGATTTACCATACTACTGCGTGGTAAGGTGGCTAAGCAAAGTGTTGCGTCGGATTTTGTAGCTGCGGAAAGAAAATCACATTTTCATAACAACTAACGGGTTGCCGTTTCGAACTTAAAGATGGAAATTTTTAGTTCCGATTTGTCTTCTCTAAGTTATTTGTATTTTCCCTCAACGAACTTAACCTCAGTTTACGAAGTGAACAAAATGTATTTATACATTTAACAGATTGTTTGAAAGCATTTATGAAGAAATTAAAAATGTTGCAAAATAGAACAGAACGAACTACTCCATTTTACATCTTTCAAATCGATTGTGAAAGGTTTAATGCATAACACGAAATAAAAATAGCTAACTGTATTAGAGAAGCCATTACAATAGTTCTGAGCGTAATTTTAGACGTAGAGTAGGTTTCGGATGGACATCTTCAATCGCTTCCACGCTTAGCTTTATCTTTTCGCAGCCAGTCTTTTAAACACTAATATTTAAAAGAAAATTAGCAAGGATAGCAAGTATTATTATGATCATGCCACTGTCTATCAAAGTGCATTGTAAACAATATCAATGCACTTTTCAGATAAACTGTTGTTTATTTTTGAGAATACAGTATAGAAACCATTTAAATGTCTTTAGCAGTATAGGAGAAATAATTATCACTGCATACAACTATTGGATAACAAAACAGATTTATTCTACAGAACTGCTTTTGTCAACTTTAGGTTTGCCTAAGGTCAGTAAAGTGGTGAGTGGGCGGTTTCTCACACAATGCCAATGTGAGCCGTCAAGTCCTTCACTCGTGTTCTGTCATTAACCCTCTATTTTCTAGCCAAACATTGCATTCAAAAGTATGCATTTTATTACCACCCATAAAACCTTTCACCCAAAACAGATGGAAAAGTAAGGGAAAAGCACTTTGCTCATCTTACCGGCCCAGGCCTAGTGGCTTACTTTGAGGCTGTCCTAGCTAGGGCCTTTAACTTGATTTTTGGCTATGGTGCAGCAATTTTAAGTTTATCTTATCCAAGCCTCCATCCAAAACTAGCTCTGTGCAGAATCCCAGTTGCCTAAATGGTTTGGAGTGCACGATAGCTGCTGTAGGTCCTTTCATTTCACAATTATCATTAAAATACCCAACCAGAAGGAACAACGGACTCTGCTCTTCGCTGCCTCCACCTAAAAATGGACCATAATTTCTTGACGGAATGAGATTATTCCTCAGAATCATAGCAGGTGGGGAAAATTAATAGGTCACCACGTGTAGAAAGCGGAGAAAATATTCCGGTTTTTATCGCAAACGTAAGCACGGGCGCGTCTTGTGTGTGTGTGTGTGTGTGTGTGTGTGTGTGTGTGTGTGTGTGTGTGTGTGTGTGTGTGTGTGTGTGTGTGTGTTGCATAACTTAAAATATTAGCTAACTACTACACTAAGTTGTTAAGATTCACGTGGAATTTCAAGGATATTCCTCAACCAGCTATTTGTTATATGAAGACAGTTTTTATATTTTTGAGGAACTCAAAAATAGCTTTAATAATTTTTCTTGATGTTATAGAAAAAAAGACAAGGATTTGGTGAATGAAAGGAAATAGAGGAAAACAAATAGACCACACACGCTACTAAATTACATTTTAAAGACAGAATTTGACGTTATTGATCTAGAGAATGAAAGCAAGGAACTGGTGAGAAAACAACCAAGAATAATATCAGAAATCCATCCAAGGATGTATGTGAAGTTAAACAAAAATACACAAATACCTTTCACAGTTTAATGTATTACCTATAAGATGTAATACCGAATGAAGCATTTGTATATTTAACAGGTATTGTCGATATTTACAGAAGGTCGAGTGTCTACCGTTAAGATAACAAATTGCTATGAAGCAGGCGAGGAATTTCCATTGATATTTATATTAATAATTAACACTAAACTTCTCAAATTAGACGTTCAAACTGTGGACTTCCAGTTCTAAACAAATAAATCTATATAAAAACGACATATGTAATCCACGCACAACACATGGGTTTCAACTCGCTTCCTACCACGAAGCATGAAGTTTGGCATGAAGCCAATTCCATGTCGGTTTGTACGGGCATTACATACATTAAATATTTCAATTGCCCCATAAGTGGAAGTCCAATGGTGCGAGTTCTGGGGATCGAGATGGTCTGAGAATGTGACCACAGCAGCTGATCCATTTATTTCCTAATAGAGTATCCAAATGTTCGCAAACTCAGAAAAAATTAGGCTCAGTGGCACCATCATGTTGGAACGACATGTTCCGTCCGGTTGCTAAAAAGACATTCCAGCATGTATGGCAAAAAGGTGCGTAGTAAGGTGAGCCAGCTAATGCAATATACCCAGTTCTAATAGAATTAAGAAGGCAACCTACGAGACATTTAAATTTAACTTGCACAAAAGAGCGTTCGCTCTAGAGAAATGCTGCAAAAGAGAATGTAGTCGTTTAGGTATTCAATTAACTGTTACTATAGTCCTAAACTAAGAATCTATAATCAATAATAATGCCACAGGATGATAAATTCTTTGGAAAGTGTTTTTTTTTTTTCTAGAAAGGTTTAAATGTTTCAGCTTTCGGAAGTTAGACATTGTTATTCATATTATGATTTCAGTCTTAAAATCTCCAGGATAACTTTACATTCATTCGGTATACGCATATGTAAGTTCTACTTTTTTCTAAGATCAAGGTATATGAATATTATAATACCTACAGGTAGGTGGTATGTGAACCTGTAACGTTTAAGTTATTCTCTGAAAATAGCATAACGAACATTTCAACTAAATATTGATATATCTCATTATAATGGTAATACTTACTATTTTAAGTACGATGGGTATTTGTACGAATATTGTACACATTTTCACAAATGTCAGACCACGAAGAGAATAATCGTCACAAATACTCTGAAATATAATATTTCAATGGAAGAATATGTAATAACACCAGTGACATTCTTTTTCTCAGCGTTTCGTGTATTTGAATTATGTTTCCAATTTCCCAAACTTTTCAACGGATAGCAATAATCGTCGGAAAAAAAAAAGTGAAAAGCGAAACTGACTCGGACGGAGCAAGGGGTGGGGGTGAGGCAGTGATGTTTATCCCGGCTATTTTTCTTGCGGAGTAAGAAGTTAAGTTTGTTTGGAACGGAGGAGTGCAGCCAATTTTGTGCCAAGTTGCAGCGCCTTAGCACAAAAAGAGAAATCAAAGGACCTTCAAAAAGGATTTGGAACGTGCGAAAGCTGCACAAAGCGCAGTCGTGGGATGCCGCCCGTCACTTCACAAGTTTCTTTCACGCCACCCCCCTCCTAAGTCCCGTTCAGCCTGCTTGTCAATGCTCATTCCGGTACACGTTTTATTCCGCGTGAATACGTCTTTGTCGGCGATTTCCTTTGTGAAGAGTTTGATGTCTAGAAGAAGGAGCGTATCTTCTGTACCACCCTACACACTAAAAGTCTTCTTTCACAAAATGCTTGCTTAGATCACCAAAATGGCCCATACATTGCTCGCTCACTTTATTTTAAAAGAAAGGGGTTTCACAAAATGCATCCTGACTTTAAACCCTGTAAGATAAAAAAATCTTTTGATGTCAAGGAAATGGTACCTTAGTGTGATTGTGGACAGAACATGGCTCTATTCACCTAGGATAAGGGAGGTGATCTTTTCAAACTACTCGTAAATGTTATCTATAAGTCAAAGTAAAAACTTTTGGTACCATAAAAAGCCAGACCTTAACAACCGCGGTTGTCGTCAGATCCAACAATTTAATAACTTTTTATGTCCTACTTCCATGGTCTTTATGTGCGGATCTGTTCACGGAAGGGAATATGTATAAATATTTTCCGGGTTAAGTGGCAGAACCACTTCCCATTATGAAGTATCAAACACTCGGTTGTTAGCAAAGGGCTCCAAATTGTGGTTTATTTCGTAAAATATTAATATTCTTAAATAAAAATCAAGAGTTAAGACCTTTCAGTTTATATTGATAGCTTCTATCGAGTTATTTTACTTATGTGGATTTATAGCACTTTTGAGGAAGTAATTCGGAAAATAATATACCCCAATTATGACCAGGAATGTCGTATACCAAGTTTAATTGCAGTTGGTTCAGATACTTATGTTAAATAAATAGTAATACAAATAAAATAATAAAAAATAATAATATCCATCTAATGAAATTAGATTATTTGAGCTTACAGCTGCTAAACAGTTATTCGTAATCGAAAACATCAATAATTTTGATAGAATTGGATTACCGTCAGTGATGCTCAATCTTATGCAAAAGAGGGCGGATGTACCTCAATCTACTTTGCGCCAAGTTACGACGCATTCTTGGGACTCAAAAGCTAACTCTGAATGACCGAAGAAGAATTCTTCATGCACAAAACGGATATGGGTAAGAGTGAGGAGATCTCATTAGCACTAAGAGCTAGTTCGGGCATTGTTGATTGTCATTCTCATCATCTTTTTTATGACTATAGCCGCGCCATTTTAAATCTATAGTGAAATACAAGCGTGTTACGTAAATGTAAAAGTGTAATAAAATTTGCTAAATTGGTTAGTTAGAAAATCTAAGAGCAAGAAAAGATATGACAACATTTTAAGACCAGATAAGATATTTGGTATCTGACTGGATCTATGTGCTGGCATAAGAATATATTTCATTGTCAATACATAAAACATAAAAATACATAAAATAATAGATTTCCCACGCGTTTTTACGCGCATTTTATTTTTACTTCATTCAATAAAAGGTAAAATGTGCTAAATGAGGCTAACAATGAAACTAAAAGCAACTCTTGTTGGTAGAGGGAATATTTTATTTCACAAAAACTTTCAATTACGAAATACGATTGAAAATGGAAAGATAGACTGAAAAATTCAAGACCAATGCGTAGGTTTGAACCACGGATCTTCTGGTTGCCGTCCAACCGCTCTAACCCTTGAGCTACTATGGCCAACGAGCCAGTTTGAATATAATGGTCGAAGATTTTAGCTGAATATAATTCTCAGCGATATGATCAATTACTGCTGTTCCTACTACAGTTAAACTTTTATTCCCTTTCTGATACGGGATCTTAAGTCCTTATAGGGATCTTCCTTCACTATAGCTGCTCGGGGAACAACTCTCATGGTTAACAACCAGTGTGCCAGTGAAGTATCTTGGGGTGCTACTGGATACTCCACTAATATGGAACACCCATATCTGTCGGTCTGCTACACTTGCGTCTGCTCGGCTCTCGAAACTGTACCCTTTACTCAACAGGCGCACCTCACTTGGTTATGAAACCTCCCTACTTTACAAATCTCTAGTCCGTCCCATTTTTACCTATGCAGCTCCAGTCTGCGGTGGCACCAGCAAGACTAACCTCCGCCAACTGCAGTTATTACAAAACAGAGTGCCCCGTACAGCTACAAACGCTCCATGGTTCGTCAGAAACCAACAACTTCATCACGAGTTTGGTCTTCTACCCGTTCACCAGTACATACGCCGGCTGGCACGACCTTTCTTTTACCATCTTCAGGAGGTCTCGGCGCTCACACTCGCCAACCACCTCGCCTCAAGCGCAGACTGCCACAAGATCTTCTCCTGAGTGACCTCTCCAGCATAGACGACCCAGACGAGTGATACCTATCAAACTTAAAGTCCTCAATTTGTGTTACAGTGAACCTGCCATATTTAGTTAGAGGAGTCGTTCACGGCTACCTCAATTGTTATGTGTTCTGCTACTGTCTCAATAACAAACATCTGTAAAGCATACTTGCTGATCGATGGATAACAAAATAAAAAGGATAAAAAGATACAGAATCGACGCAACTTTGCTCCTAGCTGACGAAGTTCTGCACTCTCCGGTCACTATGAGAGATATTTCTTGAAGAGTCTACGTTGTGAAGTCCTGTGTTTACTAATTACTTATGCGCACCAGAGGACAGGAGTTTCTGTTCGACCGGGTAACTTTACCGCAGTGCCGAGCCGCTTGTTGGATTAATCTGCGAGGAGAGATAGGCAAATTTTGCAGACAACCAAAACTAAATCTCCAATTAAACTTTCAGAACGCGCATCAAAAACACCCTTATACTCTTCCCTTTATAACTTCTACCAAGTGGCTTACATATCCATCACATATTTCCCGTGCGGTTTCTTAATGCATTGTATTTTGCGGTTTACCAGTTATTCAAAAGCGATTCAGAGTGAGGAATACTTCTTAGGAGTTCTCAAAAAATTCAGAGTACAGATCTCACTAATCATGACAATATCTAAATCATAGAATATTTCCTTAACTAATTATTTAAAGAATTTACATTTTCTAATAAACAACCACTGTAAAGTGTAGCTTGGGGTTGGAGACTATTATTGCAAATGTTCATTTCGAATCTATGGGTGACGAACTTAAATAGCAAATTTATTTTTTGGTTTAATTATCGTGTTTGGGTTATGCTATACATACATACACACCATTTTCTAAAATACTCTTCGAATCCAGAGGATCTTAAAAACTTGTGTTTAGGTGAAATGTAATAGATCGTACAACTGAAAGGAAAATTCGATTCGACAGTTTACTCTCGTACTTGCAAAAATAAAATATCAGAAATACATAAGCGCTTAAAATATTGCATCATAATAAACAAAACCGGATTGGCTTTAGGTACAATCTATAATGAAATATAGTTTGCCTCATGTTTAATTTTTACAAACATTTTGTGTAATAATATGCGAAGCTGCCTTCTATTCTATGCCATTCTCAGTGAAAAGTCAAAGCCCGCTCGAAAGCTATTCCTTTGTGATTGCAAGAGCTCGTTGTTTAGTATAAAGGTCTTACATGCCTTTTTTTAATATTTTAGTCACTTAGGAATCGAAATTGGGTTTTCTGCATATTCCATGCCAGTATGGTGGATGGGGCATGCTCTGCTGTAGCGAAATAATTATAAAGACACGGATATTGCACTCACGTGACTTTTATTGAATCTATACTCTTGTAACAAATGCTCTTACGAACACTTATTTCTCTATATAGAACCACACTGAAACATTCAATGCCATGGCTCGGAAATGACTCGTATTTTCTGGGTAAACAATTAGGGTTTCTCATACACCATGAGATACACACCTAGTGGCGACTTACTGTGCTGTACCTAAGTCCGAGGCTTTATAGTTAACCATTATTAGGTTAATTGATGGGAATTTATCGTTCTTCCACATTAGCCATGTGTACACTAAGGGTTTCATAGATAGACTGTAGAATTCAGTGACATGGCCGGGATTTGAATCCGGTTTCCGCTCGTTTGCTCTTAACCATTAAGCTACCCTGTCCAAAATGTCGTGAGGACATTATCTATGATTATTTATTTCCAAGGCCGCGCCATGGCTGAGTGGTTAGACTGCTTGGCTCTCATCAAGGCAGCCCGGGTACAAAGTGAGATTCGTGGTGGCAAAGCGCTGTGCCGGGTTTTCTTCTGGTGCTCCGTATTCCCCCACAGCATTCCACCGATTGCTCCATCATCTTTCCTATCACCTCATCTCTTGTACTTTCACTTCCGACGTTGGGCTGTTCACTCATCCCGTAATCTCTCTGATCAGAAAATATTTGATCTTATACCCGTTGCCAAAGGACCTAGAGGTTACGCGGTTCAGAAGGCCTTCTGTTCAACTTAAAGGAAGTATAGGAATTCATTCATTATCTATTTCCATTCATTCACGTCAAATTTGTTCTATTGGCATAACCATAAAGTTGACATTTTAGAAACAGGAAAAATGCTGCATTGAAACATATTTCCAAATTACTTTGTTTTAGATCCTGGTTTATCTTTACCTAATTCCAATTGGCGGATCGTCCGCTAATCGCTCCCAAAAGCTTACACACAGTATATTTATAATTTTCAGGGATTTAATAACTCTTGAGAATCTTTAATTGTATTTAACCAATAAATCAGTGAACTAAATTAAGCAAATTGCATTCTGCAGCAGAGATATCACAATTCTTCACTTGTACCACTATAAGGAGACTAAGCGAATTGTATAGATTCTCCGGAACTGCGTTAAATCTTGAAAGATAAATAAACTTCAATAAACAGCGGTGCATGCTTTCGCTTTTATTTCCTCTTTTCCCTCTTTGTAGAAGGGTTATATCTGCGGACAAAAGCCTTTAAAAGTTTAAATAGACAATGAGTACTCGAGCATGGTGGAATTTCGCACCGCATTCCAAGTTTATTTCTTGTGAAGATTACCTCCTTTTTTCCATATACAGTTCCGCGAAGAAGAGACTGGGCGGGTGGAACGCTGCAGATTCCATGAATAATAAATAAAACGATTTTCAAAATCCTCCTCTTAAGGGAAGAAATGTGAGTCCCGAATGAAACACCGCACAGTATCTTATGTGGGAAGGTGAGCGGAAAATGATGCTAAATAAACCAACGGCATTCTTGTAGAGCATTCACAGAGCATTCAACTTTTGGTCTCCTGGGGTCAATATTGGTATACTTAAGAGTTATTCACAATTACCAGTGCGTTTAACCGGCAAGAGGAAGCGTGTGGTGTAAATTATTGAGCTTAGATGGCAGTGCTATATGCAGAAGTCGATTGTTTTTCCCGTTAATGGAAAGGCATTTCTCTTTACTTTGTCACGCGTAGTATCCACATATTTAATCTGTGCGGTGGCTTCGCGGATAGCAGCGACAAAATGCTCGTGGGTTCGAATCCATCCATGTATATCTAAATTCTGGTCAAAGTTAATCTGATGCCCTAATATTTAATTTTGTTTGAAGACTACGTTGTTGAAAACTTTGCTTTATTTCTTATCAGTGTTTTGGGTATTTAAGTCCCACAAGCAATCGTAGTTGCATATCCAAACATGATACAGATTAATTTGCCAAGCTGGTGTAATAATTTACCAACAAACATTTTTTCTCAGATTACATTTCAATCGGAATAATAGAGATCAGTGTATGAATTCAGCTAATTCTATATTGCAATAATTAACTGACGACTCAGTCATTTGAGTCACTTAAGGATTTCGGTATGAGGAAGTAGCACGTCAGGTTCCTTAAGAAGCAGGAGCATTTCACTGGGTACGTGGTGCGTTTGCTTTGTTAAAAATTACGGGCTCCAGCACACATGTGTGCTTCCCTTATTGTGAGCTTCCTCTGTTAAAATAGAACCGTCTGACATCTTTATTGGATTTCAGAGTATCTTCTAACGATTTACCGAAAGGTATTATACAAGAATGAGCTACATGTGCATAACTGATTAATATTTTACGCACAGTAAATGGCAACTAATACTACGCAAATTTTTTAAGTACGATTTAGTTGTATTCCTAATATAGCTACTGAAAGCGGAAAAATTTATAGAAATGAACAAGAAAGAGAATCAAGATTTTATTTAAATGTTTAACTCATCAGTAGTCTGTTAAGTTAATGCTGATACACAAAAATCGGAGTAATACTGATGTCCCGCTACCTACATGCTGGTCCATCTCTCGTCTAAATGGAATTGCGTATGTATTATTAATGACTGTTTTATACTTCTGTCCTATCTTCAATAATTCTTGCTCACCATTTCATAATTTCAATTTATCAGCCGACCTGTATCCAGCAATGGAGTGAATCATCGAACTGTATAGTTCTTTCTGTAAGAATAATGTGTGATATACCCAAGTGCTTTCCTAGAACAGCCTCTATTCTCCGTAATTTCAGCAGCCAATGTTATATAGCAGCAACCAACCACACTGTAAAACTATGAAACCTTTTGTCATTGAAGCGAGAAATAACAGTTTTAGCAATATTTTCTAGCCCTAGGGCAAGTAAGAGAATATTGAACAAAGAACTACAGACGCGTATTCTGTTTATCTGGGTCCGAAGACGCAGATCTGTCGCTTTAATGCCTTAGATTTACTATACAGGAGTATAGCGAGTTAAAAATACTGACTATGATATGAGTGTTAATAGAAATAACTATAATAAACCTATAAAATAGTAATACAAATGATAATAGAAAAATAACAATAATAGAAAGGGAAGATATGCTACTGAAAACGTGCCCTGAACGTTTGCATGGTTTTCATGTAGGCTTTAAGCGATAGTCAACTATTTAAGGAGCTGATCGATTGTGATATCTTGGCTTGGGTAAGGGTTAACAAATGAATATCGGCTTCCCATTTGAACAATCGCATAGGCTTCTATTCATAGATGTCACTTTGGTATACAATACATTCGTATTCATTAGGTCCGCACCAACGGTGGTCAAACTTTTCGAGATTCCTGAGGATAAAACGTCTCAGACCAAGATAAACCATGGACCATAATGAAGAAAATGTAACACGACGAAAAAAAAAGAAGTTTTCTATGTATTCGCGAATCCCATATAGTAATAAACAAATCACAGTTTATAAATCTCCACGGCAGTTTCAAGCTTGTTCTTATTCATTAAAAATTAAATTATTCACCGTATTTCCCAAGAAAGCAAATATGTTGAATGACTTATTTTATTGCAACAATCAGCAAGTTCAAACCCAATTGTTTGATATCTCTGGGGACGCTTTTGTTATGTTGTCTTGCAGTTGAGGTGCTTAAAACATAGGCACATGCTTTCAAAATTTAACAATTATCAAAACAGTGTTATTGAAATGTATTTATGTTATTTGGGAGTATTTGAATGTGTCATAGTTGCGTTGCAATACTACCTTTCAGATACACCGTCAAAATAACCCACAATGGTTTAATATTAACCGTTAGGAAACGTTGTTATAACGTTTATAGCAAACATACAGAAATGTACAAAATAAAGATATCAGATCAAATATTGTATCCATAAGTACCCATATATTTGTGATTATTTTCATTTCTTTGTATTAAACTCTCAGCGCCATCTCTTAAACGGTCAGCGACATATGTTACAAACAAGTATTTGTTTGTTTTATAGTTATTTATCTTAAAGCAATTAAATGAGCTAATATTTTTAAAACTGATACATTTTTCCATATTTTGTTGTGTAGGCAGCGGCATTTTCAATATGGCTCCGATTAAGCGGATTGTTCATCTGTTTCCCTATCATTTCGACGTAGCAGATAACGAGAATCGAGGCAACAGAGACGGCAGGCCTATCGCAGTGCAAGTCATAGAGGCCCATTGTTGGACGCATGGGTTTGCATAGAACCTCCTTTTTTTCATTCCCCTATGTACTCTTCTTTTTCTTACTTCTTTTGTTTTAACTATGTTGAAGTGTGTTAGGTAACGTATGCGCATGTTTACTTGAGAGCTGGATTTACGGTGTGGTGCGGGCAGAGGGGAAGAAGCCTGAGCTAACACTTTTGTTTCTGGAGTGTGGTCATCTTGAAACACAGTTCAGCAAAATAGAGTGTAAGATAAGCGAAGATATCACAAGTAGCGTTGCATCCTCTGAAAAGATTCCTTAGGTTTGCTCACGCCAGTTCAATTTCATTCAGATCGCAGTTATACGGAGGTAGACGAATAATAATGTGTCCCCTTTCGAGGGCGATAATATCCACAAATGCTCATACAAATATAAATCATTTTCAAGTAAATGCTGATGATAATTACTACCGCACTCGTAACAAGGATAAACTGGCAATTCAAGCGCATCAAATGAGCCTTTATAAAGGAAGCTTTAACTACAAAGGGATAATGTTATACAATAAACTTCCAAATTCATTTAAACAAGCTGCATCATTAAAGCAATTTAAGAATTAGCTTAAGAAATTTTTGCATGCACACTGTTTTTATACGGTTAACGAATTTTTAGAACTATAACCATGTAAATAAGCACTGGGAGCATAGTACATTCACAAACCTGTAATATTTATACCATGACATTTCTTGTAGTAAATTAGTCTATGCAAATACCACATGAAGCCATAGAAGAGCTGTTTACCGTGTATATTGTGTGTAATCAATTTGACTTTCTGTATATACTGTATACATTTTAACGTGTCTCGTAACATGTATACGTTGCCATGGACGAACTAAAATTCAAATTCTAATCCTAACATACGATTGTTTTAAACTGGTTAGCTAATTAACCTCGAAATTGATCAAAACGAAATATGGCTCACATGATACAGCTTAGCGTATTAGCCACTAGATGTCAGTGTATAACGCAGTTCAAATTTCAAAGTTGTCATCTATGTTTACGGAGTTAAACGAAACTTACTGAATAAGGACTTGTAATCCGATCGCTCTTCTTATCGCGCGCATACTGTAATCGCTGTAAATGTCTCCAAGGAACGAAAAGCTATTGAACAAATTCAGCCTAATTTTAAAGTTTTTCAAGATTTTTTTTTATATTTGACGAGAACGGGTACAGAGTAAGGCGTTCATAGAACGTCTGACTTTATTGGCGTGTACTGTGGGACAATAGGAACGGTTCTATTTAGTTCAATAGGTTTTAGTTCTGCATTTGTTCCAAGTGAAAAATGCATAACTCGAGAGGTCGCAAGGTTATCTGTCCATCTCTGCTCCTTTAAATATATTGTCACCCAAATATCGGAAGGCACGGCCAACTGACAGTTGAGTGGGGGACAGGAGGCATTCAGGTCACACCTACCCATTTATCCTGTGGCACTAACTGAGCGGATGGTTAGGAAAGTATCACGGGCACTGTACTGTCTCTTTCCCCTCAGCCTGACGTCTGGAACAATCGCGATGATGTTCTTAGCAGCGAAATTTCTAGACACAGCGATCTGCGTATATAAGGGATGCAGTGAACGAGTGAGTTCAGTTCTTGGCAAGCAACTGTGAAGAGCGCAGTGCTAACGAACGGACTGGAAGACTGCGTACGTGTATCAGAGGAGTTGTACGTAATTGTGAGTGTAGAGCAGACCTGTGACCGACGAACTGGTGAATTGTAATTGTGTGCGCTACGTAATTCTATGTAATCGGCAAGTGAATCAACAGTAATTCGGTAGAAATAAAGAACATTTTAGTTTGTGCAACTGGACTTTTAATTTCACGAACCCACAAAGTCACAATATACGTATGTGGTTTCCTAGCACAGCCTCTCCTCGCCGTACTTTCAGCAGTCAATGTAATGTATCAGCAAACAACCACAGTGTAAAATTATGCCATTTTGTTTCCTTGAAACGAGAAGTTCCATTTTTAGCAATATTCTGTAGTCCTAGGGCAAGTAAGAGAATATTGAACAAAGAACTACAGATATTTATTCTGTTTATTTAGGTCTAAAGACGGAGATCGGTGGCTTTAATGCCTTCGATTTACTCTACAAGAGTATGCGAGTTAACAATGACTATGGTATGAGTATTAATAGAAATAAATATATTAAACGTATAAAATAGTAATGTAAATAATAATAGAAAAATAACAATAATAGAAAGGGAACATATGCTACTGGAAACGTGCCCTGAACGTTTGCATGGTTTTCATTACGGCTCTTTGCAATGCTTATATTCCATAACGTGAGATAATACCATCGTAAAGAGAATGTAAAAGATCTGATGTCCTGCAATAATGAATTTCACTACTCTGGTAAAACTATACCTATAATTGCTTATTCCTAAAACAGTATCATGTCAATCGAGATAAACGTTACGTTATTGCTAATTTTCTTGTACGTGCAAGGCTAATATGGAAATACTGCAGGCTTTACGCGATAGTCAACTATTTAAGGAGCTGGTCGATCGTGATATTTTTGTTTGGTCAAGCGTTAACAAATGAGTATCGGCTTCCCATTTGAGCAAACGTATAGGCTTCTATTCATAGATGTCACTTTGGTCTCCAATATATTCATATTCATTTGGTCCGTACCAAAAGCTGTCTAAGTTTTCGACATTCCTAGACAATAAAACGCCACGGACCAAGATAACTCATTGGCCATAATGAAGGAAATGTAACACGGTGAAGAAAGAAGTGTTCTTCTATCTATTCGCGAATCCCAAAGAGTACTAAACAAATCACAGTTTATAAATGTCTATTGCAGTTTCACTCGTCATTATTATTTATTTCGATGGTTGCTACTTAATGTTCAAGAGTACAAGTTTCGTGTTCTGTGAACATGAAGTTAATGAAGAAGCGTGCAGTGAATTGGTCTGTGACAGCGAAATGCTGGTTTTCTGTAGGACATTAAAGAAATTCAGTTGTTTTGAGAGTTTTCTGTACTTTTTGGAGGAAAAGAATGAAGCATTCACCGCTTAAGGGAACAAAAGAAGAGGCAGAAGGTAAATGTGAGCCGAATGCTCACAAAATGCTATACTTAAACTACACTTCTGGCACTTCATGTTAGCTTAGGTTAATATGGACATTTATTTTAACTACAAAGATAATTAATTACACCGGTGTTTAACACGTAAAAGTAAATGCGTTACGGTCATCCAGTAGTTTTTTATCTATTCAAAGAGCTTCAATAGATAAACCTAATGCATTAAACTAGAGACCCCCTAGCCTGCACGTACAGTATGAATGGGCGATAAATAAAATTATCCTAGAGCAGAGATAATACTTGGTAAGTGAAGTTCAATGGGCATGTAGGTTAAAACTGATGGGAATAAATCAGGTAGCAATTCCATCATAAAGCACAATAAGTGCATATTTCGTCTTTAATTTACACTTGACTAAACCTGTAGATATATCTTGTTCTGTAGCTTCATATTGTAACTTTGTGGGTTCGTAGAATTAAAAGGCCGAGTTGCAGAAATTAAAAATCTCCTTTATTTCCGTAGCAATACACTGTTCAATTCTCACGTAGCAACATTACATCACGCAATCTTCCAAGGTCGATGACAATAACAAACCGTGACAGCTGATTACATTATCTCTTGTTACAACACAGCTCACTCTGTTTCACAACTCCTGCTTCACAACTGACTGACTGTCCTGCTAGCATGTCACAATCCCTTTTTTATCTCCATTCATGATTACCAGACTGTTCTGTCAATCACTAGAAGTTTGCCAGAAACAAGGCATCTAGTTACATAATTCGAACATTCTATCACCTTCGACAAACGTAACCCTATCGGTGCCAGGGGGTCTTTTATCTAGCGCTATCATTACTTCTTCCGGCATACTGCTTATCTCCAGGCTTTTTGTGCACACAAGCCACGCTATCGCAATCGTGTTCGCGACAATATTATTTCACTAAATAAAACGGTCATTATGTCGTAGTCTCCATTTTGCAAACATGGTCTGCCTTAAATATATACTTCCGCCTGCAGTGACATTTTTAGTAAATGTGGGCGTTAAACACTGCACATTTTCATTTCATTTCATTTAATCCACCCTTCTGATGTGGACCTACATATTGAGCCAATGGTCCCCGGACCATCGCAAATTCCGGGTTATGAATAAGGAAATTGATGGTCCACAGTTAGTCCACCCGAAGTAGCAAATGGTCCGTACCAAGCCTGACTATTAATAGGGCCCATAGGTATTAGAATCTTTATACAATGCTCATTGTATGGAATGTCGAAACTGTTCATTCAACAAAAAGGCACATAAGGCGTGCGCTTTAACGAGAGCAGCATTTTTGTGTGGGAAGATGTTGTCTATCTGTTAAAGTATCGGATTTGCGCAAAAGTTTAGGAGATTACAGATTACTCCTGAGGAAATTCATAGAAAATTAAACTTATATATGCCATTTGCCATGAAAATACTTTAAACGTGTCATACTTTAAATAAATCCGTTAAGAGCCATTTTTGAGGAAAACACAATTTTAGAGAACTTTTCTATGTAAATGATATTTTGGGGGTATCAGGAGATTCTTGAAAATCTTTGTCACGTACTTGGAATATGCTAAACTGAAATATGAGGTTTGGTACCTAACATACGCTTTGTGTTTGGGTTATCGTGTTCTCACACACGTACACACAGACACACATACTTACACAGCCAATCTTGGTAGCGTAGACGGTAACTTGTCTGCTTCACGTTCAATAGGTCCCG
Source organism: Mantis religiosa (assembly GCA_030765055.1). Classification (NCBI taxonomy): domain Eukaryota; kingdom Metazoa; phylum Arthropoda; class Insecta; order Mantodea; family Mantidae; genus Mantis; species Mantis religiosa. The sequence goes on along the minus strand of CM060948.1, from coordinate 258,366,791 downwards.
AGTTCAAAACTCAAGTCAGTGGGAGATTCCTGGAGTATGCATTTCCGTCGTTTTCTCTCATCCAGGAGGACGAATGCCGTGTATAGCTACCATGTGTCCTGGACTTATTTGAGCATCATATCAAACATTTCGTTTATAATGTGACATGTCTTAACTTTGGAGGTCTTAAATTAGAAAAGCACACACAAACATACAACTAAGTCTCAGAGAATAGCACACGAATATCAAAAAGAAACATTCACTTCATTTCCGGAGAAAGCAAATATGTCGAATGACTTAATTGAATGCAAATATCGGGAAGTCCAGACACAATTGTTTGATAACTCCGGAGTGTTTAAATTCCATTCGTTTTTGTTATGTTTGAATCATAAGTGAGGTACCTAACCCATAGGCATATGATTTCAAAACTTAGCAATCATATTAAACCAGTAGCAAACTGAAATGTTTATGTTATTTACGAGTAACTGTGTCTCTTATACTTGAGTTGCTATATTACCTTTCGGCTACACCATCAAAATAACCCTGCCTTAGCCCGCTACGCCACAGGACAGGATACCATATCAATTATTGTATCCAGAAATACCAATATTATTGTGATTATTTATCATTTCTTTGCATTAAACACTTTGCGCCATCTCTTAAACGGTCAGCGACATATGTTACACACAAGTACTTGTTTTTATAGTTATTTATTCTACAACCATTAAATTACTTAATATGTTTAATTAACACTGATACACTTTTCCATGTTTTGTTGTAAAGCCAGAGGAATTTTCAATATGGTTTCGATTAAGTGAATTATTCATCTGTTTCACTATAATTTCGACATAGTAAATAACGAGAATCGAAGCAACACAGATGGCGGGCCCATCGCAGTGCAAGTCATAGATGCTCATTGGCGGACGCATGTGTTCACATACAAGCTCCTGTTTCTTTATTCTTCCATCTACTCTTTTCTTCTTTTTCTTTTTTTTTCTTAACTCTGTTGAAGTGTCTTAAGTAATCACTGTAAATGTCTACAAGGAACGAAGGGCTATGAAACAAATGCAACCTAATTTTAAAACTTTTTAAGTCTTCTTTTATATGATGGTAACGGGCACTGAGTAAGCCGTTCATAGAACTTGTACTGTGGGACAATAGGAAGAATTCTATTTGGTTCAATGAGTTAATTTTGCATGTCGTCCAAGTGTAAAATCATGACTGTAACGAACGCAAGTTTTATATCCATCTGTGCTCCTTTAAAAGTATTCATTTCATTGGGCTGGTATCGTTAGAATAACAGCTCCACGTTGATGGCTCTGAAATTGCAGTACATACCTTTTTTCATCCAAGTTGGTCAATCAATTTCTGAAATTAAAATATCACTACAGATATATTTTAAGTAACAGAACCTCCCACCTGTTCAATTTCGTAGTTTGCTTTTCGAATAAGTATTTAATACACCTTAAACCGTGTTCATGAAGGTCGTTTATTCTACCATAAAATATTCTTTCAATTTCTTCTGCATTGAAATAATGAATTGAAAAGAACAGTGTAACTAAAAGGAACAATGGAAATTACAAAACAATGACAGGATGTAAATAAGAATGCATGAATTATTTCTTGGTTAGAGTGTTTATAGGTTATGGCTTAAATTTTACTTTTCTGTTTCACTACATTCTTGAAAGAGCTTCCCATGTCTCCCTACCGAAAGCTGAATGGCGAATGGCGAGTTACTTTGTAATGTTTTAGCTATTTTTTAATAATGAAAAAAAACCTTATATCCTTTATTACCCATTCGCGTTATTTTTGAAAAGAATTTGTTTTTCACTTTATGAGCCCGCTTGTACCGCCTGTTAAAATAAGATCCTTTGAATGTTCTCTTAGGTTTCTATTTATATCTTCAGAGCAACTTTTAAGTGCTAGTTTAGTTTTTATATGGCCACAAATTCCTATTTTCGGGATTATCTTCAAGCAAAGTGCTTTGAACACTGGAAGGCATGTGAGAACTGGCTGCGCGATGTCCTCGGAAATGCAAAATGACGTGCAAACTTGGAAACAAATTTACTTGGGAAAAACAAGTGAAGGTCGTGGACTTGGCTTATCATAATTTGTATTGCTCCTGTTCTAAGAGTTATATTTCAAGAATAACAGTGTTATATGTAGCTATTCTACCAATTATACAATAACGTCTACTGCAGTTTTGTAAATGAAGGTAACCTAGTTACAATAATATTTCATTACATTTCATTAAAGTTCTATCAGCGTTAGGGCTGAGGTTAGTGAAAATATATGCCAGTTGTCGATTAAAAAACTGCAACAGTTTTGCTCTTCTATGTTGGCAACAGGCCTACCAAAACAAGATGCTGAAAAAAGCAATGTGAACAACCCCATAATGTATACTCAGCTCCTAGTTATTCAGCTATAACCCAAACGGGACCCAATAAAGAACAAGCCATAATAATCGAAGCCCACGACGGCATAACACTAAGAATATGTAACAGCAATAGGTAACCTAACCGACCCCAGCAACATTCGATTTGTATCTCGAATATCGAACTCCAGAATCTGTATCTACCTCTCCAACAAAAAGCTAGTAGATGAACTGGTATCTAAACACCCGAAAATAAAGGTGAACAACTTGTACTTGGAAATTAGGCCGCTTCTCACTAAAACTAAAAGAGTGATACTCTCTAATGTGTGCCCTGTTATTCCCAATCATGTTATCGAAGAACACCTTCTGGCACATGGAATTAAGCCTGTGTCATCTATATCGTATATCAGGGCGGGAATAACTGTCCCTGTATATACACACATGAGCTTTCGCTGACAAATGTATGTAAAACCTGATGACTTTGCCAAGTTACCTGAAATCTTACAGATAAACCATGTGGCTACATCCTATTGGATATACCTTTCTTCCGATGTACCTATCTGCTTTTCATGTAAAATGGAAGGACAGTTAGCTAAACAGTGCAAGTCGTCAGATGAAATAAACAATAAGATGGTTAGCTGTTCAACTGAAAGAGTTAGTAGACACACCAGTCATGCCAGTAAATGACAAAACTAAAGACAGCGCAGAAATAATTGAAACTGACACAGAAAACGTGTCACTAGAAACTGTTTCTATACAAGAAAATCGCACCTCCCAGTCTGAACCTCCTTCGACAACATTGCTACAACTTAACACAGAAGTGAACTTCCCTCCTTGAGGGCAAAACCTTAAGACAGGAGCCAAAAAGCGACCTATTTCAACATCCAGTAAGTATACTGAATCTGCAGCCGATGATGACGAAAACCTATCTGACTCATCTTTAATGACTCTAGATGAGACGGAAAAAACAGAAAAAAGTACTATGGAAGAAAGACCGGACGCCTACGTTTTAAATTACCTTCAGTTCAAAAGCTTTTTTGAAAATACTGTTGGAGCATCTGATATATCACTTGCGCTTAGCTACACTGATGACTTGAAAGGACTCCTGGATACAGTCAAAAAGTTTCATCCCTTATTTACCAATAGAACAATGGAAAATTGAAACACCCGTATAGGAAAGAAACTGCTTTCCGAAATAAATAGAAAAAAACACATTATTAATAACTAAACACTAGTAACACAACTTCACTTATCTTATTTAAATCCTGGGGACCGGTTTCAAAGCAAGTGGGTGAGTGTCAAGCTGAGTGGCTGAGGATAAAGCAGATGTTTGCTTTGAAACCGGTCCCCAGGATTTAAATAAGATAAGTGAAGTTGTGTTACTAGTGTTTAGTTGTTATTAATAACCTAGTTTACTTCACTGTCAGCAGCTTCAGTTTTTTTACAGAAAAAACACAGTTTCTTAAACATTGTGACGGTTATGTAGTAGAAGTTTTTGCTAACATCACCTAACTGAAGCCCTTAACATAGTAAACTTTAAAAATGAAAACCATAGCATAATGGAACACAACATATTACAATGGAACATAAATGGATTTCATTCTCAACTGGAACACCTCCAACAATTACTTAAGCATAACCCAGTAGTTGTTTGTGCGCAAAAAACAATTTTAAGCATGATTATGTTGCTCCATTAAGAGGTTACAACGCCTATAATAAAAATCGTGAAGAATGTACACATGCCAGCGGTGGAGTAGTCACCTATGTTAAAGAAACACTGCCGCAAGGTGCTATCTCGCTCAATACTACTTTAGAGGCTACTGCAGTTTCTGTTCTTTTGAGAGTAGAACTATGCAATATATATAGATCCCCAACAGCCATAGTTTAGATCTTGTAAAACTAAATGAACTGGAGCACATCTACCCCGTCCTTACCTTATTCTCGGAGACTTCAACAGTCAAAACAGTATGGGGATGCAGCTCCACCAATTCACGAGCAAAACTCATTCAACAGTTTATAAACGATTTAGACCTAATTCTACTCAATTTACTGGAGCGTAATCTTTTCATTCTAGCTTATGGAACATTCAGCTTCATAGACCTAAGTTTGTGCTCACCAAACATACCAGATTTGTTTCAATACTTCATTTATAAAGAACATCAAGGAAATAGTGATCACTTTCCTATTATTCTTATTCAACTTAGTGACAGTCCTCAGAAAACCACATTCACGCCGAAATTTAATTTTAAAAAGGCTAATTCGAGTACATTTAAGAGTTTTATAACCAAAGAAATAACCCAGCTGATACCTGCCACCGAATTTACTCATACTAACATTAATGAAATAATTAAAAACTTCAATGAACTTACTATAAAATCTGCAGATATTTCTATACCTACAATAGCCCCATACAAGGAAACAGTTCCTTGGCGGAACAGTGAATGCAAAAAACTATTAATTTTAAGAATAAAGCATATTACCAAAACAGACGCCGTCCTACTGAAGAAAATAAGCTTAAATATCTCCAAGCTAGAGCTAAAGCAAGAAAAACTGTTAAAGTAAAAAGGATTCATGGTTGAATTTTGTCACATCCTTAAATTATCAAATCCACCAGAAAACAGTGTGGGGAAATATCCAGAAAATTAGAGGCAGGTTTAAATATAACTCAGAAATCGTTTTGAAAGACCGTGACTCAAAAACAACTATCACCAATTCACGGTCAGTAGCTAACATCTTAGCAGATTCATTTGCATCTACATCATACGATGCTAACTATGAGGACGAATTTAAAACATTTAAAATGAAAAATGATTAATTACCTGACGAACCTGTAAATGACAGTACCGAAAACTTTGATGAGATCATCGAATATTATGAATATGAATATGCCCTCGCACTATGCAAAAGCTCTAGTCCTGGACCAGATAATATACACTATGATATGCTGAAACAACTATAAATTGAATCACAAATATATATTCTTGAAATATTCAACCATATCTGGTCTTATATGTTATTTCCCAATCTTTGGAGTTCGGCAGTAGTGATACCCATACCGAAACCTAATAAAGACCTCACACTACCAAACAACTACAGACCAATATCTCTTACGTGTATAATGTCCAAAGTTCTAGAAAAGATTATAAATAACAGATTGCGTTGGTTTATCGAAAACAGGAAACTTCTTTCAGAATCACAATATGGTTTCAGACAATTCCGTTCCACTACAGACTGTTTAATCACGATTGAGTCTGAAATAAGAGAAGCCTTTCTCCATAATCAACATCTCATACTAGTTAGTCTAGATATACAAAAGGCATATGATATGACATGGAGAACACGTATACTTCAAATACTGCGACATATAAAACATCAGGAAATATGTTTTATTTCATTCAGAATTTTCTCCAGCATCGCACAATTAGAGTACGTGCCAATGGCACATTATCCGAGGAAGTTAAGCTAGACAATGGAGTACCCAGAGGCTCCGTGCTTAGCGTTACACTTTTCCAGCTGGCAATAAACGACATACTGAACACCATTCGTCCCCCTGTAAAAGCGTGCCTATTTGCTGATCTTACCTTTATCTGTAAAGGTAATAACAGCTCAACCACCCAGGTTTTACTACAAGACACTGTAACAAGGATACGAATTTTCTTTACCAAAAGTTCAATGCACCTTCCAAACCCTACCATCCACCTGTATGGAAACAACCAAACAAGTGAAATTATTGGGACTTATCTTCGACCACAACCTATCATGGAAAACACATATATTTCGAACCTAAAGGAAGACTGTACAAGGCGCCTAAACATATTAAAAACATTATCACACCGCAATTGGGGTGCTGATCAACATGTCCTACAGCTGACGTATCAAGCTTTAATCCTAAGCAAACTGGACTATGGAGCTATTGTGTACAACTCTGCAGCATCGGCGTTACTTAAGCTGCTGGACGTGATTCAAAATTCTGCCATGAGGATTATATTAGGAGCATATCGTACCAGTCCGGTCTCTAACCTACTGATAGAAGCCAACCAACCACCGTTAAACACCAGGAGAATACAATTAATCATAAAATATGGAATCAAAATAGCAGCAAGACGTCATTCAAGTATCCATTCATATGTTTCCCCCAATACAGAAAGCAACAAGACCTATTATACAAAAAACACTCCTTACCTTACCATCAACAACTTGCTAACTATTTAAATACTAACAGCATGTATGATCCCTCCCATGAAGGACCATACTCGAAACTCAAGATTCCCAAGATGTATACCGACCCAACATTTTACCCGAAATGGAATACTGCTGCAATTGTTTACCAAACACTGTTTTATGAAATGTGCAACAATTTCCCCAATTATCAATTTATTTACACTGATGGATCAAAAACGGATCATGGTACTGGATGTGCAATAATAACTCCTGATAGAATTCTAGAGCAGCGGCTACCTGACTATTATTCCACCTACAGTTCTGAACTATACGCCATTTATCAAGCACTTACATACTGACAGCACACCACAACTGCTATGCAATATGCTCTGACTCCTTGAGTACCTTGCAGAGCATGAAGCACTACACAACAGACAACAAATTAGTTCAGGACACACAGACACTATTCAGTAACATCACCGACGCTGGTAAAGACGTGGTTTTCATTTGTATCCCTTCCCATCAAGGAATAACAGGAAATGAAAGAGCGGACGAAGCTGCTAAAAACGCCACATCACTACGCCAACAAACGAACGTCCAAATTCCATATTCAGATATAATAAATCATGTCTCCAAAATACCAGTACAAAAATAGAAATCTGAATGGGATCAACAACAACCAGGAAAACTACACCAAGTACGAAAAGGATCCACCGCTCTTCACCCAACCAAGCCACTTACTAGATAGGAACAAGTCATTCTCACCCGTCTACGAATTGGTCACTCCAGCCTTACTCATTCATAGCTTCTCTCAAGACAGTCGCAGCCTACGTGTAAAGGATGTAATAAAAACCTCACCATTTACCACCTTCTCATAGAATGCAATGAATACAAAGGAAACAGAAAACACGGAATCCCACAGGACATCTCCATACTGCTAAACAGTTTCAAACTACGCCGCAATCTGTTTGCTTACCTAAAGGATATAGACATTTGGAAATTAATATAAATTATGTGCAGTATACTTTAATAAAGTGTAATTCGTAATATACACAATGGTGTTAAAGTATAAATTTTTTGTTTTGCAAAACAGTGTTAACTTATATATGTCCTTGTCTTTGTTTTCAGTTATCTGTATTTAATGTAAATTGTTTTCATAATGTTATTAATGTGTATATTTTATGTCTGATTGTAATCCTGTATATTGAATGTAAATTTTTATATGTTACTAATTGTATTATTTTGTAACAGTGGTCGCGATATGACCCAGGAAGTTAAAGCGACCTTAAATAAATTAAAACAAAATTACTTGGGTTGTAAACTACAAGATCGTCACTAAAGTTTAACAAAGTACGATGTGGCACTGAGTGATGCAGTCTATTGACATATAAGTAATAAATACATATTATGAAACGTGGTTATTAAATATCATCCACTATGAATTTAATTTAAAATAATAAACTGCTGTAAATAGACAAGTAATAAATTGAAAGTGTATACCCTCAGGTCAAACGTCTATCTCACAGGCTCAATAAAAAAACACACAATTTAAAATCAGAACCTTTCAAAGTCACGCTCCAAATAAGACTGCACTAACTTGCACGCACTGCCCGAATTTTCTACATTTTAAGATGGAGAAAACCAGTTTGTTACTACTATATTCATGGGGTTGGAATCCTTTAACCCATGCATAGGACTGATGTATAGGACCTAGAATTGTAATGCATTTGAGAAGTTACTATGGTTAGGTCTGTAGGTATGGGAGAAGTACATCCGGATCGCTCCTCCGCTTTATCCACTGGATGAACGTCCACTTCCGTTGTAGGTATGTGGGAGTCAGGACAGTTGGTATACCAACTTGTTGCCTCTAGCAGAAAGAAACGAGTCAAACAGAATGAAACACAATTTTAAAACAAACAGGTTTCGTAAATGTAGATAAATATTTCGTACCTTATAGCACCTTTCGATTGAATATCAAGCTGAGCCTTTGGCCTCGTTGACTTATTTCCCTAACTCGCCACAATATGTAAGGTGCGTTACAGTAAAAATATTGTATTGAAATAACTTGCAGCCATCTCGAATATATTATAAGAATTTGCAGTTATGATATTCATCATTCGGTAAACATGATTACGTTATTTGAAACTGGGTTGAGTTAAACTTTGAAGTGAAGGATTGTGTGCAGAGGGACAAATAATGGACGGTTAAAGCAAACCAACACACTTTTCCCGAAAGAGCATATCAGAAGGTTCTCTCTTTTTCCTTTTTTGTAATTTACGTCCTCCAACATTAAGTCATATCGGACGATGAATGAAATGGGTGAAATGATGCTCAAATGGCTCCACGGTCCATGGAGCTTAGAGTTACCCGACATTCATCTTGAAGGATAAGGGAAAACCCCGGAAAAACCTTATCCATGTAACTCACTCTGACCGAGATTTGAGCTCAGGACCTCTTGATCGTGAGGCAGAGACGCTACCATCTACGCTACCGAGGCGGGCTGATCAGAAGTCCCCGAGGCTCCAACAGTTAACTGCAAAGCGAAATTTAAATATGTTTTGCTTCCTTTTTTACTCAGTTTAACATTATTGTTACTGTCACTTAGATTTACTTTTAGCTTCTTTAATTTTCACGAAATATTTCATTTAATTTCTATCTCAGACAAGAATGATTCTTTGTAAACAGTGCAGTGGAGCGGACTTAACTCGGAGCGCTAACTTCTTAACAATAATTTCAGCCAGCCATTGTCAAGAACTCATTAATTGTATACCTATTGTCGCATAGTACTACACTTCGGCGTTTCTTTCCTAAGCATCACTAAATGTTCTGCAATCGTTTGTTCCTGGTCACATCTTAAGGTTTATCTCAATTCAGTAAGACGGACCTACACCATAAGACGATTGATTTTCTTCACATATGCATGCCAGTTAAAATGTAGCAAATACTACATGGCAAAGCAAGGAGGCGTACCGGAAAATATATCAACAGAGGTGTTTACGTAAGCTTATCGTACATCTCCGCGAATCCAGTGTATGCACACACTGTTCAGATGCAATCACAGCAATGTATTATGCATGGACAGGCGCGAGAAATAATATGTATATGACGTGACTGAATATTGTAACAAGAGGAAAGAAGAGGGAATTAAAATCCCTTTATGATTTCTCAGTAGATATTGCTGATTAATTTTCTGGATTGTACTTATAGCACTTTCATCATCCAGGTGCGTTGAATCAAAGTCAGTAGAGCATTGCTTATCTTTGAATTTCGCGGCATGTTTCGCATAATTCATCTCATTCAGTAGCTATATCGGAGGGGGAGGGAGGATTTATTTTATAGAATGTGATGTAAACCAAGACTATGAATATGTCGTTATTTTTATTTATATTTTCATTCACATTCATCACTATTGAACTAATATGAGATTGTGTTTCATTAGTAATTGCAAAAATAGTATATAAAGTTATACACCCACAATTTTGTGTAGCTAAACATTGTAATGCATTTAAAGCACGTGGTTCACATTACCGCAATGACCTATCTATACAGAATGATCACGCTCCAGAAAATTAGTTGAATTGCAACCTACTTCTTATAATTACACAACTTATTTAATTACAAAAAAGCTTTCCGTTAATGTCAGAGGTTTTTGTGACTAAAGGACTAAAGGAATTGATTATTGGGAGAAGGGATGGTTTGCTGAAACAAGAGGCTCGAGGTTGATTTGTATATAATAGCCACAATGATAGTAAGACAACTTTCATCAACGGAACGTTGTAGATCTGTTTGACACAACACCTTCACCATCTTCGTAAATCACCTTTTTAGAAATTACTCCCGTTGTAAATATTGATCACACTAGAGAATTAGTTATATTACGCTGCACTTCCTATACTTACAATTGTCATTTATTAACAAGAGTGTATTGCCTAACTAATTTAGTTGGCTTTCTTTCTCTTTGCTGTGTTCGTTATGGAAATTGCAGAATTATGTAGCTTCATTTTCATTCCTTGATACATATTACATAAATAATTAAGTGGATACATATTTAATCATTTACAATAGTGTGACTTTGTGGGTTCGTGAAATGAAAAGTCCAATTTCACCACTCAAAAATGTTCTTTATTTCCACCGACTTACAGTTTAACACTTGCCAATTACACAAAATTACTTGCTGCACACAGTTACAATTCACCAGTTCGTCCGTTACAACTTCACTTGTACTCGCGATTACATAAACTCCGATACCCATACACCGTTCGTACAGTCTTCCGTTGCACAACCCTTTCGTTCATTAACACGTCACTAACACTGCCTTCTTACACCAAGAACTGTCCTCATTCACTAACCGACTGATTGACCCACTCCAACCAACAACTGACTGACTAACTGACTCCGTCTGTCTGTAACCCTCTTTATATCGGAATATCGCCGGTTTCTAGTGACCAGGAGAATGTTCCAGTAAACGAAAAATCGAGAAACAGGTGTAGAGTTCGAGGCGACCAGTCATGTTTTCCCCTAACCACAAGCCTGTCACCACTACAAGACAAACGAGGAGAAAGTGTGGCTAACGCGGTCCTCCCCCCTGCCTTCCGTTCGCAGCTGGTACAGGGTGCTCCAAAGGTCCCCGTTACACTGCTCCCTCCTCAAAGCTGTTCGCCCTCGAACAGCCCCATCGTAGCGTGCGAGGCGGTCCAGGTGTACCACCAGCATCTGCCCGGAGTCTGAGCCAGAAGTAGCGCTGCCGTAGTTTGTGAATCATTCGGTTCGCTCCCAGGTGTCCTCCTGAAGTACCGGCGTGCACTTCCCCCAAGACTTCCGGGACCTTGCTCCGGGGAAGTACCAACTGTCCTCTCTGCGCCTTCCCATCGGGTGACTCCCATACCCGGAACAGCACGCCCTCTCTGGTCTTCAACGAGTCCCATCGGGCCCAGTGCGACTTGTAGGTGGCGCTCCTCGGTGCGATGTCCTCCCAGGCCGGTCTCGTCCCTGCGTCCACTTCCCTCAAGAGTGGCCCCAAGTCTGCGTCCGCCAGCTGCTCCCTCCTCAGGCCTGCGCTATCCCAGCCTTCAGCAGGCACTGCCACAACTACTCGGACTGCTGCGGCACGCTCCTCCTCTTCCACTCTTGTGCGCTCGTGGCCGTCCTGGATCTGCGATAGGACACCTCCAATGCAATGGTCGCTGGCGTCGGTGTCCACAATGAAGGCGCCACCCGGTTGTGGGAAACCCAAAATTGAAGCACTGCACAGGGTCCCCTTCGGCTGCTGGAACGCTTCTTCGGCGTCCTCCGTCCACACATAGGGCCGGTTTTCCTCCGTCAGGCGGGTGAGGGGTGTTGCGATGTTGTCGGCCTTTTCCTCTAAATCATTAAGGCGGTCGTCTACTTGACCCTTCCGTTTGCCCAGGTTCGCGACGTCATCCCCCACGCCGGCCAACCGTTCCTCAAACTTGGCGGCGAGAGCCTCGTTCGCCACCTTCATTTCGGTAGCCAGACCGTCATTCGCTGCTCTAATTTCCGTGGTTAACTCGGCCTTAATTTGTTCCGTCTTCTCGGTGATGTTGTTGTTTGCCGTCTTCATTTGTTTCAGTTCCGCGGCCAGGTTGTCATTTATAGTCTCCAGCTTCGCGGCCAGGCTGTTCTTTGCCGCTTCTGTTTTTGCAGCGAGGTTTTCAGTTGCCGTCTTCATTTCTTCCAGCTTTGCGGTCAGGTTGTTATCTGTAGTCTCCAGTTTCGCGGCCAGGCTGTTATTTGCCGCTTCCGTTTTTGTTGTTAGTTCGGCCTTCATTTCTTCCATCTTCTTAGTGATGTTGCCGTTGGCCGTCTTCATTTGTTTCAGTTCCGCTAAAATCTTTTCTAATGCTGCCTCCATCGTTGTAATGTTCGGTGATGTTGTTTTCCCGCTTCCTGACACCAGTGTGACTTTGTTATCCCACTTCTTGACACCAGTGTGACTTTGTGGGTTCGTGAAATGAAAAGTCCAATTTCACCACTCAAAAATGTTCTTTATTTCCACCGACTTAGTTTAACACTTGCCAATTACACAAAATTACTTGCTGCACACAGTTACAATTCACCAGTTCGTCCGTTACAACTTCACTTGTACTCGCGATTACATAAACTCCGATACCCATACACCGTTCGTACAGTCTTCCGTTGCACAACCCTTTCGTTCATTAACACGTCACTAACACTGCCTTCTTACACCAAGAACTGTCCTCATTCACTAACCGACTGATTGACCCACTCCAACCAACAACTGACTGACTAACTGACTCCGTCTGTCTGTAACCCTCTTTATATCGGAATATCGCCGGTTTCTAGTGACCAGGAGAATGTTCCAGTAAACGAAAAATCGAGAAACAGGTGTAGAGTTCGAGGCGACCAGTCATGTTTTCCCCTAACCACAAGCCTGTCACCACTACAAGACAAACGAGGAGAAGGTGTGGCTAACGCGGTCCTCCCCCCTGCCTTCCGTTCGCAGCTGGTACAGGGTGCTCCAAAGGTCCCCGTTACAATAATTATGGTTATTTTTATCACTATACACTTGTGTTGCGTATATGATAATTAGCTGGCTAAACTTTCACGTCAGACACACGCAGCTTCCAAGTCCTCCATTTGCTTCGTCACTTACTGTACGCTAAGTTAATAGTATTTCGATCTTCTAATCAAGAAGATAAGAAATGATCGCAGCGCTGGTCACTGAAGGCCAATTCGCCTCAACGCTACATCGTGTAGTGCAGTCTTAATTATCAGATGCGGCTTTGCACGATAAACATCCGAATCCAATTACGAGTCAGCAAACGAACTACGAGTATTGACTTTTGACTGTCAAAACGCTGCACCCGCTTGGTAACTCTTCGCTAGAACAGCGAAATATTAGTAACCTGGTTTATAGTGAGAAATGCTACACAAATGGAGCTCTATGGAATTCCCGAGTGCTTGATATAAAGGGGAGCTAAGCAATCAATTTCCACAACCATACATAATAGGGTATTGACATAGGTATATAACAGAAATAGTCTTAAAGATAACAAATGCATCCCATAGTATATACGTAGTAGCTGTTTACTGCAACATTTTTTCAAAGAATAGAAAGGAGGTTAAGATATGTTCTATTTGTGGCAATTCCGAAAGGAAGCGCCAGAAAATGAAAGAAAGAAGAAAACCTGCTAAACCACTAATAAGTTTTTAACTATTTATCTATGTAGCTATGCTAAATGTGTGGAATTACAACGCAATGTTCTAAAGTTCAATCAATCGTACACCTGGAATAATTTTTAAAAAGGTGATTTATTTCAGTGGCAATAGACTAATATGAAGTATTTGATTACTACAATTTACGCTATTAACCTATAAGAAATCATTAATCTGCCAAATTCTTGTTCTAATAAACAAAAATATTCTTCTCTGTGCCACAGCTCTATGACAAGTTTAAAATTATTGCATTTGACGAATAAAACTGTCCTCATCATGAGATGACTACTGCATCAGCAGTGAGTGAACCACACGCCCTTCTTCGAGATAAAGACGTAAATATCGTTACTGTTGAACATAGTTTCCGGGATGCCTCGTTAATTTGCCTAGTAGTAGAGAGAGCCGTATTGTGTAGTGGAATGTAACTTATATGCAAGCATTTCATTAGTAATACAAGTTAGGTGGCACATCACTTAAGTTAACTGCGCCTGTCTTCTGTTTCATCTCTAACTCTGTTATAAACATTGTACATAATGTACATCTGTTATAAACAAGTCTCAAAACTAGAACCTGTGTATCTATAGTATTATATATACACAGAAACGAACATATGCATTTATACACTTTTCTCTGATTGAAAGTATTTCGAGCTGAGCTAGAATTGCAAAACCACTTAGTAGACTGTACTTCTTAAAATCGAGTATTATGCTATGCAAAAATAAAAGATAACACTAATGACTATCCGTTCATCTATCAGTGGTCCAAAAGCGTTTCGTTTCACTGTCTTTTCTTTCTCTCTGTCACTTTATCCCTCCTCCTCCTCCTCCTCCTCCTCCTCCTCCTCCTCCTCCTCCTCCTTTTCACATGCTTAGAACAGAATTGTTCTAGTGTGAGGCAGGCAATTGCGTGAATATCTTGTCAAGCGTTATAGAAACGTATCTTCTACATGCATATTTTTAAAGTCCCTTTAGACTATCGCATAATATTGTACCTACCAATATACAAACTGACAGCAATATTACATAAAAGTATTAAGTTATAAGTCTCATCACAACAAATATTAAATCTGTTAAACTAATTGGCTATTATCTGAGACATCCTTTAAAATGTCACAGTGAAATTATCACATGCAGTATACAAACCTTTCGTTCCAAGTACACTGATCTATGGGTTTATTAAAGACAGGATTGCTTAAATAAGCAATCTTTTTTATATTTATTTACAAAACTTATGTTGAATTGTATATTATCTATCAATATCAATGTGAATGTGCAACAGCACTTTAGAAGTATTTTTACCGTCGTATAATTTGATTTTGTCATCTCCAATGGTTTCTGAAAAGGTGTGTCATTTGTACCAGTAAACATCATTCACATAAAAATGTTCAAAAGCAAAAATGAGAAGAATTTGCATACATTTATAAAGAAAGCATTCATACAACTTGAGCAGATATTTGCTACAGTAGACAATACACCGGTTTGTAAAGCAGAATTCCCTTAAAAATATTAATTAAGGTTTACAACTATCGTTCAAAGTCTCTAGGAATTTGGACCGCTTTCTCTGTAAAATGACACGAAATTCACAGTAAAAAGCAGCGTGTGCAACAGAACCCTTAGGGAAGTAGGTACTCAGCTCTATGATTGAGGGGAGAGGAGTGCGGTGAGGCGCCGGCTCTCGTAGCAATGGTCGCAGAAGCGTATGTCTCTAGTGTTCCGCCGCGTAGAGGGTCGCGAGTTCCAGTCCCGCCTTGGGCAAGGGTGTTTATGTGTATAGTGAATACTTGTGAAACTATGACAACAGGTAAGAAAATAAACGCAAATAATGAAAAATCGGTTAAATAAGGGAAAAAAGAGAGAAGTAAGCTGGCGACGTGTGGCAATGCTTCCATAAACAGAAATTATCACTTGATAGTGCTAGTTATATTTCCTTACATGAACATCATTTGCGGTGCAAAAGAACTCCGATTGTTAAGAACAGCATCCATTTTCCTTGGGTCACAATATCTTTGATAGAGTCTTAAAAGCTATTGGCATCAAGTGGAGAAAATGTTGAAGCAAACAGAAGATTTTAATTGAGAAACCTAAAATTCTACGTGCCATGAGTATCTTGTAAAACTATTTAAGTTCCGCGGAAATCTAGTGTAAGCTTATTTAGAGGAAACTTGGTAAACCGAGAAGAAGTTTTGGCAGATAATGAGGTTTTTGAAGTTGTCGAAAAATACAATGCAGGCACTCGGTTCATTGTTTTACCACACATGCTGGATGAAAGAAGAGTTTTGTCAACGTAGCGAAAGTACTCTATAAGGCAGAAAGCACCAGTGGGGATTAGTATGACCAATGAACCACCAAAGTGGTTGAAGTGGTTGAAAGAAATGTTTATTCCACACATCCCACCTTCTTTAGCTATAATTTTGGACGTTGAACCTTTTCTGAAAGTGCCCAAATATTCTACCAAGAAAGAGATAGTGAATTTCTTTGTAAAATGTGGTGTTAATGGTAACGAAATTCTCCATCTGGAAGTCCATCACCCGAGAAAAAAGTAAGAAAGTTGGCGAAACAGAAGCTGAACATTGAGAGGGAAAAACAGATGTAGGGACGGAATCTTGTGTGTTATAGGTCACATCTTTGTGAATACGGCAACAGATGGTAGATCCACCAGTGTAGCAAACATATTTTCACTAGCACGACCGCTTTGATGTGAAAGTGAATACATAACAATGGCTATGAAGATCTACATGTTTCTTCTTAATTTCTGTCAATATTAGGCGTTTTAAAGTAAGTTAAATTTAAATATAAACTATAGTAAAAAGTTCATCCTTAAATAGTGTCATACTAAATGACACTAACAGTGCCCGTTATTGTGCTTTTGACATTTATTTACACTGTTCAGTTTTATGCATTGATTGAAAAATCTGAAACGCCACTGTATCTAGCCGTTAGCACTCCTGTACCCTCACTAATCCTTGTTTCACATAAGCTTGCCCCGTATCTCTTAAGTCACGGACCTTATCACATCTCATTGGCTGCTGTTGTGGTGCAGACTGTTGTGAGGTAAAAATTTGTTCGTTATTTAACATGGTGGTATATTGTTATATTGTGACTTTGTGGGTTCGTGAAATGAAAAGTCCAATTTCACCACTCAAAAATGTTCTTTATTTCCACCGACTTACAGTTTAACACTTGCCAATTACACAGAATTACTTGCTGCACACAATTACAATTCACCAGTTCGTCCGTTACAGTTTCACTTGTACTCGCGATTACATAAACTCCTATGCACATACCAGTTACGTACAGTCTTCCGTTGCACAATCTTCTCGTTCATTAACACGTCACTGACTAACTCTTACACCAAGAACTGCGACTGTCTCCTCGCTCACACTCACTAACCAACTGACTGACTCACTGACTGTCTGCAACCCCCCTTTATATAGGAATATCGCCGCCTTCCAGTGTCCGCGAGAATGTTCTAGTAAAAGAATGATCGAGAACCAGGTGTAAGAGAACAGACGGCACAGTCATGTTTTTCCTCCGTCACCACCGCCTGTCACCACTATAAGACAAACGAGGGGAGGGCGTAGCTAACACGTACCTCCCTCGTCTCCCGCTCTCAGCTGCTTTCATAGGGTATTCCAGCGCTCGCGTTACAATATGTTGGAAGAGAATTGTCAAATTCATATTTTCGTAAATGTTTTAATTAAATATATTACCCAACAGAGTTGATTTATCTGAAATGCATGTTAATTCTTAAACGAAGTAAAGAGGTTCCTTTGTTCTTAGGTTCATGACACGATAGCACGTGCTTTAGCGGTAGTGATAACTTTTGTTTACATGACTTATCATTGACCTTGTTTTGAACTGGATTAGTCATATATCGCCATTCGAAGGTGTGTTGTGCCGAGTGCGAGAGCTAAATTATTTTATTGATCGTTTATTGCACGTGTACTTATTATATGCATAATGGTAGAGTCTACCGCCAGTTTTTCGCTGAATCATCGCAAGGGAAAACCTTTACAAAGTGGCGATAAAGGAATTGTGGTGAATGTATTTAATGCACTCACAGAGAAGAATCCGTACTTGTCAGTGGGAGAAGTCGAACATCTGTGCTCTGAACTTACAGGTGTGTTAGAAGCCTAGGAACATCGCGACATGAAATTGAGACAACAGGAAAACTTACCACTCCAGGGGCGATATTGCTGTGTGACGAAGACGTTATTTAAGGACAATCAGATTGTACCGGGATACAAATCGCAAAATATACTACCTTGACGAGATTTGGGTGAATGAAGAACACACGAGAAGTATGGCGTGACAGGACTTTTAAGACTGAAAGACAAGCATTTTTGCAAGTTATGTGTGCTGGTTTTAAAAAATCCCAGTGGAAAAGGCCGAAGGTCTTTCATTATATACTTATTTCAGTTTCACTGCTCATTCATTCAGTTTCAGCTTGCTCAGTTTCAGTATAAACTTTATTATTTTTGCATGCCTTGATATTCTTATTTGTATGATTTTATCTGTCTTCCTGGCAATTATTATGACGTTTACTGCAGCTTTAAATGTGACGGGAACGCACTGCCTATGGCCTATGGCCTATGGCGCGAAAGCATTAGCCATTTAGGATGAGGGGCAAGGTAGTTGCACGCGGAGTGATACATATCAGCGGGGCAAAGTTATACGAAACAGAGATTAGTGCCATTCTTATTTGAAGTAAACTTGCGCACATTCCTTACAGCCATATAGCTGGAACTCTTGCAGTACCATTTTGCAAAATTTATACATTTAAAATATATGAACTCTGCAGTCCTTAAGTGTATTAAAGCGGAATTTTAAATAAAAGAATTATAAGCTTCACTCTTGGCAACTTAGGACTTTAGGCACACCTTAAAAATATCAGGCGTATTTACTAGATGTCCTATATTCATTTATCGTTTACATTTCCTCAGATATTCATATAAAAGATTACACGTTGCCCAAAAGATGGTAGGTCGCAGCGGAAGAACTAAGAACGCGAGGCATCCTGTGTCCGATACGATGGCTTTCTGCTGCAAAGTTTACCGATAATATTGAAGCACTCAGGAAAAGTCCTTTCCCACATCGATCCCCAGGATGACACGGAGTTTGTTGTTTAGGAATAAAGTTCCACTTAGCCGCAAGCCCTGAGCCTGTGAAAGTATCGCCCTGAACCAAGCTGAGCACAGTTTACATGTAAACAGAACATTGTACGTGTAACTAAGAGCTTTTCAACGCTGCACGAAAATACCTCCCAGCTTAACAAGGTAAAAGCTAACAAAATGACCACATTTCGGTCCACAATATCACACTTGTGTTTCCGATAACATACATAGGTGCAGTTGAAACACCAAATAATGCCAATGTAACTAGTTTCAGCAGTGCTTCCCCATTACTTTATGTTGGTAAAACTGCCTTATTTGTCGTCTCCAACAGCTCATTGTTGAACATGTTTTGTGTACTGGAGTAGACAAATGTTGGCTATGAATAAAACTCTGTTTATAGGCGAGAAGTAGAACAGGATAACCAAGCAGAATACAATCTGAGTAACTGTACCACACTGAGTTACGAATTCCTTAGTTACAACATGCGGAATGAACATTAAACTATGTATGGAAAGTTGTGATGCAAATAAATAAATCATGAAACACGGGTGACGCATGTGAACACAGGCCTTATAAATGGGAAATTTCAAATACGGTTAACGCTGTAAATAAAATCTTATGTACACTGGCATAACTTTCTCTACCCATGTTTATATAAACGATTCTTACAAAGGCTTATTCATGTCAATCCAGATAGACATTTGCAGAAACAATATGTTAAACGTTTTGAAATACGTACAATGGGGACAAGAGACTATCAGCTCCTCCATAGGCGTAAGCAAGTCCGTTCTTTTAAGTTGCCACACGAGGCTTAAACACGAAACATGGTCACTAAAACTGAATGTTTTCGATTTGATTAAAGCATAAATACTTATCAATAAGAAAAAGTATAAAAATGAAAAGTTCCATAAAAAGAAAATTGTAAAACCGTGTGCAGAAACGAAATCCAAATTCCCTGTGCAGAAGTTCCCTTCTGTCTCTTATGGTTTACCATTTATCCAAAAGTAATTAAGAATGAATACTATTACAGAGGCTATTTCTACAACGTTCAATATGTGGATTTCATTTATCTTGGGTGAAGGCCGGAGGGCTGAGTACTCGCATGTTATGCAAGTTAGCTGGACGCAGAGTATGAATGACGTCAGGTGTACAGCACGGTCATCAAATGTGCAAACAGTTGCCACTGAAAGCAAAGGTCCAAAACAACGTAACGTAGTACTCCACAAATTAGTGAAGCAGTCTTACGGTTGTATGCAGATTCAAGGTTAAGGTGTAGTGCAACGCAACTGTTTTGTTTCTTCCCGCTGTACCTGTCGTGGCCAGGCTGTCCCTACCTGCAGTTGTTTACATGCGCAAGGGATAACAGTACAGTCCATGTGCAGTATACCTATGGAAAACTGCACACCCTCTGGCCTTTAATCATGACATTTTAATCAAAATCGTAAATACACATTTTTGAAGACATTAATAATTTCGAAAAGTATTCTAAAGGTTGTTTTGCATAAAGACGATAATCTTTAAAATATTCGTCTCATAACCTTGTAGTATGCTTAACTTGAATCCATTTGTGTACCCTACTTTCTTTCTCTACATATGTACAAATGTACATATGTGCACATATGTACAAATATATTCACACGTAAAACTTCGTTTTAGGTGCTTAGTTGGGAAAAAACGTGTATTTCTTATGAAATGAGAATTTTGGATTCAGTACCATAATTCTAACTTAAAGGTGTACAGGTGATACAGAATATAAAGTACTGCCATATGCTACCTTCATGTCAGTGGCAGTTTGTCCCATGAACGATCTATTAGATAAAATATTTTTGGAATCCTAGTATTCTAGCTGTAAGGAAAAATTAATCTGTAGGGAAGCTTGGGCATTCCCAAACTCTCAGAAAATACGAATCAAAGTATTTGAATTTTTTGTTATTCTTGTATTACACTCTACTTCCAATAAGTAGAGAAAGTAGTGTTTTCTATTAAAAAATACGATCCCAAAATTTCAAAAGAAATGCATGTTTAGAACACCCTGAATCGTCCGAAAGTGTATTTTTAGAAAAAAGCTCTGCATGCCAGTCTCTGAACAGGCAAATAAAAATTCAAAAGTCGTCTAAATCGCAAACTCACTAATCAAGTAGAGCATCTTCCAAGATTTTCAAAAAAATCCTCCGCGCTCCCACGCGCAAACCAAAATTTATGTCGAAAAGGTATGAAACATTTAATTTCCCAACAAATGTTTAAGGATTTTGCTCAAAGTACCATAAGTTTAACATATTTTCGTGACAAATTAACGTTCATTTTTAATTGTCCGGGAATAGCTTCCGAGATCCTCAGCATTTCCAATCACTTAATACTAGATGAGGAATAAGAGACTAAATCTTATCACAAAACGCACAAAATTTATTTAAGTAGCCTAATTTTTTCTTTCTTTTTAGAAGGTTAGCCAGTTCCAAGGTTTTCCGTTTATTAGTTTGAACTTTGAAATATTTACACTGTTTTAAGAGGTAATACATAACTAAAGTCTGCACCTGCCACCTGGTGTGTAAACATATTCTCAGTGTAAGACTACACTGAACAGATATGCAGTAAATCTAACTAAAATCGGAGGAATAGAATGTAAAATAACGAGTATTTATTCTCCCTCTTTTTAATTTCATTTCTTGAGAATGTAAGTAATGGCACAAAGATTAGAAGGTCATAAATGAATAGGATTGTGTCCTATATAAAGAAGAGTATGTAGGTCGGTCTGCGAAGCTCAATTGGTTAGGCACAGTTACATGTTCAAACCTGGCCTGGACCACTTGAAAGCAATAGTCGCATGTCAGATTTACTGCAATGAAGAATATTTCCTGCTAGTTGAAATTTAGGCACATATAGGATTTTGGTAGATGACAGCGTTGTTGATTACAACATATTAATTTACATATTGACTTATTTTGCATTTATTTATTGAGACCTTAGTTCGTTTATTCAAATATTCAACTATGCAATCGTTGATTTTTGTAATTCCTAACGCTATTTGCCCATGCAGGGAAACGGTATTTCAAAGCCGTCACTTAAGGACCATCTCTTAATAGTTAACCATCGCTAAGTTAACAATTCTTATATTCCGGTTGTACCCACAAGAAAATATGCAATAAGACAATTTATGCAACTCTTTATCTCGATTAATATGAAGTAGATGGATGAACAATGTTAACAGGTTTAGTTAGTACAAGAGCAGGGAAATTTGTGCCAGTGGAAAAAAAAGGGGAAGAAGAAGAATTGAGAAATAATCCTCAGCGGAGGATAAAATGACATATTTAAAACTTTCTGATTGCACATATCTTCCAAAATCTCTACAATATTTGTCATTTTTATAAATATTGTTAATCAGTTTATAAATTATAGACACGATTTAATAAAAAGTGCATGAGTCATTTCAGGCCTAGTTTTATTGGTCGATATGTTAAGTGTTTATTTGGTTGTAATATTTTAGATACTTCTCAGCAATTCAAAAAGGCCATGCGATGCGATGCAAGTTTACAGAGTGAGAGAGTGAGTGAGTGAGTGAGTGAGTGAGTGAGTGAGTGAGTGAGTGAGTGAGTGAGTGAGTGAGTGAGTGAGGTCCCCCCCCCCCCGTTTATTCATCCACATGTTCCATTACGTTTGTAATATTATATGTTCTGGTTTGTTTGCTTCCAGATTGATTGTTCATATTAACTGATGTATTGAAAATGTGTTTTCAGATTGTGTTCACACAGTCACTATAGTCTTTTAGAATTAATTTAGTTATTTAGTTATTCAGCACTTTCTAGATTGATTGTGGTGACATACTTACTAAAGTCCCTAAGATATTGTCCAACAAGTGCTGGTTTATGTACTGGCCACTTCCCTCCTTGTTTATTTGCATCCTTAGTTTTTCCCTTCGGTCCTTCCATTTGATGCAGTCATACAGGATGTGATCTGTGGTTTCGTCTCCTCTGTTGCAGGTGCATGTATGAGTGAGTGAGCGAGCTTCAGGGCCCGATTTTACAGAGTGAAACTTTTGAAATAGTTTCCCAATATATGGCAACTAAAATTTCGATTAAATAACTAATTTTCAGGTAAACCTGTATCGCTAACATGCTCTCCCAAGTGTGATAGTTCATATTTGCTTCCAAAGGCAGAAGCAACTAACTAAAAAAGGTTAAACAATTTTATTAAAAATACATTTCTTACCAAATTTTTCCCAACTGAAATGCAAATTAAAAATTCTGGCACTAGAAGAAGTTTTCTGTAAAATGTTCGTGTTTTAATATGCATGATGGAAGAACTGCTTAACATCTGTACAAAATGTTGGAACCACGACAAAGGATGTGGTAAAAGGTTTGAAACGTAAATTTGTAAGCTAAAGATATGAAAACTAGGACGCAACCGGGGAATATGGGAGAATATACTTGATATTGCTTCATGCTTAGATTTTGTGTAATCGGTACGTAAGCTTTTGTATATTTAAAACTATATACTTTAGTTCCTTGATTTACTCAGCGAAAATTAATCAAAGTTTACTTTATATATCATTTAAATTAATAGTTTTTCCCCACTATAGACTGAATAAATACCCAACCTCTTTCGGTAAAATTTAAATACAAGAACACCAAAAGGTCAAAACAGTCTCACAGCAGCTCCAATGGAAGTGAAGTTTTGTGGTGACCAAATGGAAAATGTGGCCTAAGGAAGAAAGCTTGGGACCCAAACACACTAAAACAAAGGAGCAGGCGCATGTAATGGAAATGATTACTATAAGTCATCCTGAAGGAAAGGATTTACTCTGTATTGTTAAGAATAAATTAATATATATTTTAAAAGCTGAAGAAGTTATGTATTTGTGGCGAATTTGGGCATGATAAAGAACTTTTGTGCAAGTGCTCAAATATAAGCATTTGGTGTCTCAAAGACTACTTTTCCTCGGAAAAGAAAGCTGTGGTCATAGATATGTCATTCCTAACATATTCAGTAAATGTCTACAGTGTTACTTACACCAAAGGAGCCTCGTCACAGTTCACTCTAATTGTAAGGTTGTCAGCTTGTATGAGAACATCCGTCAGCTGTTTAGCAGCGCGCCTAATCGCACACAGGGATTCCATTTAGTAACATTGATACGGTTGGACCTAGGATCATAAAGTAAATTGCAGCTTGTGCAGCGCAAATAGAGGCTTGGAACTGGATATTCAATGTAATTCCTAAGATTTTGCACTTAAACTAGGATAAATATGTTCACAATGTATCTAGCAGTTCCCTTGCTCCTAATTTATGCAGCAAATATCAAGAGGTGTACGAAGCCTGTAGAATTAACGAACTTTCAGATAACGAGTTAATTATCTCATATTTCATTCTAGTTATAGTGAATTAAAACCATTAGTTTCTTTAAGCCTTTCTAATGCATAAAAAGTAATCCAAATTACTGCAACCAGTAGTACTATAATAAAATTGCTCAGGTTATGCGACAACTCCAAACGATGATTTCTCCACGTCAGCGGAAGAAATAGACTACGAATTATTTTTGGAAATTGTTTTTTCTTCCCACCAGTCTAACATTCTTTCATTTTCCTATTGATCTTCGGCAAGTCTCTTGTGCGATATCACAGTCTGTACAGATGTCCGAAATCACTTGCTCTGTTGCTTCGGCTGTTAGCTGTTCCACTTTGGTGATGGCAAACCTTTTATTTTTATATTTTTAGCTAGTAATCTTATATCGAATTTAATATATATACACCTCCCTTCTATTGTGTTTTAGACATTGTCAATTTTCCAATAATGCCAGAATAAACTGGCTTTACATGGTCCTGTTCTTCCATTTTTAATATTAAAAGCTATTTAATAATTGTTATAAGCTGCTACGTTATCCTGGCACGACCGCTCAACATAAAATAGCAATAAACAAACTGAGCACAAATTGACGCTAATAACCATTACCGTAGCGGCAATAATAAAAGGTAATACATGGAATGTGAAAAATCGGTTTAGGTCGAAACTGATTACAATTTATTTGCTTCCTACTTATTTAAATCAAGGAAGATTGATAGTTCAATACTTTTTGAGTGCAAATCAAATGTTATGTATCTAGTAAGGAGTAGTAAACTACGTGCTACGCTGCAGTATAATATTGCAATAGCCAGGAACGTTATGGAAGCATACCTTTCAGGAAGTGTCCAGTCCTCTGCTGATTAGGTTCTACCGTAATTTGGTAGTAGAAATGTATTCAAATACTTCGTAGTAATTTGTGTACACCAGAAATGTAAAAACGTATATTCTCGGTCAGAGTGAGTTACCTGGAAAAGATATTTTTCCGGTGTTTTCCCTCATTCTGATAGACGAATGTCAGGCAACTGAGCTCCATGGACCCCGGACTCATTTGAGCATCATTTCACCCATTTCATTCATCGTCCGATATGACTTAACGTTGGAGAACGTAAATTAAAAAGAAAAAGAAAACGTATATGGTTTCATGTAAATCCGTTTCTTAATGTTCACCATTATCCTTTTAATGCATAATATGTTTCAGAACTGGACCGTTAAGGGACTACAAAGTGGTATTGGGGGACGATTGGAGTTAGGGCAATTATGGTCTCAGATTTTACGATTATTTGCATTAGAGCAAAGTAAATTTGGGCCGTACGCCACTGATACCACCTCAATAATATTTATTTGTACGTAATTACCATACTGCCATCAATTGTACATGTGTGGCCAAGTGATAAAGTAGGAAGTTCTCAAATCTAGGACACCAGATTCCACTGTCAAGCACTGCCGGATGTTTCTTCGTTTTAGTATACCCATTTATTTTCTTTGTTGAATTTTTTGTTGTTGTTCCATTTAACTCCCATGGTCATATCGGCGGCCGTTCTCTTTTGAAAACTATCGAAGGTGTTAACTGGTATTGGTTCGGTTTGAAGCATTAGATCACGCACACTTTCGTTCTCTCATTCATACAGGGTGAACATAGGTCTCGATCCTTTTTTTGAGAAAACGGTTGATTTTGAATTTCTTTTACAGGAGATCTGAAAAGTACTGTCAACTGAAGAACGAATCGCTGTTGGTTCTGCATGTTTGGGCGGATTTACATACCAGGATGTTCAAGCGGATTTTGAACGAAAATTCCATAAATGCGGTCCTACAAGGGGCAATATCAAACTAGTGATGCAGAAATTTCAAAGTACAGGCAGTTTGCAAGACATGAAACGTTCGGGTAGACCCGGGTGACCAATGAAACTGTGCAGCAAGTGAGTGATGCTGTGACCAGAAGTCGGAAATCGTCAACCAGGTGGTTAAGTCGAGAGTTGGGCGTATCACAATCGACAGTGTGCATTACGGCTTAACAGAGTTACTTTTATTGACTAGGGATCGTATTTTGGAACATGGGTTCCTGGTCGAAAGCTGCTCTATTCTTCCTACTGCTCCTGCTCCTCAAGCTTTTTCAGTAACCTTTTGAAGCACCCTATATAATTATAAACTCAAATTATATGATGCAATTAATAATGTACAGAGGGCTTCTCGTCTTCATTATGAAAAATGAATATTACGAAATGGCTTTATCTCTCTGCAAGTCATACAACTTTTAATACTTATATTGTGAAACTGCTATTATATCTCGATATCAAGTGCCATAAAAACCTGTTTACAGTGGTCAATTTTCATAATATTAATTATTTAGTGCGGTTCAAAAATGGGGAAGTTTTTCAAAAAGAGCTCTCGAAGAATCAAATGGTATATTTTATAAGAAACTATCACAGAATAAAGCTATTTTTAATGTTGTTATGAATGTTGCGATTCCGTCGGCAAATAAATGCATACTTTCCCAAATATGTTATACAAAAAGTATTTTACAATCGCCTATGATTGTACAAGCTACTAAACTAATCCATTTAACTAACGCTTCTGAGATAAACTGTTGATTTTTCTAGTTACTGATATAGTTTATGTATAAACTAACACAAAACAATTAAGTGAAAGTGTGCAAATTGAAACTTATTGTACCTGCAGAGAAAGCGTACACGAAATGAGCTAAGTACACTTTTCAATGAAACTCAATAAAACCAACCTCATCTACGTTAATGTGAGTAGAATTACAAAAAACATTTAAAGAATATCACCATGGAGAGATGTCGAAAAATACGATGATATGAAAGGGTTAAATAGGAATTTAATCTGCCTAAAGTATTCACATTCCTAGAACGTAAAGGGACAAAATTCTGAACATATAAATTTTATAAAATAATCCTTAGGGCGTCTCCAACAAGCAGAAGGTACTCTTTTTGCCTAACCCAGACAAAGGCATTGAGGAGTGCAAGGTGGGGGTGGTAGTCATCATGTTGACTCTGCACCGTGAGGTGAGTACTTGATCTGTTATAGACGCCACGTTGCCATCGGGATAGCTGACTCAATTGGCAGCCAAGGCTGAGTGCAATTTGACCAAGTGTGGTATTGTGGAAAGTCCCACGCCGGTGCCGGAGACCAAAACCGGTCCCTAGTGACCTACTTCAGCGTTACGGGGCCGATCTTCAACTTTGTAAGTTCTGTGTAAACGTTTGGCTAACATACGTGAAGGTTCTCCTTAAACCATTCATTCGGTTATCATTTTACATACGAACATTTGATAGCTTTTACAACCACACACAGTGTTGCAGAATTAATAAGAATGTTTCTTCTACATTTCAATTATAGTTACAGTTAATAACTATTATAATTGTCACCATAATTATAGTTTTATTTTGAAAATCATATCATAATTATAGGTTAAAATATAAGGGACTTCAACACGCACAACATATTTACATACATTTGGTGCCATTGTATATTTTACGTTTACTGCTTTTTTTTTTTTTTTTTTTTTTTTTTTTTTTTTTTTTTTTTTTTTTTTTTTTTTTTTTAACAAACGTTCGAATAGAAAACTGCTGAAAACGCTTAGCTTGAAAAATAAGAGCTGAGAAAAATTAAAAAAACGCAAGAAAAAGTGAATAAAACCAAATTAAACATATTTGTCAATCGTCGGAGTTGAATTGAAGTATGCGCTTATTTACATAACGTAAAGCACAATAATAGCGGCACATGAAACTTCGATACATTTATTCGAACTCTGATGGGTTGAAACTCATAACCATTAATGCTTTACTAACTAAAATAAACAATGTTGCCTCAACAAAGAGAACCAACAGAAGAGGAAAAAATTGTTGGTTTTGCCCTCACCTTATCAAACTTGAGCATTTGAATTGTAAATGCCGCTCTGCTTATAAAATCCAATATTGACATCAATAATACGCAGCCATCAAAAAAGGCAATAAAAGCGGAAAGTGCAGCAGCTCGTACTATCAGACCTTCCGTCTCTGATTTAATTTAGCACGGTTAAAATCACGGGCAAAAGAACACGCTATTGGTTCGGATGACTGCTATTAGATGGAAAAATATTCCTGGTTCGGATAAAGACTTGACAATTTTATTCCTTAAAAAATACACTTCTACATAAAACATTTGAGAGGTTTCGTGCTGAAATCACTGAATAGAATTGCGCCAAACAATAAACGATCTGTCAGTATGATGCAACCAACCATATCTCGATATATTAATTTGTTTTCAACAGTAATATATTATTATGCATACAAGGCTGTTAGAGATATAACTCCAGATATCTTTATTGGTAAATGCGGATTCAACAACCAAACTATGCTTGCAAAGAAGCCCTTGTTTCAGGTATGTTGTAGGGATGTATCATTTTTCAGAAAATCAAGGTGACAGGCATTAAGTGGAAAGCTCCCTGGAGAAACACCGCAAAAAACTGAAAAAGTTAGCTTTTACAAGAGAAGCAAATGCTCCGTCTCATCGCGTTACTTTGTTACAAGCATTTTCAAGACAATATCGAGCTGTTAAGCCATTCTCCCTGCCTTCCCGACCTTGCGCCGAGATTTATAGCTTTTTCTATGCGGGCTGGTAGTTTTCAAGCCCTTCACCTATGTAGGAGGTTTCAAAAGTAGTATATCGTGCTTCCGACAGAAAATACTCAACAGATCGAGAAATAATATATACGGGACCTTACCTTTCTACTTTCTCTACTGACTAAAAGTACGTCTTATCCGAATTTGAATGAGGTGTTACTGGAACTTCCACTTCTGGGATTCACCTGTGTGTGATCAGCATAACTTGAACACGAAAATTGGAATAAATGCACATTTTTGTACATAAAATTAAGACACTTTTACAGTTGAACTGGCATCTTGACCGAGAACTCCCAGAAGAATGTCAAGACAAATTCAACGTTGCTTTAAATGTTTTAGGTAGGAGAAACCTAACACAATTCGATTTAGGACAAATAACAAACAAGAATACAATTCCAAAATGATTAATTGCAGTATGGAATCGCGGAAGCAGGAAGAAAAGAGACTAGTAACAGTAAATTATAAATATTCATTGATTTTGTAGTTTTCAAAATGAACTTAAACCTGACATGTGGTAAGTAAATAGGCAGGACAAATGAAAATCGACCGTATTTTGCTGGTAGGAGATTAGAGAAAGAAACTTCGGGATGACATATTAGAAGAATAATGCGATTTGGTTACTAAAGATCATAAACTGCTATAGAGACAATAAGGAAAACACGATCAGGCTTTCATAGAGAAAGCTTGCGATTTGGTTCCGAAAAAGAAAGAATTTCCCATGAAGAATTAATTAGTGATTACAAAAAAGTAAAACAATACAAGTGCAACCTGCATAATACTTAGTCGAAGGATTACTGTGAGGAATATCAATAGTTCCTCTACTTCTGGCCACAAATTCCAGAATCATTTCACCAGACAACTGGATCAGTTCGGAGGGGACTCGGCACAGAAACCACACTTGGTTTACTGTACCTGTACCCCCAAGTGGGACATCCCCGGGAGGAAGGATGAGACAAGAGGAGAGACAAGGTGGCCGTCCCAAGGAATCACGAGAGTGTAGAGGGCAGGGCCAATACATTTCACTTAGATGGAAACTTCCCCCTGCAAGCCAGGACAACGAACATCCTGCCATACTGTGATTGGCACACTGTCCCACCACGTGACCTGTGTTTGGAGATCAGCAACCGTTCTGCTGGAGGAAGAAGTGGTTCACTCAGAGCATATCATCCTGCCATGCACCGCCGAGATACCCATCGACACTTCGAGCCTGAAAGAAACCACCTGATGAAAGATGATATGAAATGATAATGAAGATGAAATGGAGGAACAGAAAATCCGGGAGATGTAATTAACCTACCCAGCACTTACCTGGCAACCCGGGAAAAGCCCCGAAAAAAACACGGGTCAGGTAGGCCGATCACGGGAATTGAACCCGGTCCTCCCGAAAGCTGGCCAAAGACGAAACCTACTGTGCCATTCCACTCGGTCATTTCACCAGATATAACCTATTGTCGTGCCCTGAATAAACTCAAAAGGTATTTTTTGAAAAAGATTCGTTTGTATTTATATATGTATGTACACATATACATATGTACTGAAAAAAGTGGAATAATACCAATTTTGTTATTTAAGTTAAATGTTTAGTGTCAAACGATAAAGCAACGAAGCTTTTCAATCCACAAAATCCATACTAACCGACAAATGGTAATGTTTTCGTAACTATTTTTTTTTTAAGAAAGTAGCTGACCACTTTGAATAAAATTCCATTTGTTTAAGATTTTGGAATAATAATTTAAATATATTTATCTGTATCGTTTTTCTATATCCTAGTCACGCTGATTGACCTTTGAATGAACCTTAAGTGATACACGAAACACTATTAGGCAAAAGTGTACATCTGTTTAAAGCTCAGAACTTATCACATACATTTTTGTGGTGTAAGCGAATTCGGAGATAATCTTGGTTAATTATTTACATTTTTCATTACTTTTATATTTTTTGAGTTGGAAGTGGCTATTCCTATTTTCTCGTATCTATACAAGGAGCATGGAATTTGAGTTATCATTCAGAAATCCGCATTTTAAACTCTGACTATCGTATATTTACACTAATTATGCATTAACAATTCAAACCTTATCTAAATACGACAAAGTGGAGATTAGTGTAAGTTTCGGAAGAATTTTTTGTAGAGCAGTAGAACAATTTATGTTGATCAATAATATTGGTGTGTGCTGTATAAAGTACTGCATTCCAATAGGGATGTGTTTTGTGGAACTATAGCTTCGTAAAAGTCTGGCGGCAGTATTTCTACCCTAATTCAAATTATTTAACCTCCAGAGCAGTATAAAACTTGTTAACATCGCAATTATTTTAAATTAACAAACAAAGCATCATGCTGAAATTCACGTAATATACAGAAGCTATGTATCAGTAAACGCTTTTGTGAAAGAAAAAAGATAATGTATTTTGAAAGTGTACAACATTAGTGTATTAATTTCCGAACGTGGGGAAACCATTAGTAAGTAGTATCTCTACTACTTCGAGCCTAAGTTCTCATAGAAATTCTGTCTCGGAGGCTCATTGAAGGGAAATCTAGACTTATTTATTTATTCACCCACCAGCTGTGACAATTTTATCAAAATGTGAGGCTTCCGATATCGGCATTTCGGTTAATTCTTTTCAGTTTTATTGCATATTTATAACTAGAAAAAAACTAGATAGAAGATCCCTTCAGTAAATTCTGCAGCTCATTAAAATGCATAGTTAACGTAAACATGTTTTCATGCCATTTCCAAGCAATTAGCTGCTCTTCTCTTTAAAGATTTAGTAACTTTGAACAACCCAATCAAGGAATATTGGTTTATAAAGTAACTAATACAAGAGATAGGTAACATGAAAGCTTGCATTTATCGAACTGTCCTTAAAATACTCAATTATCATCACTGACTCCTGAAAATCGCTATTGAATATTTATCATGAATGCGGAAATGGTCAAATATTTATGTGCTGGATTACTGAGGACGTGTAGGTACTGTTAAAATTATTGAGAAGGCTACGCAACAATGAATGTAGAAAGCATAGCACAGTAAGGCTAAATAAGTTTATTTTATCATATACATAATGCAACATCTTTAATGGCAAGTATAATTACGAGTAAACCTTCTAGTGATGTATTAATTATTGTTTACTTCTAATATGTGGAAATATGGTGATATAGTTTCAAGCCTCAGCACAAAAAGAAAGAGAAAAGTTATTTCAAGCGCTGGGTAGACAGTGGTGTAGTGTCAGGCGAGATAATGTGGGCAATATCTACCTTTTTTACCTGTTGATGTCTTTTAGACTTTACACTGGTCGCGTTTATAAGTATTCTCTTATTGTACATAACTACAAATGAAATACTGAAATACTGGATAAAACAACTATAACAAAGACAAAACACTATAAAAATTCGCATTACTGAACAAAAGACTGTTTTCATTTACAAATAAATGATACAATTTTCTATACTCACGCGTTTAATGTACTTCAGTCTTTTGTTCAGTAATACGAATTTTTATAGTGTTTGTCTTTGTTTATAGTTGTGTTATATCCAGTATTTCATTTGTGGTTATAAGATTTTATAAGTATCCTGATGATGGGATAAATGTTGATATCTAATCATCTTTTCACCTGGCTGGCTGCCCGAGAAGAAAGTGAGAGATACATCCTTATTTCTCACTTTGCTTCTCTTAAAGCAAAGCGTCCAAATAGTAAACATGTGGTTAACTGCTCCCTTCACTTTTCTTTTTCAGTTGCCTTCTACTTCTTGGATCAGCGCCATAACATTGCCCACGATGCTCCTTTTACCCCGCTACTCATTTTTTTCCAATCTTTGATTGACTAAGTAGGCATGTCTACCATCAAATCATATCCGCCCAATAATATCGCTGTATTGTATCTGCTTTTATAGCAAATCTGTGAGTCCATCTGTAATTTTAAACCTGCGTTACACTTAATTATAGCGAATTTATACGGACAGTTGAACTTAGGATCCCATTTTGCTAATAAACATAAACATATACTATAAAACGCCTTCGAATAAGAAACAATACAAACTTAAAATACCTCGATCCATACTAGATACTTTCATACAGATTGATAAGTAAGAAAAACTGCCTAGGTAATTGATATACAGATTACAGGGAATCCAGTTTCAAGAAAATGCTTTTCTATTACTTCTGCGGTAAACAAACATAGGAAGTGAGTGAATCACTCTGAACAACATTGGAACAGGAGATCCTACTTAATGTATAGATTAAGATTCGTTGGAAAGGAGCGGCGGTCATTATTTGTTTGAAACTACTGAGCAAGGAATGAAACAGCGAGGATCTTCATCAGTGCAAATGGGCATAGGTACCTGTCTTGATAATGTTATGCTAACTAATAAACATGTTCCTTCAGAATATTAAGAGAATCACAAAAATGCAAGAGAAGACTGTTCTAAGAAAACTTTTGTTAATGTATGTATCTTTCCGAGTTTCCATAAATTAGCTAAGTAATTTTCCTACCTTAATTTATTTTATATGGAATAAATGATTAGGAAAAGAATTCTCCAATACGCCATTGCTGTAATCCTAATTAGGCATTTAACGCCTTATTTGTTCAGAGCTTGTGGTGATTTTGCCAGAAATAATCAATTAAAGATTTTCCAACTTTAAAATAGTGGAAATACTCAAAAGGTGTTGTGTCAGATGAATAATTTAGAATGCCAATCACAGTCTAAACCAAAAAATAGATAATTGGTGATAATATTTTACAAGACAATTAGGATATTGATTTTATTCGTAAATGAATATATCAGCAAGAACAATAACCACTCATCATTTCAACGTTGTTCCTACACTAAAACTTTAAATGTTATCGTTGAGAATGCTTAAACATCCACAAATTTTCCAAATATATTCAGTGCTACTTTTTTGTTTTTCATATGAGTTCCGGAATTAAGTTTTTTTCTCCTAAGAATCTTCAAAAATTGTGCATTTTTCTCTTTTGGTGTGAGCTTTGAACACTAGCGCATCTTTCTAGTAACTTAGTCAAAATAAATATTAACTTGTAACTCCTAATTCACAAATTTCAGTTGCAGTTTCTATATGTAACAATAAAATGAATTTAAAATTTTTGCAACACACAGAAGCTGTGGTTAGCATATTCAAATAGCAATGTATGGACATATTCTCTAAATGTAAACGTTTTGCTGAAGTAAATGTTCACTCAGTGGCCAGCCCGAAGGCTAATAACTCGATAATTACCGTTTAACCCGACAGAGGTCAGCTCTGAGGTTGACATGGTAATTAAAATTATTTTGTCTCCGCAACACGCTCCGGCTGTTTATTAGCAGGAGATTGACCTTTGCTCCTGGCCACAACCTTCCTTTCTCTAACGATCTTTTTGTGGCGGGTAGTTGAAATGTCAGTAAAGGTCGTTCTCGGCGATACAATACAGGTCCCTGGTTTGATGCAGTATTCACGACAGCCCAAAATTAACTACACTAATGTTTAAACATGACAAGGCTTGTTCCGAGCCCTATTATCTCTTTCATCACATAGCAACACACCCCATAATGAAGAGTTGGTCACAGGCTGTTTCAGGTTTGCTCTTAATTAGCTCTAGAGTTTCACTGGTGGATTTCTGAGTGTCAAATATAATAAACCTGCTGCTACAAATACAACTGTAATCTACTGCAGAGGTAATCCCCAAATAAAACCCACAAGTTGGCAGCCTTCTAAAATAATGTAATTTATAAATTTGCATTATTTCTTTCGAGATTAATTGTGCCCCTTTTTAAGAGCGAGCATTGAAACCAGGAATAAAAGAAATATTATATTTTTTCCTATTTTAGTTTGTAAAGTAATTCATATAATTGCTTAAAAATTGTTACTTTTTTGCCTTACTATTTTAAATGTACGAATATTGAGCTCAGAGACCTAGAGTTTACACGAAGACCAATGGCAGTGTCATTTCGATGAGTGGTGTTTTCAAATGTGACTCAACCTTCTTACCTTATTCAAGCTAAATAACAAGACCTAATAGCTGAACCCCCAGCCTAAACAGATTGTTACGTAAAGTGCGCGCAACCGCGGAGACTTCGGCTAATTCTCTGTCCCTCCCTCGCTACATCTCTCTTCTTATCAGCTGTGCTATACATCATGTTATGTTTTCAAAAGGATAACAGTTTAGTAATTACTGTTGTATCGTCCTAGTTGTGCGCAGACGTTATAATTTGTGATAACTGCATCACACATGCATATGTCATGACCGGTTTTAAATTATTTTTCCTAACGCTACATTTGTTGACAGTACAAACGCGAAAGAAAGAGTAGCAAACATGAATTACCGTTGTATAGATATTAAAACCTATTGTAAATTTAAAAGTGACCTTCAATTTTGAATATTTTTTAGCGTCTACAACCTTAACGGAATAGTTGAATCAGATGAGATGGTGTAATGTGCTCGGTAGTTTAGCAGTAATTAATATTGGTATGGAGAGCCGGAAAACGGTCATTTGGATTCCCAAGGTGGCAGTCATTACTTTATCAAAACTTATTCAACATTCTAAACCAGAAGTACCGTTGCACAGCCCCTTATATTTGTTATCTAATTAGAACTATTCTTTCCAATACTCTGTGTACGTATATTATATGCTTACAGAAATTTATGTTAACTTATCTTCAAGTTACTGCAAATACTTTTTTTCATTTAGCAGCCACCTTTAACATTATGTTTATAATGCCAATTTTCATCATTCTTCCACTATCGAGATAATGTGCTTTTTTGAGCTTTAGCTTCCCTTGTAAGTATTAAATCAACACATTCTTACATACCCGCCCACACATTAACTGTCACTCATACTTCTAGACTCTGAGATGACCGGAGTAATACAAGGGGCGTCCAGAAAGTAAGTTTTGTTTCAAATTTATCTCCGCTGCAGCGCTGCGCTCGCAGTTCCGCACATGTGCGCTAGAAGCTGCGTACCAACGAGAAGAAACGTGCGCCATTGGGAGATCGCTGTCAGTCACGTATGCTTTGTTGTGCTTGTTAACAATGTCGGTGTTGATTGAAAATCCCGCCGCTTGTGAAATCAGATCTGAGATTCGTTTTCTGAATGCCAGGAAAGTGAAACCAATTGAAATTTATGGGCAAATTTGCGATGTTTATGGACAAAATGCGATGAGTGATACAATGGTGAGAACTTGTTCCGAGAGTTCATTGAAGGACGTAATGAAGTGCACGATGAAGAACGAAGTGCGCGTCCATCTTTGTTTACAGAAGAACTGGTTCACGCGATTGATGACAAGATCCAGGAAACAGCAAGTTTACAATTAGTGCTCTCGTTATGGAATTTCCCCAACTCTGACGATGAAATTATTACCGAAAAAAACTGAAATTTCGTACACTTTGCTCACGTTGGGTGCCAAAGATTCTTACTGAGCAACTCAAAACAAAACGGATGGGTAATGCACTTCAGTTTTTGACCCGTTATGATGAAGGCGGCGAAGAATTTCTGACCAGATGGTCACAGGAGATGAAACTTAGGTTTCTTACGACACCCCTGAAAGTAAGCGTCAATCAATGGAATGGAGGCACACCTCAGCCCAGCAAAGGTTAAGCCAAAACTAATCTTGACACCTCGAAAAATGATGTGCACAGTGTTCTGGGACATTAACGCCAGGGTTCTACTCCCATTAGTCCTGGACCCGTAGGACAAGGACCCGGGCCTCCATGAACCAGGGAGTTACCGAGCTATCCCAAAGGGCGCCCGGTGCCTCCGTGAGGCTTTCCGTAGGACAAGACCTTACACTTTACCAAGGCCGCCCGCCTCATCTGGTGTTGAGGACTCAACACGGGATGGAAGTGGATACGCCACTTACGCGTGCCAGCACCAAAATAGGAAGGCTACCTACTAGCACACCTACTAGTTATGCTGGATAGTACGCGGGAATATTAATGGCTTCCCCCAACCCCGTCCGCAGCGCCCACACCACGGCAGCTGAAGGGGACGGACTACGGGGAGTGTTCTGGGGCAGGGAAGGCATCTTACTCATTGATTTATTGCAGCTTGGTCAAGCAATGAAAGCAGATGTTTATTGCGAGAAACTTAGGAAATTGCGCCACGCAATACAGAATAAGCGCTGAGGAATGCTGTCAAAAGGTGTTGTGTTCCTTCACAACAACGCACGACCACACACTGCAAATGCGACGAAAAACGTACTACAGGGATTTGGCTGGGACGTGTTTGACCCTCCCCGTACAGACCTGACCTCGCTCCTAGCGACTTTCATCTGTTTTTGCATCTCAAATCTTTCCTTGGCGGTCAACACTTCAACAATGACGAAGAGCTGAAAAAAATGGCGGCAAACTTCTATGAAGAAGGTCTACAAAAACTTTTGCCTCGCTATGACAAATTCCTGCAAAATTTCGGCAGTTATGTGGAATAGTAGTTTAAGAGTTGTAGAATTTTGTGCAATAAATAATTTTTCTGTATCTGTACACACTGTAATTTTATTAGCAAACAGAACTTACTATCTGGACGTACCTTGTACATTGACTAAAAACATCACTGTTCTTAAACACGGACTCCCAGGACCTCTGGTATTAACTATACATTACGAGGTAGTCATAATTCTGTAAATAAGCAGACTTGGTAGAGATATTACATTTAAGAACTTTTGTTGGCTGATCAGTTTTCAAAAGATCAGTAAATATATAATTATATTCTTTGTTTCTGCTTAAAGGAAATATCCTTTAAGGAAAGGATGACACTATCCCTTTTCTTGTGTTATTCTAAGGGCCGCTGAATCGCCAAATGCGGTAGTTACACTATCTGCCCTTACCATTAGTTCTGTGTGGCAGCCTAGTGCTTCCAAAACAATATATGGTTATTTTATAAAAATATTCCCTAAATGATAGTTTAAGTTACTGATATGCATATGAGAGTGAACCTGTTAAGTCTATTATTAGTCATGCATTTCAATTCAATTTCATTGCTCTTTATAACAAGTACAATAGTATACACAATTGGAAACTTGTTTAAGATCATAGCCCACTTAAAAATAAATAAAGACAATCAAGGCAATTACAAATAATAGTTTAAGTGCAAAAATAATACATAAAGATGACTGTAATACAAATACATTGATAAAAAGATACTGTAGGTCAATTATATCATTATCATTCAGAAATTCTTCAACGTCATATACCCGTCTCGGTAGCGTAGATGGTGGCGTGTCTGCCTCACGTTCAAGAGGTCCGTGTTCGAATCTCGGTCAGGCTGAGTTACCTGGATAAGGCTTTTTCCGGGTTTTTCCCTTATCCTTCAAGACGAATGTCAGGAAACTAAGCTCCATGGACCCTGGACTCATTTGAGCATCATTTCACTCAATTCATTCACCGACCTATATGACTTAATGTTGGAGGACGTAAATTAAAAACCTCCACGTCAAAGTAAGCTTTGAACTCAGGTAATGGAGTAATTTTTCTAAAATTTATTGGTAATTTATTGAATCATTTACCTCCAATATAATCCATCTATCTTTCATATAATTTTAATCTATGTGATTGAGTTATCAAGTTCTGTTTTCCTCTAGTGTTGTAGTTATGAATTGCTGAATGTTGAGGCGAAGACCTATTTTGTATGTACAATATGGATTTTAATATAAAGATACTGGGAAGGGTTAGCATTGAAAGCGTCCTTACAAGGACTACACATTGGCAGATTGGCTATGTATCTGATGGCTCGTGTTTGTAATGTAAAGATTTTTTTGAGATTGGCTTTAGAAGTTGATCCCCACAGCTCTATGTCATATGTAATAATTGAATGAATGAAAGCGAAATATAGTATCTTGGCAGTTTCAGCTGATACAAATTTTGACATATTACGTATAACAAAAAGGGCTCATGATAATTTCTTTCCAATTTTATTAATATGTTCATTCCATGTTAGTTTACTATGAACTGTTAAACCGAGAACATCCACTTTATCGATAGGTAGAATCATATCATTGTCCAAGTATATATGAGGATTTTGAATAATTGAGTATAACTGCTAAACTGTAACAGATATAAATAAAGTGGAACTTTTTAAATGAACAGATTTCGAATAACAATCGCTATCAAAATACGGCGACTCACATATAACACTTTAAAGATTCTCGTATGAGTCTAATCCGCCTCAAACACAACTATGCTGTTGAAAATACATGGGATGGGATAAACACCCATGAATTTCCCTTCATCAATCAGCAGCCCACTAACGCTCCGCTAGAGTTACTTTGCTTCTCCGTCTTGCCTCCTATATGTTTACAAAAGGATCGCTCTACTTTGAGACAGGGTATATCCTTCAGCATTTTGTTATTACAGTATAATTTAATTCACAATGATAAAATTACCTTAAGTGTTTTCCTCGATTAACCTAAAAGATAAAAAAAATGATTTGCAAGTACATTGTGTAAAAGAGGGATAGGTATTAGTAAAATAAAAAGCATTAGATGACATCAGATCTCTATTTTCTAACCTGTAGGGAAGGTATTTTTTTCCACTCAAAAATTCGATATCCAGATAATACAGTACATACGAAAATGTGCTTTAATTATCCTTGAATTAAAAAAGAAGGTTTTTCATAAGATAGTCGGCTTATTTTTAATTTGCTGAAAAAATGACTAAAATTTTAAGATAGTTTTACGACAAATTAAATGTAAATCTTGAGTTTCCTGTGAATGTTCTCAGAAGTCCTGCTCATTCTGGATGAATTCTGCATAGCTCTTAAACCAAAAGAGGGAGAAAGTTTACTATACAAAATCTGTAGATATCGTTAAAACATACAAATTATCTCGCATACGTCCGTTTTATATTTGTTTCATTTCATATATATTTCATTCATACATAAACGTACATTCCCGGAGTGAAAGTACAATTTCCGGGATATTCCCTGTTATTTACTTGAATTTTCCAATAATTACACCTTCCTCGAACAGAAATACGTTATCGCACTTTTTCTTTTTTCTTTATCTCGTAGCTAATAAAAAACGGAATTTCTAAGCCACTACATAACGATACGCGTTTTAAATATTTGATGACCCCTTAAAGCCTAGTGAAAACAGATCAGTTAAGAATAAATCCTTCATTTATTACCACATCGCAACAATCTTCGCTGATCTCCATTAACTAAGATGTATTCCCTAAATATATGAAAACATCCTTTCAGCATCTTTACAGTAGTATTTAGTAGTGCCCCTGAGGACATGGAAATCCGCCTCGAATGGATAGTCAGTTTAAAGTACCGTGGAATATGAACAAATGAAATAAATCAGATAAATGCAATTTTTGGATTAATAATAATCTATCGCTGGCCCCGTAGCTCAGTCAGTAGAGCACCTGCCTGCCGTTCGAGGGGGGCCCGTGTTCGATTCGCGGTTGGGGGTGGGGATTTTGCCCCACCCAAGATAATTCCTCATCTTCCTCAGAGAGTCTGTAATTATGAATGAGAGTGCGAATGTGTGCGTGGTCTAATGATTAAATCACAACGTATACGCGTTAACACCTTCGATATGTCCCAAAGGAAAACGGTCACCGATATGACCATTGCAGTTAAAGGTGGGGATAAATGAAAAACAAAAGTTCATCGCACGTTGGAATTAAAACATTTAAAGAATGACCAGAAGTTTACCAGTTAAGTTTTCTTATACAGAACTTCGTAAAGAAAATAGCTATCTATGTGTATCATTCATTAACCGAAAATAAACAAAGCTCTTAGAGAAATTGCCATCCAAAGTTAAGCAGAGACGAAATAACTGCCACAAAATCACGCTTTTATGCAGTGTTATAAATAAGAATTTCCTGTTTAATCTATTCGTTTTATCTGTGTCAGCGCAATACATTAATTTTAAACAATTTTATAGACATTACTGCATCATAGCATTCTGAACTGTGAATTCTACATCATTTCATAGAGGAGTAACATTCCTTTATTGTATTCAAGTCCTGCGTTTTCTTCTTCTGCATAAAAAACGCATTTCTTCAGAAAGTACTGAATACAGCTAAATCAATTATAAGGGGCGTAACTGAGAGTAGCATTCTATCTTGAATAAATAAACCTATCTTATTTTTATAAGTCAGAAGTTGGAAGATACACTCTACATTCTATAAAGAATTTATTCCGATACATTAAGAACCTTCTGATACAATGTATCTTGAACTTCACGAAGTAAGATTAGTGGGATACGTCTTTTATATTGCTTGTAGTGTCCTGAAAAGATAATCCAGGTAAACGGTACATTTTTAGATCTCTTTGTGATTCAAAGCAAAGACCTTCCAAGCACGTAATACTGCGAACATTTTGCAGCAGAATCGCTTGCAATCGAGCATTAAACATCCCTAGGTAGCTTTATATTCACAAAGCTGAACGATGTACATAAACCGTGTAATTTACAAGCAGCGTTATTGAATATAATTTATGTTCAAACGTATCATGTGCTGAACTAACTGCTGTTTTATTTCTCCAACACAGCGAGATTACAATAACCATGTCATATTCCCTCTGTGATCATCGTACCACGTCGCTT
The DNA here is from genome assembly GCA_030765055.1 of Mantis religiosa. Taxonomy (NCBI): domain Eukaryota; kingdom Metazoa; phylum Arthropoda; class Insecta; order Mantodea; family Mantidae; genus Mantis; species Mantis religiosa. Next base: position 258,325,478 of record CM060948.1, on the reverse strand, counting down.
CAAGCAAAAATTGTTTGTCGCTTTAAAATTTCCATATCATATAGAGGTGTTCAGTTACACACTAAACCTCGTGACCGACTGTCAGATATTATGCATGCGTTAACAAACGCCATTAAATAAATGCTGTTATGAAGCGTGCACTTTTTATAAGAGTTTAAACGGTGGTGTGAGTGAAATGAGTGCTTTAACGCTGAAAGTAAATGCGAAGTCCATCCATGCCATTTTAATTGGGGTTAAATTTAATCAAACCGTTCCGGAAAAAAACCTTAGATCACCTATATCGCTTCCGGAAAAATACTTCAATTTAACTGTTGTTATTTTCAGCTCTAGAATAGAGTTGCTAACGCTTTAAAAACGTTTACAAGCTTCTACACAAATACACACAACAGAACCCCGCTTAATGTGTTCAACCGAAACGATGGAGGAGGAAACAAAGCTAAGAAAGAATGAAGGAAAGAAAATAAGCGGCTCAGATTCCCAGCGAAAGGCTGTTACAGCAACTGACTGTTCTTTTGTCCCAACTTAAAGTCTGCTTGTGTGTTAGTCCCTGTTCATCCTCACTTCTACAACATTCCAACGAATACTGTACCGTTTATATACAGAGGCCGACATAAGCATTCGAACGCAAACATATGTATTAATTATATTATTTTAAAGCTACGCAGAGTAAACATACGTAAATACAACTGGTATAAAATAAACTTGAGTATTTCGTTAAACATATTGTGACTTTGTGGGTTCGTGAAATGAAAAGTCCAATTTCACCACTCAAAAATGTTCTTTATTTCCACCGACTTACAGTTAAACACTTGCCAATTACATAAAATTACGTAATGCACACAATTACGATTCACCAGTTCGTCCGTTACAATTGCACTCGTAATTACGTACGGTCTTCTCACTAGCACTGCGTCCTTACACCAAGAACTGACTGACTGTCTCTCTGAAACCCTTTTTATAGGAATGTCACTGTTCTTCTAGAAGTCTCTGGTTTCCCGCAAATCACCCGAACGTTCCAGACCACAGGAGAAGGGGAGAGAAACGTCGAGGGACAGGTGACACTTCCCTAACCACCCCTCAGTTAGTGACAGACTAATGGGAGGCGTGGCTCGGCGGCCTTTGGTTTCCTCACAGCTGTGGGCCTCATGCCTACCGCTAATTGGGTGACAATATAAACTCATAAATAGCACCTGAAACTATTTGAGCTACAAGGAGAAATAAAACGGTTACTTTACATCTGGACAAAAGTATTCGAACAGGGAACCGTTAGTGTTTAGTTATCATCCTCTTTCTTTGAATTACTACTGATAATCGTTTGGGCATTTTCTGTATGTGTTGTTTAGTGACTGCAAAGTCCATATTTCTCCACTCTGCTTGAAGAAGTTCTTCCAGATGGTCCTTGCTTCTTATGTGATGCTTCCTCACACGCTCCTCAAGTTCCTTCCAGATGTTCTCTATAGGATTTAAATCTGGAGACTGGGGTGGTGTCTTCAAAGTGTGAGGAGTGTTGTACACGATCCAAAGCATTAAAATTTCAGCAGTGTTCTTGGGAACGTTGTCTGCTGGAAGTAATAATCATTCCCTAAACCCAGATTCTCTGCACTCTTTTTAAGATTGTTTTGAAGAATCCCCTTGTATTCAAATTTGTCCATGATCGCATCTATAAACCCCAGTTCCCCAAAGCCAGATGAAGCTAGAAAGCCCCATAACATCACAACTGCCACCATGTTTCACTGTAGCTACCATGTTCTTAGGTTCCCATACTGTATTTGGCAGTCTCCACACTAAGACGTCCATCACTCTTGTATAAGCAGAATTTGCTCTCGTCAGAACAGAGAACCTTATCTCAGAATTCTGTTGATTTCACCACATACTGTTTAGCAAATTCTATATGCTTTTTCTTATTCACCTTACTAAAATATGGTTTCCTCCTAGGAACTAAAATATGGTTTCTTCCTAGGAACGCGAGCATTGTACCCAGTACTATTTAAAACCCGTTCAACTGTTCTGGTGTGAGCCACAGTGGTAGAATATTGCTCAAAGCATCCTCTAATCTCAGATGAAGTGATTCTCGGATTCTGCTTCACCATTTTTATTATTTGCCTTCTGTTTCTACTGGTGAGTTTGGAAGGAGCGCCATTTCTAGGTTTATTTACAAAAGTATTTGTCTGTTTGTAGCGCTGAATTATGCAGAACACTGTAGTTACCCTTCTGTTAATGGTTTTGGCAACTTCAGAGAGAGATTTGTTTTGTTTGCATATATTTATCACGATATTTCTCTCCGACACCGTTGTCGTCTTACTTTTACGTCCCATGTGATGTGTGAGTTCACAATCGGCTAAAAAACTTTGAGCACACTGTCTCGAGGCATAGCATAAACAACTGTTATGTGGTAGGGGCTCTGTACGGTACGTCCAACAACCTTTCTCTCTGTTCGATTGGGTACGTTCGAATACTTTATGTCCTCCAATAAGAGGGACAATAGAATAAATACAGTACAGATTGTGTTATAAATTCATCCAAAGTGATATTTTAAATATTGCTTCCGAGACACAAAAGGTTAATGTTTACATGTTGAACAATTCAACGCTGCCAAAAAAATATTACAGTATTTATAGTACGTGCAATGTCACATGTTATATTATTCGAATACTTCTTTCGGCCTATGTATTTGTCAACGTCTTCCACTAGCATGCAAGTCTCACTGCAGACTTATTTGCTTTTCGTGTGTTTCAGTTTGTGGTTTACTTGTGTTTAAATGTTACCACTGAAAGGAAATGATGCACCTATAATAACGGCATTTCAAGGCCGTTAGTGAGTGTCAGTGGACCAGGATTCAAAGTATTACAGATGCCGTCTAAAAATTTATATTTAAATTTTAATTGGGAATTTTTAATTACGGCAGTATTTACCAAAAAGGAATTCATTGTTCGTCATGGGAAGATATGCTTCATTCTGCGGATTTAGGTATAATATATGTTTATACAACACAATTGAGTTGCGTTAAATGTCTCTTCTTCAGAAAGAAGATTTACTGACAATAAGGTTTATTATAATGTTCACGAACTACAGGAACCAGACGGTGTTATTTTAGTTGTAGCGTTCTTAGTAACGCTAATTGAGGTTAACTACATTTGTTACCCCCCGCAATATATAGGCCGCTGGGCACGGGAGCCAACTTATTCTGCCTACCAAATTAAGCATTATAATGTGAACAAAATAACACCGTGGATTACGCTTCATTAACACAATCTCATCCTAAGGACAAAACATATTTATTAAAGCACATGATTTATTCCCATAAGGGATTATACCAGGTGAGTCACCTGCCACTGCTTATTTTTGAATGTATGCAACGTGCTAAGCAACGTATGTGACTGACGCCTTCATTGAATGTCTTATAATGGACAATTTTCCGACCAGTATAGAGGAGGGGTAGACAACTCAGTGCATAAGTGTTGTATGGGACAAAACAATCACTATGTATGTCGATTCTCAAAACAGAATACCAAGGCACAGAGAGCGGCAGCAGCAATTTTAGACGAGGTAGCAAACTTTTATTCATTAACGTACAGTCACAAACCTTTAAACACACCCCTGAAGGAACAACCTATCACATGCATCAGTTGGTAAAAACATTGGAACACAAAATGTCTGATCTACACAGTGAGAACAAACACGTGTTTTCGTTATAAGTCATAAAATGCTAAGAATTAGGTACATTGTTTTCGCTTATTTCAGAAATTACGGCAGTGTTTAGCTCACAGAGAAAATATTAATGGCATATGTAGTTTTTGTTTCTGTTAAAACTATCAAAACGAGCTCAAAACACAGTATGAAGTTCCAAAAAGCGTGTCGTTTTAAATCTGAGTTGTGGGTCTAGAGCCTGCGGTTACTTATTCGTATCGAAATGGCTAAATGATATTATACAGGTTAATTTACCACTTCTGTTGGGGTTCAAATCCTTCGTATTCAGCTCAAAAATTTTATTACTTTTTGTTTTACCGCGTGGAGCCTATAATTTGATATAATACAACTAACATTTTTATGACATATATGTCCTCGCCATGTTTTCCATTGGCAGATAATTTAAAGTTCTGGTTCGTAGTAGATATTTTATTATGGTTGGTATTGTGCTTGACCCAGCATTTCACAAATAGAAGGCGAAACATACTTTTTAAACATAAAACAAAAACTATTAGATTTAATGTTGTTGACATGCTCCTAAGCAAATGAAAGCCAACTTCTTAACACGGTTTACAACACCAGGTAGGTACATATTATAAGGGTCACAAAGTTAAACTTGATTCCCAATAAAAGAAAGATAAAGATAACCGGTAGTTTCCCTTTAAAGGGCGAGCGCCTCTTCTTCCTGCCAATAGGGAGAGCTCGCGAAACTTATATGGTGAGCTAATCCCTATAGATCTCTAATTATCGGATGGTAATTTTTGTGTCTTTGGCTCACAGGAGAACCAATAGCAGCAATAAATTAGTAACTAAAATGCAGACAATAAGGACTTGGTGAAAGAAAAAAATACAAAAACGTGTGAGTGAGTGAGTGAGTGAGTGAGTGTGTGGTGTTTTAGGGCCCGTCGACAACAAGGTCATTTGGGCCCAATACAAAAAATGTGACGTGGTTTCGAACCCAGTCTTTACATCACAACCCAGCAGTTAACTAACCCAATCGACTAGCTGTGACGCTTTCTATGTCGCTCTTTGGAAAAGTATTCGTTTAATACCTTGCTAGTAAGTTTTTTTCATGGATGACAAGACTTAGTTCATTTAAATTGTTCGCAGCTTTTTGATCATACAAGGCTGTAAGTATTAATGTTTGGTGCATATAGTACCGAATAGAAAGGTATAGCTACAATAATGTCTTTTGTGCTAAAAGGGTTAATGTTTTCACATTAGATTATAAACTTCGGTTGCACAGATAATAAATAGGGGTAACTGACTCGCCTGGTATACAAGTCAGTGAATATTCAATTTTAAATTGCTCTATTGTTATATCAGAACTCGATTCCAAAGCATCTGATACAGTGTCGGTATTCCTTTCACCAATGATAACCTATATAGTTGTAAACCTTTAATGTGTACAACTATTTAATATCTCTCCAAGAGATCTTAAATATTACCATATAAATAAAGCATTCGCATAAAACCAAATATAAATTAATAAATAAGTTCTAAGAAGTCGAACTCCGCGAAAGGCATGCCCACCTGCCTTCCTCAGGAACACCATAACCTTTTAAATCAATTTACAACACGAAACATAAAATGTACTTTATATATACTTAAGAGATTTTCAGATAAAATAAACCAATCAGAAACTTTAATTAAACTAGAAGCCCTGTAGCAATAAAAGTTGTTAAATCAAAATCTTCAAGACAGAATTACATGTTACGTCATAGACAATGCAGGAGTGAAACACACGCAGGAGGAATAGGAGGGGGGACGAATCCATTTAGATAGCTCCAAATGCAGGCTTAGGATCGCAATAAAGTTAAATGGAATCATATACTTACCTTCCGAAATATATTTAAGAATCAATTGCTCGTAAATGTTCATAATTTTTCTGAAAACCCTCTGGACACATTATGGCAATTGTGAAAGGGCACCAAAGAAGGTAAAGTGCATTTTGTCAGCTGGTGATTTGATGGCCGCTGTTTCTTTGGGAATCTGAAGGAATATGCCTCAGAGAATATTTGTATAAAGGCAGAAAAATAACTGAAGCCTATTATGCTTCATTGCTTAACTGTTTAATAATTATCTGTCTCAAAATGCACTAATTACTCCAAATGGACATATCATCTGTCATTTTTTACTCCTGCGCATTCCATTGGCTGACTTGATGCGTTCATTGGTGCTTAGTTCACGTCCGAGAAGCGCGCCAGTACCCATTTCACCTTCCGAGAATAATCAGTGCGTTATCTGAGATGCTTATATTAACAAAGATAAAGCCAGTGTAATTTTTAGAGCTGCACCAAAAGACCACTAATTTGCTGTACTCGGAAGGCTTTCCCTACTCGTGTCCAACTGTTCTTACATTTGAATGTCGTGTTAATCGAGTAATCGCACTTCCAGTAGTTATCTTATTGCTGATTTTCTTAACGTGTATGTGGGACTTGCGAATACAAATACATTTAAGAGGAGGTCAAATTTTAGGGACATTACATATTGGATTATTATACTTCGGTCAATATGTGTTGACCAGAGTTAAAATGAGAAACGAACTCTCGATTGATAAAACTAAGTACTACACTTCTTTTGCCAGAAAATATCTGATGATGTTGTGTTTGAATAAAAGTACCTGAGAGACATTTGCGTGAGAATTAATTTTATAGACTATACTCCATGCAATGGTTAGCCTGAAGAAGCACGCACCCGCACCCTCCCCCACTCACCCCCCCCCCCCCCCCCACACACACACAGACAAACTTTTTCGGATATAAGGGATCAACAAATGCATTACTACGTTCCGAATTTTTGGGTAGAATGTAATATATACCCTGCCTATTACGACGTGGTGGATACAATAGACATTCTCGTAAACCCACAGCTTCAACCCGTTGTGCGATACATTTTTGACTTTGTAATGAATATATCCGTTTCAGTATATATTTGATAACACTTTGTGTCATTTCTTAACCTGCTCATCTATAAACATACTTCTGGAGTTTATCCAGCCATTTTCCTTGAATCAGTTTTTTCATCCAGTCATTGTTTCTAGGTATTGCAACAACATTATTTATGTGTTACTTTTATTTCCTCATAAGTGGCACATAGCCCGATCAAAGTCCAGATCACTAAATCTTAATGCGAAATGCCTCTAATCTTTTTTTCTTAGCACAGACCACTCTGTCAACCTAATTTCTTTCTCTAAGTGTCCAATTTATTATAATCATGTTTTTCCCGAAGAATAAATGTTTACTTTTAAGGACGAATGCAAACCTAACTCCATAGATATAAATCCCAAAAACAAACGTTTAATTTATTAATTAATATCTTCCTTCCAGCTAAACAGAACATGGACAGTGATGAGATAATTCCAAAATGTGCAAATTATGTAGTATTCAATTATTGTTAGCATAGCTTTCTGTCGCTCTTAGGCAGAGATATGTGGAACGTACCACTTTCGACGGTCCTTAGTTTCAACAGTCAAAGACTACTAGCGCTTGGTGTCGGGAAGTTATTGCCCAGCCGATAGATAGCGCAGTAAGAAAATATGAGCGCTGCTTTAAGATTTTGCAAAATAGCTCTGAAGTTTCCTGGTCCAAGATGTTACTTTACTTTACTTTACTTTACGTGCAAGTAAATTATTCATATACATCCTCTCATTTTCGAAACAAACATAATTCGCAATTTCTGCACCCGAAATGGTAAATTGTTTACCACCGTCCTGGAGCACGACTCCACGATCATAATTACAAGATGTCAAAATTAGTATAAGCTGGGCATACAATAGGTTACAATTCTAATCAATGAGTGATATGTGACTGTATACTTTTTGTTGTCACTATTCTCTTCTGCGCATTTATTCATTTACTTATTTAAAGCTTCACACCAGTGGAAGTAAATTGTGAGAATACGCCGCTACACATGTACTATTAAACGAACTATTCGTGTGCTACAAGTGACCATGTGCAACGTGAAACAGTGCGAATAGAAGTAGTAAACAGTGGTGTTCGCGTTGAGCCTAATTTGTGAGTGAACAGTATTTGGTGCAATAGAGCACATTAGTGACGCGTATTAAGCACAAACCCACCACAAAACAGCGTGGGACGCACAGCTGGAAAATACACTGCGCATTAAATTTTATTTTTAAAACTGCATATTTTCTTCACCAGCATTCATTACTGTGCATATGCATGCCATTGAAGCGTTTAAAAATTTAACGCTGTAATATTCTTGTGTTGTGAACACAGAGTTAAGCTTAAGACAATTTTAAATGAATGATACAGCTTTAATGTAATTATTATTTTTCATAATTTATTTTGCACTTGTGAATGTTAATTCAACCAAAATGATTAGAAATATATAAAATAGTGCCATTTATGAAATTTATGTCACCAGTTACTAATACTGACTTCCGTACTAATTTGACATTATTAATCTTATATGAATCGATCACAAATTTCAGGTTTTTCTCTGAATATACTTTAGTATACTTGTGCTGAAAATAATGTATGTACTATTGAGCTTTTAAAATTGTTATCAAATATAACCATTAACAGAGCTGCTTTGTTGTCATTTTAAAGAAATAGTGCTATTTTTTTTGTACATAGTTGTTATCATTTCAAATTTATATACATATTTCTTTAGGGGTTTTTTTCTCACTGTTATTCCAGGGAATTGTTCAACATTCTGTGTACAAAGAAATTGCATTACATATAACGTTATGGTATCCTTACCTGTTTTCCTGTATCTACAGAATCATTATTATTTTAAGTATTACACTAAGAAGCTTGAGGGAAAGGGTATACAGATGTCTTGTATAATCTCCGCAGCATCTTAAGTGATCTCACTCTCTCGTTTTTAAAATTCTAATTGTTTTTAAAGACAAAATTATCAATTTGCAACAGGAATAAAGATATAATGCTTTGTGGAAGTCAATTATTCATATTTAACAGGAAAAGTTCAAGTGGATTCTTCCAATTTTTTTCACAAATTGGACAACTTCTTTCGAAGTCACACTTCGCACACTGATGAATAGTTTATGGCACATTCCCTCAGCGTATTTGACGCGTACTATCCTAATATGAAATAGTTGATATGTGCCGTAAACTATTCATGTGTGACGAGAAGTGATTTCGAAAGAAGTTGGATTCCATCAGTCAGTGAAAATGGGAGCCGAAGGGAAGGGGAAGTGAATGCACCATAGCTCGGTCGCAATAGAAGCTTACCCGGCCGTAATTTCCAAGGTCGCCGGGGTCTAAAGATTTAGGAAAGAGCGTCCTATGCGTCTTCAGTTTTTAACACGGAGTTGAGCATCTGGTATTAATCTGTGGTCGACTGGTAGCGGACTGATTCCTTGAGGCTGGCGGCCGGCTTGCTTTTCAGCCCCACCGCTGGAGCACTCCAGCAGCGATCCGCCTTCGGACCCACCATTGGCCAACCTCACGGCAGCCACTACCCCAGCCCCGATGGAGCACAGTGCCATGGAAGGCGAGGCAGTTGCACGAAAGTACTCCTAACTGGAAAAGGAGGTAAAAAACATCCAAAAAGAAATATCTTACCTCCAGGAAACATTGAAGAACATGGCCCAAAGTCTCGGGACTATGGAAAAAATAGCTAGCGACCTGGCACGCTGCTACCAGGAGCACGCAATCATCGCATGCACACCTGGTGCAGCTGGGAGAAAGCTGGCAGGTAGCATCGCTCAGGAAGCGACCCCACCACCGCAATAGCGACTCGGATGCCGAGCACAAGAAAAACAAAACGCAACATTTGCCCTCCAGGTCGCTACCAGAAACAGGTACGAGGCGCTGTCCTCATCCGAGGAGGATGATAATCTGGAACGATCCACTGCCTTCACTGCCCTTTCGACCACAAAACCAAAGGCACCCAAGAACCAACGGCCAACACCGCCGAACACTACTGCAGCAAAACCGCCATTTAACCACCCCCACTCCTACTACCATCACCACACATACATTCGCCTCCTCATCAACCGCAGCCGCGGCTACAAACACAAAACAAACCTCACAGAAACCGCCACGCATCGTCATTCCTAAAGGCAGGCCATTAAAGTCCTGCAGATAGCCCAGGGCTCCCGGCCAATAGCCGTGTACACGCTTCAGAATACGCGCAACTGCCTCAAGCTGTTCCTCAACCGGCAAGAAGACGTCATCCCCACTATGGCCGAGCTGAAGGACGCCGGAGTGGAGAACTTCAACTTCACTCAGCGGAGTGATCCACCTCTCCACTAAATCCTGAAGCGTCTTCCCCAGGACCTCCAAGAGGACCTTATGCGCGAGGACCTAGAGGCGAAGGGCTACACCGGCGTCCTAGTTCGCCAACTGAAATCACGCGGCAGGCCTCTGCCAAACTTCCAAGTTACCCTTGACAGGACCACTCAAAACCACCGACTCCTGCAAGAAAGGGAGGTATGCCATATACTTGTTATTTGTCTTCAGGACCTCCACAGTGACAACATTATACAATTCTTAAACTGCCAGCAGCTGGGACACATATTTAAGATGTGTCACATGACCTCCCGATGTGTCGTCTGCGGTGGCCTCCACCCCTTAGCTGACTGTTCAAAGAAGGCAACGCAGGAAGTTGTACCCCACTGTGCGAACTGTGGGGAGACGCATCCTGCCAGCTACAGGGGTTGCGAGACGTTCCGCAACAAACGCCACCGCCGCCAACTGGCAGACATAGTCAGGGCACCCCCAAGTGCACAACCAGGTCCATGACCCATTGCCAACCCGTCCCTGGTCCGAGATGGCGTCTCATTTGCAGGTGCCATGAGAGGGCAAAGCGCACGCGTGCCGCCACCAACTGGCCCACCTCCAACGCACCCCCCTCCCAGGCTCCCTCAAGCTGCCGGAGTGGCTTAAAAGAATTGTTGACTCTTTCAGGAGCTCAAACTTCAAAAAATAATACCAAATGTGCAACCATTCATCAGCAGGTTTAAAGGCTGCACTAACACTTGGGAGAAATTAGGAGCTCTCATATAGCTCCTCTCGGACATCTTAGAGTAAATGGCTCAACCAAGGGGAGGCACATCTTTAACTCGCGCGCTCCTGTGGAATACAGACGGCATCTACAGGCAGCAGCATGGACTTGAGAGCTACCTGCGGCGTAACAAAATTGACGTCACATTTATTTGCGAAACAAAATTAAAGCAGGAGTATGCTTTTAAACTTAGTGGTTACCAAATCCTTCGGACCGATAGAATTGGCGGACAGGGAGGGTGGACAGCCATTTTACTAAAAACAAGGTTGCTCATGCTTCTGTTACGCTGCCACCATTGACAGCATTAGAGTGTACGGCTCTTAAAACACGTGTAAATAACAAAACAGTGATGCTGGTAGCCCTCTATCGGTCCCCAACTCCCCCGTCTGTAGACGTGACCTCAAACAAATCCTCGTTTTGGAGGAGCACGTTATAATGGCAGGAAATTTCAACGCTCGACACCCCTGGCGCTTTTCACGTCAAGCAAACGCGGCTGGATATTTTCTAGTAGACCTTATAACATAAAATGACGACCTGGAGATGTATTTCTCCCCCCCCCCCCACGAACCCACCGTTTGGTACAAGTCAAGGCAATTGGACCCTGAAATTTTGGAATTTGTAATTACAAAAAATGCGACAGTACCAAACAACTTCACTATGTATCACAGCCTAGACTCCGGCCATCTTCCAGTAGATTTCGGTATCTGTGGCTGCATCACGGAAGGCGTGACCGGCCCTATGAGGCACGCAGAAAGTGACTGCAACAAATTTACATTAGAAATGCATAGGATGGCGCAGCCTGGGCTGTTATTCTACAGCGAGGCGGACATCGACTTCGCCATTGAAAACTACACCACCTCTCTGCACACGGCTAAAAGAAATTCTACCAGCTATACCACAAGCCCACCCAGTTTTTGCACGTACCCTGAGGTGCAGCAGCTCATTGCCAGGAGGCGGCGCTTGACAAGACTTTGGCGGCTTGCCCGCCAGCCTGAGTATAAAGTGCTAGCAAAGTGGCTACCCAACATCATTCGGCAACAAATTAAAATTAACAACATTGAACAGCGGGAACAGAAAGTGTTAAGACACCACACATTCGGAACATTTTTTGTGGAAATTATTAAGGACATTTAAAGTCTCCTCGAGCGCCAACTCATGCACTGAGGCGCTGCACGCTAGCCTTGGCCCGCACTTCTCCGAGAAAGCCGAGGTTTTTGCAGACTGTCTGGCAGAACAATTCACAGAGAACCCTGCAACGAAACCCGAGTAGGGAACGGGAAGTCCAGACATGGGTACAAAACTGGGTGGCACAGAGACATGAGCAACACTTGCCCTTCACAACACCGCAAGAGGTCTACAACTCATTAGGAATCTACCTAATAGGAAAGCCGCCGGCCCGGACAGGGTGCCTAATGAGGAACAAGCATCTCACGAGAAAAGCCCTGGTGCACCTCACACAAGTTTTCAATGCCTGTTTGCTGCAAGATTATTTCTCTGACACTTGGAAACGAGCCAAGATAATAACGCTCCCGAAGCATGGGAAAAGCACCAGGCAGCCTAAGAATTACCACCCCATTAGTCTCCTGTCTGCTGTTGGTAAATTGCTCGAGAAAATAATTCTATTTCGACTCCAAAATCAAATTTCGTCGATTTATATTGCTTACTCGCAATTTGGCTTTAGAAAAAGACACTCAACCGACCTCCAAATCTTAAGATTAGCAGATGATGTCACCGAGCCATTTAACAATGGGGCTTCAACGTTGGCGCTATTTTTGGACGTAGAAGCCGCATTTGATCGGTGCTGGCACAATTGCCTGATTTACAAACTGCACCGAGAGTTTCCCGGCCTCCAAAATTCTCTACAATTGCTGCATAATTTCTAAGAATATCGGTGCTTCTACGTCCAAGTGGGTCGCTCCTCCTCATAGGAGAGGGTGATGCAGGCTGGCATTCCACAGGGGGCTATTATGTCTTCCTTCCTGTACACACTGTTCACCAACGACTTTCCCGCGGACGCCAGCGGCAAAGTTGCAATGTATGCTGACGACACTGCAATATACAACCATCATAAAAGTTCTCGTTATGGACTTTTAGAGATGCAGCTTCCTTTCATGGCTTCATGACTGGAAAATCAACATTAATGAAAACAAATGCTAGCTTATACATTTTACAAAGCGGCGCCCTTTGGCAATGGACCTAACGTTCGATGTTTAAGTATTATACTGCCGTCAGCAGGTCAAGTACCTCGGCGTGACCTTGACACGCACGATGCAGTGGACTACCCACCTAAAAGATAGCGCCAACAAAGGGCGGCAGCGATTAAAGATGTGCACCCCCATATTTTGGAGCAAACAGCTAAAGCTGCGCTCTAAGATTGTGCTCTACAAATCTTATTTTATCCGTGGTCCTGTACGCCTGCGTGGTCTGGACCAACACTCCAAATTCGCTCTAAAATACCTCCAAACCTTACAAAACCTCTCCTTACGTAAAATCCTATCGGCCCCTATCCGCACGACTACTACCAGCCTTCATCAAGATACCCATATCCCCTACATCCCCCAGGCCGTTACAAAAGGAGGCTCTTCCATCTGGGTGCGCATACGGCAACACAGCAATCCAAAAATTGGCTACATTGGGAAAGGTGAACCAAAACACCGTAAGCATGCACGCATAAAAATAGCCCAATGCCGCCGTTACACCACAATGCGCGCCCAAGTCCTTCCGGTCCAGACCTTTCCCCATATGCAGAGGCCGCCGTCACACCTGCCCTGGAAACAGAAGCACGCTGCCGCACGGAGCAGTGTAAAAAGTGTAAAGAGTGAAGTGTGTGTTCGTGTGTGCGTGACTGACTGGGACATACCTGGTACGCCCAGGTGTGTGTATGTGTGTAAATAAAAGCGTAAAATTGGCGCTTGTAAATATTGTACATAACAAAATAGCGACACTGAAAGCCACTAACTTAATACAACTGTTCTCGGTTGGCTAAGAAAGGTCACCGTATGGGTTTTATATATACCCACGTAGACAAGCACTTAATCTCTAACTAGAACCTCAATAAAAATTTTACCCTGTAAGCCGGGCCCCTTTGTACCGGCACCAGGCCATGAAACCCAAAATAAAAACATGAAACCTGAAAGCAGTATGAAACCATGATCATAGCTGGATGCTAAGGACAGTTATGTCCAAGACTTCGGACTGTTCGGACGTGTTTTTATGAGCTCGCAGCCACAAAGAGATTATCCAGTTCAATGTAGGAGTGTTGCATTTGCAAAACCTCTGTGTCCAGATAGTACTCTGCCCTGCTAATGTGCAAATAGATGCCGTTCTAACATCGTGTGATGATATCGTGTGCTGTGCAGTGTTTTGTGTAACTTTCCTATAAAAATCACAGCATTTCTGGCCTCACACAGCAAAAGGGGCATGTGTGCCCTTTTTGAATGCACAAAAGTGCTTCGTTTTGATTGGCTTTCCCTGCCCTCTGATTTTCTGTTCCACTGAGGCTCTCCATTGGGTATTATCTGTCATCCCTCAATATGGATACTAATATTGGCATTAATACTTATTCGACACTTTCTACAAACATATATTCAGAAGGTTTCCGGACGAAGGCGCTGTCCTATTCCCTTGATGGTGGCGACATTAGTCTGTTTCTAGATTCTCCTCCTTTCAGGCATTCTTCCACATCAATAGAACCCAATCTACTAGCATGGATACAAATGGAGAAAACAGCTCGACTCCAATCATCCAGGCAGTAGACGACTATCTCCCGGATATACTCGAGAAGGCTGCTGAAGGGAATAATGCCAAAATAGCCTCCTCTGAATTTCAGAAATTAGTTAGTCATCGATCCCGTCCTGACGCTCTAAACGTTTATTTAAGTAAACATGAGCAGTCAATTAAAACTGCAGACTGCCAATAAGTCACGCTCAAGAGGATAACACAATCAGCAGATTAAACGGGCCGCACCTCAAAACACTTTGATACCTTAGCGACTTCCTCTAACTCACCCTCCATAAAAACAGTCCCACCGAAACGCGAAAGGAGTGAAACAGTCTCATATCAAGAGCTTCCGCTGTCCCCTCTGCAGAAACTCCTTGGATTGCCAAACAACCTGCCATCTTCCTGACTAATCTAGGTGATGGAAGGAAGCTACAGATATTTCCTGGGTCAGATTCATCTTTCACACTTAAGAACATGCGGAACACCATGGCCATACTTCCGATCGATCCGAATGCTCATCGCGAAATTCGTCGATGGCTGGAAGTTCAGTCCATTCCTTACGTGGCAACTCTTCTAACAGAGGAAAAACGCTCTACGTCACTTAAGAATCTTCCACAGTACGTTAATGAGGAAGAGGTCAAGGAGGACCTCATCAGCAGAAGACTAACAGTATTTAGTGTTAATTTTCTTCGCACCATCAGAGGACCAAATCCAGCACCGCTCCCTCACTTTCGGGTAGCCCTAATTAGAACAGACAAGGAGGAAAATATCTACAAATTGTCCAGGATGTTTTCAGCTACAGTCACCGTAGAGTGTTACCGTTCTCCCTTCCGTCCACAGCAATGCCTCAATTGCCAGAAATTCTTTCATGTTGCTAAGGCTTGTAGTCTGCCAGCTGTCTGCTCCCGCTGTCAGCAAGGGGCCATTCATGATCAGCGTGCAGCAAGCTGACTTCAACTAAACCCACATGTGCTAATTGTGGTACGGATCATATGTACCGTTATGCCAAATGTCTTGTCTGGCAGGAGCACGTTAAAAGCTAGAGAGTAATAAGAGAGGAGCTAAAAGGTCACAGGTACATGCTTCTCCTACGGTGCCCAATCCTCATTGGCTTCCCAGAGAAGCCTTCAATGGCACCAGGATCCCTGGTCTACCGCCTGGGACTCCAGTTCATATGCAGCAGCAGTGGCCAACACTCCGACTTCCACTCCATCCCAAGAAGCAGAATCTCACCCTGGTTTACCTACCTCACCTCAAACTTCATTACATCCTACTCTTCAACATTTGCCCCCTCAATTCCAAACCCAACAATCTCCAACCATTCATCGTCTCACTCAAGCCAAACCACTCCCACTCCCTCAGCGCACCTTTCCCTCAAACAGACTAGCAGCCCCAGCACATCAAGCTGCGTCCAACTCCAACACAAGTCGGCAGAATTTAGCAGATATTGCTGCATTTGGTCAAATAACTGACCGGGTACCAACTCATCTACAAATTAAATTTGTAGCAGCACTTTTAGAAGCTATTCTTCATCGCTCCCCACATACTACACCAGAAATGGTCTTAATCCAGACCGTGTTTACCTTCTGCATCAACAATGGATATTAGGAACAGAAGAATGCAATATTTCTATACCTTAAGGTCTGTTTCTGGAATGCAAATAGCTTACGTAGACAGCTAGCAGAGGTTGCCATCTTTCTATCAATACAGAAAATAAATATTCTCTTGGTCCAGGAAACTCACCTGTCACCGCATCAAAAGTGTGGTCTTCCAGACATGCGTTCTTACAGCACAGACAGAGCTGATGGTCGAGGAGGTACTGCGATTTTCTTTGATAACTCCATTCACCACCATCAACTGCACATTGCTCCTTCAAACCGTTTGGAGTCCACGGGTGTACAAGTCATCACCAACAGAGGTCCTCTTAAACTCTACTACGTATATGCACCTTCTAGGCGCCCCCTACTACCTGGTAAAACGGAAAAACTGTTCTTCTCCCCCTTTGTTAATATTGCAGCGGGGGCTTCAACGCCAAACCCTCAAATTGGAATTCATCTAGCACAAATCACCGTGGTCGCCTTCTACTTCAGTTCGCTGACACCAGGGCCATCTCAGCTAAGGCACCAAATCAACCAACTATCCATTATGGCGGTAGGAGTACACCAGACTGACTCGACACTAATCCGCAACGTTAGACCTCACCTCATCCTCTTCCCCATTGCAGCCCTTTCTTCGGACCATTATCCTATCCTTCTCATCTTTCCTGACAAGCCTTCCTACAAATCTCCTGGAGGCTTCCCTACACCCAAGAAAAACTGGTAAGAGTATGCTCGACGATTAAATGCTTCACCACCACAGCAGCAACCGTGCACCACCTCATCGGATTTAGTTGCACTGGTATATATCATTACATCTCGGTTGTCAGAAGCTATCATGAA
The DNA here is from genome assembly GCA_030765055.1 of Mantis religiosa. Classification (NCBI taxonomy): domain Eukaryota; kingdom Metazoa; phylum Arthropoda; class Insecta; order Mantodea; family Mantidae; genus Mantis; species Mantis religiosa. The sequence continues at coordinate 258,308,640 of CM060948.1, read as the reverse complement.
ATCGTCTCCAAAACCCAAAGAGATCAGAATCAAGAATGACCCCTTTCCTCAAGCTCTTCGTGCCATTATACAACAGAAGAACAAGACCAGAAGGCACTATCTGTTTATACCTAGCCCAGCAGATCACCAGGGATTTCGACGGTTGTAAGAAGTGGTAAAACTAGAACTTCAGGACTACCGCAACGACTGCCGGGAACAAAAATCAAATTTTTTACGAATGGAAGACAATTCTTTTGGGAACACGTCCAAAGCATTGCTCCACTTTCCTCGTAAAGATCCGCCTTTAAAACAGGGCCAGGTCCTCGCTCAGTCAGCCAAGGAAAAGGCAGAATTACATGCTACTTATCTTGAGTCGAAATTTGTACCTGCTGAAACTCCTGATGCAGACCACGTCCACTCTGTTACTCAAGAGCTCAACACCTTATCTAAATCGACCGACAGATGAAGAAGCACCACCTCTCATCGCCCCCATCGGAAGTTCAAGGTCTTCTCTATAATCTCCGACCTTACAAATCTCCTACGTTTGATAATATTACCAATGCAGCACTTAAGGCCCTACCAGCCCAATGGGTGAGAGATCTTGCCTTGCTGTTTAATGCAATACTTCAACTTAGCTGTTCCCAGCGGCATGGAAGCATGCCAAATTCATCACCATCTGCAAACCCGAGAAGGAAGGTAGCTGTGCTGCACACTATCGTCCCATCGATCTGCTTCCTCATATAAGCAAATTGGTGGAAAACTCATCCTAAGTAGGCTTCGGATATCCCTGGACAATGATAATATCCTTAAAGAGGAGCAATTTGGCTTCAGATCTCAACACTTCACCCAGCATCAGCTACTTCGGTTGGTCGATGAAGTGGACACTGCCTTTAACCCTAAGCGGTATATTGCTGCTCTATTATTGGACATCACCAAAGCCTTTGACAGTGTCTGGCATGATCGTTTACTTCCCCGCCTCATCGACTACAAAACTCCTTGAAGTGATAATCTTATACAGTCCTATGTCCTCAACAGATCCTTCTGTCTCCCATGACGGCATATTATCCTCACCTCGGCCTATTAGAGCTGGTGTTCCTCGAGGTAGTTTCCTGGGACCCACTCTTTCTTCTCTATATCAACACCCTACCTTCTTTGCTCCACTTCTCACTGCACCTTTTTGCAGACGACACAGTTGACCTCCATGTCAACTAGACATTATATGGCTGCACGTAGAATCCAACAATAATGTGGAAGGACTAACAAGGTCAGCAAACGTATGAGTATGTTATACCCGTTGTAAAATCTACGCAAAGGGATATCCATAGCAAATAAATTGCTCCTCTATTAACAAGTGCTCCGACCAGCCGTCACTTATGCCTGTGCCATATAGCAGCTAAAACTCCCCTACACCGCCTTGAAGTCCTACAGTCTCGATTCCTCTCTATTGCCACGCATTCCCCATAGCGCATCCCTAACATTGTAATCCGTCGTGACTAACACATTCCTACCCTAACAAACTACATCCACGCCCTCTCGGCCCCATTCTATCAAAGCCTCTCCCATAACTTTAACTCCCTTATACGCGGTCTATGTGAGTACGACATCGACCCCTGCGAAAAGCACGAAAGACCAAGAATTGTTTTAGGAAAATGAAAACACTGCAGTATCAGTACACAACTTAAATATTAAAAAAATAAATAAAACACCAAAACCAACCTCTACCTTCATTTGCCGTAACTTATGAAATATTTGACTGCCAGTAGAGGACTCAGCCATGATCTGGCTAGAGACTGAAAGCCTGGCTTCTGGACTTTTAAGTGCCCAATCGCAGGTGAGCAGCATGAAGTGCAACACTACGTAGAATTATTGGATCTTTTATGTATGGTTTAGTACTTCTTTTAAACATTGAATTAAAAATTGAGATTGGGCCTGCCTCGGTAGTGTGATTGGTAGCGTGTCTGCCTCACGTTGAAGAGGTCTCGAGTTCAAATTTCGGTCAGGGTGACTTACCTGGATAAGGTATTCTCCGGGGTTTTCCCTTATCCTGAAAAACGAATGTTGGGTAACTCTAAATTCAACAGACCCTTCGCTCATTAAAGCATCAGTTCACCCATTTCGTTCATCGCCCGTTATGACCTAAGCTGGAGGACGTAATTTACAAGAAAAAAATTGACATTGAAAAAGATAGTGAATGCTGTTTGTACGGGCATTACTTGCCGGAGTGTTGTGAAAACTGCGTCTGAAGACAGGTACTTCCGGAAACTAACTTACAGCTTATTTTTTTGTGTGTATGAGGAAAATGTAAATTCAAGCGACAGTGAAAATTTTGATAGATGCAGCTATACTCTTCATTTTGACATTTCCACATCTATAAGTTGCCTAATGAGAAACAAAAGTGACAAACAACTTCCACCTCGTTAAAAGTTTTGAAAAAATTAAAATATACGTTTGGTGTGTTTAAACGAGACCTACATTTTTGGTGTAGTTTGACAGTCTCATGTCCTAGTTTACCAGTTATACAAGTTCTTCGGAATGAACAAGAATTCTCAGGACGCCACAAAGTAATTCGAAGTATACATTCCTTTTCTTGAAGAGATCCTATATTATACATAAGCACCATATTTGGATTAAACGATGTAATAATTTTGAGTTATGATGTTCAAACGTACGCATACAAGGAACTTTTCTAAACTATTTTTCTGTTATATGGTAGCTTAAAACATATTTCTGACGACTTTTATATCGAATTTTCGGGTAGAATACAATGTCCTCTCTACCTACTATGACGTGATAGACAAAATAGAAATTTGGATGCATGTTTCTCTACCCTTGCAAACATATTATAACGAACGCAATTACTCTATCCATTTCAGGACGCTCGAGATAAACAGTTCCATAAATGTTCTTATTGCTAACTATTATTTGCACGTACAAGGGGAATAACATAATACCGGAACCTCTAAGCGATATTAAAGTCATTAAGAAGCTAGTCCAGATATAACGGCTTAGTATCACCAACTGGGACTGTAGAAATTGTTTTAGGAAATTATATACATGGTTCTATTATGGAAAGAATTTTGTAGTATTGGTTCACAAAAAATAATTGGAAAGTAAGAATATGCTGAAACAGAGTTTAGAAATACAGTAAGATCCTCTTAAAGAGATACCTGGTACAAGAATATGAAAGTAATTCTTGGTGAAATAGTATACGGAGATATCTAAAGGGACAGTTACAGTGTAGAGAAAATTTTCTGGAAAAGAACTAAACTAAAAGTTGTAGATATAGAAAGGCGGGATATAATGAATAGTCTAAATTCCAAAACCTCCTTATATACCTATACAAATATAAAAGTGAATTGGAAAATAGGAAGGTATGTTGATATGTGACAAGAGCAAGAGAAGATTTTGCATGGACCAGAACCAGGCTGATAAGGTTACAAGGCTTGGGGAGAGAAAATAACAAGGAAAGTGTATACTGTGCAAAATGAAAACAAGTAGCTTTTGCCATTTATTGATGAAATGTGAGCAACGAAGAATTCGAGAAGAAAAGTAGAAAAGAATTGGACTATGTTACCTAGTGAAATTTGGTTGAGTGTAAATTCAGGAAACAATTTATTGGATATAAGCTGTGGCGTCTCGTGAAATTAAAATGTGAGTTCACAAAACCTGCAATTAAAATGCACACTAACACCACCTACTACTGCTACCACCTGCTACTGCAGCTGCTACTGCTAATGCTGCCGCTGCCGCCTTTAGTAGTTCTGACAACACTCACTCAGCATTGAAAAAAACTGTTGCCTAGAATCTTCAATAACTTAAGCACTTGATACACTGTTCCTTTGATAGCTCATGTGAATAACTGTGCAATGTATAATACCTACGCTAATTTGAAGTCAATAGCTAACACCAACTTTATACTATTTACAGGAACTTCATACGTATATTTTTGAGGTGCGCAAACTTTTCTATCACTCGATAATAGAAACGAAATGTGTAGTGTTTAACGCCTGCCTTTACTACATACGGCACCGCAGGCGGTGACACTGATACATGAGATGAAGATGGAGCACCGGTGGAATGAGATGGCGGGGGAAACCGGAGGTGCCGCAGAAATCCCGCCCCAGCGCCGTGTTGTCCACCACAAATCTCACTTTGCGGTCGTCTGGGATCGAACCCGGGCCGCCTTGGTGAGAGCCAAGCAGTCTAACCACTGAGCCACGGTGCGGCCACGATAATTGAAGTAGACCAGTTTCTTTTCAATAGCGAGCATCGCTAATGTGAAAGTCGATCTTCTGTCATCGTGTTGTGAATAAAGTTCTTTGTTCTTTTAATGTTTGAAAAACACCTTTTGGTTCGGATGTGTCATAGGCGTAGTAGTTACAACCTTCAGTAACTCCGATAACTGTGGGAAAGTTTCTTCGCTGAGACCGTTTTCTGTTGAGAACTGCAGCTCAGCTGAAGCTCCTTCACCGTTCATTATATTACGCCAGTTTTGCAATACTTTAAGTTCTGTTTTATGTTGTGACTTGAGAAACTGGATAAATTTCAGTAATAGTGGCGAGATCTTTTCCGGTAAACTCTACAGAGAATGTCTGGAAAGAAGTGACATCAACTAGTTTCGAAACCACTAAATGGTTGGTAAATGAAATTATTATACGCTTGGCTGAGTATGGCGTCGCGTACTTCTTTAGCTTCCGAAATTTGATCTTCTTATCTCCTTCTCTTTCGATATTCCCTAACTTCATGTCTGTTAAACGTAGTGTTTCTCATTTCCTGCACAGATAATTTGAGCTGTGCTAAGTAACCTCCTGCTTTTCAGACATCAATGCCTGTGTTGTAATTTAAATACGATGTCCGCTTAAAGCATTATTCTGTGGATGAATTCTTCTAACCAAAAAAATTAATGTAGGGTATTCCATGGCTGCAAAAAGACCACTGGAGTCACGTCTTATTTTGTCATCAATATTTTCTAGCTCACTAATTCCATCTAAACATTCGATGAGGCGTTCATTATTTTCATACACAGAATTCACGGAGCGAACGTTGAAGACCCAACGTGTATCACTTAGTCTAGGGGTTCTGTTTTGCACAATTCGGTTTTGTATTTTGGTTCGTAGACATGATATTGAGAAAAGAGCGGGAAATCTTGAAAGTGTAGAAAAGAAAATTGTTGACGAGCTGTTTAAAGCGGCCGCCTTCTGCAGAACCAAATTGCACTGATGGGCATAGCAGTGTATGTAACATGCATGTTGGTACACCGCACGTATTCTTGTTACGCTCCAATTGCACTTCCGCTCATGACAAAAGCGCCATCATATCACTGGCCTATTAATTTCTCTTTGTGTTCTCCGACATGTTCCAGCAGTTCTGTGCGTATTAAGACATATGGTATCGGCATCTTGTGCAACAGGATTGAAAGCCCCCAAAAAGAATCTATAGCAGATCCCGTACCTCGTATCTGTACACAAGAGCGAGCTGTTGCTCGGTAGATACTTCTATCTTGTCATCGGCTAAATCGTCAGCTGCTTTTATTTCTTGTGATATACATAACTTCCCTGCACACCTCAAGCACACATTCTAGGATGTCGTTCTGCACTGTCTTTGAAGTTCTTCTGAACACGGTGACGTTTTCTAAATGCTCTCATAGCAGTATCAATAGAACTTGCAAAATTGAGAAGCACACGAAACACGCCCAGATTTACAGAATCCTCACACTCGTCATGGCCGCGCAGTGCTAGCTCAAAAGCCTTACAATTTTTTTTTTTTTGCAATCTATTTGCCTAGAAAGAATGTAGGTATTCCTATCAACTTGCTCATTATGTCGCTTTACTGACAGTCTGTAAGCGCTGTCCAGCTGAGGACTAATATTCACACGACCAAGCATGGAGAACTGAATACATGCATAATTATGTGAGTGTGAATTCTCGTGCTTCTTTATCCTTTCACTTGGATTTACACAGTCGACACATCCTACTATAGCCCAGTTACTCACGTCAGAGCGAAACACAAGGCACGGAAAACAAAATAGTGCATTCTAATACAGCAACCGCATAGCCATTTACAGGTTGTATACACTTAATTTGCACCTGTAATACCGTTTCTAAGTTTTTGTAACATGCTCAATTGTCAAATTGGCCTGGGGACATGCTAGTCGACTTTTTTACAACTTTTTCTTCGTAAGAAAGTTTATCGGAATCCACCGAGTTCATATAGCTGCCTCTTGAGAGAAGTCAACAGTCACAAAGATTCGAGAACCTCGTGCTCAGTCGCTGCACACAAGAAGGAATAATAGTTTTGCGCTAAAGCACTAAATTTCCAAGTTCTACTTGATGTGAGGAAACTTGTCTCACATGCTGATCACCTGTAAATTCCAAGTTTATCACAGTGTTTAAGACAAAACATTTGTTTAGAAAATGTGAAATCAGGATCCCCATATTTCAGGAAAGTTTTGTATGACTCTGCTGTATCCTGATAAGTCTTAACTCGCAAATGCGTAACAGTAGCACCCTAATGAAGAGGTTTTGGCACCCTTGTGAAGAGATCTTAAATTCAAAGATATGTATTCCACGAGAAAATATGCAAATATAAAATTCCATAATTTTATAAAATCAAAGTATCAATTAATTATAAAAGCTGATTATGCTCTAGATATAGAAGCCTAATGAAAACTAGTCATACCACCCTGCCCCCTCACACGATGTACCTATAAAGGGCATAGAGATATGCACTAACAAGTAAACAGAAATACCAATTAGGAGTACTCTGATTTATTTATATGAAGAATTAATTTAGCACAGAGTAAGGTGCTCATTTAGGGTGAAGTAACCTCAGATTTGCCTTCTTAAAACTGTCCAAGATATTTTGATGAGGATCACCAATGATGGTCACATTCAAAGTGAGCAACCCTAATACTCACCAGTTCATAATACATTTTATCAAAGTCACTAGAATTGAAGTATGATTCGTAATCGTGCATTTTGTCATACATTGTCCTATGTTTTCATGTTTTAGGATATTCCTGCCTTCGAAACCAGCTGCCCTGGGCAGTAGCATAGCTCGATACCCCATCCCTTCATCTGCCCGTGTATCTGATCCACTTAGGTCATTTAGTAGCTAGATAAGTGAATTGCCTTTTTGAGAAGAATTCTAAAAACTATCTTGTGATGACTTAATATGTAAATCAGATTCACTATATGTGATCATTTATATTAAAATGATGTTTATATTATATATATTAGTGGTCCTTGTTGCTTGAAGTTTTTGCTTTATACTCTCTATGATAGTCATTTATTCCTCTTATCTATTAGTGATAATTATCTCTGTTTAGCAATGCAGATTTTCTTTCTGACTGAACTAGCAAGACAAATTTATTGACATAATGATATAACTTAGGTCATATGCAGTATGCATGGAAAAATTAATATAAACTGGCATCTTGAAATTTAAGGAGTTAGTTGACGAAAGAAGAAAAACTTTCGATGAACAGCAGCATAGTTGATCTGCCCCCAGATAAAATAATTGATTGTCTAATCATCAAATTTGAGACAATAATAAAATATGGAAATCATTTCTTCCACACTAGCCGTGTGTAGGCTAAGGTTTAAATGAAGACAGCCAGACTGAAAAATTCAATGCCATAGCCAGGATTTAAACCACGAATCTCCCGCTGTCCATGCGGTTGCTCGAAACCACTGAGATACTATGGCCAACTTGCCGACATGACATTAAATTTTCCAACCGACTCATATGTTTCCGGGTAGACCACTAGGGGTTCATTTATGTCATAAGACAGCCACCTTTTGTGTCGACTTACTGTGCTGTAAGTACTTAAGTCCCAGGATTCATTATTTAAAATAATAATTCTCACATAAATGTCTCATGTGTTTTTATTCAAACACAACGTGATTATATATATTCTGGCAAAAGGAATATATATTTTGGTGCATTAAGGATAAAGATAGCCTTTTGGTTTCCCCTTTGAATGGCTAGGGCCACTCCTACCTGCCGTTAGGGTGTGCTCGACGCAACTTGTATGGTGAGCTGATCCCTGTAGGTCCCTAATTATCGGATTGTAATTCCTGTGTCTTTGGCTCAGAAGAGAACCAATAGTGACAATAAATTAGTAACTAAAAAACAGACAAGACTACGATGGTAAAAAAGCGATGTGACGTTTCGAATCCATCTCTTGCATCAGCAGCTAAACGTCTCGGCCAGTTGTCGCATATTCATTGTTGGTCTTTGGGAAAGCATTCATTTATTACCTTGCTAGTACTATATACGTGAAAAGACGTTTATTTGAGATTTCCGCAGTTTCATAGGCCTAATTCAGGGCTATAAGCCTTAATGCTAGGTGCGCATAATACCGAACAAATGGGCACAGCTGCAATAACGACTTCTGTGGTAAAAGGGCCAATGTTTTCACATTAGGCTATAAACTGCGGGTTGCGTAGATTAGAATAAATAGGGGCAGCTGATTAAACTGGTATACTAGGAGATTTCACAGTAACTACGTTTCGCGATTTCGCACATTTTTGTTGTCATTCGTAAGAATGTCTCAACTATCCTGCAACAAATATTGGTGGCAAAGCCATTGCGTCAAGACATTCAACAACCTCAACAAAAGTATATCATCCAATGTGCACCCTGTCATGCCCAGCTGCATACGTAATAGAACAATTTATAAGAGAGGGTATAATCTGAGTCATTACGCACATCAGAGCAGAACGTCTACAAACAGGATCTCCGAGATCCTTACCTTATGATGGAAACTGTACGTTACACCAGAAGAAATTGTTACCACTACCAGAATCGCTTCAGGCAAACATGACGGAGCTCCTAGTAATCTGCCAATTCACCCATTCTCTTCTTTTGCAAAGCAGACGGTCATTTAGCTCTATGGTGCACCTCAAATAATGGCATCCATGCACAAAATTATACATCACCTCAAGAAAAACAGAACTAGTTTAAACAATATGAATTTTTCCAAATTACAAGGAGCAGCAATATACCAATCATAAACAAAGACAAGCCTTACGTCTTAACACAAGAGAGGTAGTGCAAATTCTCTCCGGTGCACATCCCTACACAACCTAGTTGCAACCTATAAGAAATTCCAGCGATTATGAGCACATTAAATTCTGAGAAACCACCGGTTAAAAATAGGTCCTAAGGACCTATATCATCTAAAATATCTGGTTGGTACATAAGTCCGCAGAAGTTTTCTTAAAGTTTTAACCAACTGACTTTATTAAACACAAAACATGTTAAGCAACAATTTAATCAACAATACATTCTCTTTCACGTAACTCGCATGTTAATAAGCAATATATTCTCCTTCATTATTTACAATAGTCAATTAACGGTGGGGTAATTTCTATATTTGGCAACCCGTTGATTTTTTTGTCTTATTAGAGCACGTGATACACATACACCCGCCTTTTGGATCTTGCCCATTGAATGCAAACGTCGCACAATGGTGGAATGGTCATAGTTCTTCACATTTGCAAGTACGAGTACAATGATGCGGATTATCGTGGATTAGTGAGTTTAGAAGACCTTCATCAAATTCTGTTTGTCGTCCTGAACAAGGTGAATGACTCATGTCAAAACGAACCACCTTAAGACGAGAAAACCATTTTCTTACAGTGCTCTCGCGTATGTCATTGTCCCCATACACGACGTAAATGTTTCTGGATGCCTCCGCTACTTTCTCCCCTTTATTGAATTCAAAGAGAAGAATATGTCGTAAATGTTTTACTTTGTCCACTTGACCATCCACTTTCCAGCTACACTCAATATCGTCAAATAACAAAATGCGATGTGTAAACCCACTGCAAAACAGTTGAACTTCACATAAAATGTGACAATCGATAGATAAACCCATTATGAACGGAAAACGCTACGAAACAAAAGCGAACGAACTTATGCAGCAACCTAATAATTACTGTAAGTGATAATAGAAGTCTCAGTTCCTGCTGTGAAGACGAACATGTTGCGGACACCTAGAGAATCTTCTTTCACGCATTAGTCAATGTAGAATTCCAAATTCTGTTACTTACTACACTTGTAAAGTTGAAAATCATGGATTTGAAATCAGACACAGATACATTTTGCACGCAAGGCTGGAACCATTTTCAAGCTTTACGATAGTTTTCAGTTTCTCGTGTGTTGTAGGTGACTTATGCTTCCGTTTCCACGATGACATTTTAGGCTTACACGACATTGTGAACTTGATTTGTTTCCGTAGTTTAATGACTGAGAAAGGCAAGTGTTAAACTAAACCTTCTGACACGAGTTGAAAGCCCTATCGCAGGTACAGCAAGGGTTCCGGAAAGAGGACATCTGATGTACCATTTTCACTAATACAGTCCTGGTATGCCTAAGAAATTTCTATTGTACAGTCTGCACAAAAATAAAACGGATAATTTCTTTAAGATTGACTTAGTGAGTACTATAATTTAAGTTAGCCATTTGCAGGATATTTTAAGGGTGCTTTTCCTGATTAAGCAAAATCCGGTTTAAATGGATCCGGATTAAAAAGGTTTTACTGTAGATGTATAAACTTTGAAGTTTTTACCTTGTTATTTCATTGTTGATAAACTGAAGTGAAATAAATTTAAAGAAGGTGTTAATATTACGACATACGCACTTGAATTACTGTCTACTTTTTATAATTTCAGACTATTAACCTGAGGAATATCATACTCACATGTTATAAGGCAGAAACATTAATGAAATTAGCCCTGCAAAAGCGTCAATATGCGACTTCAATGGAATGGGAGTAGCTTGTTCGCCTGCTATTCAACAAGTCCAGCTCTGAATCTCGATTTGGCCGAGTTACCTGGACCACGCCTACTCCAGTGGTTTCCTTTCGCTGAGAACTTTAATGTTGATTAACTCTAACCTCTTGATAAGCAGCCACATTTGAGCATCATAACAATCATTTCGTCATTCACCGTCCGATATAATTTACTAATCCATTACTTACAAAATATTGAAATTCTCAACCTATAATGGTGCATAGGTAGTAAAAGAATGGATCTGAATAGAGTAACAAAACAAGTATTTTTATAACTCAACAAGTAGAAAGCACAAATTTGCAACGGGGGGATTGTCCTTCAGGTGGCGGAGGTTTTGAATTCTATCCTTGAAGGGGAAGACCATCGCACAAAACGGCTTTCCCGGTTAAAGGATGCTTTGATAGTACTTATGTGCAAGTTCATAAAACGTTGTGATTATTACTAAACGCCGGAGACGTGTGCGTTTTCCGTAGAGATACTGCACATGGACTGTTCTCTCATCGATCGCAAATGTAAACTGTAGATATTATTAGTAGGTATAATCTGAACAAGACAGCTGCCTCACTCAGATGAAACAAAAGTTACATACCATATCTTGCGTCTGCATAAACTTACAAAGCTATGCTTCACTGGTTCGCAGAGTACTACGTTACGTAATTTTCGAAGTTTGCGCATTCTTTATGACGGAGCTGTACATCTGACGTCATTCATAACCTGGGTCCAGCTAACTTCTATCGCATGCGAGCGCACATATCGCCGGCCATTAATTTCAGTGAATAAATGCATAATCATGTTTTATTAGGTTGACTGAAATTAAAAATAGGAATTTATCTCAAATTAATAGGTCTTTTATTTTAGTTAATTGATGGAAATTAATCATTTCTCTACACTAGCCGTTTATAGGCTAAGGTTTATGATGGATAGAGACAACATGAAAAATTCAATGCCATGGCCGGGATTTGAACCCGGATCTCCTGGTTTCCTTTCAGTCGCTCCTAACCTTTGAGCTACCATTGCCAACGTGCCGTCCTGACATTAAATTCTTCATTTGACTCCTATATTTTGCCGGTAGACCACTAAGGGCTCTCGCATCCGAGATACACCGTTTGTGGCAAATTACTATCGTAAGTACTTGAGTCCCAGGGTTCATAATTTAACTCTTATTATTTTAGTTAATTGTGGAAATTAATCATTTCTCCAAACTAGTCGTTTATAGACTAAGGTTTTTGATGGTTAGGGTCAACAGGAAAAATTCAATGCCATGGGCGGGATTTGAACCACGGATCTCCTGGTTTCCGTCCAGTCGCTTTTAACCTTTGAGTTACCTATCCCTAGTGGTCTACCGGGGAAATATATGACTCAAATGGAGAATTTAATGTCAGGACGGCACGTTGGCCATTCAAACAGCTATCTGTCTCGGCAAGCTTTTATTTCCGCATTGCACTATCTGTCCTATTGTGTGCACTGACCGCGCTATCGCAATAATGTGTTCGCGACACTGCTCCCTCCTCTAGGATGGTCGTCCCGAACAGCACCATCGTAGCGGGCGAGAAGATCCAGGTGTACCACCAACATCTTTCCTCGGGGCACCTTCTGGGTGCGGTAGACCATGTCGTTAATCCTCCTTAACACCCAATACGGTCCTTGCCATGGCTGTTGAAGTTTCGAGCAGCGTCCCTTGTTCCGGGTAGGGCGGTACAACCAGACCAGGTCACCTTGCTGGAATCCCGGGCTGTTGGTTTGCCTCTTGAAACGGATCTTCATGTGGTCACTCACCTTGTGGATGCTATGCGAGCCATCTCATGCATGAGGTGGACATGGTCCCGAGGTTTTCCACATACTCGGTTTTTGACCGTTTTGCTTCCGGGGGACTCGGACAAGGTGGCGTAGCTCCCGGCCGAACATTAGGCTGGCCGGCGTCATCCCAGTGGTGTCCTGCGTTGACGAGCGGTAGGCCAGCAAGAACAGTGGCACCTTCACGTCCCAGTCTCGCTGATGGCTGGCCACGAACGTCCTCAGGTGTTCATCTAAGGCCTTGATGTACCTCTCTACCATGCCGTACGACTGCGGATGTGGGGGTGTTTTGCGGGTTTTGTTCACCCCAACACCTTCCAGTGCCTCCTTCACCAGGTTACACAAAATTGATGCCCCGGTCGCTGTGGAGCTCCAATGGCACCCCAAAACGGAGGAACAGTTGCTCCACGAGGCAGTCTGTGATTTCCTTCGCTTCCTGGTTCGGGATAGCATACACCATCGGCCACTAGGTGAAGTAGTCCACGACCACCACCACAGGTACTTGTTGCCTCGGTCGAACACTAGGAATGGTCCAGCTATGTCCATAGTTATGCGTTCGAATGGCGCTCCGACGTTGTTCTGCTGCATACGACCCCGAATCCCAGTTTGGTGCACGCGACTCGTCGCGCACAAGTGACACTGACGGCACAATCTCTCTGCATACGCTCGGAGTCGCAGCCACCGGTACCGCTGTGGGAGTTTGCCAAACGTTCGGTTTGCTCTCAGGGGTCCTCCTGAAGTACTGGCTTGCATATGTTCTAAGACTACCGGGACCTTCTCCAGGGAAATACCAACTGATCTCTCTGCGACTTCCCATTGGGTGGTTCCCATACACGGAACAGCACGCCCTATCTGATCTTCAGCGAGCCTGATTGGGTCCAGTACGACCTGTATGTGGCGCCTATTGGTGCGATGACTTCCGAGGTCGGTCATGATCCCGCCTCCACTTCCCTCAAGAATGGCCCCATATCTACGTCCGCCAGCTGCTCCTACCTCAGGTCTGAGCTATTCCAGCCGTACGCAGGCATTGCCGTGAACACAAAGCTTCAGACCGCTCCCTCTCTTACACATTTGTGCATTCGCCACATTCTTCTGGGCAGGATCTTCGGGACATGGCGTCTGCGTTGCCGTGGCTCTTCCCTCTACGATGTTCTGAGGTGAAGTCGTACTCCTGCAGCCTCTGGAGCCAACGGGCCTGCCAAGTTCCGAAAACTAAGTAGTCAGGTTAGTGCGGAGTGGTCAGTCCTCAGGTAGAATGACTGACCGTACAGGTACTTGTGAAACTGCTCCAAGGTCTTTACTACTGCCAGTATATATCGCCGGGTAACGTAGCTGTTCTTTGCCTTGGACAGCGTCTTGCTGTAGTAAGTTATCACACGCTCCTGGCCGTCCTGGACTTGGGATAGGACGACTCCAGCGCAATGGTCGCTGGCGTCGGTGTCGACAATGAAGGCGCCACCTAGTTGTGGGAATCCAAAAATAGGAGCACTACAAAGTGTGTTCAACTGCTGGAAAGCGGCTTTGGCATCCTCCGGGCACCCATAACGCCGGCATTCTTCTGTCAGCCAGGTAGAGCGCTTGGCTATTTTGAGATAGCCCTTTATAAAGCAGCGATAGTAACTGCACAGCTCCAGGAAACTGCACAACTCTCTTATCCTTTGGCCGAGGCCAATCTCTCAAGGCCTGTGTCTTCTTCGGTTCTGTGGCCGCTCCGGTTTGTGAGATTATGTGGCTCAAGTAGTTGACTTCCTTATGGAAGAACTGGCATTTCTTCACGTTCAGCTTTAGGGTAGTTGCCTGCAGTCGGTATAGCACCGTGTTCCGGTTTTCAAGATGGTCCTCGAATGTCTTGCCAAAGATGATGCTGTCGTCCAGGTATAGCAGGCAGGCGTCATAAGTCATACCTCTCATCACTGACTCCATAAAGCTTTGGAAGGTAGCTGGTGCCTTGCAAGGACCATAGGCCATAACTGTAGACTGACAAAGCCCTTGGCCTGTCGAGAAGGCGGTCTTCTCCTTGTATTTATAGAGTCACCTGCTAGTAACCCTACTTGATGTCCGGGGTCGAGAATCACTGCGCACCAGCAAGCGTGTCCAGCGTATCGTCAATCTGTGGTAAGGGGACACAGTACTTCCTACTGAGAGCGCTCACGTACGCAGCTCGTCTTCGTCACCAGCACCACAGAGCAACACCAAGGGCTGTCAGACTCTTCAGTCACTCCCATGGAACACAGGTCTTCCAGCATGTCATGGACCACCGCTTGTTTTGCCAGCGGAACGCATTAGGTGGTTGCCGAATAGGCCTGGCGTCTCCGGTGTCGATGCGGTGGAGCACTTGGTCCCTGCGGCCGTAGTCATGGTTCCCTAGCTGAAGACCCGTTTTTAACGTCTCAGCAGTTATCCAACTTTCTCGAGCTGTTCTGTGGTCAGGTGTTTGGCCACCCTCTTCAATAAGCCTTCCAGCCGGGGCCCCAGGTGTTGCGTCGGCACCTGCTCCTGGGTCTTTTCTATTGGTATTACGCTGACCACTGGTTCGCAGGTCCCCCCAGCTGCACTCCAGCCTGGACGTCATTATCGGTGTCTGTTGAGTTGAGCAGCCTCACCGGCACCTCTTCTTGGCACGGCAACAAAGTTCTGGCTACACGGGGTCGTTGCACAGGCGTCTTCTGGTCCAGCATCATGTGTTTAGTCCACTGGCCTTCCAGTCGTGCCATCACCACCACCGCACTTCTCGCGGGGCAACCAAATCTTCCCTTAGGATAACCCTGCAGATTCCAAGGCTCTCTTCGGGTTGCCGGAGTATCACTTCTATGTTAAGCCGCAGGACCTTCCTGCCGACGTCGACCGTCGCCTCGTGGATCCTGAGGGCATCCAGTCCCAGTAAAATTATCTTAGCCACCTTCGCGACGAACACCGACTGACACACGGCACTCCATCCCAAGGTCAACAACAGAGAGCCTCCTTCTTTACACGCAAGGTGAAGACCGATGCCATCACTAGCTGATATAGTCGGCTCGGCTTCATCGTGAGCAAACACTTGGCCACGTCAGGTCTGGTGATAGTCACGGCTGCCCTGGTGTCTGCAAGCACGCAGCACGGACTCACTCTCACCCAACCGTCCGCGATGAGGCTGTCATCCGTACGTCGGCTTACGGCGCGTAGTGTCACTTGAGAGAATGGCGGTGATGGCGGTGATGGCGCCGACGTCCCCCTCGCCACTCATCCTTTACCCTTGTCCGGCGGTTCTTCCTGATGTGGGCAGTCTCTCTAGGTGTCCCAGCTGGCCACACCAACACACCTAATTAGGTCTTCGCCGGTGTCCCTCGGATGATCTTTGGTCTCCAGTGTAGCGGATACTCCTCGTTCTCGATGGCATCTTGGCCGTTTCCATCCTCAATGCTGCTATTAGCGCCTCGTAGATGGCTTTGTAGTCACCGAACTTTAGGCGCTGATGTATCTCGGTGTCTTGTACCCTGTCAACGTATGTGTGGGAAGCATCTCGGGATCCGAAGCTAGGGTGGGGTGTCTGCTGGCCAGCCGCTCGATTGCTAGGGCAAACTCCTGCAGCGTTTCCTCTGGCTGCTGCGACCTGACTTCAGTTGGTTGTGGTAAGCTGCGGCCAAGCGGTGGTTTCCGAAGCGGTTTTCCAGGGCTTCCCAGATGTCCTTGGGTGCCAGCGCTATCTGTACCGCGCTCAGAAACTCTAAGTCCCATCCCTGCAGTTTGGCTATTTGTTGTGAGGCCTCTTCCTCTGGTGACCACTTGTGTCAGGCCAAGATGTAGAATTGACGGCGGAGACTCCGAACGTTGACGTGCCGTCGTACTTTGGTGGCTTGACGCGCGCAGCTGTGTCGCGTCCCGGCGCTTTAAATCCTTTATCCTTCTACCGACGATGTCCTCCACCACGGCGTTCAGAGACTTAGTGTTGTCGGCATTTCCCTCGTGGTTGTTAACGCGGCTCACCAGGTCGTCAATGACTTTCACCATAGCGTTCAGGGATTTGGGGTTATTGTCGGCTTTCCCTCTAAATCGTTAAGGCGCTTGTCCACCTGACCCATCCGCTTGCCCAGCTCAGCGACGTCATTCTTCAAGCCGGCCAACTGATCTTCAAATTTGGCAACGAGGGCCTCGTTTGCCGCCTTCATTTCGGTTTCCAGGCTATCGTTCGCCGCTTTCATTTCCTTGGGCATTGTCACGGCCAAGTTCCTATTTGTGGTTTCCGTCTTCGTTGTTAATTCGGCTTTCAATTCTTCCATCTTCGCGGTTAGGTTTTCGTTCGCTGTTCTAATTTCTTTTAGTTCTTCTGGAATTTTTGCCAATGCTGCGTGCATTGTCGTATGATCTACTTCCTGATTCCAATTGTGACTTTGTGGGTTTGTAGAATTAAAAGCGCTGTTTGCAGAAAATAAAAATGTTCATTATTTACGTAGAAATACACTTTGTACGCCTTTGGCAGCAAGATGACGTAACATAAACCAACACAATCTCTCGTCACTTCTGCACAAGTAAATAAGAGCTCACTTTCAAAACACACCTGCAGGCATCCGATATCAGTTCGGATTACTGCTTCGGATTGCTTACTTGGCGAGTCGCGGCTTCCTTAAATACCTCTACTCATATTTCTATACATTTCTGGAATGTTCTTTAACAGACAAGAATTCGAACCTCTTAGACAGCTATCTGTCTCTTTGTCTGTTTCGGCAAGCTTTTATCTCCGCGCTGCACTCTGTGCCTTTGTGTGCACTGGCCGCACTTTCGCAATAATGCGTTCGCAACAGTATGCTTGTTTCTTCAAATAAACAACACTTCGGTGCGGGTAGCTTATTTTTTACATACTTTGGTTTTCATGCCGTTCGTGCCATAAGATGTACAAGAGTTTGAAATAAATAGCGATTCGAAACGGAAAGTAATTTGCCAAAGGCTGAAAAGGGATACCACAAAACTGTTGCACTTAAATATGTCGTTATGGAAATACTACAAGTACATGCACTTTCTGGTACATTTTTCAAAAGTAGTGAAAACAAGGTACATATGCTACACCAGGTGACTCACCTACCCCTACTTATTTTTGAATTTATGCAATATGCTAAGCGACATATGTGAGATACCTTTCTTGTATGCCTTCTAATAGATGATTTGCATAACATTTTATGAAGAAGGGGTAGATAACTCAGTGAATAAGTGTTGTATGGGATAGAACGCAAACACCATGTATTTCGATTCCAAAAAATATCATATCCAGATACAGAGAGCTGCAGTAATAATTTTAGACGTACTTACAAACTTTTACTCATTAGCTTACTTTCGCACACACCCCTAAACACGGCCCTGAAGAAACAACCTATCACATGCATCAGTTGACAATAACATTGGAATACAAAATGGGACAGATTGGATTTAAATCTTCAGCCCACACGTTTTCATTGCACAGCGACGTCAAAAAAGCTAAGAATTAGGTAGATTTTTTCGCTTCTGTCACAAATTAGGACCGTTTTAACTATTACAGTAATTGCAATGGAGGATGCTGCTTTTTTATTTTTGTGAAAACTACCAAAACGAGCTCAAAACACTGCATGGCTTTGTAAAAAGCGTGTAAAGTTTCGATTTGGGTGATGAGTTCTGCGACTACTTATTCGTATAGGAACCTTCACTCGCAAGGTAACTTTTGCCAAATGCTACCATACAGGTTAATTCACCACTCTACCTCTGCAAGTTCTAATCCTTTGTGATTAACTCTAAAATTTCATTACCCTTTGTTTTATTTCTTAAGACCTATAATTTGATGTTATAATACAAATAACACTTTTATAACATTATAGATGTTTACAAAATACAATAATGCTATGTTATCCACTGGTAGATAGTTATAAATGTATAGTTATGGTTGGTAATGTGCTTGAACCATTCAGCTAAGTTTCAAACATTTCACAAATGCAAAGCTAAGCATAGGATATAAGCATGAAACAAACACTACCAGATTTAATGTCGTCGTCATTCTAAACGAATCAAAGGCAACTACGGAACATGGTTTACAACACTAGACAGATTATAATGGTCACAAAGTTAAACTTGATCCGTAATAAAAGATAAAGATATCCTGTAGTTACCCTTTAAAGGGCAAGGGCCTCAACTGCCTGCCGGTACCTTGAGATTGGCGCAAACTATATGGTGAGCAAATCCCTAATTATCGAATTGTAATTCTTGTGTCTTTGACGCGCAAGTGAACCAATAGCAACAATAAACAAATTAGTAACTAAAATACAGATAAAGATTGGGGGGAAAAAACAATGTGACGTCGTTTCCAACCTAGGCTTCGTATGACCACGTTCCAGCAGCCTAAACCACTCCTCCGGCTACCACGTACTCTATTGCTCTTTGGGAAAGCATTCGTTTATCACCTTTATAGTATGATATGCGTGAAAAGACGCCGTTTATTTAAGCTTTTTGCAACTTCCTGGTGTTTATTCAGGGTTGTAAGTATTAATGCTGGGTGCATAGAGTATTGAATAAATGAGCAGAGCTGCAATAACGGCTTTTATGCTAAAAGGGTTAACGTTTTCATATTAGAATATAAATAAATAGGGGCAGCTGACTCACCTGGTATAAAGCCCTGACACTGCTGCGTACGACTGCCGCGTACGACTGCCTATTGGTGGACTGCTTGGTTTCCTGGGCCTAAGCACAGCTAATGGTCCTGTAGAATAATGAGCATTTTGAGCTGTTCCCTCCTCCCAAAGATTCTTTCTTACCAGTAAGTTCCCTTTCAATCCGGAGCCTATATAGGAATTGCCATCGTCCGGCAGTGAATTGGATCGAACTGAGCTGAAATTGAAGTCAACAGTTTTCCAGTAAACAATTACCAGTGATGGTTCAGCCGATTTCAATGAACTGTGCTGAGTGCAGTCGTGATTCCATGGATGAATTGGTTTTTTGTTCCCAGAGTTTCGAGCAATGTCAAGAATTTGAACGTTTGCGCCACGCAAGTGCCTATTATCTCACCAGTCTTAGAAGAGAAACTGGTGTAAGAGAGGGGTAAAAACAGTGCCAAATACTGGAGTGCAAATCGTATTACTCGACCTGGGTGAAGCATTGCACTCTCAAGACATATGCTTCTGACCTCGGCGAAAATGCACATTAGTGGTGTTTATTTATGAGCTATCGCATTATCCTGTTTTCAGTAATATTACTACTTCGTTTGACAATACTATTTGAAATAACAGCTGAAACAGTTTACTTGCCAAGCTTGTGTTTACGTTAGGAAGAACACAGTGGAAAGTTATCGCATACTTCGTTGTCTTATCACAACGCTTACAAATGCAAACAAAAATATTTAGTAGAATAATTTCTCACAACTATTAGAAATTTTGTCTTTGGGATGCGCGATATACACTTTATTACTCATAATAATAATTTACATTAATCTTAATCACGTTGTAATAATTTGAAAACAAGCGGTAGTAGCTAAATATAACAAGCCTAGCCAACTGTGTTTTAGTAATAGAAATTGGTTTAAAAGCATATTATCCTGGATCGAATTTCTTAATTACACGTATGCGGATGTAATAACACAGCGAACGAAAACCTAAAATTGTAACAATGCCTTATTATCAAATAAGGCCATAAACAAGAAAAATAGTTTATGTAGTTAGACATAGCACTACGTTGTATTCCGCGGCCGATGAACGCATCCTTTCGTTCACATCAGCTTTCATTATCTGGCTGACGGGATATAGGTGACATGTTCAGCAGCAGTTGCTGTTTTTATTTATTACAGTATGACAACTTCAACTCAATGTTACTTTTATTTATAAATATACACATTTGTGGAATATATAACTTAAAATAGTTACGTAAAAGTTGCTTAAGTTCCGTACAAAAATTATGGACATCGTTGTAAACTTATTTCATGAAGCTAATTCTACCCAAATAATCAATCAATTTCGATCACTTAATATTGTGTTTCTTCTACATTACTCGTTTAATGGATACACTAAGAATTTCGCAATGAAAGCTAACAGTACTCGAAAGCTCACCCTCGAACGTACATTGTGGGGCGGTTTTTCAAAAGCAACAAAACGGCTGGTTAATATATTCAGTTTTAATGAGATGAATGTCATATCTAGTTTCCGCTTTAAAGCGTAGTTCCATCGGGAGGAGTTCGAATAACTTAAATTAATGGAAATTATTATGTAAAATGGGTGAGACTGTGTGATATAGTGCGGATGAGATGTGGTGCGGTAGGTGTGCCGTAGACATGGCAAGTCAGATAGTAAGATGGATGACTTTGGGCTATGTATACACGCATCTTTCTTAACAGGCCCCTAGGAAGTTACGGAACGCCGAACATTATTACCCCGCAAAGAGTATCGCAAATATTTTTCTCCGCAGAAACGGAGGCGCATTTTAAAGCTAATGGGTTGGTTTATAGGTCCCTGCATTTCAGTTTAAGTGAATGTTTTGCGCACAAAGTCAAATATTTTGGTATTCAGTTTCATGTTACTCGAGAATTGTGTGTATAGCTTATGTATGCCCATGTAGTGTTTCCTTCTTTGTAAGTTTAAATAAAATGGAGTTTCAAGGTGACAACAAAGAGCACTTAATTGACCTACAATATCAAAAAGTATATATATATATATATATATATATAATCCACTTTCAACATGCCTTCTTAGGTATTCATAAGGTCAATGAGGATGATAAGGTTAACATTTCATGTGGAGTTCAAACTACTAACTTGAAATAGGCTCAAAAAACAAATTATAGAAGTTTACGAAAATGGAAGAAAGGTACAATTAGACATTATGAAATGGATTGGCGAAGTAAAAGAATGATTTAGAATTGGTAGGAATCATTCAAGACTATGTCCTAGACAGGAATGTATTTAGAATGCAGCTGCATAAGTGGCAAGTTGACCAAGAGGGCAAACCGAAGAAAGACTGGAACAACGTGGACAGACGAGAGAAAGAAAGCCAACAGCCAACAAATTTGATGCCCGCCTTGGCTGCGTACATGGTAGTGTGTCTGCCTCACGTTTAAGAGGTCCCGAGTTCGAATCTTAGTCAAGTTGAGTTGCCTGGATAATTTTTTTCTGAGTTTTCCCTGACCCAGAAAGACGAATGTCGGGTAACTCTAAGCTCTATGGACCCTGGCCTCATTTGAGCATCATTTCACTCATTCCATTCATCGTGCAATGTGACTTAACGCTGGAGGACATGAATTACAAAAAAGTAAAGAAAAAGAAACCCAGAACGAATGAGATAACTTTGGATTCATAGGACAGCCAAGAAGCGTCTCTAAGTGGGTGAATATATTATATATATATAAAATGGCTAATTATACAAAATATTATGAAAAAAGTTGTTTGTTCTAGAGGAAACCAAAGTTTCCATGTCGTCCATTTCTTAAGATGTGCCCGTTAAAAGGTCCGCTAAGATTTCTTTCTAAAGGCAAAAATTAGCTGCAATGTATCTATGTTAAAAAATTTATTAAAATCGTTAGCGAGTTCTGAGTATTTCAAAAATATTGTTTTGGGGTTACAGGATCCTGAGCCTGTAAGTTTGGCTTTTATCCGTCATTTCATTTATAATGTTTTAATTAAGAGTGTCTCAAAAGGTGTATTTCGTGGAAACTTCAGTACCGGAAATGTTGGAGTTCTACAGTAGTTTCAATTACCTACCGGTTATAGTAGGTAATTGGCAGAGAGTGCAAAAGTGAAAATGACTGAAGTTATTTGTAATTGTAATATATATATATATATATATATATATATATATATATATATATATATATATATAAATTGCAGGGACCTAATTCAGATTGCAGTTTTCTGAAGCTATTCTTTGAAATCTCATGTTATAGTTTTTATCGGCAAAGAAATACGTTCTATGTGTGGCATTTCAATCAAATTCTGTAGAATAATTTTTGACAAAATTAAACACAAAAAGAATCTTAAAACATTGCAATTTTAAAAAGGAGAATTTAGTTAGAAATGTTTTAGTTGTTACAAATATATTTTTACTTATAAGTACTTTAAATCATGGCAAAGGTACATTCCCTACGCAAAATAAACATTTTTAAAATGTCTAGTTAAGCTGCAATATATATGTACATTAAGATACATTGCCGATTTGAAATGATGCAGCAAAGTTTATGCATGTGCAAAATATGCCTTATTTCTCTTAATAAGAACTTGCTTAAAGCTATAAACGGAAGTGAATTCTTCAGTCGAAACCTCATGACGTGACCTGAACTTCCTGTTTGCAGAAGTCCTAACCTCTGAACCAGGTTTTTGGGAACGTTTTCACGCAATGGGTAGCCATAAACATACATCATGAGGTAGACTCTATAATACTACCCCGGCTTTGGAATAACTTACACGACGCGCCGCCGAGGGCTCTTTATGGTTTATCTACTCTAGACTTGCTGGCGAGGTAAATCATCTCCCTCTCTCCTTGTGACTTATTTCCGTCCTGCAAAAAGACGAATGGATTGCTTCGGTCTAACCTGCATTAAAGATGATGTGAGATAAGAACATGTATATCTTTCCTAAAACCTAGCAGAAACATTTCTTTCGTAATAGGAAAAGCGGTTAGACAACATCTGCACATTTATCACTGCCACAGCCGCACCAAATATTGCAGAATTTAAGGACAAAAGTATTCATAAAATACAAATGTAAGAGCTGGGAACGAGAAATCGCTACACTTCATGAACCTTCATTTTGTATGTTATTTTGCTAAAATAGTTTATAGCATCAGCTGTTTTATTGCAAGTATCTGCTTAACAAGAGTGTATTCCAACTTCTGTTATTTAGTTCTTTGTTTTGTGCAAATAATTTATAGCTCTGTAGGTTCGTATGATTACAGATACAGAATAACACCTATTCGCACTATAGATCAAAATATTCTGGCAGCCAAGCTAATGCAAAGAACATTTTGATAGTTTCGTTACTGCTAGGGGATAGAGAAAGATTACAATCCCCACAAAAATTTCGGTACCACTGGAAATGCATGTAGTGAAATTCCCTGGGCAACAGAAAAAGCATTTTAGAAAATGGAACGAGTGAGTGAGTAATGTTTAACGTTTAAAACACGCTTTTACTACATACGGCACCGCAGGCGGTGACACTGATGATACATGAGATGAAGATGGAGCACCGTTGGAATGAGATGGCGGGGGGAACCGGAAGTCCCGGAGAAAACCCTCCCCAGCGCCGTGTTGTCCACCACAAATTTCACTTTGCGGTCGCCTGGGATCGACCCCGGGCCGCCTTGGTGAGAGCCAAGCGGTCTAACCACTGAACCACGGCGCGACCAGTGAGTGAGTGAGTGAGTGAGTGAGTGAGTGAGTGAGTGAGTGAGTGAGTGAGTGAACGAGCGTTTTCACGTACTCACATTTTGTACCTGTACAAGCTTTCTGAACGAAGAACCATTCAGACAAAGTCATGTTTGACAAAGGTTTCCTTCAGAATGGGGTAATAAACCTACCTTCTGTCTTTTGTTATCCATAATTTATTTTCGCAATCCTATGTTCCACAAACTAATGTAATAGATTTTTATGAAACCCTTTTCAGTTTCATGCAAGAAAATTTGTACAGGTGTTACATTTCATAAGTGAAAGCAATGCACATCATTGAGAAATGTCCTCCTCGGTAGCGTAGATGGTAGCGTGTCTGCCTCACGTTCAACAGGTCCCGAGTTCGAATCTCGGTTATTGTGAGTCACCTGGATAAGACTTTTCCAGGATTTTCCCTTATCCTAATAAACGAATGTTGGGTTACTAAACTCCATTGACCCCGGACTCATTTGAGCATCATTTTACCTATTTCATTCATCGCTCGACGTGACTTAACAATGGAGGACGTATATTACAACAACAAATCATTGAAAAGGAATATCAGTTTTGTAATCTTATTGAAAATGCTTCATTTTACTATGATTAAGTAAACAGTGTGCAACATTTCAAGTCATTTTCTGAAAGTCATGCTTAAAACTGAACAGAAACTTACAATTTTAGAAAGAAAAATTAACCAACGTTGTGAAACATTTGGGCAGTTTTATTGTATCTTATTGAAGTTTATTATACCATATAAGAGGTGAATTCTATATCCAAATTTGTTAAACTCTGGTTAAAGCGAAGGAACATATGAATGTATCTGATACATCCTACGTTTCAATTGGCATCTTTCCTTTAAACTGCCAAATAGCTTTAGATACAGATTTAGTTTTCCAAGAATTTGAAGTTCATAAAGCGAAGCATACTGGAAGCCCTCAGAATGGATATTTGTATTATTCATAGAGAAAAGCTTCTGCATTTATTCAACTGTTAGTGTGTTTCAATTATTGCACTAATTCCATCTGTTCTGATTTCTATCGATTTGTGCAAAACGACATTGTGAAGTACGTGTATGTGCGCTTGAATGAACTGTCAATTCTGTTGTATCTCAACATATCGACATATGGTAGTCTAAAAGTCATTGGCGAGAGATTTTCCAACCTAATTAAGGCTTAAAAGCGCAGGCTACTTTTTTCTTTCAAATGAGAAAACACTTCCGTAAACATTCAGCGTATCTGAGCTATAATTGGTTCGTATGTAACACGTCCTTTTATACGAGTGGAACTGTCATTTAATTACATTGCTATACATTAAATTGGTGCAAGTGGGTTACTAGTACACTGATAGCACATGGGTGTAGCAAAAACAATTCAGTATCAATGTTCCAGTAGTGCTTTGTTAAAAGTTCAATCCAGAAACAAAACACTGCAATAAAAAAAGCAGATGCTGACTTACGCAGCGAAAAGTTTATTCGCTTGTTTTCTTGAAACGCTCTCCACAGGATTGTGTACCAGGCGACTCTTTAAAGTTGTTAACCCAGTGAAGTTTCAAGCTCGATGGGTGCATTTCTATGGAAATGACGTGAGCGATGTTAATTTCCCTAGGGCCTGTCCAGAATAAACATATCGTGTGCGTATAGGCGTCCATGCACTTGTCTCCCTTGCCGGCATGTAACATTTTATTGACAGATTTAAAGAGCAGGCCATCTTAAACTGGACAAGCGCTCCAAATTCCGACTAGTTCCAGAAAACTTAGTATCGATCTGTCAAAATCAGATTTAACTAACAAAATTTATTTTAAATGAGCAGAACTAGTTAACACTAAAATGAGCACATGCAAGTGAATTGCTGAAGTATTCGTTCCAACTTTAGATATTCCTGAAGTGTAGATGACAGCGTGTCTGCCTCACGTTCAAGAGGTCCAGAGTTCGAATCACGGATAGGGCGAGTTATCTGGATAATTGTTTCGGGGGTTTTTCCATATCCTAAAAGACGAATGTCAGGTAAATCTAAGCTCTATGGACCTTGGGCTCATTTGAGCATCATTTCACCCATTTCATTCGTCGTCCAATATGACAACGTTGAAGGACGTAAATTAACACAAAGAAGCTAAATAAACAGAAAAAAGGTGCTTAAATTTAATATACAGAAGGAAAGGATATTTATGTTTAATATTCCAATGCTTTGCAAAAATGTAACAATTGGTTTTCTAATATTTCAGCTGCCTTTATTTCCAAAAATGCCAGAAGAAAGTGTAGCATCGTTTATATGCTCGCATTATTACATGTAAGTTGTCATTTAATTTGACTTTACATTTTTACATCTAGAAGGACGAAAAGCTTCTGGAAGCACTACATTTCATCCTCTCAACGAATATTTTGATAGCGAATATTTCATTTATCGCATATAGCACCGATTTATTTGCCTCTGATATTGTCGGCTGTTTATTGCATTAAACGGAGGATCCCTTATGCTTTTCTCCCTTTCTAGCTCTCTCCCCCTAACTGTCCGTCTTTATTACATTTTTGTCAATACTCTTCACTTTTCTTCCGCTCTATATCCCTTTCCAACCTATCCCAGCACGTTTCCATTAACCTCTCTCTCTCTCTCTCTCTCTCTCTCTCTCTCTCTCTCTCTCTCTCTCTCTCTCTCTCTCTCTCTCTCTCTCTCTCTCTCTCTCTCTCTCTGTCTCTCTCTCTCTCTCTCTGTGTGTGTGTGTGTGTGTGTGTGTGTGTGTGTGTGTGTGTGTGTGTGTGTGTGTGTGTGTGTGTGTGTGTGTGTGTGTGTGTGTGTGTGTGTGTGTGTGTGTGTGTGTGTGTGTGTGTGTATACTGTGATGTCAACTTGTACATCACAAGGGTTTTGTTAATAAAATGTTGTATCTAAGATACTGCATGGTGGAAGGTAAATATAACTTGAATTTTCTCCGAATAACTATGAATACAAAATGTTGGTTGAATTTTGTATCACTTTGTATAAATAGTTGGTGGTAAGAGCTGCGCAAAAGCTTGTTACTCTTACAATGTATACCTCCTTATAACACACCTGTAACAAATAATTTCTTAAAAGTCATTGCAATTAGTTTTATCTTCAACTAATTTTAGCTTGCGTTTCAGCACAATTGCTTGTTTCCCCACGATTATTAAATTAAAAGGGCTTTTAATTTACACACTGTTATAGATAATGAAATTTATGATGAAAACTTTCAAAACTTTGTTATATCTTGGTTAACCAGAGCCGTATAAAGACACAAGCTTTAGTAAGTATATTTCCCAGAAGTGAGGTAAAAGATAACCAACAAAAAACCGTATGAGTGTAATGCATTAGCCACCGTTTTGTACAATGCACGCTAGAATTGTTTTAAGGCTTTCATACTTACAACTATCTACTTAAAACCGCTGTTCCTTCCAATCAATTACATTAACAATAAAAACGCAATGCTATGTTATTAGGACTATAAGATGAAGTTAAAAAGCCAGTGCATGCATTGTTTCGTATGAATCAAAACTCTCAGAATTTAATTATGGTACCGATACGAAAGAATACCATGGTTTGCGTAACAACCAATTTCTTAATCAAGGCTTCGCGGCTGATCACCCGCGAATCCTTGATTTATAATGCTCGCCGTGAAACCTTCAAGTCTTACAAACAATTTCTTTCCTACCCTTATAATCTCTTCAAGGTTTGGTTTAAGTGTGCGACCAAGTTCAGTGTAGGCCAAAGAGCAATCGGTTGATGGCCTCTGGTTTAGCGGAAGGCCTGCTAATATTGTTACTGAATGTCAGGTTCAATTGCTTCTACCAATGGATGTCTACTATACTCGTATTGCCTTCAGGGTAACTTAATTAAAGAGTTTTAATCACACTAAGTTGTGCAGTGGAAACGATATGGAACCATCTATCGAAGAACGGTATATCATGATTGAAAGCTACTAGACAACTCAAACATACACTTTCTTAATTCAATAATCCAAAAATGTCTTAGTGTGAAGAAGGCAACAGTCAAAGTTAATATATAGAAGCAAAATCACTCACGCTGGCTTAGCTATCTCCCTTGTTTCTTTTTTAAATAATGAGCATATTCAGCATAAGAAAAAGCGATTTTCTCCTGCTAACTTCTATTCTAAAGCATTGACTGTACCTCTTTCGTCGTCTTTCACAGAGGAACCTGTAACTTCCTCCAAATTTCAATCGTAAACTAAATGAAATGTGTAGTATTTAACGCCCGCTTTTACTACATGAGGCACAGCAGGCGGTGACACTAATGATACACGAGATGAAGATTATGCACCGGTGGAAGGAGATGGCGGGGAAAACAGGAGCTGCCGGAGAAAACCCGCTCCAGCGCCGTGATGTCCACCACAAATCTCCCTTTGCTGTCACCTGGGATTGAAACCGGACCGCCTTGGTGAGGGTCGATCGGTTTGACTACTGGGTCACGGCGTGGCCTCAATCGTAAATTTCACCATAAAGAGTGATATACAATCGTATCAGAAAAAGTAATAGTTAATCCTGAACGCTCTCAGATAGACCAGCAGCACTATCCACTCAGGTCGGTGGAAATTTGGCTGTGTAGAAGACCCAGAGTTGCGGTTCGTTTCAGGCACATGTGTAGTGTTTAACGCCCGCTTTTACTACATACGGCACCGCAGGCGGGTTTGAGGCACAGGAGATGGCATTAAGCAATCCTACCACGGTACATTTATTAGCATTTAAATGAACATATAGCAGCTAAAATTCCAGCACATTGGTACAGCTACTATGAACCTAGCAGCTCTTGAAAGCGTCTTTAAAATGAAGTTAATTACTCTTGTTTAAAACTGTGTTTAACGAACGCTGATGTTGTAATCTTATTATGCGTGCCTAAAAAAAGTCATACACGGGGCTGTAATGCACATCCGGGAGAACAAAGACCATTAGCCTAAATGCCAATTTAAGATTTATCTTACCAACTCCGTAGCCCAGGACCAGGAAGGAAGACACTAAGTGTGAATTTACCCTCGCTCATATCCCCACTACTTTCAACAAACAGGTAAACACGGCCAACTAAACCGGCTGATTCTATTTACAGTTGCGTGCAGTCTTATCAGTGCAGTGGTGGTTTTTATCACGATGTTAAAACACAGTTTTGATATATCTTATTAACAGGTTCAGGCGTGGTTCAGGAAACTATGGTTTGGATTTGTACATGCAATTCCCAAGCTGCATCCATTTCCAAGCATTATTTAGCAATGTACATTGCAAACAATTCCAATGCACTTTTTAGATATACTGTAACGTTTATCTTTAAAGAATGCATTATGCAGAGTATTTAAAACTCTTGCCAGCATAAGGGAAATAACTAGCACTACAAAACAAATGTAAGAAATATGTTACTTCTATATAACTACTTTTGTCAATTTACGGTTTGAAGAACGGTTTCTCATGTAATGTCAATATAAGCTGTCTAACATTGTCAGTACGAACTTAACTCATATTCCTTAATGTCATTTAGTATATTTGTGCTTTCCTACTCAACTCTACAATTCGAAAGTCTATATCTGATTAAGTTGCCAGACGTTTTAATCCAAAACTCAAATGATGCCACTGTG
The DNA here is from genome assembly GCA_030765055.1 of Mantis religiosa. Classification (NCBI taxonomy): domain Eukaryota; kingdom Metazoa; phylum Arthropoda; class Insecta; order Mantodea; family Mantidae; genus Mantis; species Mantis religiosa. The sequence goes on along the minus strand of CM060948.1, from coordinate 258,279,146 downwards.
GCACACGTCATCCTCTGTTTACCTGCCTGATAGAAGGAAAAGCGAAGGGGTGAATATAGGGGTAAAGCTTTTCGCACCTCGGTTGCTCATCTTACCGGCCCTGATCTAGCCCTAGTCACGTATCTCTGGGTTACCTCAAGATATACAGGCTGTTTCAGAATTCGACCGAAAAACTTTAAGAGATTATACAGTAGTGTTGGTGAACAAAATTTGAGAGAGTATACTTATTGAACCAGAGCGCATACGTTTATGCAAAAAAATTTAGCCAGTACGCCACTGACAGCACCTCGATGGTATATGTAAGCACTTGCTGCACCCCCAAACGTGCACGTAAGTAGCTCAGTGGTAACGTAGGGATTTTCCAAGTCTGAGGCGCCACATTCTAATTTAAAGCCAGCTTTCCCTTTTTAATTATTGTTCATCTATTTTCATTCTCAAATTGTTGGTTCTGAAGGACATAGAATACTGTACTTCTCCATCTGTTATTACCGCTGCTGTCAAATGTAATCGGTGAACAGCAATGTTCAACGTAAGATAGTATAATGGATTAAAACTACATATTATTATGTAATTAGAATGATTTACGGAGGTGGCCATCACGTTATTGTTGCATTGTTTAACAGCATGTGCTATATCACTCCCTGATTATTTCTATATCCACGTGAAAATAATTATTGCTGCTTCTTTTTACGACTTCATCATTAATTACCCTTTACATTTTATTAAATGACACTGAATATGCCTGCAGGGACCTTCATAAGGCAGAGATGTCTTAAGCATTGCAACCGGATTGTGCAAACAAGAATGCAAAGAATTTCGGGATGTTCTTTTTTAATTTACATTCTCCAACCTTAAGTCACATCAGACGATGAAATGGATGAAATGATGCTCAAATGAGTCCGGAGTCCATGGAGCTTAGAGTTACTTGACATTCGTCTTTCAGCAAAAACCTTATCCAGGTAACTCACCCTGACTGAAATTCGAACTCGGCACCTCTTGAATGTGAGACAGACACGCTACCATCCACGCTACCGAGGCGGGCACGAGCTTTTTTATTAATGTAGAACTCCTTTGCACTGCATACCGTTTGTTCTTGTATTGACATGTGGAAGGAACATTTCGATGATTTACTCCGCCCAAAGCATGCTATTCTGGATATGGGTCGTCGCTTGGAAAATTATCCGTTTGTCGTCCTGCATAACATACCGAGCGTTGTCGGTGTTCTTTGATTACTCACCCTGTATATAACTGCATCAAGGCCTAACATTTGTGTCACTTAACACTTAGGGTTACCGTGTTTTAAGGATGTGGAATGGGTGAACTGATGCTCAAATGATCCCAGGGTCGATAGAGCTTAGAGCTACCCGACATTCATCTTTTAGGATAAGGGAAACCCCAGGAAAAAACTTGATCCAGGTAATTCAACCTGACCGAGATTCGAACTCAGGACCTCTTGAACGTGAGGCAGACACTACCACCACGTTACCGAGGCCGGACACAACACAATTGGGATGTAAATTGGGACAAATGGGTTTAGAAAAATGATATAGCATATTAAGTGACATTTTCACTGCATTGATGTATTACTCTGGGTCCATTCTTTTTCTCAAGATGCTTTTGCAACCATTTATGAGTAATTAGTACACCATTTCTGTAATGCTAACAACTTTAGGGTTGATATACCTCAATGGGGTGACACCATTGCTTTGCAAGTCAATGTACTAGTCGGCCAAGATATGAATGCATTTGAAGGAGGGCAGCACTATTTCTGTTTACTACTTGAAGCTTTGGGAACCGTGCGGAGCGAGGGTCAGCGAGGGGAAAGGAGATACTGGGAATGTACAGTCACACAATTAAAACAGTCCACGCCTGCTGATGTCTTCACGTTAGTTCACGGAAGCAGCAAGTCTGGGAATGCTTGTTTCAAGTCCTTCATCTGCTATATCCCTGCCACTGTTCCCTTTATCAGCTGTATCACGATTACAATCTTCATCATCATCGTTGCTCTCTAGACCCACGTTTATAATTATATCATTTGTTTCCTCCATTAACCCATCTCGGTGCTTAAAATCTTGCTCAGTTCCTTCCACGCGTCTGCATACTTCTATCCAATCATTTTGTGTAATTTGAGCTATGCAACTTGTCATAGCCTTCAGATTACTCAAAGTAATCGAAGATACATCTTTAGTTTAGTTAAATTCCAGATAACTCTATAGGGTTAAGGTCACAGTGGTACGGAGGAAAGCGTAGGACTGTAAAGTCCCTTTGTTCCATTATTCTATCAAGACAATGAGCAGGCTTTTTTAAACTTAATGTTCACTATCTCCAGCTCAGTTTTTGTCATTTGTGAATCATGTTTAACTTTATTTTGTATTAGCCAATGAATAACCTGTGCTTTTGGAGATGAAGTGTTAGGGGCTTGGTATGGCACAACGATGCTTTCAGGTGGAATACTTTATATTAATTTCTCTTCTACCTATTTTTTTATAACTTTGACTGTTCATTGCATCATGGTAATTCGCTGATTTGGATTTTGAATCGGATATCAATTTGGCTCCGTCAATAAATCCCATGGATCCCCCTGCGTCTACAAATGCTCTTTTACCAGCATTAGTATTAGTCAAAACACCTGGTACTCACTATATTGCCAAAACTTCTTGACGGTTTAGTGTGTATAGACCCAAGTCTCGTCTGTATAAACTACTGGTTTACGTGTGCCTTTTACGTTTTCACTCATATCCCTTAAGTACTCTGCAATTTTTGAAACAATTTGTGGTTTCTCCATAGGACAGATCGTTTGTTTTTGCATTTCTTACATTGAAATCCCGTTTTTCTTAACAATTTTATAAATGTTTCTTTGCAAACCCTGAATATTTTTTCTTTATCGAAGTTCAGGAGTTTCCTCAAAGTAGGAATTTCCTTTTCCTTTTCATAGTACTCCAAAAAATTTCTACGCACAACGCACTTATCCAACTCATCAAGAGATATGATTGTGCCTGATTTTCGATTTTTCTTCGAATTTCTAACTTTAACCCCGTTTATTGAAGCATCTTCTGTTCATGATGGCTCTCCCAAACTTCCCCACTAATTTTGCTGCCCTAACTGTTGCTTTCTCAAGGAGTAGGAGTAACATTTTCTCCTTTATTTCTTGTCTACAGAACTGTATGTATAGGTTTTTCCTCAGAATGGGATTCATTTTTGTTCTTAACTTTGTAGGTGCCTCCGTAATTAAACTCTTTACAAGCACACGCCAATTTTGTCAGAGCGAGCACTGCAACTTCCATTATACTATTAGAATTTTAACTGCACAAGAAAAGGTTCGAAGAAGCACCGTGTTGAACTGCACTACATCCGCGCGTCACATTGGAAGTATCTCGGTATTGTTGACGTTTGCGTTATCCGACTGTACCTGCGGTTCTCCGCCCACTTGTGACGTAACCGTTTAGTAACGCTTCTCGCCGAGTGCATTCATATCGTGGCCGACTAGTACTAACATGCTACTAACAATGACAAGCACTGTTCCAAGTCGCGATAAAACATTTAATCTTCGCCTTAGAAAAAAGTGCTCAACCTAATATGAGTCATTCGTTACATGCAGTGATACAAAGCCACATAGTACTTTTGAAAAGTAGAAATAACTACACAGCAGTTCATTTATATAATACACTTCTGGCTTCATTCCAGTGAACAGATTAGGAAAAGCAGGAGAATAAGAACAAGAAAAGCATAATAACTTCGAAAGAAATAATGCTTAGGTGTACGAGCAATTAAATTAGACCTACTATTAACAAGTCAAACACAGTGCGATCATTCCGTGAATATTTAAGAGAGGAAGGATAGGATAGGATGATTCTTAAGGAGATACGGCATAGCGACCAGTTTTTTATCTATTGTACCTATGTCTCAATTGTGGCGTTCCTGGGAGGAAGGAGGAAGGGAGAGGAGACAGAGAAAGGCCTACCAAGTTGTCACGAAAGTATACAGGGCAGGGCTCTAACTATTGGCCACTTGTAAACTCCCCGGCAGGCCAGTAAAACAGGCATCCCACCAATCATGGTCCTGAAACTGGCCATTAGGCCGTCCCGAAGACCATCCTAGTGGAGAAGAAAGTGATTACCGGGAGCATATTATCCTGCCATGCAGCATCAAGTCTCCGCTGACACATTTCACCCTGAAAGAATAACAGATGAAAGGTGATATGAAATAACGGAAATGCAGGACGGGAAATTCGGGGGATGTAAATAACCTACAATAATATTAAAGTAGTAGTATTAAAAGACATAATTCTTCTTACATAGCAGGAAAGAGAAGTTTAGAAGTGGCTTCTTGCGATCCTTTTTCCGAACCAGAAATTGGACAACTTCTTTCGAAGTCATTTCTTGCCTCTCAAATAGTTTACCATACATTTTCCTCAGAGTAAATAACGCGTATTTTAGTAATATGCGATTAATTGAAGTGTGCCGTAAACTATTGATGAGTATCCGAGATGTGACTTTGGTAGAAATTAGACATTTGTGCTGGCCAACAGGGCGGGGAAGGGGTGGAGGGAGTGAATGTAACATAGCTCGGTGAAAATAGAAGCCCAGTGTGATACCGACGAAACGTTAGTTCCAGTAAGTCACATTCGAAACAGCAGAATAAGCACCATATGTGGTACTAACCTTTACTACGGAGTTGATGATCTGGTATTAATGTGCGCTCAGAAAGCTATATCGAGATGTTTCGCCAAAAGATGGCAGCTCACGCCTTATTGTGTTCATTTTAAGGAGCTGAAAATATTTTTTTTTCGTATGAGATATTCTTCGAATTATGCATCTGTTATTTGAAACTCATCTTGAAAACCGTAATGCTCCTTGTAACGTAAACTTGTCATTACTTCTGAAATTGTCAGTAAGCATGTGAATGTAACTGGTGCGAAAAGAGCGGGATTGCAACTATATATGTTGTGGAGCATGTTTCGTATGTCATTAATCACTTCCAATCGCACTTCAAATTATATATTATTTTATATTGAAGACAGTCATACTCAAAGATTAATATATTTGAGGGACTGCAAACACTGCATTTTTGTGCTGCTTCGCGCCACTTTTGACTGAATACAGCTGCTTAGCCGAAGATAGAAGAGCTATTCACTTTGTGCATGTCCTGAGTAAACGAACACATAATAGGCATGTTTTACTAACCAATTTTAATTGATATTCAGTGAAGAGTTTGATCATTCCAGCAAGGAAAATATATACTGGATCCGCTATTATAGGACCCTAAATGGTTCTTGAACAATGAAATATTTAAATGAAAGCATTGATGCCAGTCTCTTACTTGCTTTCCCTGGCCTTCAATGACAGTGATATCTCACTGCGATGACTTCACCCTCTCAGATATTACTAGATTTTAAATTCACGTGTCGCTATTCAGAGAAGGTACAGTACCAACAAATTAAATAGTATAGTTCCAGCAACGTCTTTGACTTACACACAACTTAACACTGAGTTAAACAATTATTTTGCCTTTATTAAGAATAACTAGACACTTTAGTACCATAACTTCACTAATACTTATCTGTATTTACAATAGTTTGAATTTATTAATGAACTTCAGTTACTAAAGTGTTTTAATTATTCAAAATACTTAGTTTATATCACTGCCAACAGCTTCAGCTTTTTATATAATTTTCCCTTTAATCATAAATTTTAATTTATCTATGCCTTAGATATATTCGTCTGTAGTCATTACTGTTTCCGTCCCCTTATATTCAATTTTTTCTTCCGTTAGCGAACCTTTTCCCTATTACTCCTGTTTCATTTCATTCACATGATGATATATCTTTACATATTTCATTTGTTCTGTTCAATTTATTGTCGGAAAAACATTTCGTCTTTCATTTTAAAGGTTACATTTCTGCAAGCAACCCATTGTTTGGCATCTGCCCATATTAATTCTATAGGATTCAGACCCGGATGTTGCGGAGGAAGCCTTAAGTTTACAAGGTTATATACTGACAACATTTGGTAAATCAAAAAGTTCTTTTGAGTTGGGTTATTGGCTAGAATTAAATACACTTTTGTTTCGGCGCCGTTCTCATCAAACGGGATTTTGTGACTTTGTAACCAAGAAAGCATATAACTTCTTAAAGAACTTTACGTTTGAAGCTTATCTACATGTGTATGATGGTGAGAGGCATTATCTATTGCTAGCACCGAGCTAAGGGGTAAATTTGGAATTAATATTGTGGGTAACCATTTAACATAACTTTCAGTATTCATTACTTTATGAACACTTAATATGCGTATGACTATATCGCAGTACTTCACAGTTAACTGAACTCGAGGGGAGAGGGGTTGGGTGGCAGGCGATTCACACGGCATATTGTATCAAGTAACAGGAGTGATAATTTCGCTAAGTATAGGAGTTGGGAGGAGGCAGAAGAGAAGGAAGGTTAGACTTGTGCTCGCTGACTGTTCTACGGGTGAAGGTCAGTGCTCAAGAACCATTGCGTGACTATAGCAGCCCATACCTGTATTCCTTCGCGTAAAACGTAATTGCCCATCTTACAATGGAAGAGGTACCATCACTTTGTCCATGTCTTGAGCAGCAACTTCATGTATCAGGCGTGTTATTTAAATCAAGACTAATTGATATTCTGTCATAGATACATCATTCGTTAGCATGAAAAATAAGTATTGGATCTATCAAAATCACCACATTTCTGTGTTTTCTCGCATAAAACATGTTTACTAGCATACCGTCACGTTGTTCATGTCCTTAGCAGTAATTAAAAATATCAGAGGTGCTATTTAAACCAAAATTATTGTTTAATTTAGTCATAGATTCACCATTCGTAGGCAAGAAAAGGTATTCTGAATCCCCTATTAGCATCACGTTTTCGTAGGCCGGGCCGTGCCTCAGTGGTTAGACCACTTGGCTCTCACCAAGGCGGCCCGGGTTCGATCCCAGGCGACCGCAAAAAGTGAGATTCGTGGTGGACAACACGGCGCTGTGGCGCTTTTCTCCGGGACCTCCGGTTTCCCCCGCCATCTCATTCCACCGGTGTTCCATCTTCATCTCATGTATCATCAGTGTCACCGCCTGCGGTGCCGTATGTAGTAAAAGCGGGCGTTAAACACTACACATTTCATTTCACGGTTTCGTATTTCTTCACGCCAAACGTATTTGCCTAGTAGAATATATAAGAGGTAGCATCAGTGTGCCAATGTCCTGAACAGAAAATTCATTCGTGTGGCCTGTTTCAATATTGCTTGATAAAATTATGTGTGAAGAGGATTTTATAACACTAAACATAAAAGTGTATTTCTTCCGTATGGATTATTCAGGAATTAAAATTTGCACTGTTATTCACATATGCACGCCCCTTTCTTCTTAAACGCAACAGAAAAGCTGACTTTTTTGCAGGAGGATTCGAACCCAGCATTATTTCACTATAGTTAATGTTGCAGATGAAGCTATTTCTGCGATAGACAACGTTTAACTTCATAGCTATGACAAATGTACAGAGGTGCTGTCTCGTGGTTCACCGACGCTTCCCAAAAGGAAAACAATTCACAATATCATATTGAAAGAAAGAGAATGTGAATACGATTTGCCTGAATATTAATTGCTTCTTTTTTAGAACTAAATGCGCTCTCTTCCAGTTGCTATGCATAATAGCTCAATAGTCTCGGGTCATTGTGTTGCCATTTGTACGTTGCTGTTATAAACCTACTCGTTTGATTTGCATGATTACATTTAGCAGCAGCGGTGATAGCAAATGGTCCAGTGCAGTATTCCTATCATTCACAATCAATAATTTGAGGACCAAAAATAAAACATAAACAGAAAGCAGTAAAGCGGGGCTTGAACTTTGAATGTGATATCGTGAGCTAGGGAACTCCTGCACATGCTTGCACATATTTAGAGGACATTAGAGGTGTATTGAATCTAATTTATAGCACAAAATTGTGCGCTCTGAGACCGTAAGTTTCCTATGTCAAATTTGTTCCCTCCATAAATCATTTAAAGTGTTCGGGCCGAATTCTGAAACACACTGTATATAAATCACTAACAGATACTCTGGATGTGACACGAACGAGGTGTAAAACAACCATTTATCTTAGTTCATTATACTCAGATTAATGTAAAAGAATAGAAATGGGTAGTCCAATGGAACATGACCGAGCGGGGTGGCTAAGGCGGTTTCGTCTGTGGCCCGCATTCGGATGGTCAGAGTTCGATTCCCGTGGCTGACCTACCTGATCCATGTACTTTCTCGGGGGTTTACCCAGGTCACCAGGCGAATCCTCCGAATTTCTTTTTCCTCAATTTCATCTTCATCATTTCGTATTACTTCATATCTGGTGGTCTCTTTCAAGGTAGAAGTGTCGACGGGTGTCTCGGTGATATATGGCAGGATGATATGCTCTTGGTAAAACTTCCTCCTCCGGTGGAACGGTCTCCGAAACCCGTCTATTGGAGTCGTTTCAGATACACATCGGGGTGGGATATGTCGGTTGTTCTGGCCTGCTGGTGAGTTTCCAACTGGTAAATTGTAGGAACCCTGCGATCCGTACTGTCGTGGGTCCATAGGAAGGCCGCCTCTATCTCCTCTCGCTTCATTATTCCTCTTGTGGGTGCCCCAATTAGGGGCATAGGTACAACAGACTAGGTTTGGACCTCCGTGACAAATCCCCTCCGTAGCGCAGTGCAGTCCAATCCAACGGAACATAATGAAAACTCAACCTAGCAGAGGGAGCTGATGCAAAAAGCTAATTATTTAGTAGTGCTTAACGGCCCTCACTACAGTAAGGGCACAATTGTGGGGGACTGGTGATAGTGAAATGAAATAATTGGATAAACAAATTTGCGAAGAAAATTTTCCAGGTTGTAAGTTTAGGGTGTCCTAACCGACATTTGCGAACGGCTACAACGTCATTTCTATTGGAAATCAAGTATAAAATTGCTCTCACCAAGATATTATTTAGAAGTATTCGTTAATTTGTATGATATTTTGATTCATAGGTACTGACGTTCATCAACAATGAGCATTATCATAATGCCTTATTGCTTAGTATTGACAGTGAACTAATGGCTAAAATGGTATCTTTAACTAAATTTACACTTATTATCTTATGAATATCAACGTTATTTAACGGTGTTCAACCAGGAAGAACATAATTCGCTGGTAGCTTTAGGCTCCGCCCTTTTCAGAAGGAGTAAGTTACTGATTATGGCCAACAATGAAAATTTTAAATAATTTCTGCTAATTACGTATTTTTATGTGCCAAATCCAAAAATCAAGTTAGAAATGCTCCATCACACACCAAGTTTTTGTTATATTAAAAAAACTTTTGATTATTAGCATGAGGCAGTAAATGAGCTGATTAAAGAAAAGAACGTTTGTCCTATTCGGTCAACAAATACGGCAAGAAATGATATATTTGCTTACGTGAGTGCTGTCTGTGACTTCAGAAATGACAATGTTCAACAATGACCCTCTCCAAAGCTATGCCTTTACCGTCCAAGTGAATGTTTACTCCAACAGCAGACAAGCAAGGTTTGTTGCAGACAGAAACTGTCCTGCATAGTTGCCAAAGGAGTTGAAGCTAATAGAAGCTAATCCTGTGTGTCCTCAGTTGTAAATTAACAAGTGTAGTGTTTATAATATTGTGTTTTTTTTAAGAATTATGAATTGGGAGGATAAATGTCTCGCAAATGTGTAAATGATGGAAACAATTTTTACATTTGTGGTGAGCTCACTTTAAAAGCACACAGTTGAAATTTTACTTCCCGAATTTAAAGACCTTATGAGTGTTATTTTGACAGTAAAATTTATGAGAATAAGTTTTGGGCTCCACAAATCTGTTGCGTCAAATGTACACTATCAACAGGCTGGTTAAAAGGGAATCGTCATATGCCTTTGGCAATTCCTATGATATGGCGGGAACCTAAGGATACTATTACTTCTGCTTGACAAATATATCTGGGACAATTTCCAAATCCAAACACATGTTAAATATCCATCTTTGGAATCAGCAATTCGACCAGTGCCTCATGGACCAGGGCAGTACCATGAGGCAGTAATGTGATTGATAATTTTGAAACTGTTGATGGCATTAGTGAATTACAACAAAGTGACCCAGACTTTGTGCAGGGAGTTACCACAAAACGAGCCACATTTATTAACCAAGGAGGATCTAAATGACTTGGTTCGTGATCTCAGGTTATCTAAACGTAAAGCCGGGTTACTTGCTTCAAGATTGAAAGGCTGGCATCTCCTGCAGGATGGTATGGAAAACGTCTGTACAAAACATAGTAAACAGTGACCACAGTATCCTACACATAAACCTGAAACGGGATCTAATAACACTTGATATCATTGCAGTTTATAATCCTAATGATCAAAATACTGGCAACTTTCTCACTGATATGGAAACTGTACTGTGTAGGAAGCTTGCAAAATCAGCCATGATCATAGGCGATGTAAATATTAATTACCTCACTCAGAGTAAAAGTCTTGATAACTATAATACACTAATTACAAGTTTCAATTTTATACAAGGTAATAAAATATATCCAACAAGAATAGGCAAAAGCTCAGCTACACTAATTGACCATGTACTTATCAATAACAATGATTCCCCAATATCTATATCTAACATAATGCATGATATCAGTGACCATAACATACTTATAATCGACATAAAAGAACATCTTTGCAAGGCCCTTCATGATAAGTATATCTATACCAGAATGTCAATTCAAGAATTTAACACTATAAATCATAATAAACTTTCCTAATTTATACAAAATACTGGATTTAACTGTGTCACAAATGACCCTAATGAATATTATAACTCATTATTGCAGTTTATAAAGGAAAGGGCTTCAGTCTGCTCCTACAGGTGCCGAAAGGTTGTGTCAAATAAACTGACACATAAACCATGGGTTAATAGTAACTTTTTGGCTCTAGTTAAAAAGAAAGACTTACTGTATAGCAAAACAAAATGCAAATTTCCCTCTCCGATAGCAATTGAACTGTACAAAAAGTGTGCAAATGAAGTAACTAAAATGAAAAGGGAACTTCAAGAAGCATATTACTCAAATAAACTGAATAACTCCTATGATCCAAAAAAGGTATGGATGACAATAAATGGAATCTTAAGAAATAAAACCCCAGTACATTCCAATCAAATAGAAACAATAATGGTAGGTAATCAAAAAACAGTAAATCAATTAGAAATATGTGAATCTTTTAACCAATACTTTGTAAATATAGCTGATCAGTTAGTGAAGATATGTATAACTACACAATATACACCACCACCTTATAGTTCAGTACCAAATAGTCTTTCTATATCCAACAGATAATAATGAGGTTCTAAAAATGATAGCAACAATAAAAAACAAAGGTAATAAAACAGATAATATTTTATCAAATGAATTGTTAACAAAGTGCAAGTACAGTTTGGTTCCACCCATTGTAACCTTTATTAATTTATCACTTAGTTCAGGTTCAGTACCTGATGGTTGTAAAATCACACGAGTTGTCCCAATTTATAAGACAGGTGATAGAGTAATTATGGATAATTACAGACCAATAAGTATTATTCCTGTATTTGCCAAAATTCTGGAAAAAGTAGTAAAAGTTAGGTTATTACAGCATCTAGAAAAACACAACTTTTTTCACAATCATCAGTATGGATTTATTAACAAATCTAGTACTCTTGCTGCCACGGTAGATATTATCGTACCCATTCAAAGAGCTCTGGATAGAAATTGTTTAGCTGCTGGTTTATTTATTGACCTATAAAAGGCTTTTGACACTGTAGATCATACTTTATTACTAAATAAACTTGAGTATGCTGGTGTAAGAGGACTTCCTCTCAACTGGTTTCAGAATTATCTCAGTAATAGGAAACAATTTGTAAATATGAACAACATTTCCAGTTCTCTATCAGTAATTCATCATGGTGTTCCACAAGGTTCTGTATTAGGTCCTATATTATTCCTAATTTTTATAAATGACATAGGATGTTTAAGACTAAAAGGTAAATTGACTATGTTTGCTGATGATATATGATTGTTATATATAGATAACTCTGAGCACCAGCTAATATATGTCATACAGCAAGACCTGAATGCATTGAATAGCTGGTTTAAGGGCAATAAGTTAACATTAAATGTCTGTAAAATAAAATATATGTTATTTCATAAAAGATCATACGTACCAGTAGTAAATAACAAGATACATGTTGATAACGCAGTGATTGAAAGAGTAACAAAAATCACATATCTAGGTTTGATTCTAGACAGTATGCTCACATGGAAGGACCATATTATGCATGTAAAAAATAAGATTCCTCCTGTGTTAGCTGTAATTCACAGGCTGAAATTCAAAGGATTCAGTGTAAATCATTTACGAAGTATCTACCATGCTTTAATTCAATCTCATTTGGATTACTTAAACATCTTATGGGGTAACTCTGTTAAATATTTAATTCATGACCTCGAAGTACTTCAAAATCGTGCCTTGAAAATAATCTACAATCTACCCTTTAGAACAAACACAAAAACACTCTACCATGTAACTAACATTTTACCATTACAACTAAACATAGAGTTGTCCTTGCTAATATATCTCCACAAAATAAAAAAATAATCTTCTAAAGTCCAATCTAACATTTGAAAGCTCCTCACATATATATAATACAAGAAATAAAGGAAACTTAACAAAACCAACAGTGAACACTTCTACTTATGGCCTGAACAGCTTAACCTCACACGTTATCAACTTATATAATGCACTGCCACTGGAACTGAAAGGCTGCAGGAACATAAAAGGTTTTAAAAGGAAAGTTGCTGAAAATTTACTGAAGACATATATTGATAGCTGATAAAGTGTTACACATTTATAGCTGATTTGAAAGCTGAACTGTTTAAAAATTAATATGGATTAATGTCCCATAGAATATGTAGCTTCTATTTTTCTGTTAAGTTCTTTGTTACTATTATTTCTTGAGTTATAGTGAATGTCTGTATCTTTGTATGTTTCATATATGTTATTCTTGTACGGTAATTCATTCCTACTCTAAAAATGTAATATAAGTATTGTCAAGGGCTGTTTGCCATCATTTTATATATGTTTGTACTGTTCCCTAGCATGAGCTATGGCTCTGGGAACCTTTTCAGATAACAATAAATAAAATAAAAAGAAATAAATACCTTCTTTTCGTCGACGCCAAAGGAAATTTAAGCACTTATTTTCTAAACAGGAAGACCTAGTGTTCTGTAATGATGTCGATTCTTTGATGGAGTCCCTGGGTGTTCAACATAAGCCTGAAGATTGGCGCTTGTTTACTGACTCTTCGAAAAAAAAAAAGGACTTGAAAGGAGTGTTGCTACGTAATGGAAACAAGTTTCCATCCATTCCTATGGCCCATTTAGTTGGTATGAAGGAGAGTTATGTGAATGTGCAACTCTTGCTATGCAGCATCCGATATCATCACTACTCATGTCAGATAGGCGCAGATTTTAAGGTGATAGCTATCTTACTTGGATTACAACTTAGTTATACAAAATTTTCCTGTTTATTGTGCATGTGGGATGGTACATAAAAAAGGAATTATTGTGTTTAAAATGTTGGCCAAAGACAGTCATTCAACCCAGGACAAGCAATGTTGTTCACCAACCACTTGTAAGTGCTGACAAAATCTCATTACCTACATTACCAATCCATCTAGGTTTGTGTAAGAACTTTGTGAAAGTAATGGATCGTGATGGGAGTGCTTTTCTGTACCAGAAAACAGAGTTTCCAAAGATCAATGAAGCAAAAATAGAAGAGGGAATATTTGTTGGCCCTCAAATTAGACAACTTATAACGATTCGCAGTTTGAAGGCCTTTTAAATACGCAAGAATGAGTTACATGGTTCTCTTTCAAAAACATTGTCATAAACTTCCTTGGAAACCACTGGTCTGAACATAACACAGAACTTGTCAGTGAGCTGATTTGAGATTTACAAGGTCATGGGATGTAATATGTCCTTGGACACCCATCTTGACTTATTTCTTGAGAACCTCGTCGCTGTCAGCGACGAACATGGTAAGCATTTCCATCACGATATCGCTGAAATGGAGAGACGCTACCACGGAAAATGGACTCCAGGTATGTTGGCAGACTACTACTTGCACTAAAGAGAGATGTTCCTCAAGCAAAGTACAGTCGAAATTGTAATTCACATACAGCTTAGGTATGTAAAAGGTACTCAAGCTAAGGTGTGACACATATTAACTGCACAGTTAACAGATTATCCTTATAATTACAAGAAATCCTGTTAATGCAATTACTCAAAAACTACGGATGATGGAAAGCTTCTGCAAAAGATTTTTAATCACCATACAAATTTCAGTAAGAATCATCCTTTATACTTCTTTTCACATTAATCAACACATTTTGTTGAACAGCTATTAGCTGGCTATTTACACAGGGTGTCCACCTTGAACCTCCCCGATTTCCATTTCTTTGCAAATTAAAACCAAAGAGATTAGGACAATTGTATAAATTCTAATATACAATTGTTCTACTGTTATTCTACTGTATTAGAGCCGGATCCAGCGGTTGAACAGTACATATTTTCCCAGATAGCACACAAGCAGCCAGACAATCTTCCAGGAAAACGATGCGCCAGCTCACTGGAGCTACTTTGTACGTACAACTCTGAACAGTGCTTTCCCAAACCGCTGGATCGGACGCGAGAACCAATAGCTTAGCCTCCTCGATCGTACGACATAATTCCATTATGTTTTTTCAATGGGGTTATGTAAAGGACAATGTATTTGCTACCAAAGTACCCGACATTAATGACTTACATATACGCATCACATAAGCAGTAGCAACCAGCACATTTGATATGCTGGAGCTAACCTGGACTGAAATTGAGTGATTGGATAGTTTGTATGCAACTCAAGGAGCGCACATAGAAACCTACTGATTATTTTCAAGAAATTATTTGAGTTGTACTTTTCACTAAAATTTATACAATTGTCCCAGTTTCTTTGGTTTTAATTGGCAAAGCAATAGAAATCAGGCAGATTCGAGGGGGACACGCTGTACATACAAGAGAGGACGGCAGAGGCACATTTCGGCACCTATATACAGATGTATCATTTTATCTTGAAAAGTGCAGAGCGATGCGCAGTGGTATCTGGACGAGTCCACTTTAGAACGGTTGCCACTGGAGGGGAGGGCAGGTCAGTTGCGAGCAACTAAACACGTGCAGAGCGACTCGGTAACACTACAGCTTGTTTCAAAATGTGCTTGTCTCCTGGTTCCAAGAGAGCATTTATAAATGGCGCCTCCTAGCTACACATTAGGAAATAAAGTGCTACATTTAAAAAAACGAGAAGTAATAACCAATATCCATAGATTTATAAAAAAGGAACAATGGTCTGGGTCAGCTATAAAAATCTGGGGAAGGGTATCTGAGGCAACAGTTGTGTCTGAAAGCAGTTTGGGAGAGATAAGGAAAGAAAAGCCATTGGTGCTAGTGCAACAACGTTCTTCTATATGCCCAGTAAACAAAGATTAAGAACACGCACAAAATCTAATTTGGATGTTTTAATTTAGAAGTAGTTAGGCGAACTGTGAATAATTTTTAAAGCACAGAAAAACAAAGACCAACTTTGAAGAAAGTGCTTATGAAGCTTCAAAATTCTACTGACTTCCAAGGCAGTGTCTGAACATTCAGAAGAGTTCTTTTGAAGCTAGGATTATTTGAAAAAAAAAAAACATTAAGCGTGACAGACAAATTTTAATCGAACATCGCACCATACGTGCAAAAAGGCTTAAGTATTTACGAAATATTCGGAGATATCGAAGTGAAGTTTTTATAGTTTATATGGATGAAAATTATATAAATACAGCACATACTGGACCATATGCCTGGAGTGAAATACGTTACAGGGACTCTGCAGCGATATTGAAAGGCCGACAGTTGTTTATCATGCCTGCTGGAGGAGAACAGGATTTTGTTCCAAATACCTTTGTACTATTTAAGATCCAACAAAAGCGTGGAGATTACTCCCGTAGTAAGAATTTCAACTTAGTTTATAAGAGCTGCAAAACTGGCTTCGAGAATGAAATTTGTTTTTAGACACCTTATGCACCGCCCTCCCCTCTCGTAATCTTAGGCGTGTGACGTATTGTGGCAATAGGTGCACTATTCCCACCACAGTTGCTGCTCATCCCTACCGCACAGGATTGCTTTCAAGACAAAATAATTCATCTGTACCTAAATATCTTTATTGCTATACGTACCCCGTTTTCTGCCCGTAAACGCAGTTCCCAGCTTTGTGAATCTGTATCAAATGAGGTCTTGCACATCTTAGTTAATAAAAAGCGTACACTTATAAAGATAATTTGAAAATATGTTATACGGATGAGTGGTATTAGATAAAGCAATGCTACAGCTAAAGTGATACTAATATGGAAACAGTAATGGCATAAAATGATTATCATTAGTATTCAGGTGAACAACCCGTTAGTGTTTCATTTTTTCTCTGCGTTATTTATCTCACTTTTCACTCACATTAGTCGTGGTACATACTGTCCTGGTATGCTCTAGACATATTGCTTTCCTCAAATAATTTAAACCCAATAACTACGAATATTAAGAGTACATAGTTAAACATTGAGCGAAATTCTTCAAGTTCTCCATTTTTTGTTTATATGTTTATAATCAAA
The DNA here is from genome assembly GCA_030765055.1 of Mantis religiosa. Classification (NCBI taxonomy): domain Eukaryota; kingdom Metazoa; phylum Arthropoda; class Insecta; order Mantodea; family Mantidae; genus Mantis; species Mantis religiosa. The sequence continues at coordinate 258,262,413 of CM060948.1, read as the reverse complement.
AACGAAGTATCTTGTTTTATAATTTGTAGTTATTTGGTGTGATCGTTGAATATCAGCTAGCTATTAAGGTTTTCCAAACATTTCTTCTACTTTTCTTACACATTTAGGCGTTAAAATGAAGCAATTTGTTTTCAAATTACTTCAAATTTTGCAGAAAAGCACAAACCTATAGGTAGACATAAAAATGATGGGAGTAATTTATCACTTATTCACTTATCTATCACTGAGGAAATACTAAATAGAGTAGGCAATACTTATTAATGATTGAAAAAGTAAAATTTATATTTTTCTCAAAAAATAAATAACCGTTCCCAACAGTTTCTTAAACATTAGTTATGGTTAAAATGGATATTTATATTAATAACATTTTTATTTTTTATCGTACTGACTATTTCACTTATCATTGAAATTATCCAATATTTAAAAGAGGAGTCGATATAAATTATGTTCATAAATTCAGAAGTTAAAACTCTAGTTGAGCGTATCATTGAAAACAACAATGCATAGTTCTCAAAATTCACGCTATTATATTTTATGCGAGGATGCCTTTCTCTTAGTCTCTTGGGGCTCTCTTGTACATTGTATAACAATGTTTTTAATATGGATTAAGCATGTAGCCACATGAGTTAATTCAAATAGCTTGAAAGATAAACCAGCATCTTGGCTAAGTTAAGTAAATAAAGAGGGAACTGGAAAAAAAACACGTAAAAATAAGTTCTTGCAGCTAGTTATAATATTTAGGCAAGTAACAGTTCCTTATGTCGTTCAAAAGAAGGATTATTTTATAAGAATTAAGCAAACAAAACAATTTTCAATGTTGATAATGAAACATCTTTATTGAAATGCATAGTAATCCCGAAGCATTATATTCTGTACATAAATTTAGCTAATGGGAACTAACACTTTTACTATTTAAAGTATTTATGATGCATTTATTTCCCCAACGACATTAAAGTCACATCAAATAAATCAGGAAATACAAAATACAAACATAATGTGCATTATGTTATGCCACTAGGTTTGGAAAAGGTAGATGTTTGTCTATCTGCTCATGAGCTCAGCAAGAAGATGTCGTTGCAGTTAAGTAATTGCGCAATGCAACAGAATCATTTAAAATATGCAGTTATAGTGAAAAGTAATCTCATTTCCTTACATATGTTGTGAAGTTTTCAACCTAATTCGCAGTTTATATATCTTTTTTTCTACTGGAATCTGCCAACAGCTGGATATACGTCTTAGATCTCTCGGACGTACTATAAGGCAGAGCTGAAGTCATTAAGTAAAACAAAAGAAAGTAAAACTGCATTAACGAAGAAATACAAAATACCATGTGTTGCTATGACAAATGGAAAGAGGTGTGGGTTTTTGTTGTTGGCCTCAAAATTATTTGCTGTTTTATACCAAATAATGCTCATTTCCTAGCGTCTAATCCAATTATATTTGTGCCATTATGACCCATGTAGAACGCCTGACACGCATACAAATAGTTTTATTTTTGGCGTTGGTATGGCTCATGTGTTTAAGATGTTAGTGAAAAGATATTTGCTAAAAAGCGTTAAACAGAAACACGAATATCATTAATGGAATGGAAATTAATTGTTCTTCCACACTAGCCGTCTGTAGGCTAAAGTATGGAAAGATTGAGTGAAATTGAAACATTCAATGCCATAGCCGGGATTTGAACCTCGGATCTTCTGTAAAAGCCCGGGCCTTAAAGTACTTACACGATGTAAGTCGCCATTAAGGTTGTCTCATGTGTTTATGAGAACTCCTAGTTGTTTACCGGCAAAAAAGCACGAGTTGGAGAAGTTGGAGAATTTAATGTCATATCGTCACGTTGGCCATTAGCTCAAGGGTTAGAGCGGCTGGACGGCATTAAGAAGATCCGTGGTTCAAATCCCGGCTATGACATTGAATTTTTTAGTCTGACTCAATCTTTCCATACAAGATCATTGTCTTCGTCCTTCCGCTGCTTACCTTAGTTACTCGATTATTCGAAAACATGTGTCGTCCAAGATGGCTTTGGCCTGTTTACTTCGGTTAAGAGGTGTTTTACTTTAAATCCTAAACCGCTAAGTCGCAAACATGCTCTCGATCTTCCCATCCAGTATTTTGAGCACTGAAACAACTCCTATAGTCCACTTGCATTAGAAAGTTGTAATCTTCGTGCGTTACCCATGAAGTATTTTCCTTGTTTCTTAGAATACTGAGCAGGATTACCCAGGTGGTAACGTCAAACGCTATTAAGGAAGTCCGGATCGGATAAGGACATCTTGTAGATTTTTTCTCTCCAAAGTAATGATTGATTTCCACCACACAATTTATCTAATCCTTATTTATTCTCGTTTTATTTCCCTTTGCGTCTTTAAGGTTAACATAGCCAGGTGTATTGAATTGCCAGGTGTATTGAATTTCCATGTTATGCTTGACATAAATACATAACTATGATTTGTATTTGTCCCAGTGTATAAGGGTATTCATGAAAGTGAAATGGAAATGTGAAGAGCTCAGCTGCACTGTGGCTGCCACCAGCAATATGGCCACGCTACATACATCACATCATACCTTGACTTGACCGCACTGTGGGAATCCTCATCCTGCAAAACCTTAAGGCTTTAGAAATGCTAACAGACATTTCTAGTAGTTTGGTCTGCATCATCATCTGAACTTAATCTGAGTAGGTTGATGCAATTTCCGACTATATGGACAGTGGAGAGCAAATGTAAAAGCAAGGCTAACACATGAATATGCAAGCCGCTGACTCACAGATAAGCCTCATATGAAATCTCAAGTATTATGACTGTGCATCATCTACAAACAGCTACTTAAAGCCAATGAATCTTTAAAAATCTTAAAACCAGCAGTTTTCTCCTGATGTTGAATATTTTACCACATACTTAAAACACTGAGGATCCAGGACACAGCAAATTTTGAGTATTATATCACTCCCAAAATTTTTAGCTAACCATACAAAGAAATTGTCATATAGGTATTTAATTTTAAATATTTAAGCAAAGTGCTTGTATAAATCTTGTTGAATTTTTCAATTTTAAATGCATATCGTGGGAAACACTTAACAACTTAATACCTTTTGAACTAGTAGGTAACAAATTTTGTAGCTATATTCCTCGGAAAGTCCTCCAAAAACTGCAAGTTATTAAGTGTAAGTTGTGATCCAAGAATAATACTGGATTATACAAAATACTGGAAAAGGGAACTGAGAAAAAGTGAAATTCAGAAATTAATGCATCGGTTTACCTAAATGGTAAAGGAAAAATTAAACCGCTGTTTGTGGCCTTAATATTATCTACATAGTAAACCAATGTGTAGCACAAGTTATTAAGGTAATATAAATACTAAGAACAAAGAATAATGAAAAAGAAAACACACCGAAAAGTTCCACAAATTCCACCAAATGTCGCCGTGTCATTTTTAAAATAAGATTTAGAACATGGAGAGCTTATGATTATGTTGGTGAACTTGTTACTGGATTCATCATGCTCAACAGCTGTTAGATATTATGTGTAACTACTACTTGTATTATTTACCATTGTTTAAAAATAGTGCGCTATACATATTTGAGGCCCGGTTGCATAAAAATCGCTAACTGCAGTTCATTTATAATCGAAGATCAAAATTGAAGTAAGTTTACGAATCCGCGTGGATTGTAAAATGCTAATCTTAGATCAGATGTACGCCGTTTAGTACTGATCTGAGATCACAAAAACAAATGCGGCAACATCGCCAAACATGTTACAACTTTCGTGTTGTATCGAAAGGATTCGAGAATTATCGGAACTATTCGACTCTGTTTAATTCAACGCACAGAGTAGATAATCTAGACATAACAAAAACTAAATAAATCTTTAGCTTTATTGTTATCTGTCCTAAAAATGTTACTTTAAATAAACATTATAAAAATGTACTCCATATTGAAACAGGCTGTATCAAAAGTTAATCATTTCGCTTCATTTATCTCCATTATATGCCCAATGTACACCTTTTTCTTTTTTGTCTGTTTACAATAATGTGAGTTGGAAAATATAAACAAAAGTGGGAGATAAGTGAAGTTTTATGTTACAAATTATTATATAAAAATGGAAGTTCAAGCAAAAGGGAAGCTGCGTTCCGCTAATTTTAAACCTCGCATAACCCTTCTTATTTCACACTTTTCCATAGACATCCTGATGAAATGAGATCTTAAAGCTGCAATTTCCCCTGTAACTTTGTGTATTGTTCTAAACGCAGTCCCTTTATTTATATTGAATATATCCCCAATCACCATTTGGAAGCTTTCAGTTGCATAGAATAGTAATGCGAGAAGGATCATAAATATTGGATTAAGTGCGTATTTCCTTATGGTTTGTGTTCTTAACTGTCCATGTAGCCCATGCTCCAGTTCAACTACATGCTTTGATAGACGAGATCTCAGTTTGAATTTTTTGTAATTTGGTTCTGAGATGGGATTTCCTCTATGTTGGAAAACACGAGGAGACCTTTCAAACTCAAAACTCTAATCATAAGAGATATCAGAGTGATCTGGAATCTGAAAATAATAAAAATGTATAGGTTATGAACACAAACAATGCAAATTTAACATAAATTTGTGAAATAAAAAGGCTTATTTATACAAGTAACCACAAAAATGCTTTATTTACTATTTATTTAAAGTTGCACTACTTATTTCTTTTCAGAAACCATTTTGTAAATTCTGCAGTTCTGCTGATCTAAGTTCAATTAAATTAACTGGAGAAAATTCACCAGTTAGATTTGATCCTAGATCAAGAGGCCATGAACTTTGATCAGTGTTTATACAACCAAAATTCTAGGTTCAGTTTGACTGAAGATCATTTTCATATGCTTGAACTTAGATTATCTTTTATACAACCGGGCTTAAGAGTATTAAAATATCCGCGAAGTAGGAACAATTCGATTTCGACTGTTTTCAAATTATGGATAGTCAGAAAAAAAAATCAATGCCATAACCGAGATTTTTTTTGTAATTTACGTCCTCTATCATTAAGTCATATCGGACGATGGACTGGGTGAAATAATGCTCAAATGAGCCCAGAGTCCATAGAGCTTAGAGTTACCCAACATTCGTATTTTAGGATAAGGGAAAATCCGGGTAAAGCGTTATCCAGGCAACTCACCCCGACCGAGATTCGAACTCGGGACCTCTTAAGTGCGAGGCAGACACCACCATCTACGCTACCGAGGTGGGCAGCCGAGATTTGAACCACAGATCTTTGGGTCTCCGTGCGACTGCTCTTAACCATTGAGCAACCATGGCTACTCACTCCTCGAGTCAATTTAAGAGCTTAATATCCTGTTGGCATGTTGGCCATGGTAGTTTAATGGTTAAAAACAATCGCACGGAGACCGGATGATTCGTGGTTCAAATTCCGTCTATGACATTGAATTTTTCAGTCTCTCTCTACCTTTCCATACTTTGGCCTACACACGGCCAGTGAAAGAACAATTAATTTCCATGTATTTTTAAATCTTTTCAAGTTTTTTAAAGATAGATGAACGGCTGAGTGGATGAAAGGAAATTAAGGTTGCAGCTAGGATTGAACATGCGGCACTTTGTCGTAATATACAATTGCGGTGTGGACAAGAGTAAGAATAATTTCGTTTTACTATATTTAGAAAGGAAATAAATACTATACAAACGAAAAACCAAGTCCATTCAAAATTAACGCCGTTGCTGATATAACGTAAATGAATATTCATTTCAGATATTCATTGGATCCTTCCATCAATTAAACAGCTTAAGATGGCACTGAAGGGAACAATAAGTACACAATTGTTGAGTAGTTACAGCTTGATATTCAGGATAACCCAACTGAAAATTAAATTCTTTATCAGCAGCTTCGTAGGTCGGCTATCAAAACATGCACATGAACAAATACAGTGGTATTTACCTTTTTCAGTTGTGTTCGGCAAAAACAAAGAACTAACCGGAGCTCTATTCAAATACCATTTCTCCGACATTCCGTGTAAATTTTTGCAAGGAGGATAAATTACTCATCCCCTTATTTCTGTTCCTCCTCTCTTGCCTAGATATCGTTTATCCATATTCCTTGCTAACCATCGACTTTTCTCCAAGCCTTCCAGAATAACTCCACATTTTTCATGGAAAATGCGTTCGCATTCCTGAGGTTTTCCGCAGTGGCAAACGCGACGAGGGGAGTTAAAAAAATAAAAAAGGAGGAATTCTATTTATTTTCATGACTCACAGGGGTAGAGGGAATATTTTTGGAATGAGGTTTATTAACAGAAAGCGTAGTTACTGCCGCTATTTGCTTATGCATTCCGAACTTTTATAAAAATCGAGGAGCTTGCCAGAAATTGCATTATTGCAAGAATAGAGGCACCTACATTACTTGGCCCGACTGAAATGCAATACATTTTTTCCATTTTGCTTTTATTTTTTCAAATGAGAATCCGATTTTGAAATAAAGGTTATGGAAATCAGAAAGTTACGGTTTGCAATCAAAAAGATACCTGGCAGTTATATCACACTCGCGTTATGAAGGTAAATTTCATTATTTAATGTAACAACTTAGACGTTCACGGCCGACGTCAATCCAGTAAGATGAAGAGGTTTCCGGGCTTACTGGCCGTGGTCTAGAGCGTAGTCTACATCTTAATCTTACTGGATTCATTATTTAAGTTTCATTAAAACATTTAATATAAACAAAGGCTGAGGTTAGGTTAAAATGTGAAAAGAATGCGTTGACCTATTAGTGGGAAGAGAGAACCTACAGGACATTGCGCTGGGATGGTTTTCTCCGGGATGTCAGATTTCCCGCGCCATATCATTCTACATCTCCATCTTCATCTCACGTATCATCAGTGTCACCGCCCGCGGTGCCGTGCGTAGTAAAAGGGGGCGTTAAGTACTACAAGTTTCATGTCATTTTCAGGTCAAGTCAGAGGTTTTGAATATCCAAATTAAGAAAGCTTTTGTTTCGACATTTCAAACCAAATAAGTATTTCATAATCCTCCTCCTCGATTGAATATAAATGTAAATTGATACATTAGATATTTAGATATTTCAAGTTTCACATTCCACTCCCAGTCTCTCTCTCTCTCTCTCTCTCTCTCTCTCTCTCTCTCTCTCTCTCTCTCTCTCTCTCTCTCTCTCTCTCTCTCTCTCTCTCTCTCTCTCTCTCTCTCTCTCTCTCTCTCTCTCTCTCTCTCTCTCTCTCTCTCTCTCTCTCTCTCTCTCTCTCTCTCTCTCTCTCTCCGAAGTTTTTAACTGGGTCTCCTGTAATTTGATACTTAAGTAAAAAATTAATTTGTTTGCATGTCACATTTATGTGTCCTTACAAGGATTCTTTCTATCGTTTTGATAAGCTGGTATCATTTGAATTTGAGGAATCCCGGAAAACGTTTCCTCCATATGCAAGTCAGAACAATTAGGAAACAAGTGACAAAAAGATCCATTAAACGGTGGAATTTACTCATTTCTTGAATTCGAATTTATCAAGTACTAAAGTAATAATCTCCATTCTCTATACATGTATATAGTGATATTTAAAGAAATGAAAAGCAAGTAATGGTTCTTTTTTCATTTCTACCCCACCTTTAACTCCTACTTTAAGTTTAAGTATGAATGCCTTTAACCCATTCGTACTTCCAGACTCTGGGGAAGATGAATCATCGTGCTTGGAAAAAAATCCCCACCCCAGCAGGGAATCGAACCCGGGACACTTAGCGCACAGGCAGGTGCTCTACCGACTGAACTACGGGGCCAGCCCTTAATAGTCCTTATGTAAGTTAGTTGAACTGTATTTCCTCTGTGTTATAGTCAATTTCATTAGTAGGCAGCAAAACTTGGGACATTTGATAGAGAGACGGATGGCTTCAGGTTAGTTGCACTAGAGCATACTCATAACAGTTCCGCATAAAATTTGTGGATGTATCGTAATCTGTGTAATCAGGAATCTGCTGGACTGAAACAGTCCATCCGAGAATAAACTACATGAATTGAATTTCAGATATTTAAGTTAAGACATGGAATTATTTTGATTTGTAGGCATACATATGTAACTAAATGCAAAAGGTATATCTGTACTGGAAATTGTTTCACTAGCTGTGTGTAGGAGGAAGTATGCAAAGGTAGAGTCCAACTGAAATAACTGACATAACCGGGATTTGAAACGCGGGTCTTCCGGTCTCCGTCCGGCTGCTCGTAACCATTGAGCTACCATGGCCAATTGGCCAGCAGGACATTAAATTTTCCAACTGACTCGTGTTTTTGTCGGTAAATTACAAGGAGTTCTCATACACATGAGACAACTACTTACTAGTCTATAAGTTCTGTAAGGCTCGAGCTTTATAGTTCAGACCACTCTTAGGTCAATTAATGGAAAAGTTAATTGTTCTTTCATACTAGCCGTGTGTAGGCCAAAGTATGGTAAGGTAGAGTCAGACTGAAATATTGAATGCCAAAGCCGGGATTTGAACCAGGAATACACGTAACAATAATCAGTTGGAATATTTAATGTCGTGCTGGCACATTGGCCATGGTAACTGAATGGTTAAGAGCAGCCGCACGGAGGCCGGAAGATCTGTGTTTCAAATCTCCGCTATGGTATTGAATTTTTCCGTCTGTCTCTACCTTTCCATATATCTGTACTATTAAGCAGTTGTAATTTCTCTTGATGAACATTACTAAACCAAAATAAGTCAGCTATAATTATTACTAATTTAAACATTTCGAAGCCAGTACATCGAGTGCTGCGTCTCATGCACACCGCTTTCTTTTGTGTTATCTTCTGGTGTTATGATCATGATCGCACAGTAAACAAATAGGTACGCGTAGTATACAACTAACCTGTGCCTTTTTTTTAGTTAATTGATGGAAATTAAACATTTGGCAACACTAGCCGTATATAGGCTAAGTTTTTTGACAGATAGATTCAACATGAAAAATTCAATGTCATGGCCGGGTTTGAACCATGGATCTCCTGGTTTCCGTCCAGTCGCTCTTTCCCCTTGAGCTACCATGGCCAACGTGCCGTCCTGGCATTAAATTCTCCATTTGACTCATTTCCCGGGTAGGCCACTAAGAGGTCTCGCATCCGAGATACACCGATTGTGGCGACTTACTATCGTAAGTACTTGAGTCCCAGGCTTCATCATTTAGCTCTTAATGTCAGGACGGCACGTTGGTTATGGTAGCTGAAGGGCTAAGAGCGACTGGACGGAAATCAGGAGATCCGTGGCTCAAATCCCGGCCATGACATTGAATTTTTCATGTTGACTATGTATCAAAAGCCTTAGCCTATATACGGCTAGTGTAAACAAATGATTAACTTCCATCAACTAACTATATAATAAGAGTTAAATGAGGAAGCCTGGGACTCAAGTACTTACGATAGTAAGTCGCCACAAACGTGTATCTCGGATGCGAGAGCCACTAGTGGTCTACCGGGGAAATGTATGAGTCAAATGGAGAATTTAATGTCAGGACGGCACGTTAGCCATGGTAGCTCAAGGGGTAAGAGCGACTGGACGGAAACCAGGAGATCCGTGGTTCAAATTGCGGCCATGGCATTGAATTTTTCATGTTGACTATCTAATCTGTTCGTTTTTACCCATGTTCCGCTACACCGAAGTAATTTCAGCGATTGTAGACGTGACTAATATAAGCAAGTTGAGATAGGCAATGCACGTTCTGCGGCTAAACATAACGCAGTTAATTGCGTTTAACATAATTGGCATCAGATGCTGATAAGTTGGTATTTAAACAAGAGGGGTGAAATTATTGGATTAGAATGTCTTTAAAACATCGATTCTAAGTAGCTCATTATTGGCCTTCTCAAGATTTAATGCCCCAAAAATCTCTCAAATCTCTAGTAATCACCTGCGATTAACTGCTTCTTTCCAACATGTAGCCTTCTCTACATAGTATTGTCCGTGTAGGTATTCAATTGGCTCAATCCGTAACGCCTAAAACTGGAATGCGAAGTGTTTTAGGTTCGATTCTGTTATGTAGTTAATTTTTTCTTCGTCTTTTTAATACGTAAATTCTAATACTGATTTGTAAAAAAAAATGTGAATCTGACTGGCCAGTGCAAGGAGTCCAACTGTAGTTTGGCTAGCACGCTCTCCTGCCTTCAACCCAATTGATTTCTTTTTCTTGGGTCACCTCGAGTCTCTGGTGTATGAGACACCGATTACCTCAGAAGAAGGCTTAACTGTCCGAATAATGGCAGCACACACGGTGAAATTTGGACAGACGTCGTTCCCTCCTGCTGTCAACTTTGTATTGAAAATGCAGGTCGCCTTTTCAAGCAATTCCAATAAACCTGATGTATAGAGTTTCATTTACCTTTTAGTTTATGTAAATCCCTCCCATTTAGACGGACATCATTTGAAAGTATTAAAGGTTTAACTTTTCTTAGAAATAATTTTAATTAATTGTACTGACAAGGTCAAACTATTCTGTACATTTGTACAAAATTAAAAGTTTAGACAAAATAGTCAAAAAGCAACCAACAAACAAGCAAACAAAACAAAAATAAAAAATATGAACAAAGTGAAAGAGATTCGAACTCATTTATCTTTGATTTGAAAGCTAGCGGTTTTAACCGAATTTGAACTAAAAACACCTAAATGAGGGTTTGTCACCTAAAATAACCTAAATAGCTGCTTTCCCTTTTTAAAACGAATAATGATATTTCCCGATTTTCAAGGTTAATTTAAAAGGTCATATTAGAGAGCAAATTAATAAAATAAGTGAAGTGCACCCTAATATGACATTCATCTCAATAATGAAAAGGTGTATGGATAAACCAGTCGAAACGAGCTTCGAATTCTGCTCCTCCGGAATATCAGGCAGAAGCACACGATGGAGCAAAACGAAAACAAGTGAAATGTTTGTCTGGAGTAGTTCTTTGTAGTTATGAGATATACGCATTTTAGTGCTCCAATTAATAAAATTTATTGTTTTGTTTTATAAAAACGTATTTCCATCGTATCTATATCAACTCAGATAAACTACTTCTTCACATCATGGCATAGGCAATCAAGTGCCTGTTCCGCCTTCGAAGTCCTCCAGCCATCGTTTCCTGGGTCTGCCCACTGATCTCCTACCTTTAGGATGATACTGTAATATTTGTTGTGTGAGTCTATTATCTGGCATTGTTTCAACATGTTCCTTCCATTTTTGTTTGAGATCTTTTAACCTATCATTCATACTAAAAATGTCCAGCTCTTCTCTTATATTTTCATTTCTTATTAAGTCCATCTTCGTGCATACTTTCACACTTCTCAAGACTTTCATTTCTGAAGCCTGTGGTTTACTCTGTTGCTTTTTAGGTAACGTCCGAGTCTCACTTCCGTATGTCAGTATAGGTACAGCCATAACTTTGTAGAACTTTAATTTTCTTTCTTTACGTATTTTGTTTCTAAAGGTTCTATTTATTGTTCCACACACTCTTTGAAATTTGCATATTTTATTGTAGACATCATATTCCTTGTCATAACTAACATCACTTCCCAAGTAGTTAAAATGGCTTACCTGTTCAACGCAGCGTTTACTTAAAACTATTTTTGTTCTAATTGGCTCTTTCCCAAAGAACGCCATTACCTTTAATTTTATTAAAGAAATTTTCATATTATATTGCTTACAAAGTTCACTAAGTTTAAAAATAGATTTTTGCAGGGCAGACTCGCAGATAAACACATGCAGAAATAATTTTACTACATATTACGTTGGAGATACAAAAGGGAAAAAGCGATGTATTTCCGATAAAAAATTCCCATTAAACGCAGCACCTATGACGCGTGGTGACATCTTGATGCAGCTATTAAAAGCTCATTGAATTGTTGTGCCTTCAGCGCCTTTTTTGTCTTTGAACCTTTTATCTTTGTTCATCTATTCCTCTGAGCTACAGGTTATGGTTTTTTTAAGTAAAACTGCACTATGTACATAGGAATTTTAAAGTGGACATAACAATATGTGCATTTTGACTTGCTTCATTGCAAATAATGGTCTACGCTCCAATGACGTCATGTTTTGTTGAAATAATGTTTTCGTCATACAGGAATGTGTTGCGTGACAATAGGAAATCGTTTACCCCAGTACATTTGGGTATGTATGTAACTATTTACTGCAATGACAAAAAATAACCTACGAAGCAAACAGTAAACACTATTCTGTGCGTTCATTGATGAATATCTTTGACAATGTATAGGTACTTTTGTGAAATAAGCTCATGAATAAATCTTACAAATGAGTAGTCTAAAAGGAAAATTATACGTAATGTACTGATAAACAAACAAAACATTAAAAAACTTATTTTAATACAGAGATACCTAAAAATATATTAATAAAAATGCTTAGAACCAGTTTTAATAAAGAAAAACTTAAAAAGCCTAGTTTAAACAAATAAAAAATCTAAAATGTAGGAATATCCTACTTAGGAATCCGGGTTTCAAGTCATAACTGTTGCGCCATGGAGTACTTAAATGGAGTACTTTGACACCTCTTCATTTTCGTGTGTTATGCACTCAAGTGATGTTATTAACAGTGGCGTACTGGCACTTAACATCCACATTTAAACCAAGTAAGTCTATCCCAAATTACTTGTTTAATATATCTCCACTTGCTCTGAAAATATTTCCGTGTAGTTCATTAACACCTTATATAAGAGAGAAAAATGTATCGAGGTAACATCCGAAATTACTGAAACCACTTATTCTACTATTTACGAATGAAAAAATAATTTTCTCCTGTTACTTGGCATATGAATTCTTCGGCAGTTGGCTTCATGTTATCTGTACCCAAATCATTACACTGCAAAAGTGTTGTAATGACAATGAGGTGAATATAGATCACAGTGGTCAAAGATGACTGATATGCAAGTAAAAACTCATCCGAATGCTGTCTGCATAAACCAAAAAGACTACGAGAGTTTGCGGTGGTTCATCTCCGATCTTCCTACGTATAATCTAACAAATTAACCTACCCCTCTGATCGTGGCATTAATGTTTCGAAAATCGTGAATGTGGATTACATACCACATCTAAAATGTGTCCGTTGCTTGTTTTGAGGCGTGGAGGATGTGAAATGGCAATAGTATCCTTAACTTTAGACCAATTGCAAACCAACTGTAAGGTATAAAGATATAAAGTAATTTACTCTTCTGCTACTAAACAATTCAACTAAGTAAGATCATGGAATTTGATGGCTGGAGTCATTAGATGCTTTTCATATTGCTCTCATTTAGGTGCCCAAGCATAAAGATGACATACTTTTTATCTTTGACCATGGTATCTTAGCTATGACGTCACATTTCACTTAGTTATTTCATTATTTGTATACTGCTTTCAGCCCTGAAACATACAGGCTCTAAAATATTTTCATAATCTGGAATATAGTTGGGCAAGTTTTGAATTCGTATTTTAGTACTAATAGAGAGGATTGAAACATTGTAGTCTTAGGGGATAAAATTAATGAAACATTCATTTAAGGGTATTGGTAACTAAATTCCTAATTTATACCAAGTTTTACAATTTAACTCGAAAGGGTATCAAAATAGCTTTAACTCCCGTATGGGAGAATGTGGTATGTTGTCAACTATCCAAGAAATCAATAGTCAATAAATGACTTCATACGGACAATATTTAGAAATATTTTGAAAAGTTTTTCCAGGTGTAGTTTTAAATTGTATTGCTCTACCCTTTCCTTTTATTTTAAGGATATATATAACCGAAAATTTGAAATCCTGAACTAATAACGCTCGCTTTTTAATGTTTATACCACAGATGTAGTTTGGTGCAAATATGACAGCCCAAATTGCACTGATAGTTTGGAAAATGTCAAATTTATTTATTTTTGGTTACGTCACCTAAAAAGTACCTTACGACAAAATAACCTAAATTTTTATGTAATATTTAAAAAACAGGTTCCAAATACATCCATTTTTTAATTTGCGCTAGGTTTCTCTGTGTATTTTTAACTTTAGGCTCCAGAAATTCTTAAAGCTACGAATATGGGTTTTTGCCAAAAATTTGAAATGTTTGTGTTTGAAGTAAAGAAAGTGTAATTCAATGCCTCTCACAATAAAACCCAGGAAAATTTCTATTCACTGTGCCTCTATAAACCTATGTAGAAAGTTTCATTAGTCTAGCACTAAAACTGCGACGCAAGGAGCATCTTAAATGATGAAAAATGATGAAATTTTCAATAACGAGAAAACGAGGATAAAGACTTGGAATTCATATCTAACACTAACGTTCGCGTAACTTTCAAACTAGATTAGAGCATTTAAAATGACTTGCTGTGGCTATCTAAGCATTCTTTGGATTCAGAAATGCGTACACTATTTTATAGTCTAAAAAGAGGAAAAAGTGATTTTTTTTAAATGCTCATGAAATTTCAGTCATATAACTGGTGAAAATTCAAATCCATAGTATAATATGTGCATTTAATTATAATTAAAGTTTTTCTGAAATATATAATCATATATGCTACTCTTATCTAAGCATGTAATACTTTATCTTGAGTTGACCGCTCGCCGCATTATCGGTCGGGTTTTATAGCCTGCCGGAATTGCCGCTGTTGCTTGAGTGTCTGCTCGGGGCAGCACTGCCTATATGCCGTGGTTTTGTCAGCAAAATATCTGGAGCATTCTAACAGTCGGGTGAGTGAGTGTGTGGTGTTTTAGGGCCCGTCGACAACAAGGTCATTTGGGCCTCTAACAGTCGGTGTAAGTGTCGGAGATGTAATGGCATCATTTTTTTTTTTTTAACTTGGGTTCCTTTTTCTGAATTTCTCTTTTGTGCTCGTTCGGGAAATAACTTTACGATTATTTTTCCAATTGGAAGTTGACTGGGGTTGAAGGAAGGAATCAAAGAATTATGTGCAACAATTAAATTCTTGTCCAATTTGTTCAATACCAAGGGCAGTCGATCATAATGAGTAAATATGAATATGTGGATACCTCAATGGGTAAAAAATCAAAATTAACGCCAGAGCCACAAATTTCTGGTACTGCCTAAGCATGAAGGAGCACCCCCTTCGCCTCGTGATAGGTTTCGCCGTACCTTCCACTTAAGACAACGAGGAGCGGATGAATCAAGTTACCCCATTTTGGAAATAATCATTTCTCCACACTAGCCGTGTGTAGGCTAAGGTTTGAATGAGTAGAGCCAGACTAAAACATTCAATGCCCATTCAGCGGGAGATCCGTGGTTCAAATCCCGGCTTTGGCATTGAATTTCGCAGTCTGCCTTTACTCATTTACTCCATTTTATTTGTGATAATATTGTGGCATGTCGGCATAGTGGCCATAGTAGCTCAGTTGGTTAGAGCAACCGCACGGAGAGCGGGAGATCCGTGGTTCAAATCTCGGCTTCCGCATTGAATTTTTCAGTCTGCCTTTACTCATTTACCCAATTTTATTTGTGATAATATTGTGGCCAACTCTACTGGGGGTCGCCGCAACCTGAAACTGTATTTAATATCAACGACCATTATGCACTCTTCGTTCTTCTAATAGTGTATTATAGACAACATTTAAAAGAAAGAATAATAATTGCATCATGCAGAGCATTTCAAAGTGATTAAATTATGAGGAAATAGGATTAACAGAAAATCTCGCAAAGTTTTACACGCTCTTTCCACATTCATTTGCACATATTCATTTAAACGGGACGTTTCCAAATTTAAACTGACCAGAAGGGCAAATTTAAATGGTCAGAAGGACAAACCCGCAAACGAAATCTCATTCTGTATTTTAGGATTTTCATTAACATTAAGAGAGACATTTTCCCAAAACGTCAAAAAATCAATAAGTTTATCCTAGAAATCTTCAATAGACCTACTTATAAACACACTGTGCTTTAAAGTAGCAAAGGTTGCTCTCGAGGACAACTGGAGTCCAAACCAACTAGTCTTTAAAGGTTAGAAAAAAGGATATGTCACCTGGAAACAAATGAAGGCTGTTTGAGGAGAATATAATACATCCCGAAACATTAACTGCTCATGAAGCTAGTTATTACATGTAAGCTTTATGCTACCAACTTAGGTACAGTATATATTACACCGAACTCCATTTCTGCACGCCTTTATTGCGTACTTCTGAATTACTGTACTAAAACTCAAGAGTTTGGTATATATTGTCCTAGACCTCAGTTCATTTTCGTTGTAATGCTCTCCGAACGTTAATATCTACACAAAGGGGCTGTAAACACAGGGCTATTGTCCACGAGGTAAGTGTAAACTCAAAACTCGAATGAGGCAAGTTACACGGTTAAGCGGAGTCTACGTTATAAGATTATCACTATTGTAATTATTTAAGAATGTAACATTTTTAAGAGGCGCGTTTGTCATTTATTACTTCCCATTTATGTTCAAGATTGCAAATCACTAATTACTGAGGAAGACTACTTACATCACATATGTTACCAGGTCTGGGATTCCAATAATGTCATTTCAATTGCCCTGTAATAGACTTTGTTAGTATGTATATTGTGACTCTGTGGGTTTGTGAAATTAAAAGTCCAGGCTACAAACACCAAAATTTGCTCTTTATTTCAGTAGAAACACACTTCAGTCAACTCCTACAGTAGCAGAATTACGTCACATACACAATGCAACTTGCAAGGTCATCAACCAAAAACGAAGTTCACACAGCTGTTCGCGCACACGAGTTTAATTAACAAGTGACCCCCAGTGGCGGGCGGCGGCTCCTTTTATAGATTACCCACTATCTGGAATGTTCTCAATCAAGACGGCGCTAGAAGAAAGACGAACTCTCCAGAAATCCGTCTCCTTCCCCCACCGTTTCGGCAAGCTTTTATCTCCGCACTGCACTGATCATCTCTTTGAACTCGTCGGCCGCGCCACCTCGCCTCTCAACAATGCGTTCGCGACAATATCATGGATCCCAGATCTTGAGCATGCTTATTCATTAGGTTCTTTTATGCCCTTTTTTCTACCCTGCGTTATAATTTTGCATTTGTGTCCTTCGAATTTTGATTTACAATTGTTCTCATTTAAACTAATTATATAAAGATGTTCATATTGATTATTGATATCTTGTACAATGTCACTATGGCGCAGCAACCTAGCACATACCCGCAGGCTATCTGGACGTAAAGGCAGCTAATGGCCGGTCTCCCTCAGAGCAAGGTGTCATTGTGTATCGCTTTCTCCGTTCCAGGGGATTGCTTTGGAGTTTCGAGTAGTTCCGTTATTTTCCCGAACTTGCGATTTGGATTATATATATATATATATATATATATATATATATATATATATATATATATATATAAGCAGCTGACTAGCTCTAGGTGAACAGTAGCTCCCAACCAAAAGACCTACACCACCTTCATCCTACAAACTTCAATTCTAAAGCTTACCTGCGGTAAAACCCTTAACGAGTGGGCGCGCAGCAAAAACCTTCTGGCTGTATACAGCCAGCCAGCACGAGCGAGTGAGGTGAACAGTTGAATTCAATATTCGTTACAGTTGAGCAGCGTGCAGTTCTGTTGGGTTCTGTTCTGTGTGCGTGCCACAGTGTGGCAAATGCGCCAAGCTAAGCGCTTAGGAGACGATTAGTGTGTTTATTAGCAACTAGTGTTATCCTTATAACATTTTAAAGACAGAGGTTTAACTATTTAACTGTGAATGATGATAATGATAATGTGAATAGGGGCGCTCAACTACGGCGGTCATCAGCGCCCTTTAAAAAACAAGTTATGGCAAAAGCCAGATATAAAGATTTCTAAAAAATGTATAATTATATATAAACCTATTAAAACTGCACACACACACATACATATATTTAAAAAAATCAAAACTTGCTGAAAATTTCCTTCACTAAATCCTAAAGTCTAATTTGGAGAAGAATCTAAATACCTTCTCCACCACTGCGTTATCGTCCGCTAGCATTTCTGCGAAGCTGGCCGGCAGTTGCAGAGACGTCCTAAGGTCTGCTAGGTGAAAACACTCAAGCAGCACGTGTCGCACTGATAACGCTTCATTGCAAAACGGACACAGTGGAGAAGGCTCCTTTTTAAAAAGAAAACTATGAGTAAAAAAGCAGTGCCCAATACGCAACCGAGCCAAACTCACCTCCTCGCGGCGAGATGACCGACAGGAGATAACCCAGGGAATCGGAAGTTCTTTCACAGATCTATTGCGGAGAGCGGACCACTCTTCCTGCCAGCAGGTTTGCACAGCTCTCCGCAATACGACCCTAAAATCTTCCGATGTCACACATGGCATACGAACCCTGGGCTTCGCGGTAGCCATCTTGGCTGCCGAATCCGCCATTTCATTCCCCCGCAAGCCTAGGTGACCAGGAATCCATGTGCACGCCACGTTAACGCCAGAAGCGTGTAAAACGTGGAGGGCATCCTGTATACGCTGCACAATAGGGTGGTAGTGGTACAGCTGCCGTAGGCTTTGAAGTGCACTGAGGGAATCACTCAGGATTAAGCAGTTCCCCAACTTCCGTCGACGTACTATAAAATGGCCCAGTATATTGCATAAAGCTCTGCAGTAAAAATGGAAGTGCTAGTGTGGAATACGAATGTATAGGGTTGGGCTCCACACACGTAAGCACAACCAACACCATTTGAGTTCTTGGACCCATCACTTTAACTGTGAAGTGACGTATTTACTTTTACTGGCATTTTGAACAAAACATTTCCATTTAATGGTCCGGCAGTAAAAGGTAGCTATGTGGTTGGAAGCATGCTTGTTCATAACTGTTTTGCAACATTTCGTAACATTCAACATGTTAAAACCTCTAACTAGTTGATGTATACTGATCTCGTATGGAAGAAAATCTACAGAGGAAGAAATTACGATTAACAAAAGCTGAGACTGTCAGCCAGCGAACTGGTTTCTTGATCTTAAAAGAGTAATGGCGACAATCTTCTTAATATCCAAGTAAGCGGTTATCATAACCGGTAAGGTGTTCCAACTAGAGATAGAAGGGTCAACTTTCTGTTCATCGTGTTAATGTGCCAATATTATTCTATTCTTTTAGAATGTCATTTCATAGGCCGTTAAATGCTTTATATTCCTGAAGAATATATAATCTGAAACTTGAAAATGTTTAAGGTACACCTCTGCAAAATCTGCTTCAAGATCTTTCTTTAACTGTTTACCTTCATAGGACCTAGAAGTGAGTAGTTGGGGAGATGCCTATTGAGGAATAGAAACCTTGAATCCGATAGAGAACCCAAGATGGATGATCAGCCCGATAACTGGTATGAGAGTGAGAAGTTTACACAATGAGGGCGGGATGAATGAAAGAAAGGTAATAATCAGGGAAAGAAATTTAGACACCGAGCCTAATAAGTTTGCTCATCAAGGTTTATTTACAAAGAACAGAGGGTGGGGGAATGACATCTGTAGAGCACGCTACACCTGATTCCGACCTTGGGTACAGAGTGACTCGACAAAAAACAGAGGCTCTTGAATAAGCGCTTATACATATATGAATAATATGAGAAACTCCGTAAGCTCATTCATTCTCTCCTTTGTGAACAGATAAACAGGCCTGTTGAAATAGCATTGTTTAAATTTTAATTATAGTCAATTTTATTGCAATGTACAACTACGTACAGTGGTAAATTCTCAAATTTGAAACTTGTTCTATTGTCAGACAAAATATTTCTGTATTGAAGGTTCTCTCTACATCTTATGACGTGATTGGAGCATACCTGAAACAGTTTATATTTGAATCAGTGTTGCTATTAAAACAATTTCGCAGTTCACACAGTTTCAAATATGATAGATTGCTTTTAAGAACACGTTGAAGTTTTTTTAACGCAATTACTATTATGTCATCAGGGACTTCGTTTATTTATTCACAAACGGTGAGAGTCAAGCGCTCCAATCGCTCGGCCACAGTACGGCCGACTTCAAAATCATTTTCCTTAAAATATTTTTTCCAAATTCTGCAAACTACAGCATGGAAGAAATATATATTTTACATTATCTTCTAAGTTATTAATTGAACCTTCTGCCTAGCTTTAATCCCTGTATCATAGTTATAAGCACATATAATTAAATTTACAACATTATGCATACAAGTTTTAATAAAGTAAGAAGCAGATATAGACAATGTTTTGTAATTATAATTTTTGCTTAAGTTAGTTTAAAAGTCATTGTTTAAACATTTTAGGTCATCTATTACAGGCATTGCTTATTAATTTCTTTGCCTCCTATTTACTCTAGAAAATGAAATGTTGCATCTCACACTTGATTTATATCGCGATTTTAGCAGAAATGAGGAAAAAGATCTGCTTATGCACCTATGTATGTACGTGTGCACGCATCTAAAAGCAAAAACAAAATATAGGACAATGCGACAAAATATTGCATTGAAATACGTGGCCTTTAAAATATTTGGAGAAACAATGAACTTTATAGGTATGTTTAGCTCTCCATGAATATTCAATAAGTCACTTTACTGTAAACAAATGTTGTACAATTGGTAAACGATAAACAGATCACAGTAACAGAAGACAGAACACCTGTTTTCAGCTAAATTGGCTGAAAACTCGCAGCATCATTCCCTTAAAGAAACGGGTTTGAAATGAGTGACATGCATTTGGAAATACCTCTAATCTCTATAATTTTTAACATTTCGGTATATTTTGTAGACCATTTTGACTGCATATTATTCCAGAGCAGAAATGGTTTGGAACTGTATTCGACACGCAGTATGCTCATTCTTTATTCATTTTTAATATTTTTTGAAAATAATACACATAAGCTGACCTTTATATGCAGCGTTTTATTTATTTTTCGAGAAACTGTGTTATAAATTATATCTGTGTTAATTATATCCTCCGTGGTTTGGATTTAGTGAGGTCAAAGTTCATAGCAGAAATTAAAATGTTGTAGTGCACAGCGTTGGGAGCTATTCCTGTATTGATAATTAACAATTCTAATATATTTACTATACATCATCTGTTTAATATCTCTAAACGTTTCCCATAGTAAGAATGGAAATAATTCAGACAAAATATATTAATTGCTTTGTAAAGGTAGAGTCAGACTGAAAATTCAATGCCATAGCCAGGATTTGAAACATGGATCTTTCGGTTTCTGGCCGGTTGCTCCTAAGAATTGATCTAGCATGGCAGCGCGGCAGCACGACACTGAATTCCCCAAACTGACTCGCATTTTTCCCGGTAAAGCACTACTACTTAGTCATTTAAGTACCGGGCTTTATGGATCGGACCATTAGGTCAATTAATGGAAATTAGTTGATCTTTCATACAACCCGTGTATAGGGGATGTTTTGGAAGGGTAATCACACTGAAAAGTTCAATGCCATAGTCGGGATGAGAGCTGTATAATTTAGTGTCGTGCTGATACATTGCCATGATAGATCAGTGGTTAGAGCAATCGTACGGAGACCACGAGATCCGTGGTTCAAATCCTAGCTATGGTATTGAATTTTTCAGCCTACCTTTCCAAACCATGAGCTACACATGGGCAGTGCCAGCAAACAATTAATTGTCATTGGAATTGATTTAAATTTATTTGCTTCCTTATAACCTTCCTTATTCCTTTCCCCTTTACCTTCTATGGGATTAATGGAGGCTCTCTCCCTTTAGAAAAACTAACTATATTGTTGCTGAATTTTAGGATTTCTTAACGTAGATTTCATCAGTTTTTATCAACTAACTACTCCCGTATTCACTCACGTAGGTACACTTTCAGACTCGAGGATTGGGGGATATTTTATAAAAGAACAATTATTTAATCGAAAATTTCTAGGTTAGAAAACTGCAGCATTGATCATTATATAGCAAATGAATTATTATCACTATTATTATAATTAAGTTGGGTTGGATTAGATACAGAGAACATGGTTACCCTAACTGCATACCTAGTTAAAAACGTAGTATCGTATAAGAGCCTGTGGAAAAAAAAATAAAGTGAACAATCTAAAAAATGTCAGAACACGGACATCCTAATGTGTTGTTTTCATATTGTATATTAAAACTTAGAGTTTTCAGTCACCTAATTTGGAAACTATGTACAAATTTTTTAACACTATCCATTTCTGAGCGATTGTATAGTTTCCTATCTATGAAATTAGCTTTTCTTCATATGAATAAACAAATCCAACGGGGGTCGCGCCATGTCCGAGTGGTTAGACCACTCGTCTCTCGCCAGAGCTGATCCGGTTCGATCGCATGTGAGATTTTGGTGGACAAAAGGGCATCGGGGCGGGTATGCTCCGGGTCTTTCGGTTTCACCCGCCAACTCATTTCGCCAGTGCTACACCTCCATTTCATGTATCATCAGTCACCGCCTGCGTAGCCGCATGCAGTAAAAGCGGGCGTTCAACTCTTAAACAAATCCAGCTGATGAGATCAACTGCTGATTTTCTGCGTCTTGCCGGATTGTCATTGTGATTAACTCAAACTACCTAGAAGAATCGCTTTTTATATACGCAATATAAGGAAATATTATTGGAAACAAAGTAAGTATTTTTTTTTTTCAAAAGGTAGTGTTATTGAAGAACTGGAAAACTAATTTTTATAATGAAAATTGTAGCTAAATGACACATGCGCTTTTTTACATACAGGTTTAATAGAAATTACCGCTAGCAGTGAAATAATTTAACACTTAAAACTTATAGCTACTAACCCTTCAAAAACTTATACAGAAACAAAACTTCCTGGGCTTAACTTTCCAGAAAGGTGTTACAACCTTTGAAATACTTAGCTAAATTCTACAGTCGTACTTTGCTTCGAGGTCTGTATACCCACCCGTATTTTCTTTCATAAAAATGTAAATCGGAGCAGAATATAGCTGGAGATCCATTTAAAAAATCTAGGAGTCAAATTAATGGCAAGAAAAATGTTATATTTAATAAGGAAAATCGTATGGGATTGCGGGTTTTATTCATATTTTTGTCTTTATGATGTTCTGTTTTTATCCATGCCTCCATGTTTTGAAATTTAATTTCTTGGTACAATTGGAATTGTTTACTCATTGCTGTACAGAGTGTGAGGCCCATGTTATCACATTAGAAGTCAGAATTATTTGTCCTATCTGTTTCAGTAACTTAAGGCAATAACTGCAGTGAGTTCAGTATCAAATTTGTACGTAGATGATTTGAAGAGAGTTGGAGATAGGAGGCGAGCGAAGGAATACAACTGAATTGAAATATAAACTTAAATGTGGTTCTTTATGCCGATGATGTTGCAGTAACACAGGACAATTAAAGAGAGCCACCAACGTTCCTTTATCAAATGTATCTATTGGGAACAGAACATAATTTAAATATATCCTCAAAGAAAACAAAAGAGTGACACATCAAGGAAAGTAGCCGATAAAATAAAATCAATTTATATTAAAAATAAATCCCTGGAACAGCTATCGAATTTCAACTAAATGGGTTGTGAATTAAGCTTCGACATAGACCAAGACTTAGAAACAGACCAGCTTCAGCAGATATGAATGAATGAATAAATGAATGTTGTAGTGTTCAACGCCCGATTTGACTATATGCGGCACCGCAGGCGGTGACACCGATGATACACGAAATGAAGATGGAACACCGGTGAAATGAGATGGCGGGGAAAACCGGAGATCCCGGAGAAAATCCGCCCCAGCGCCGTGTTGTCCATCTCAAATCTCACTTTGGGGACGCTTGGTATGGTACCAGGTCCGCCTTGGTAGCAGATATGCGAAACCATAGCAAGAGCTCTCACTCGTCAATTGCGGCGGATTTAATAGTTCTACAAGCAAATCTACTATATCTGCTTCTATTTTTCCAACTCAATTAATGCATATGCACATATTTAAGGGAATCCATGTGTCGGAATTATATTATTCGCGGTTACTACCAGGACATTCAGGTCACTTTAATTTTCTTGCCAAGTTATTGCAGATCTCTGTAATAAGGGTGTATTGTATCATTTGGAGGTGATACGAGGTTTCCTGTTTGTTTCTCTTCAGAGTTTTCTTGTAGTTCCGATCTTGGAGCTTGACCTGTTCTTCCAGGTTCCTCTGAAGTCTTCAGTATCGTGCACCGCGATATGCATTATTCGCATATGTGCCATTGTCACTTTCGTACATCATACAATTTATTTGTGCATTTGATGCCCTTGTTTATCTGAGGCGGTGAAAAGTGATTGTTTCTCATCCCTTTAGTAGTGGTACTGTATTACCATAGCACATTATCATGTCGTTAGAAGGTTCACTATTCCTTTGAGGTAACTTTACCTCTCTTTCTCTATAAAAATTTTGATTTTTAAATTTTGGATTCGGTTGTTCTGTAATGGTAGGTATCATCGTTGTTCCTATTTTCAGTATGCGCTCTGTCACTTTCGCACCTAGCTATGACAAACCTGATTGCCCCTTTTTTGTTTCAAATGCAATTTCAAGTTTTTCAGATTTCTTTCAAATTCTATCTTATCTCAAAAATCTATAGGTTTTGCTATTATTAAATTGTTCCTAATGTTTTCTAGAACATGTTTATAGTTGATTTGCTAAATATTTCTTGGTTATTCATAAGGGATCAGTAATTCCAGCTTTGTTTACATGATATAATCTAGCATTGTTGAGCTGCTTTTCGGTGTTTATTTTCCTGCAGCTAGTTTGGCTTTGAGCGATTATTCCTTGGGATTAGGAATATGATTACGAAGGGACTTCGGTACCGTAATCTGTGATTTATTGTACCTAAGTCCCATGTGGGACATCCCCGGAAGGAAGGATGAGACGAGAGGAGACTGAGGGCGGCCGACCCAAGGTGTCATGACAACGACGAGACACCCGCTGAAATTTCTGCCCTAAAGGAGACCATGCGAAATGATAATGGAGATGAAATTGAAGGACACCAAATTCGAGAGATATAATTAGCCTATCCAAGATTCGTTTGGCGACCCGAGAAAACCCTCGAAAGAAACCCATTGGTCAGGTAGGTCGGCCATGGAAATCGAACCCGGACCTCCCGAACGCGAGCCATAGACGAAACCGCTTGAGCCATCCCGCTCAGTTGTGATTACCCCTAGTGATGTGTAGGTTAAATGTATTAGAAGTTTTGTCTTCTGATAATGCCACTCGTAACCATTTGTCTACACACTTTCTAAGAGTTTGTCGGATCATGTACATCCTTGGTCGGTTTGGAAAGTAGTTTATCTTACAGTATTCCCCGATCTCTTACGAATCGCCTCAGATGGTCCTCTGCTTATCCCCAAAAGTGGAATTACGATCTCAGACATTAGATGTTTGGCGTAGGCTGCCTTGCTAGCTCAAAACAGTATATGCATGTGTGTGTGTGTGTGTGTGTGTGTGTGTGTGTGTGTGTGTGTGTGTGTGTGTGTGTGTGTGTGTGTTTAGGGTAACTGTGTTAAGTCTGATGACCTACAACTATCCTCTTCAATTTTAATACATTGTTATTACTCACCTTGTTGCGTACAGTTCTAGGTACGTTTGTCTACAAGCTCTTATAATTTGATTGCTCATTTGACTTTGAGCGCTTTCACCTGTTTGCCAATTTCTTCAATTTTACTTCGTTTTGCCGCTACTTTGATAACCAGATCTTGTGCATACGTTTCAGTTCTGGTAGTTGCTAAGCTTTCAATGACTACTGCCGTTCTATTAGCTACACTATCAGCTCTATATCACTCATTTTTATTTCTCAATGTATCAATTTAGTTACATTCACGGTTGTGTAATTTTCATTGCGTTATTTTTAAGCATATCCGTATTTCAATTACTATCTATCGGAAATTGAATTTGTTTGGGTGTAATTTCTTGTAATGTGTTACATCAGCTGCTAACTGGCTTTAATTGTTGTTAATTTCAGTAGCGAGCTGATCTAGTTTGATTGACATTTCCCTACCTATTTTTACATGATCACTGGCTAACTTCTTTTGTTTTTCAGTGATTTTCCTAGCTGATTCTGTCTGTTCCCTAGCTATTTCTTTCCGTTCGTGGCCATGATTTTCTGTGCATTTGTTATCTCCAGTTTCATCTGTCTCAATTAAGTAGTTATGTTCAGATTTTTCTGGCTAACCTGATCCCTGCTATGCCCTATCGTCATTATTTGTATTTTCTCAATTCGCCGTTTCCTTCGTCACATTCCTTAATCAGTTTTTATAGCTTGGACAAATCTGCCACTTCTTAATTGCACACTGCTATCCAATTTAACAGATAACCTTCTACGAGATATATAATTTTAAAATGTTCACTCTTTTAAAGGCATTTTCTTTAATTTTGCAGATTTTGATTTCCCCAGTCGTCGCTCTTCTCTTTTTTTGTGCTCCCTGGGTTAGGCTGCAGGCCCCTTGATATCGCTTCAAAAGATGTAGACGTTTTGGACATTCTTTCAGGCTGTTTCTTTAATTTTCTTATTATTTTTATTCACCTATTTAATTTATATTCAAACCATGATATTCATCTCTATCTGGATGCCTCTTGGCAAAGGGATGTGGATTTTTAGTTTTGTCTTTAGACGTTTGGTTGTTCTGATTAACGCCATCATTTTGTTAGCCATCTTGAAGCTGACCTATTAATTTATTGTGATGATTTATTGGTCAACTAGTTGTATGTAGTACAAGATTCGTGTCACCAATTTGAGAATATATGTTTGTCATTTATCTACTTGAAAACAACTCAATTAGGCTCATGTTTCTACTGTCGCATACTTAAAAATATTGCAAAATTTTGAAATATTTATTCAAAAGATTTCTGCTTTATCAATAACACACAGGTTTGAACAGAAACTAAATTTATTCCTACAGAGCACTAAAATTAGCAAGGTAACTAAATTGTATTTCTTATTATTTTTCCTAATAAGTTTAATTAACTTTATTTCTAGTAACAAAGACAGTTCTACCTATTTCTTGCTAGTAAAAAATAATTTTCTTATTTCTTCCTAATAACAAAATATAAAAGAATTATTAAATTATTTACATGCGTTCAATGTCTAAATAAAGTAAGAATAGATTAAATATGTGATGCCATTCAATAAATTATGACGTAAGCATTAGCAAATTTGGCTTACAAGAGTTCTTTTTCAGTAATGGATGGGATTATTCTCTGTACATAGTGATTAGCAAACATCCCTCTCAACGTAATACAGTTCCTTCTATTCTAGGCAATAATTTGGCGGAGCACTATTTACTTATGGAATCTTTTCCCATAAGTAGTTAAGACTAGCTGGTAGTAAGTCTTCGTCTGTGCGACCACTCAGATATTTAGACACCTTATATCTTGGCACCCCTCTACGCACATTTTGCAGCTTGTGCGCTGGTACACGTACCTCCACGTATTTACAAGTTTACTCGAGCGTCTGATAAAGTGTGTTATAGAACTTTCTACAATACAAATACATTGTTGGTTTCTCTGCCAATCAAGTACTTGTAATTTCCGCATATTAATGACATAGTATTTATATTATTACCTATGTATTAATACTTTAATAATTTAAAATCTGTTCTATTTTGTTTGACAATTTTACTTTGGCGCACAATTCTTTCTTTAGCGAATTAACTATATGTATTCTTTACTTATCTTTCATGTTACTTAACCCCTGTTTATTCTGTCTCTTTCAAGCACAATTTAAAGAATCATTCTAATAATTAAGTTATAACAGATTAAATACCGATCTACACTTAAAATGAACTAATTTCAATAGTTCGTTTTTGCACCATGTGCCTAATGGTTAGGGAAGTATTTGCATTCCACCAAAAATCGTGTCCGCCTCGGTAGCATGGTGGTAGGATGTCTGCTTCATTTTCAAGAGGTCCCGAGTTCGAATCACGGTCAGGGTGAGTTACCTGTATAAGGTTTTTCCGGGGCTTTCCCTTCTGCTGAGAGACGAATGTCGGGTAATTCTAAGCTCTACGGACCCTGGGCTCCTTTGAGCATCATTTCACCCATTCCATTCATCGTTCGATATGACTACGTTGGAGGACGTAAATTACAATAACAAAAATTCGTAATTACGAATCCACCATGGCTAGAAGCCCCGAATCCAGAAAATAAATGTTTATAAAAGTACTGCTGCAGATACTTGCATACGTACATGTATCTATGTTTTAAAAGAGCATATCTTAAAACTAGATGTCTGATAAATATATCAAACTTATTGTTTCAGTGTAATACTTTCCGACGAAAATGCAACACGAAGATTTAACCACTCCACTTAAAAGACTTTACCGGAAACTGACTTATTTTACATTTTGAAAGACGATTATACATTTTAGACTAAAGTGGCATATATTTGAACTTTTTTTCACAAATAATGTACCATTATTGAGTTTTCCGAAAAGAAACTATGAACTTTTCAATCGGAATGAATTTATTTAATTTCGTGTAACTGGCCAACCACACGAGATAGGCAATACCTATTCCAGAAAGGTGTAAATGTGTTTAAACCACACAATTTTTGTGGCATCATCCATTTCCAAGGTATCTGTTACCTTAGTTTCAACTTTTTATTACTTGTAACATTATTTGAGGTCCTCTACGATCCAGTAATTATTCGCGATGTCATCCGAAGAGTATGGAATTTAATACCGATTCACATCTTAGTTTTGATTAACACTGCAGTCTTCCCCTATCCCGTGTTTTCCCTCGCCTCCATAATGTAAGTGTATATCTCACCATAGCAGCTTTAGGCGGCTTTTTACCTATCTTCGATGCGGGTGCGTACGCAGCAGGAAGAGGTATGTCAGGAACGATCTGCTTTTGTTTTTCGACCAAGCAGTGGTGTGTGTTAAAAGAAGCTCACGCGCTCTATGTAAGCATTTCGCAGATGCACGGTGGAAGAATACTTTCCAATGCGCAATAACTATGCAGACGACGCCAGTGAAACCCGGAAAGCGTGAACAGATATAGCACTCCTTGCTATATGTACACCACGTATGAAAGTCAGTAAAACGAATCCAGAAATCACGGGACGGCATACGTACAACTTGTCTGAAAAGTGAACGCAGACGGCCAGCAGTGGAAGCTGCAAATATATGAGCGGTATTACATCATTATTCCCGGTGCACGCACTGTACCGTTCGGTAATACTGAAATGCAGCAGGTCATTCGCTTACAGTGGACGGGTTCGAATCAGAACAAAATGCAAACACCGACACCCACACTCACACACTCACGAAGTAGAAAATTAATATTCATTGTATTAAGAATGTTAAAAGAAGATAAACGCAAAGGCCTAAGTATCCCGATAAATAATACTATAAAAAGGATAACCACTTTAGGAAGAAGTGAACCAACTTTCTATAATATTGTAAAAGAGGCTCAAAATTCAAAGCGTACGGGAGAAAAACCTTCAACACCTGGTTAACATCGCCCACATTCAAAAAGGTTAAAACTCTTTAAGAGTTTGAAAAATCTCGTGTGTGCAGAACTTTTATGAACAGGAGGAGATATTCCAAACTCATGAATGCGTTAAATAAATGGTCTCTTTTGAAGGTAAGCACAGATACTAGAGATTACGGAAAATAATGGGATACCCATTTGAAGGTGCAGAAATATGCGTCGTGTTGATATTTTGATGGTCATGCTGTACTGACATATATTGCCGTCTTTTAAACCCACTAATGCGAGTCATGTACACCAGCGATCTCTCCAAACAACTGCACTCATTTAGCCCGCCTCGATAACGTGGTGATAGCATGTCTGCCTCACATTCAAGAGATCCCGAGTTCGAATCTCGGTCAGGGTAAGTTACTTGTATAAGGTTTTTCCGGGGTTTTCCCTTATCCTGAAAGACGAATGTCGGGTAACTAAGCTCTATGGACTCTGGGCTCATTTGAGCATCATTTCACCCATTCCATTCATCGTCCGATATGTCTTAACGTTGGAGGACGTAAATTAAAAAAAAGTTGCACTCATTCGTCAGACGGGTAAATAAATGGGACCAAGTGCACTTAGCACTAAAAGTGTAATGAAGCTATTTCTACCTTTATCTCGATTTACATCAACCAGGGGAGAAGAAAGGAAAATAAAGCAAAAGGAAATTAGTAGTAAGTTTTGATAGGTATTTTATAGAAAGATAAGTTAGAGAAATTTTGAAATACAAAAATTGAATTTCAATTTGCATTTCTATTTTTAGGTTTTTAAACATTCTTTATTTAGTACCACTACATAAACTTAAATACCTACGTGAAGTTATTGGAAAGATTTTGTACGTGCATGTTTAATGCCAGATAACCAATTACAATTGGATTTACCTGAAGATAAGTATGCTACGTATGTGAAAATAATCTGGAATTAAAGAATAAAACTTGTTTTTTCAATCAGCTCAAATTAAAATTTTGTCATTATCTGGGTCTTATAGGAAAATTTCTCTAAAATAAACGTACATTGAAGTTAATTTTGGAAATACTGCACTACATTTCTAAATAACATGCATAGCCATTTGTTATCTATGTTATACACTTTGATATTAACTTCCAATAATTTGGTTTCTACAAGCATCCTGATATCTTGCCGATTTTTAAAGTATAAATTGATTGTACGTATACTGCAATTTCAGTTCGAAACTCAGTTCAGTGTTTTATTAAAACCCACATGTAAGGACACCATTAAAGCGTAAGCATATATGAAAGAGAATATAACTAACTTAGCTGTTTTGAGATATAGGTACAGCTTTACTAGCAGAAATCTGTTATTAAGGTGTTTTAATACTTTTTACATTGCTCAAGTTTATATTAGTTTTAAAGACGTTCCTCTTAAAACAACTATCTCAATACTAAAATCATAAAAAAGAGAAAAGTATCGCTTTATAAGTTACGGAACTGCATAAATACTGCAGAAGTGAGGATCCCAATCTAACTACACTGGGACGGCTAATTGGGCCGTTAAGCTGGAAGGTGTAATACTTATATGGAAATCCTAGTGTTTACATAGATATAACTTTCACACCGTTTAACCATTATACGTAGAATAATAGTATATCCAAATAATGGCTAAAATATTTCGCTAAAAGCAAAACCTTCATAGTCCCCTGAGTAAAAATATTAATTATAACAAAGAAGGTTTTGTGAAATTAAAATCATTTGTAAGTCTGAGCATCCTTCATGGATGAAACACGAAGATATTTATAAATATTTGTGCTAAATATTTGTGTATTGCACCTGTAATAGTTTCTTTTGAAAGACTATTTAGCACAGCAGGATTCATGTGTGACAGAAAAAGAAGTAGATTTCACCCCGAAACAGATATTTCGGAATTTCAAATTTCAGTTTATCCTTTGTGTGGAAAAAATAATTCCCCAATATTTGTTATTTCAATTTAATTAGAATATCACACATTTAAGACGTCGGCATATCTCTGGAATTTTCTCTAACTAGAGATATAATTATATGCAAACATCTGGTAAACCATAAGCAGGGTAAAAACTTTCCAAAGTGAAAATGAAGGGCTTACTAAAATTCACAAGTTATCACACATCCGATAAACACGATACATTTGGGAGCTTGCTTGAAAGCTGACGTTTCCGCTTTTTACTTTTGCTCTGCAAGAGTTGGTTATTGCCAAATTTTATTTCCGTGTGCTGCTTTTGTTCAAAAGAAAATATTTGAAACAAATATCAGAAAAATGTAATTACAATTAGCTACGTATTTGCAGTTTCTTCTAGCTTTAAACCAGTGAATCAAAAAGCCCTTGGTAAATTAAGAAATATAAGGAAGATATGCGATAAATTTCACAGGAACTGGATGCAAATTCTATCATGTAGGACACTGAATGAGCCAAAGATCTGCGGAAAACACTTGGAAAACATTTCACTTTAAAATGGAAAACATTTTGAGCTCAAACTGTTATCTTATTGTGTTTAAAGTACCCAATACCGATATCAAGAATACATTTCGTAACTTAAAACGTATTTTTAGACCTGAACGTAAATGTTTATTTTGTCTAGGATTTCAGAAAATTTCAGCGTGAAATCTCTTATATAAACATAAAGTAACTTCGATCTCATATTAAAATACTGTAGACGAATAGGAAATGAATATAAATGTATCAGCAGCACAGTTGACATTTCCTCTTTAATACAAACACCAATTATTTTACGTAGTCACTGTAAGAGATATTAATCCTTATATCTATTTCACGGTAAAAGGAAAATTTTATTAATGTCAAAATAGCATGGAATTCCAGCAAATAGTGCGTTTTTATATAAAGTTACTTCTGCACTATAATTTGTGGCAAATCGAATGAAAAGATGACAACGTTCTTATTCTAATAGATTTTACTATAGTAGTGCGGCGGTGTTTCTGTGAAAGCGTTCCATTTAATTACAGAAAATCCACGTACAAAATGGATACATTCCGGTTAGTCACATTTAAACCAGTTAATGCAACCAATGCATCCTTTTGAATTTTATAATACCTTACCAAAGTTCGGTATTACGAATGCAAGAGAAGAAATCGTGAGGAAATCGGATGTTCATGGTTTTAAAGAAAAGCATTAACGTAATGCATTTGAGTAACTTTCTTTATTCATTGTTATACAATTTTATACTTCATAATTAGTATAAACATTAGCATAAAAACAGTTTTACTCCAAGTGCGTATTTCCATGTAGGTACAATGGAAGAATACATTACACTTAAGGGAGTCAAAACTTCACAGCTGATCGCTATGTATCTTGAAATTTTATTTGTCATGGCCAAGAGTTCAAAAAACGTTGATACTTGTAAAGGATGACACTTGACAAAAAAGTTATCGACTTAAATTGTGAAGTTTAAGGTTCTATCTATCTCATATGGTTTACCAATTATGCAAAAGTCATTCAGAAATGAACACTTTAGGTATATTCCAGAAAATTCAAGGTATGCCTGTTATTGGTCATGAAAATATCTTAAACATATAGCATTTTTGAGAAAATCAAAATGTTGGAAACTTTTCCATATACACTTTCGTTTGTGATGGAGACTTTTTTCCGAAAATGTTTGTGCCGTGTTTTGGAGTGTATTTATTCAAAATTAAGTATTTAATCGAGTTAAGTTTTTGGGTGCACACACACGCAAAGGGGCCTTTTACCAAAAATCTTCATTTTGAAATTATGGTAGTCTTAAAACCTATATTTTCGCTGAAATCTCGACATCTAATTCTTTCATGGAATAATGAAAGCTTGATGGAAAGCTTGATGTAAGTTTCTTCTATCTAGCACAGGAGAAATTGATCCAATTTTTTTATCAAAACTTATTTTGATTCTTTGATCATCCGTAAGATTATATTTTTATTTCTCTAATTACGTAATACAGGAAGTAAAAATGTAAAATATTTCAGTTTTTTGGAATGTGTTTGGAGCTTTTTTCCCTAAATTATCAATAAAATTTTACTGTAGAATAAAATTTAAAACGTTACATTTAATTGTACAATGTAAGGGTATAATTCACCTGGTTCACGTTTACGAAAAATTACAAGCTGGAAAATAACCAATTGTTATATTATCGGCATTGTGCTACCTTAATTTTGGATCTCCTCTGGCTAAAACGCATAATAATAATTTTCACTTATTTATCGTACATTTCAGCAACAGTTTTTAATAGTAAAATCTTGCTGGTGTGTCTGAATATACCTTTCAACAAGTTGTTAACACCATACTCATAATTTACATAGTGATACGTATTTCGTGAACTTAAAAAAAAAGTTTTAAAGTTTTCTAATGTGCATGCCTACGTATTTAACTAAAGAGTTTGTCTTAATATAATGTTGCGAGGGACATTTAATCGCAGAAAATTAGATATCCTCGGAAGAAATCTGATAATTTAAAGTGAAAAACTAAACAAATTAACCTGAATCGTGTCTGAAAAACTCACAATTAGAGAAAGACCAACTGAGTAATTTTGTTTTCACTGGGTACATACCTTATATACAAGACTGATTCCTGAAGTGTGATGTCGTGCTGTACACATCGTAGATCAGACGGTGAGGAAGAGCGGCAAAGAGTTTAACACTGGCACTGCACTCGACATGACGTCCGTAAGGAATACGTTACCACGCGAGACTGCCGGCTAGGGGCTAGTGCTGCCGCGGTACAAGAGATAGCAGCGACATTGTGGCGCAAACAGCAAACACAGAAGCACAACACTGTCTGGTGATATATGATAAACTTTGATCATCATAGGGTAGTAGATAATAATGGTATTTCTCTGAAAGCGGAAGCATGTATATTCATGGACTATATTTCCCAAAGGATATGAGCAGCAAACAATGATTCATGGTTATTCTGATGGTTATAAAATTTAACATTTATTTTCTTTCGATTTTCCGAAGACGAGGTCCAATATAACATAATTATATTCATGTTGGCTCATTATATATCAGAAAATAGTGCGTTTTGTTTGACGTTTATTGACTTCTTTCTTTATCCATTCATTCCCATTGTTCGCCCGCCTCGGTAGCGTAGTTGGTAGCATGTCTGCCTAATGTTCAAGAGGTCACGATTTCGAATCTTGGTTAGGGTGAGTTACCTGGTTAAGGTTTTTCCGGGGTTTTCCCTTATCCTGAAAGACGAATGTCGGGTAACTCTAAGCTCTATGGACCCTGAGCTCATTTGAACATCATTTCACATATTGCATTCATCGTCCGATATGACTTAACGTTGGAGGAGGTAAATTACAAAAACAATCTCATTGATAATGATAATGATAATTTTCACTTATTTATCGTACATTTCAGCAACAGTTTTTAATAGTAAAATCTTGCTGATGTGTCTGAATATATCTTTCAACAAGTTGTTAACACCATACCCATAATTTACATAGTGATACGTATTTCGCGAACTTAAAAAAAAAGTTTTAAAGTTTTCTATTGTGTATGCCTGCGTATTTAACTAAAGAGTTTGTCTTAATATAATGCTGCGAGGGACATTTAATCGCAGAAAGTTAGGTATCCTCGGAAGAAATCTGATAATTTAAAGCGCAGATGGTAGCATGTCTGCCTCAGGTACAAGAGGTCCCGAGTTCGAATCGCGGTCAGGGTGAGCTACCTGTATATGGTTTTTTCCGTGGTTTTCCTTTATCCTTACAGACGAAAGTTGGGTACCTCTAAGCTCCATTGACCCTGGACATATTTGAGCATCATTTCAGCCATTTCATTTGCCGTCCGATATGACTTAACGTTGGAGGACGTAAAATTACAAAAAAAAAAAAAAAAAAAAAAAAACTACATCATATTCTTTCACATATGCTGGAGTCCAGGGAGAACTGGCATGTTATATCTGCAATGATAACCTCAATCCTCAAGGCGAAGGAGCAGGACGAACGCGGGAGTAAACCGATCGCTGCTTACATTTCAGGGCCTTCGGTGCTATATACCTTCCATTGGTACATTAGTACGTCGCCCATTCTTCGCCTTTCTTCTTTCCACCTATTGGAGGTAGAGAAAGAAGTCTCTTGGCCTAGCAGGGTTCTTTTAGTTGGTAAAAATCGAACTCGCCAAGACAGCGTCTTTGAAGATTTTTTCCCTGCCTTAAAAAAAACTACATCATCTTCAAGCTAATTTTTATTGTGCATTCTATTCTCGAAAATAAAACCGCCTTTCATTGTGATCAACATAACAAAATGAAAATATAATTAAAAAGAGGAAACATTTTAATCATGTGTATCTGTTAATGTTTTTCAAGAGCCTGTAGGTAATGCAATATGGAGGAATGATAAAGATTACCTTTTATAACTAAT